>CM037851.1:273310485-273978339 GCA_021234595.1 Delia radicum | reverse complement strand
AAAAAACTTCAATGCAGTATTGAGATATATTTTAATCTGAGAAAGTATGATCATATTTCCCTATTTATAAATAAACTTTATGGCGTTCCTCTAAGAAATCTGTTAAAAATCAAAACCCTAATGCTATTACACAAAATAATATTCAAACATGAACCAGTGTATCTTTTTGCTAGAATATGCTTTACACGTTCAAGAAGATCAAATGATATAATCATACTAGATATAGAAGTCTGGTTTTGAACGTCATTTTTATATAAATTATTTTTTTTTGTTATGTTTGTTAAAATATTTTTTTTTTTTTTTTTGGTGTATAATTAATATCATATAATTACAAATTATATACTATTACCCTAACCGAGCACTAGCTACTATGGCCATCGGCTCGTTGTAGTGAAAACAGACCAGTGCCTCTGGTGGGAATCGAAACCCACGACCCCCGCACTGATAAGCCAGCACGCTACCAACTAGCTTCAGGGGCGCACTAGTTAAAATGTATTTGTTTTTTTCATAGTAGTATTTTTTATACAAAATAATGTAATTTACAATACAAAAATCCAATACTATAATTATAAGATTGTATCTTGTTGTATTGGAAATCAAATAAAAAAAGATATAAAGTAAAAATAAATAAATGGTCCCCGATTTTGATATTTCTAAAATATTTTTTTTTTGGAACTGAATAACAATTAAATTTTTAGTGCCCCCGGTAGACTAGTTGTTAGAGTGCTGGCATATCTGTGCGGGGGTTGGGGTTCGATTCCCACCAGAGGCACTGGTCTGTTTCGCTACAACGCGCAGAAGGCTATTTCAGCTAGTGCTCGGTTAGGGTAATAGTATATAATTTGTAATTATATTATTATTAATTAATTAATAATAAATAAAATTTTTCAACTTGTACCAGATTTTTTTTCGAATATTCATCTACAGCAATATTATTAAAGTTAGTGTTTTCATGAGAAAAATGAGCCAAAATTTGTTAAAAACGATTCGAAATTTGGCAGTTTTAAAAGTACAGGGTCGAAAAAAAACTAGTTAATAAAAATTTCATTTTGACAAAAAAAACATGTTCTTTTAGACACAAATGACTTATTTTAAATAAAATTAAAATTTTGCCGGGAATCCGAAGAAATTTGTAATTTTCGCAGGAAATAAAAAAGTCTGGTATTTCCCATATTATAAATGCAATCCATGTGTATTTTTTGGTACTTTTGGTCGCATAAATGTTTCCAGTTAAAAAAAATGGCACAAAGAGGCAGCTCAAGTTTACTTATTAATGGTATCAAAAAAACTTAAAGCCTTAACCTTTAAAAATTTTCTGGACATTATTAAAATTGGTAGTTTTACTTATTACATTTTTTAAAGAAAATTTATTCTTTAAAAAAAAATCATGGAAATATGTATTCGAAACACTTAAAACCGACATGCAATGATTCAAAAGAAACCTATTTTTGATTACTTTGTTTTCATAGTTTGGAAATACATTTTTTAAATTTGGAAATCTATATAAGAAGACCCAGACAGAAAAATACGAACGGCAAAGCATTGGCCCAGCGCTTTCAACGGTGGTATTAGCATTGGCAGAGCGTTGGATTTCTGAAGATATCAGTGCTTTGCCAACACCAAAATGTTAACACTGGGCAGGGCTTGGCTGTTCTTTTTTAAAACGGTGGCAAAGAGTGCTGGCAATGAGTGCTTCACCAGTACCATAATCATAATTTTAAAACGTTGGCAAAGCATTGGTAAAGCAACTAATAAAGTAAATATAAATTAATAAAACAAACAGTGTATTGTATTTTAGTTTTATTATAAAGTTTTGGTTTTATTATTAAAAATAGTAAAATTATGGAAAAAAAAATAAACATAAAAATTAAATTTCTGCAATATAAATTTAAATAAAATTCAAATTGAAATAAAATTTGTATTCTGATTGTGCACTTAGAGAAAATCGAAATTAAAAAAAAGATTTTCTTTTAAAATTGGGTAAATTCATATTTTTAAATTAAAAAATGGTGAAATTATCAAAAGAAAAAATTGATTATACGAGTATATATTTGAAATTAGAAAATTTATAGCTCAAATTGATTATCCATTTGAAATTAAAATTTTTAATTAAATAAAGAATGTTATATATGAAAACAAGATTCATATATATAAGGTGGCGCAAAAGTAGTCCTCCTATCAGAAAATGCTATACATAATAAAAAAAAACATCGGAAGGTTATTTTTGCGCCACCTTATATATATAGTACATATATGTATAGTCGCGCGTCCCGAAAAAATTTTTTTTTAGCTTGCCCCCCCCTATCACATTTCTTGAAATAGTTTTAACTAATATCCTCTAGTTTGCGCAGCTTTTGTGATTTCCATTTTTAAGATGCAACGCTGCACCAAAATTGCTCTATGGAAATTTTTTAATATTTTTGCCGGAATGTACTCTGTATTGCGCAACTTTTAGCGTCAATTTTTTAAAGTCAAAAATATATTTTTTTTTCAAAATGCACTAGGATTGCAATCTTTAGGATCCGGTAGCCATCTGGTTTTTTGTCCAAAAATTTTTTTGTTATTTTTATCGTAAAAGGGTCCTAAATCCCCATTATTTGGGGGGGGGGGGGGGGGGGCAAGCATTTTCAAATTCGAAAAAAAAGCCAAATTCGGGGCGCGCTAATGTATAGTCCAACTTTGTAAATTTTAATTAATTTAATTTTATAAAGGTATAGATTAGAAAAGTTTTTAGATACGATTTGAGTAAATACTTATTATACACTCAACAAAAAGTCAGTAAAGTCAGCATCATTTTTGCTGGAAGGATGCTTCTAGAAAAATTGCTAATAGCAATTTCTCTTCAAGGATCCTTTGAGCAAAAATGTTGCTGACTTTACAGACTTTTTTCTAGTGTATGAATTTGATTTGCATACCATATGCTAATGGTTTTAGTTGATTTTAAATTCATTTAAGATTTGAAAAAAAAAGAATTAAATCATAAAGTATGTTAAATAAATTTAAAAAATACTATTAATTTGTTTTTTTTTATTAAAACCTGCTAACTTATTTAATATCCAGTACAAGCATTAAATTTCGTTTTTAAATTTAATAAATCGAGCACTGGCAAAGCACTTTTGGCCCGCGTTGAAAAACGTTGTGAACGTGGGCTGTGACACTGTTTTTATTATGTTAACCCTTGTAGCCCATGAACTTAAAAATTAAAAAATTTTTGATACGGGAGTGGTTAAGGTAAATAAAAAAAAACGTATTAGCTACTAAGAAATAAAAAATATCCTTTATTTATTATTTATTTGACATTTTAGGGATTGTGACTTTACTGTTATATAACATGAAAATATAATTTTTTCATGTAAAATGTAAAAATATGCATTGTGTGCAATAATTATTGCAATAATAATAAATAAACAAATAATAAACAAACAAATAAATAAACAAACAATAAACAAATTTTTAGAACATATAAACTCCTGGGAATTGGGTTTGCTACCTATGCACCTGAACAGGAGAAGAAAGGAAAAAAAATTAAATAAAAAAATTTTTCACTTTTGCGCGCTACCTAAACAGTATAAGAATCATCTCTAGGAAGTTTATATGTTCTAGAAATTGTTTATTGAGATCTTAGGTAAATTTTTGTAATTGATTGTTTCCTTGAATTTGGAACGGTTTGCTACCTATGGACCTGAACACGGGAAAAAAGGTAAAAAGCAATCGAATTTTTTTAAGTTTTTTGCGATTTTGATCTGGAAGGTGAAGTTTTTTTGATTTTATATGTTCGCAATTTTTGTTCTTTATGACAAGAGCTACATACTTTGCCATAGAGAGTAAATCGAAATTCTGAACGGTTTGCAAGATATGAGCCTGAGAAAATTATCACTTTTTTGCGAAAATGATACCGAGGCCCCAAATCTTTGGCGGCCCATAAACAAAAGAGGAGATGACTTTGGGAAAAATTGGGAGACACGGGTCTTTTTTTTAGTCTTTATCACGTAGTGGTGTCAGTATATGGTTATTTTGCCATGACTTAAAAAATTACACACAGTGTAAGTAAAAAATATTATTCAGTTACCTACAGGTTTTCATAAAAAACCCCAATTTTTGCACTTTTTGTATATTTTTATAAATTTTAAATTTTCAAACTTGTCCCTATTAATATTATGCAAATACGAATATTTACAAACTGACGGAAGTCAATAAAATGATGTCATCTATATTTTGTTGTACTACTTTGATCAGTGGTATGTCACAGTAGGGTCACACAAATTTGAGCGAGCTAAATAAATTCAGTATGTATTATTTCGGGATTTTGGGGTTTGTTACAGTAATGTTACACGAGGCTATAAATGGTTAACGGTTGTAAATTTGTAAATAAGTACTGGCGATTCACTTTTTGCTAATGTTGGGGGAAAGCGTTCTAAGCCAGTGATGTGCTAGTGCTTTTTATTTTTACGGTTGTAAATTTTGTAAATCAAGTACTGGCACATCACTTTGTACGTACGTTGGTAGAGCGTTCTAAGCCAGGGCTGTGCCAGTGCTTTTTATTATTTCATTGTTGTAAATTTTGTTAATTAAGTACTGGCAAAGCACTTTCACTAACGTTGGCAGAGCATTGTAAATCATTGCTTTGCCAGCACTATATATGTTGGAAAATTGGCAAACAGTGCTCTGCCAGTGCTTGATTTTTCAGTGCTGTTATGGCGTTCCTCTAAGAAATCTGTTAAAAATCAAAACCCTAATGCTATTACACAAAATAATATTCAAACATGAACCAGTGTATCTTTTTGCTAGAATATGCTTTACACGTTCAAGAAGATCAAATGATATAATTCATACTAGATATAGAAGTCTGGTTTTGAACGTCATTTTTATATAAATTATTCTTTTTGTTATGTTTGTTAAAATATTTTTTTTTTTTTTTTTGGTGTATTAATTAATAATCATATAATTACAAATTATATACTATTACCCTAACCGAGCACTAGCTACTATGGCCATCGGCTCGTTGTAGTGAAAACAGACCAGTGCCTCTGGTGGGAATCGAACCCACGACCCCCGCACTGATAAGCCAGCACGCTACCAACTAGCCTTCAGGGGCGCACTAGTTAAAATGTATTTGTTTTTTTCATAGTAGTATTTTTTATACAAAATAATGTAATTACAATACAAAAATCCAATACTATAATTATAAGATTTGTATCTTGTTGTATTGGAAATCAAATAAAAAAAGATATAAAGTAAAAATAAATAAATGGTCCCCGATTTTGATATTTCTAAAATATTTTTTTTTTTTTGGAAACTGAATAACAATTAAATTTTTAGTGCGCCCCGGTAGACTAGTTGTTAGCGTGCTGGCATATCTGTGCGGGGGTTGTGGGTTCGATTCCCACCAGAGGCACTGGTCTGTTTTCGCTACAACGCGCAGAAGGCTATTTCAGCTAGTGCTCGGTTAGGGTAATAGTATATAATTTGTAATTATATGATTATTAATTAATTAATAATAATAAATAAAATTTTTCAACTTTGTACCAGATTTTTTTTTCGAATATTCATCTACAGCAATATTATTTAAAGTTAGTGTTTTCATGAGAAAAATGGAGCCAAAATTTGTTAAAAACGATTCGAAATTTGGCAGTTTAAAGTACAGGGTCGAAAAAAAACTAGTTAATAAAAATTTCATTTGACAAAAAAAACATGTTCTTTTAGACACAAATGACTTATTTTAAATAAATTAAAATCTTTGGCCGGGAATTCCGAAGAAATTTGTAATTTTTCGCAGGAAATAAAAAAGGTCTGGTATTTCCCATATTATAAATGCAATCCATGTGTATTTTTGGTACTTTTGGTCGCATAAATGTTTCCAGTTAAAAAAAATGGCACAAAGAGGCAGCTCAAGTTACTTATTAATGGTATCAAAAAAACTTAAAGCCTTAACCTTAAAAATTTTCTGGACATTATTAAAATTTGGTAGTTTTTACTTATTACCATTTTTAAAGAAAATTTATCTCTTTAAAAAAAAATCATGGAAATATGTATTCGAAACACTTAAAACCGACATGCAATGATTCAAAAGAAACCTATTTTTGATTACTTTGTTTCATAGTTTGAAATACATTTTTTAAATTTGGAAATCTATATAAGAAGACCCAGACAGAAAAATACGAACGGCAAAGCATTGGCCCAGCGCTTTCAACGGTGGTATTAGCATTGGCAAGAGCGTTGGATTTCTGAAGATATCAGTGCTTTGCCAACATCCAAAATGTTACACTGGGCAGGGCTTTGGCTGTTTCTTTTTAAAACGGTGGCAAAAGAGTGCTGGAATTGAGTGCTTCACCAGTACCATAATCATCATTTAAAACGTTGGCAAAGCATTGGTAAAGCAACTAATAAAGTAAATAATAAATTAATAAAACAACAGTGTACTTATTTTAGTTTATTATAAAGTTTTTGGTTTTATTATTAAAATAGTTAAAATTATGGAAAAAAAAATAAACATAAAAATTAATTTCTGCAATATAAATTTAAATAAAATTCAAATTGAAATAAAATTTGTATTCTGATTGTGCAGTTAGAGAAAATCGAAATTTATAAAAAAAGATTTTCTTTTAAAATGGGTAAATTCATATTTTTAAATTAAAAATTGTGAATTATAATATCAAAAGAAAAAATTGATATACGAGTATATATTTGAAATTAGAAAATTTATAGCTCAAATTGATATATCCCATTTGAAATTAAAATTTTTAATTAAATAAAGAATGTTTATATATGAAACAAGATTCATATATATAAGGTGGCGCAAAAGTAGTCCTCCTATCAGAAAATGCCTATACATAATAAACAAAAAACATCGGAAGGTTATTTTGCGCCACCTTATTATATATAGTACATATATGTATAGTCCGCGCGTCCCGAAAAAATTTTTTTTTAGCTTGCCCCCCCCTATCACATTTCTTGAAATAGTTTTAACTAATATCCTCTAGTTTGCGCAGCTTTTGTGATTTCCATTTTTAAGATGCAACGCTGCACCAAAATTGCTCTATGGAAATTTTTTTAATATTTTTGCCGGAATGTACTCTGTATTGCGCCAACTTTTTAGCGTCAATTTTTTTAAGTCAAAAATATATTTTTTTTTTCAAAATGCACTAGGATTGCAATCTTAGAGATCCGGTAGCCATCTGGTTTTTTGTCCAAAATTTTTTTGTTATTTTTATCGGTAAAAGGGTCCTAAATCCCCATTATTTGGGGGGGGGGGGGGGGGCAAGCATTTTCAAATTCGAAAAAAAGCCAAATTCGGGGCGCGCTAATGTTATAGTCCAACTTTGTAAATTTAATTAATTTAATTTTATAAAGGTATAGATTAGAAAAGTTTTTAGATACGATTTGAGTAAATACTTATTATACACTCAACAAAAGTCAGTAAGTCAGCATCATTTTTGCTGGAAGGATGCTTCTAGAAAAATTGCTAATAGCAATTCTCTTCAGGATCCTTTGAGCAAAAATGTTGCTGACTTTACAGACTTTTTTCTAGTGTATGAATTTGATTTGCATACCATATGCTAATGGTTTTAGTTGATTTTAAATTCATTTAAGATTGAAAAAAAGAATTAAATCATAAAGTATGTTAAATAAATTAAAAAATACTATTAATTTGTTTTTTTTTTATTAAAACCTGCTAACTTATTTAATATCCAGTACAAGCATTAAATTTCGTTTTTAAATTTAATAAATCGAGCACTGGCAAAGCACTTTTGGCCCGCGTTGAAAAACGTTTGTGAACGTGGGCTGTGACACTGTTTTTATTATGTTAACCCTTTGTAGCCCATGAACTTAAAAATTAAAAAAATTTTGATACGGGAGTGGTTAAGGTAAATAAAAAAAAAAACGTATTAGCTACTAAGAAATTAAAAAATATCCTTTATTTATTATTTATTTGACATTTTAGGGATTGTGACTTTACTGTTATATAACATGAAAATATAATTTTTTCATGTAAAAATGTAAAATATGCATTGTGTGCAATAATTATTGCAATAATAATAAATAAACAAATAAATAACAAAACAATAAATAACAAACAATAAACAATTTTTAGAACATATAAACTTCCTGGGAATTGGGTTTGCTACCTATGCACCTGAACAGGAGAAAGAAAGGAAAAAAAATTAAATAAAAAAATTTTTTCACTTTGCGCGCTACCTAAACAGTATTAAGAATCATCTCTAGGAAGTTTATATGTTTCTAGAAATTTGTTTTATTGAGATCTTAGGTAAATTTTTGTAATTGATTGTTTCCTTGAATTTGGAACGGTTGCTACCTATGGAGCTGAACACGGGAAAAAAGGTAAAAGCAATCGAATTTTTTAAGTTTTTTGCGATTTTGATCTGGAAGGTGAAGTTTTTTTTGATTTTATATGTCGCAATTTTTGTTCTTTATGACAAGAGCTACATACTTTGCCATAGAGAGTAAATCGAAATTCTGAACGGTTTGCTAAGATATGAGCCTGAGAAAATTATCACTTTTTTGCGAAAATGATACCGAGGCCCCAAATACTTTGGCGGCCCATAAACAAAAGAGGAGATGACTTTGGGAAAAATTGGGAGACACGGGTCTTTTTTTTAGTCTTTTATCACGTAGTGGTGTCAGTATATGGTTATTTTGCCATGACTTAAAAAATTACACACAGTGTAAGTAAAAAATATTATTCAGTTACCTACAGGTTTTCATAAAAAACCCCAATTTTTTGCACTTTTTGTATATTTTTATAAAATTTTAAATTTTCAAACTTGTCCCTATTAATATTATGCAAATACGAATATTTACAAACTGACGGAAGTCAATAAAATGATGTCATCTATATTTTGTTGGTACTAATTTGATCAGTGGTATGTCACAGTAGGGTCACACAAATATTGAGCGAGCTAAATAAATTCAGTATGTATTATTTCGGGATTTTGGGGTTTGTTACAGTAATGTTACACGAGGCTATAAATGGTTAACGGTTGTAAATTTTGTAAATAAGTACTGGCGATTCCACTTTTGCTAATGTTGGGAAAGCGTTCTAAGCCAGTGATGTGCTAGTGCTTTTTTTATTTTTACGGTTGTAAATTTTGTAAATCAAGTACTGGCACATCACTTTGTACGTACGTTGGTAGAGCGTTCTAAGCCAGGGCTGTGCCAGTGCTTTTATTATTTTCATTGTTGTAAATTTTGTTAATTAAGTACTGGCAAAGCACTTTTCACTAACGTTGGCAGAGCATTGTAAATCATTGCTTTGCCAGCACTATATATGTTGGAAAATTGGCAAACAGTGCTCTGCCAGTGCTTGATTTTTCAGACCATTGGCAATTTCTGGCTGGTGAGTTTCAAATTTCATGTATCATAAAATTTAATAAACCTTACCCACATTAACATAGGTGGCTGATTTTTTATATCTTGGAATATAAATTTTCAAAATTTCTTAAAAAAATCAAAAATATTTTTTTTTTTGTCTTGTCCACATCTTAATTCAGTGCAATGTGTTAGTTTTCATTTTTATATAAAGCCCACAAAACCAGATGAAGGGGCACTTTAGCGAACATTCACTTAACTTTTTTATGTCATTTTAAGAATTTAAAAGTATATATATTAAAAATTTCGCCAACATTAGTTTTAACATTGATTGTGTTTATTCTCTAAAAGAAAAGCGTGCATTAAATTTCTTTCGATTATATTTTTAGGTGCTATTTTGCAATATTTTTTTTTTTTTTTTTTTTGTATGTAATATGAAGCAAAAGTATGTAACATTGAAATAATTTAAAAGTTAAAGATTTTATTATTTAAGGAATTCATCTCGCCATAACTTAATTTTCCACATTCATGAGAAGAGCAAATATTCTATAGGCATTATTCCTAAACCTGTCAAATAGAAATTAGTATTTAGAGTCATTGTTTTAAAATATTAAGATTAGAAACTAACCCTGGTAAATAATGTAAGACAATATCAAAATAATTAGCAATTGTAATTTGTTCAGGATGTTTTAGAAACTCCATATACAAATAAATAAGTTTACGTGTGGATACGGAAAATGCCTAACCAATCAGAACTATAAATTTGGAAACATAATTCGGAAGAATTAAATGTTATTTCATTGGCATAGTAGCAGGGTAAATAAATTTCGAAAATCATGATGAACATAAATTGAAGCATTGCAAAAAATTGACCAAGATTTTGGCAAAATGTTCAGCTAAAAAAGATAATGATTATAGATAAATGAAGCATAAAAGAAGTAAAATAAAAACCTTTTGTAAACGATAACCACAGAAACATACAATTAAAGCACTAAATACAACTTGAGATAAAACATGCCATGACACTATAGTCTCACAAGCTCGGGTTAATCTGAAAAAGCAAAAAAAAAATGTAAATAGTTAATTTTAAAGCTTAATAGCACTGCGCAACTCGAAAAATTAAACAAGAGCGCCGACCAGTGAAATGTCGGCCCACACTGATGTCAATGGCGTACCCAGTTTTTTTCATTTATGAGCCAGATTATTCGCAAAATTGCTTTAAAGTTTTGCATGTTTGAAGGAAGTTTTTTTATTTCACTTGCAGAAAGGACGACTAACATTTCACTAAATTCAACTGACATTTGTCATTAGTTTTTACTGTTCAAAAAATTATTAACTATTGTTGTAAAAATGTACCACATATGTTAGTAAAAAATAAACAAACAATTTTTTTTTTTTATTTCTTTAAATAACAAAAAACGACTGTAAAAAATTAATGTAAATTCATTAAACAGTCATTTTATGTGGTTTGTTTTTTAAAATGAACAACAAGATTAGTAAAAAATTAAATTTGTTCTACAAATGACTGACATTTTCATTAAAATAAGGAAACGGTATTACAACCCCAGCAACGAAAAATTTTTAAAGCAGAAGTTCCCTGAGTGTACATACAATTTTTAAAATTAGATATTTTCTCTTAATTTTTTATATTGAATACTGATAAGACCTTCGCATACTGAAAATAGTTTGAATTTAATTGCAGCCAACAACTGAATTGTGAAGCGAAAATACATAAAATTAACCAAAACTCAGTCAATGTCTACAAAATATTTAAAAATTTTATTTTAATATTCATATAAATATGTGAACATTATAATGAAATTTGAAAATATTTTGTTTCTTTGCTAACACAATTTTTTTTTTACAAATTTGTACAAATTTTTACTGGAAGGTGTTTCGCTTAAATAAATTCTAAAAAAAATAGTAAAAAAATAGAGGAAAGTGACAGTTTGTTGCCAAAGAACTTAAACATTTTTACTGGATACATTTTTGCAAGTAAAAATTTGTAAAAAGAGCAACCATATGATTGAAAGAACATGCTTGTATTTTAAGTAAAAATATTAACAAATATTAAATTAAATTATAACTTTTTATGGATTTACAGTAAAAAATACATTAACTATGGAAGAAGTTAAAAAACATTTTAAATTATTTCTCCTGGACAATTTCAACTAACTTTCATCTTTACCAGTTGATTTTTTTATTTTTTTAAATTTGGTATATAAAAAAATGCTGGTTTATCTATTTTACTTATTCTTAAAATTTTATGTTAGTTTATTTTTTGTAAATTTGTCTTAGATTAGATTAGATCAGAAGGCACTATGCACCGCGACCTAAAGTTACCTACAGATTCAAGCTATTCAAGATGTGCTGCCTAAAGTTACCTACAGATTCAAGCTACCTATAAAGCCAATTATCCTATTAGGCAAAATATTCGCGACGTCGGAAGGCGAAATGAAGCGATCACCTAGAAACCTAAGTCTCCTATCACAAAGCCTGGGACATTCGCAGAGAACATGCTCCGAGGTATCAGACACCATCTCACAAAACCTGCACATATCCGTGTCCGATTGACCCTTCCTGTGCAGATGGTATCTGAGATTACAGTGTCCAGTTAAATACGACGCCATGGTCGTCAAACCCCCCCCATTCAAGCGACAAGAGTCGCCCCGACCCCCTACTGGAAAAGAGATCAATCTCTTAGCCTGGCGCTGACCAGGAGAGTTTTCCCAGTAACCAGAGAATTCAGACTCTCTCCATGCCCTGAGCCTTTCCCTAACATACCCCAAAGGTATTCCACAGAATGGTTCAGGACCAATAAAGGGCCTTCGGGCACCGCGGTTGGCAAGACAATCTGCCCTCTCGTTGCCCTCATGCCCCTCATGACCAGGAATCCACCCCAAGGTTACAGAGTTGTCCCTCCCGAGCCTATTGAGAGTCTGAATGCATTCCATGACCAACCCAGACGACACCTTATAAGCAATTAAGGCCCTCAGTGTAGCCTGACTGTCAGAAAGAATGTAGATGCGAGATCTGAGCGTTCCCCTTCGCAGGCATTCCCCTGCACATACACAGATGGCCCAAATCTCCGCCTAAAAAATGGACGGATATTTTCCCATAGGTAAAGCACGCTGGAAGCCTGGTCCAAAGACGGCCGCACCAGTGTTCCCATTCGACTGCTTAGAGCCATCAGTGAACCACAACTGAGAACCATGTTCCGGTTCCCAGTATTGATTGGTCCACATATCTCTGTCAAACAACAACACATCAAAATATCTATCAAAGATCCACTCCGGTGACATTCTGTCCGCAACCTTAGAAATCGGGTCATCTATTAAGATGCGCGCGATCCACATGTGACCCCTTAGGTCGCCCCCCCCCCCCCCTCATGCCCCGGAATTCACTAAGTCTAGAGGAACCCATACTGGCAACCTCAATTACAGAAATATGCAATGGCGGGATCCCCAGCATAACCCCAAGGCATCCGTCGGGCAAGTTCCGCCGGCCCCAGGAACACACGCAGGACGGAAGATTCTCTTAAGAGCATCCCTTGCCTTACTCTGCTCAACTTTTTTCAGTAGACCATTTGTGGCGTTAGGCCCCATGTTCTCCCGAAAAGCCTCTGGCAGGCATAATATGCCCTGGTGGCCTTCTTGGAGACGTGGTCAAGATGTTCGTTCCATGTAAGGGAGCTATCAAGAGTCACTCCAAGATACTTAACACTGCTAGAGAAGCCAACCGTCACACCCCCAACGACCGGCATAGACAGGTTAAGTTTTTTCCTTCCTGAGGACACCCTCTGGTCGCATTCACGGTCCTACAAGTAGTCCCTATTCCGAACGTGATTATCCTAGAGCGGAGCATCTCCAATGTCCAATTAATTATGATTGGAGGAATGCTCTTCCTAGCCATGGATACCCTAATCGCATCGTAGGACGTGTTGTCAAAAAGCGCCCTGTATATCAATAAATGCACAAAGGGCAATGATCTTTGCCTCCAGTGCCCGTTCTATTTTCGTGACAACATGATGGATAGCAGTTTCGGTAGACTTACCCCGTTGATACGCGAACTGTAGCTCATGTATCGGCTTTCGTCTGAGGTAAGTGTCCCTAATACACTGATCCGAGACTTTCTCCATTGTCTTGAGGAGAAACGAGTTCAGGCCAATTGGTCTGAAGGACTAAGGTAGCTGCTCAGACTTTTTTCCCCGCCTGCGGTATAAAGACCAATGTAACCTCTCTCCAGGGTCTCGGTACATTCCCGAAAATAAATTTGTCTTACTCTCTGTAATTTTGCTACTAAGTAATTTTTACTGGACTTTACTGGAAAAGTAATCAAACAGACTTATTCACTGCACACAGAACCGGAACACGAGTAATATTTCCCGTAGTCGCTGCTGCCTGAAATTGCCTACCAAGAAGTTTGGGAGTTTCAAAAATTTGAAATTCAAAATGACGGATCCAATCCGTCGAGAGAATTAGAAAATTTTTACTCGATCAAAAAGAAACTTTAACTGATTTAACTGATTTTGATTCTGTATTTAAATTTTAAAAACTCAAAATGTCGGACAAAATAAAGATGCCGAAGATAGTCACAACTTGTATTTTATGTTCAACTCCCAAAATGAAATAAGTCGATTCAAAACCCTTTCAACGGACTATAGTTGTCCCTAAAATACCGTTACCGAAGTGATTATAATACCGTTATCCGTAAAATACCGTTACAGATATAACCAAAATAACAATATCCTTAAACTACCGTTACCGAAATAACTGAAATACCGTTAGCGCTAAAAAACATTACCGAAATAACTGTAATAGCGTTATAACAAAAATACCGTTAACGATATGTCTCTATGGGTCACTCTAAGTTTAACTGTCGACTAGTTCTTCCATTAAAGCTAACGTTTGACAGGATACAACAAATATTATAATAATCATATTCGCTATAAATGCGTATATAATCGCCATTTATAAATTCCAAACAACTTGGGAAAGTATTTTTGAAAAACTACATCCTAATCTATATATTTACATTAATATATTGTTATAATATATACACAGTGGTGCACCTCTTCGGCAAAAGGTAAATGGCAAAAACTAGGGGGTTTTCTATTAAAATGTCCCAATTTTTTTCTTTCCTCGTTTTTTGGTAATTACAATTGTCCCAGTATAACACTCAACTTAAAGTAAAGAGAATTTAAAGTTTGCAAAATTAGCTTAAAAATGTAAAAAGTAGCAACAGTTTTACATAATATTTTAATAAATTTTTCGATTTTGGGAGTCCGTCAATTGAACAGTAGTCAATTGTTCGCCAAGAAAATGTTACTGCAACTGCAACTACCAAAGACACTGGCAATATGAATTTTGGCCAGTACCAAAAAGACTTTTGGGCAATAAACGGCTTCTCTGACCCTCCTTGCACTGGAATGAAAGATTTTGTTAAACTAACTTTCGCAAATATAAGCATTTGCGGCTAAATGTGGGTAGACGTAAATTTTTAAGCTGTTTACATATTATACTAAAAAATTAACTCGTAGATCATCCTTTTTCGCTATGTTGTCATATAAATTTTTGTCACTTTCCGCGTTATTCCCATGAAATAGACTTTTTTTTTCTTTACACAAAATTATTGTTAAGATTTTCCTTTTTGTGAAATGGGATGAAAAATTGTGCAAAAACAGTAGAATATAGTAAAATCTGAGCAACACCGAGGATATGTTTCTTAATGCTGCATATTTTTTAAAAAAATTTTGATACCCATATGTGACTGAAGGGTTTATCAGTATTTACAATAAAAATTAAGAGAAAATATCTTATTTTCAAAATTTTATGTATAAAAAATTTCTTTAAAACCTTAATGTAATTTTGCAAAAAGTCTGGCCCATAAGTAAATAAAATCTGCTAACGACATTATAATCAATGGGCGAAAAGCTTGTTTTCGATTGCAGTGTAGTCCAATCACCTTCTAATATTTTTATGAAATTTTATTATTTTCCTAAGTTCTGTATCAGCATCTTTATCTTTGATATCTTTCAAACGGGCTAAACGAAATCCCAACACTTTGTATAGTAGACTTAAATGAAACAACAAATAACAACCCATCATATCGTTGCCGACATTTGTCAAGCAAGTCACCGCAATGCTAATCATATCAAAAAGATAAGCAAACCAGTAATGTCGAAAATTTGTACGCCATTCCAAGGGCACCCAATAGGCGAATGGCAATTGATATTCCTCCACAAATAAGACACCAACAAATGCGACTACTACCGTCAAAACACTAGAAAATGCAAAAGTTAATACAACTTTACGAAATGCTATTTGTTTTTGTTGCCACATCTTGATTTCCCTGGGATGAAGCAACATATATTCTTGGCTATAAGTCAATTCGTTAATAAATTCCCAAGCTTTGTCGGAATACCACCACATATTTATGATTTTTATAGAGATAGCAGTTTGCGTTAAAGACATGTATAAATAATCAGAAGCTTGATTTAAATCTTCCGATAAGAAGGCTCCAATCCATGTTAAGGTAACAAATGTAAAACTTACTGGAAAATGCAGTATTATTCTTTGAAAATATTGGATTATAGTATACTTTCGAATATCCTGTTGACTGGAATTTGGTTGTTTCCATTTCCATACACCCAAAATCTTCATAAATTTTAATAAACAGCGAGCACCTAAAATTCGATCAAATTTTTCTGCTGGTTCCATGTTTATTTTAATGCTATGTTAATAATGTTCAAGTTTGTTAAATAGACTGTTCGTTATTATTTTCTACTAATGTGGTGATGATTTCAACAGAATGTATTTATATAATATCCATATTTTCTTTGAGGTATTCCAGTGAAATTTTTGGACAAAAAACGACTTTTTGACTGAACCCTTTCGATTTGTACTAAACTTAGTGAATGTGTTCTTCTAACTTTTTGAAAAGTTTTAGTTTTTTTATTTAGTCAAAATTCTTCGTCGTTCAAGTTCAATCGCTGTTTCGAATTCGTTGGTTTTTTTAGTAAACGGATAAGAAATAAAGACTTACAAAGATTCACAGTTCTTAATGTACTTCGGATATGGTTGGTTTTAGGTAACGTTTAATCCGAGTTTTTTTTTCGATATTCATAATCTTTCGGCTTTTTTATTTTTTTCCTAATACTTTAAATAATTAAAAAATGTGGCCACTATTGGTCCATCACATAGGCAATACGGTATACAAATATTATTTATGCAGAAATCGTAATAATTTTTTAAATTAGTTATAAATTTACACCAAAAAAATACCCAGCCAGAAATTGCCAATGGTCTTAAAAATCAAGCACTGGCAGAGCACTGTTTGCCAATGGTCCAACAAATAAAGTGCTGGCAAAGCACTGATTTACAACGCTCTACCAACGTTAGTACAAAGTGCTTTGCCATTACTTAATTAACAAAATTTACAATTGTAAAAATAATGAAAGCACTGGCACAGCACTGGCTTAAAACGCTTTCCCAACATTGGCAAAAAGGGCACTGCCAGTACTTATTTACAAAATTTACAACCGTTAACATAATAAAAACAGCAGCACAGCCCTTGTTCACAACGCTTTCCCAACGCTGACCAAAAAAGCTTTCCCAGTGCTCGATTTACTAAAACATATATGTTTATAACCTTTATAAACATAGGGCACCAATTTTATTTAAGACATTTATTTTCAAATTTCTTTCTTTAGGAAAATTGTAGTAAAAAAATCTTAAAAAAAAAATATCAATTTTTTTTTTTTGAAAATTTCACAATTTTTAATTTAAAAATTTGAATTTACCCAATTTTAAAAGAAAATCTTTTTTTATAAATTGCAATTTTCTCTATGAAAAATTACAAATTCACAGTCAGAATACAAATGTTTTTTTAATTGAATTTTATTTTAATTTATATTGCAGAAATTGAATTTATGTTTATTTTTTTACATAATTTTATAATTTTAAAAATAAAAATAAAATTTTATAAAAAAATTATACTAAGTACATTTTTTTTAATAATTAATTATTTACTTTATTAGTTGTTTTACCAATGCTTAGCCAACGTTTTAAAAATTTTGATTTTGGTTCTGGCGAAGCACTCATTGCCAGTGCTTTGCCAACGTTTTAAAAAAGAAATGGCCAAGCCCTACCCGGTATTATCATTTTGGGGTTGGCAAAGCACTTATTTTATCATTAAAAAAGCACTTTATTGGTTGTTCTACCAATGCTCTGCCAACGTCTTAAAATTATGGTTTTGTTACTGGCAAAGCGCTTATTGCCAGTGCTTTTTCAACGTTTTAAAAAAGGAACGGCAAACCCCTGCCCGGTGTTATCATTTTGGGGTTGGCAAAGCACTTAAATCTTCAGAAATCCAACGCTCTGCCAACGCTAATAACACCTCTAAAAGCACTGGGCCAATGCTTTGCCGTTCGTATTTTTCTGGCTGGGTAGTCTCAGTAGTGGCTACAAAATTTTTTGCCCATCGAACTCTGTCAGTTACGACAACTATGCTCTTATTAAATTATATTTTAAGTCGTGAAATATAATTTTAACTCTCTCTGTGGATATTATTTTCCACATAAATATGTTTTATTACATTCCACAAAATGTTATTGAAATTAACCGTTAGAGCGCGGTATAACGAATGATGCATTGACAGGCCCATTCGGTATATCGAAATATTCGTTATATCACAACAACTTTTTGTACTAAACCGACTGCACATTTTAACATTTCACAAAGTGCTGAGATTGTTGAAATTAAAAGTAAAGAAGTTTCATAAAAAGTATTAAGCTTTTCATTAATATTAAGAAATTCTTCGTTCACTTTGTGAAAAACTAGTTTCATTAGTTTTATTAAGGAAAATTTTCATTATTTTTCGTCCACTAAAATTCTATTAAAATCCAAATTTGCTTTTTTTTGGCATTTGCATTTTATCTCGGTTACTCGAAATAAGAAAAATATAAAAAAAGTATTTTAAATAAAAAAGTTGTTTCAAACTTTTTTTGGAATTGTTACTATTTTTGACTTCTTTTTAGTTTTCATTTCATTCTTTTTTATTTTATTTTCTCTTGTCAATATAGTCCGGTTTGGTTTTGTTAAAATTCAGCACGAGTGGTAATATTTTTTTAACTCATTTTTGACACAGTGTTCCTTTTTCGACTCAGTACTTTTAAATTACTCTATTTTTTTACTTGATAGAGAAAATAAAAATAAAATATTTCAAAATGTATTCCGTTTTAACTCAAAACATTAATAATGGGTTGTTTTCGTTAAAATACTACTACACATATAAAAACTATGTTGTCCAGCATCTTTTTCTAAAAAAAATTTGAAAATGGGTTAAACTCTTAATATTCTGTCAAAGTTTTAAATTTGATTGATAATATTTCTATTAGAGGGAGCTTTAAAACAAAAAAATAAAAATTCTTAATGAAGCATGGTTTTATATATCTGGAAAGGTGCGCCCCAATAGGATAGTTGGTAGCGTGCTGGCTTATCAGTGCGGGGGTCGTGGGTTCGATTTCCACCAGAGGCACAGGTCTGTTTTCGTTACAACGCGCCGAAGGCCATAACAGCTAGTGCTCGGCTAGGGTAATAGTATATAATTTGTAATTATATGATTATTAATTAATAAAATAAAAAAAATAAAAAGGTATATCTGAAAAGTTTGTTTGAAAATGTCTAGCGGATCTATGCCGTGCAATTATTGAGTTAAGCGCGCCGTCTAATTATTTTATTACTTATTACGAAGCCTAAGCTCTTGAATATATAAAGTTTAAATCATGAAAAAAGGGTAAAGTGATCCTTAAGTTCCGCGTAACATGTGTCCTCTGAAAGAAACTATTCCTATACACGAAAAGTGTAGATGATGATTGTCAATATTTTGTTTGGAATTACCCTTTGGATTTATTTGATAATTATTGTTATAATTAAGAAAATTATAATAATACGTAAATTAAATATTCGATTTAGAATTAAATATTCCAGTTTATTTGGAAAACAAGAAATTTCTTCTCTTTTTGGGATATCATAATAATTTTAACATTATGTGGAATAAAGAAAATTTATTTAAATTTAATTAAAACAACTATTTTTTCACGTTATTGTCTATCAGGTGCATGTGAACTTATAAATTCATCTAAAATTTTTATTTCACCACAAAAGTATCTTTTCACCTCAAAAATTTTTTTTTGCCCCACAATGTCTTATTACATATACTCAAGAAAAAGATAGTAAAGTAAGAAAATAATTTTGCTGAGTCAGAAAAATTTTAGTCAGGATGGTGCTCGCAAAAAAAATGCTAATTTCATCAAAATCGTTTGCTGAAAATCAGCGAGCTGACTTTTGGCAACAACATTAGTAGACTCAGCGAAAGTTTTGCTAACACTTAGTGGATTAGAAATTAAAAAACCTTGGCTAAAAATTAATAAAATTTTTGCTGAATATTAGTACATTGAAAAATAAAACTCAAAAAATTTGCACAAAAATTGTACTTTAGTTAATTTATTTACTGAAAATCATAAAACATATTTTTGTGATTCTTTTAAAAATAGTTTACAATACCTTACAAAAAATAAAAAAATGTTTATACTCTCACATTGACTACATGAATTAATGTAATATCTAAAAAATATAAATAATTATGTATAACATAAACAAAATTATCTTTCAACTACCTACATCTATGGTTGTATAAATGATGCTATATTTTAAAGGAACGCAAATGAGGCTGATAATTATAGAAATGAAACGAAAAAATAACAAATTATTTTTATAATTTTTTTCAATAAGAAAAAGGAACCATAAAATTCTACCTAAGATGTGATGTTTATTCGTCACTATTACATCTTGACATGCCGCAACATCTAATCCATTCTGTGTATATCTTTCAATCCGGTTGTCATCCACACTGTTAATGTGTTTATCAGCACAATTTTTTTTAGCAAAATAAATTTGTAAAACATTAGTAAAATATTAGTTCAAAAAAGTTAAGTGCTAAATAAGTATAACTAAAATTTTAGCTAAAAACATAATTTTAGCAAAAATTTTGCTGAAAAATTATTTACAAGACGTTTTACTAACTTTTCTACTATTTTATTTTTTTTAGTGTACATAAAATTTTTCACATACAAAATTTTTATTTTCACCTCTATAATGTTAAGCGAAGCGTATAATTATTTGAAAAAATTAATTTCTGATGAAACTTTTTTAAAAAATTATTGAAAAATATAAAGAAACAAATATAATATATTTTTCAGCTACCAACTGTTCTTTGCCGTTGTTTTTATTTATCTTGTCAGTTGTTTAAACAAGATTCAAAAGTAAATATCAAGAAACATTTGATTTCAATAGAAATCATGTTTTTTATTTCTATTTCATGTCAATAGAAATCAAATGTTTTATCATTTATTTTAAATTTCATTTTCAGTTAATTTTAACCATAATCTATTTAATGTGTATAAGTCAAATGTTAAGTTCAGGGTCTTGCTACAGAAAAGCATTTAAATAAAATTCTTTATGAAAAAAGTTTTTATTAAATCATGATAACCCAAAATCAAATTTTTAAAACCAACTCTATTAAATATGTATTCAAAATTAACAAGTATGTGGCATTGGTGTATTTTTATACTTTTGACATGCTCTTAGAGACAAATTTCAAATTTGTTTCCAGCAAAAACAGGATTTCAAATAATAACCAGCCTGTTTACTCTCTACATTATACGACATTCAGACTAGATAGCAAAACACGTTTTTTGCAAAAATGAGTGGAACAGAAAGAGCTGTTGGAATAGAATGAAGAGCAAAACACGTGTTTTAGTATCTAGTGTGAATGTGGCTTTACTTTCTTTCGCTATGCCTCGAATATAAAAGGTATTTACGACCATGAAAGCGTTTAAAAAGTGGTACAAGCGTTTTCAGAATATTCAGATTTACAAGTTTAAGACGTTTTGAAAACGACTCGAACAATAAAAATGTTTTACGGAGTGAAGATGGTATTTCATATCGTTCTCAAAGCTTTGTAAAAACAAAGTTTGTAAGGCTTTGTCAACCGCTAAAATAGCTTTCGTATAACATTTTTGTTAACAACTTAAGGGCGTTGTTATAACAAGGCCTAATGATCGCGCTCACATTGAAAAATTAATTTTCTCCGCTTTTATATGTGCATATAACATAGTTAGGGAACGGCAAATTTGCTTTCATTCAAAACAAATCCTCTCAGAGATCAGAAAAATTAAACGTTGACTTTTTAGCAACTTTATTTTTGGCAACACTGTTTTTTGCAGCGCAGTTGTTTTCATGTAACATCATACTATTAAACATTTTCAGTTTGGTCTATAATTTAACCATGAATCGACTTACAAACAATCAACGCTTGCAGATTATTGAATTTTATTATCAAAATTCATGCTCGTTTATCATGCTCAAATTATCGAAAAATTGTGTTCAGCGACGAAGCTCATTTCTGGCTTAATGTAAACAAGCAAAATTGGCGTATTTGGTGTGAAGAGCAGCCAGAAGCATTGCAAGAACTGCCAATGCATCCCGAAAAATGCACTGTATGGTGTGGATTCTGGTTCGGTGGCATCATTGGACCGTACTTTTTCACAGACCACGAATGCAGGAACGTTACTGTGAATGGCGAGCGCTACCGTGCGATGATTACAATTTTTTTTTTTTGCCCAACATTTAAGAGCTCAACTTGTGGTTTCAACAAAACGGTTCCACATACCACACAGCACCCAAAACAATGGCCCAATTGACAGGCGAGTTCGGTGAACAGTTTATTTTGCGTTTGGGGCCGGTCAATTAGCCACATAGATCGTGCGATTTAACGCCTTTACACCATTTTTTGTATGGCTATGTTAAGGCTTATGTCTATAGGGACAAGCCCGCAACTGTTGACGCACTGGAAGTCAATATTGAAGAATTTATTCGTGAGATACCGGCCGATATGTTGGAGAGAGTATGCCAAAATTGGACCCAGCGTATGAACTATTTGAGGCGTAGCCGCGGTCAACATTTAAATGGAATTATCTTTAAACATTGAATTATATAGATCGTTCTGTCGACTCAACTAAAGAGTTCTTACATTTCTTTAAATTGTATGTGTTTTTTTTTTAAATCAAATCCAATAGCTCTAAAAAAATCACCCTTCAGCTTTTAAATTAGGGAAATTAAATACACAATAGTATAAAAAAATGTTTCATCAAAAAGGCTATACACAAATAGAGAGACTACCACGCCACTCAGCAACAAAATACCGAATTCGAGCAAGCAAATGAAAACATTTGTTTCCACCAAAAAATTATAAAAAATTGTTGCTTAAAATACTCACTTTTATTTTGCTTATGTATATTTTGTTATTTTCTATTAAAAATTAATATATTTTAAATATGTCATTGCTGATTTTATCATTAATATTTGAAATAATTAAAAAATTTATTAAATTAGCATTTAAAAAAATGATAAAAATTAATTTAAACTTTTAAATTTCTGAAACAGGTTTTCATTCGCTCAGTGCGAGTTTAGAAACAAATAAAAAGAGAGCGGACTGAGCGACACTGTACGCAAAGAAAACCCATGTTTAAGGATTATGATTGCGACAACAATGTTACTATGGTTGTGACAACCATACTCTTATCTGCTTTTGAATCATAATATGATAATTAGATTGCCATATTATGGTTCCAAATATATCTCAATATTATCATATTATGGTTCTGGAAATTTGTATAAATTATCATAATATGAGCCCTACAGTATTCTCCCAGCATTCTATTGAAGCTGGATTAAAAAGATATGCGTGTTTTTTAGTAGTATATTTATTTAATAATTCACATGTTTAAATAAGCTTAGGTTTAAAATAATTTAAGTAATCCATTTGTCTTTGCGCAGAAGAATAAGCTTTGTGAAATAGTGTGTCAGCTATACAAGCTATACATGTGATTACAGCATAAAGCAAGCATAAAAATATTGGTAAGAATACAATTTCACAATACATTAATAATGATCAGAACATGTTTGCAGCAATCATAACAAATGCATTATAACCATAGTATAGTCCTATTTATCATAGTATGATCATGGACAAGAATTTCGTCATCATTTATTACCATGTTATGATTATTGCAAACATATTATGATTATTTCGTACTATATACTTAAAAGCACGTGCATTTTGTTTAATTTTTTTTTCGCATTTTTTTCTTTAACAATAATTTTTGAGTAATTATAAACAATTAAATAATAAAACACTTTTTTATCGCTTTTTTATAATAAACAATAACTTTATTTAACGGGTGAGCGATAATTAAACTTTTGACTAGACTTCCAGGGCAGACCGAGTTGAGAATATAATATATTCCTTCTTCCAAAAACAAATCACCAATACAATTAAAAGCACTACGTTGTGTGTGCGCAACAATTAAACTTTTGGCTAGACTTCCACGGTAGACCGGGTTGAGACTGCAAACTTATTACTTCTTCCACAAAACAGATCACCATTAAAATTAACACCACTACGTTGTTTGTCAATTGTTAATGTTTTTTTGTTTAATATTATTTAATTTGTTGGAGCTGACTGTTTTTCACAACTTCTTTTCACAAAATCTCAGCCAAGAATGAAACTAAAAGAGCGAAGACGCTCATTAAAAATCCAACTGATCATCTTATAGTTGGTGCAACTCTAATATGGCTGCAGTTAGATAGAAGAATATGATAATACATACTATCGTATGATTTTAGACAACAGAATAATATGATAACTGAAAAAAGAGAGAAATTTTTACTAGAACATGATAAAAGCAACCATATTATTGGTGAAATATGATTGATACAATAATAGTTTAATTGAAACAACCATTTATTGCTGTAGGAAACATAGTTTTGTGGCCGCAATCATATTGCAACCATATTTTTTCTCTGCGTGTGAGTAGTATGGAAACCCATTTGTTTCATTTGGTCCTCCAACATTTCATCTAACGAAATTCTTTACCATTAAACGCACTCTAAAAAATGCTTGTAAAATTACTACTATAAAACATGTACATTTTCATGGAAAATTACAGAAAATGAGTAAATATAAACACAAGGTGTCTGAAAGACTTATTGTTGTATTTTTATGTATAAAGTTACACACAAAGCATAGTATCTTGTATGTTGTTGAACATGTTTATTACACATTATAACTTTATATTTACATACATTGTGTAAAAATTATTTTTAGACACAAAGTATGTAATTGTACTTACTTTAAAATAGCAATATACAAATTGTCAAAACTTTGTTTCTTAAATAAGAAATTTTTATTATTAAATAAGAAATTTTTTCAACAAAAAATCTTATTTTTAATTACCACAAAAGCAGTTAAAAGAAATTGTTTTTAAAAAAATTAAATATATAATCCATAAATATGAATAAATGCCCGTGTAATGTTAGGAGCAATAACATTAACAATAAAAAAAAAACATTTCCTAATTTGACGAGATATAATGTAATAGGTATCAAAATAACAATCTCTTTGTAATAAGATAAATTTTTTATTTAAATGATATTTTTCACTAGCGGGTCTTTATATTAAATGAATGTATGGTAGTTGGTGGGTCCAATCATATGCTAAATCTAATATAAAATAATCGTTACTTTGTTGATCAGACACTCGTTAACATGTATGAGTTTGTTTCAGATGTTGCTATATGATCCTGAATAATTAAGATATAGTGATTTTATACGGCATTCAGATTACATTGCAAAACACGTGTTTTACCAAAACGAGTGGAAAAGAATAAAAAAACTGTTGGAATAAAATAAAGAGCTTAAATACGTGTTTTGGCAAAACACGTGTTTTGCTATAAAGTATGAATGTGGATTTAGAATTAGTAGCCGTTTTCTGCTTCAGATAATGCGATCTTTAAAATCTAATTATTTATAGACATAAAAAATTCAACGTTTAGACATTTTAGTATTTTTTGACATACCATTATTGACAATGTATACATTTTTTTTTATCGATAACACCGGTCGACACGATTTTTGGGTCTGACTTCTAAATGTAAAATTTTGGTTTCTTTTATGTTACTTATAAAGGGAAAATATAAAAGAAACTAAGAAAAATGCAATACATGTATGCATTTTGTCCACATCTTAATTCAGTGCAATGTGTTAGTTTTCATTTTTTATATAAAGCCCACAAAACCAGATGAAGGGGCACTTTAGTGAACATTTACTTACCTATTTGGTATCATTTTAGGAAATTTAAAACGTAAATATATTAAAATATTTCGCCAACATTAGTTTTAACTTTGATTGTGTTTATTCTCTAAAACATAACACACCCGGCCAGAAGCAAAGTTCAGTTTGAAAAAAATGACGACAAAAAGTGACCATGCCATCTTTTTGTGGGCGATCTGCCCTTCCAGAAACCCTATCCCATGAAATCTTAGCTGATCCTGTTTCAGAAATATCAACATTTCAATTTCAAGATCCAGAATCTTCGAATTTTCAAATTTGAGTCTTACCATAATTTTTAAACAACTTTTAGAAAATAGAAAATAGAAAATTCTTCAAGCTTTCTTAAGCTATATAATATTGTATGGGTAACTTCCCAAAAAAATTCATAATTTTTGTTCAAGGTGAAAAAATATTTAACTGCAAGTTTAATTAACAGAGTTGATTGGCCATAATAGAGCTTTTTCCCGTCCTACAAGGGGAACTATGCCATTCCAAAAGAGATGATTGACAAATCCTTGTAAAAGATGGAGTTCAGGTAAAATACATTTCTCAATTACATGGATGTTATCATCTTCGTCGTCATCTTCTTTCACAAATAGGGGGTGATTAACTACACTATGGCATTGTGGAGCATTCTTTTTATCCTTACCAGAAGACTGAAATTTTGTATAATCCTGTTCCAAGTGTTTAAAGGTCTTTAGCTCTATACTTTGGACGTCATGGTTCTGTAATTCATTTAACTTTACAAAGCAATAAGGACATGGGTATGTTGCAGTTGCAGTCTGTTGGGCAATAGCAATTAATCAAAGTTTGAAATCCGAAACAAATTTAAATGGTATGTCATTGTTGTGTTAAATTCACTATTTGTTTTACATTTTCGTAAGTTCTTTTATATTTGGTACTATACATAATAGTATTAATCTATAAACACTATTCAATTTCCTCTTTTTTGCAAAACTTCCTCCTTCAGAGTACGGCATTTTTATATTCTCACTACTATCTATTTGAATTGGATCATCTTCTTCTAAAATAGAAATATCTTACTTCTTTCGATATGTTCCGTAGAGCGTTGATCAAAAATATATTTGAAAATTTCTGTAGCGTTAGCATAAATAACAGGTCTATTTTCTATTTTATTTGATTCAATTTCAAACTCATAAATGCCCTCTCTGTAAATATGGCTCATTTTGTTCGATCTGGAGCGCATATGATCGACGTAATTGCTGGAAATGATTGCCTTCCAGCAGAAGTACGAATGAAATTAGTTACTTTTCTCATATAGGTATTTGAAGCGCCAGTAGTTGTCTGAAAATTATCTAAAATATAAGCTGTAAAATTTACCTTTTTTTAAATTTTCTTATTTAATGATGCTCTAGCTTTCGGACCCAATGTATCTAACATAATTTCATTTTTCTGGTCACTCTTTTCAATTTTTGTTTTTAGTTGAGAATGGATAAGTTGATTCTGCTGTTTTTCAGGTAATTTGATGATGGCTTACTAATGCAAGAATGTCGAATACCCTTACCTATTTCCTGAAAACACGTCTTACAAAGTTTAATAGAAGCTTTTGAGTTCTTCCCATTTTGTGTCATATTTTCAGTTTCGTCAATGCTTGAAGCAAATGTGCGAATCTTTCCTCTACCCTTTTTCAAAGGCAAATGACCTTTAATGGGGGGTAGAGGTCTTTTAACAATTCCTTTATCCCTCTCATTCAAAGTAAGCCGACATGTAACGCAAATTGACTTTGCAAACTTGGCATTATTTATATCAAAGTTATTGTTTATGAACCTTTTTACAAGACCTTCAAGTTTATTAGATATAAAAAATGTATTTGTATTTTTACTCCCAAATACAATTTTCTGTCCGCATGTAGCAGATACTTTTAATATATTTTCTTCGTGAATACATTTATGATCTAAATTAGAAAATTTAGATGGTATATTTGTTGAATCCATATTGAAAAGTTTAAAGATCTTGAAGTGTTTTCTTTGAGAGATAAAATAAAAGTGGTAACATTTTTTTATATCATCCACAATGTTATTTATATTGATGATCCTCAGCATTTATAAAGAACATTGTTTATTAGTGGATTAGGTCTATTGGAGATAAAAAAAAGCGCCGAAGTGTCTATCCCAAGGATGGTGTGGAAATGATATCAACTCTGTTAATTAAACTTGCAATTAAATATTTTTTTTTACCTTGAACAAAAATTATGAATTTTTTTCGGGACGTTACCCATACAATATTATATAGCTTAAGAAAGCTTGAAGATTTTTCTATCGACGGAATTTCACAGAATTAAATTATTTTAAGTTGTTTAAAAATTATGCACTTTTTAGTAAGACTCAAATCAAAAGACTCAAAGGATCAGTTAAGATTTCATGGGATACGGTTTCTGGAAGGGCAGATCGCCCACAAAAAGATGGCATAGTCACTTTTTGTCATCATTTTTTTCAAACTGAACTTTGCTTCTGGCCGGGTGTGATAAGCGTGCCTTAAATTTGTTTCGGTTATAAAATTGCAGTAGATATTCCGATTATCTGTTCTCAACGTTATGTTTCTTATCCAGATTACAAAGCTGTGAATATGGAAGTTTTAGAAGCAGCTTTTTATTCTCAGAACTTCAGGCGCATGTATTCTACGGCTGATGTGAATATACAATTGGGGGTTCTTATGTCGAATATCAATGCTTTGCATTCGTTGGTACCAATTGTACGGCGTAAAATTGGTCATAATAACAACAATAATTGGTTCAATTCTCCTGAGATAGTTTACCATACCTCATTGCGAGATTTAACTAACAGATATTATTTACAGAACACAAATTCCGAAAATTGGTCAATATACTGCCAGCACAGGAATCGTCTAAAGAGGGTAATCAGAGTAGCAAAGAGGCGTGCCCATTCAAGTGTATTTGAAAGTCTTGGCCACAGGCAAATGTGGAACTACTTAAGACGTAATGGTTGTTTGGAGACAGTAGATCATGACGCATCCGCTAACCCGGATGAGGTAAATGATTTTTTCGTTTCTTGTCAGATAGGCAATACTTCTAATCCGTTGGATTTGCCGGATAATGGTGGTTTTTCACTTCGTCATGTAGAGCAAGACGAATTGTTTGTAGCATTAAAGAAAATTAAATCGAATGCTGCTGGTCATGATTCTTTATGTTTAAAATTTGTCAAAATTATTTATCCATTAATATCTTCTCATTTTCTTCACCTGGTAAATACAATCATTACAACATCGGTATTTCCTGATGATTGGAAAACAGCTAGAGTTGTTCCCATAAGGAAAGAAGGCAACTCT
The DNA here is from genome assembly GCA_021234595.1 of Delia radicum. NCBI lineage: Eukaryota > Metazoa > Arthropoda > Insecta > Diptera > Anthomyiidae > Delia > Delia radicum. The sequence continues at coordinate 273,949,474 of CM037851.1, read as the reverse complement.
AATGCATTGGATAATTTACGTCCGATATCAGTTCTTCCTGTTCTTTCAAAAGTTGTAGAACATATTATTAAGGATCAAATGGCTTTTTATATCGATGAAAATTCTTTGATTCACTCATCTCAGTCCGGTTTTCGTCGTGGCTATAACACAAATTCTGTCCTAATTGGTCTGACTGATTCTGTGGGAAAACTTGTTGATAACGGTAAAAATGTAGTGTTGCTTTCATTAGATTTATCTAAAGCTTTTGATAGAGTAATTCATTCTAAGCTTACAGAAAAATTATTTCACCACTTCGATTTTTCAGCCCAAGCTTGTAAGCTTATATATTCCTACCTTAGTGGAAGAAAACAGTTTGTTTCTATTGGGAACTCTTCTTCTTCAACATTGCCAATTACTAGCGGAGTTCCTCAAGGGTCCGTAATTGTACCTTTGTTATTTATGATTTATTTAAATGATCTCTTAAGAATCGTACATGGTTTATCCGTTCAGCCATATGTTTATGCTGATGATGTACACTTTCTATGCTATGCTGATGCACAGTTCTTAGATGTCTTGGAAGGTTGTGTTAATTTTGTTATTCAAGAAGTTTTGTCATGGACATCTAACAATGGTTTTTGTGTTAATGCTAGAAAAACGAAGTTGATGGGATTTGGATCTTTGACTAATAATTTATCTGTAACGCTTAATGGTATGCCTTTAGATTTTGTAGATATGATGAAATGTCTTGGAGTTGTTATAGACAATGATCTGAGTTTTTCTTCACATATGAATTACATTTCATCTAAGATTTCGTTTTTATTAAGAAGGTTTTACACGCTTGATCTATATCTGCCACTTCGTATTAAAATTAAAATTGCAAATGCTTTGTTAATGCCACATATACTGTACTGTGCTGAGGTGATTTCTGGAACCACAGCTGGTGAATTTAGTAGATTTACTAAAATTTTTAACAGAATAATACGTTATATTTTCGGATTGAAACTTCGTAATCATGTTACACCATACGTTAAAAAATTTCTTGGTTGCGATTTCGAGAACTTTATTGGTATGAGAACATTGATATATTTTTACAAGTTAATCATAACAGGCTTTCCTAACTATATTGTACAAAATTTCCATTTCTCGCATTCTATAAGAAATCCTCGAATAATATTCCCCCGCATTCATACTGGCTTTTTTGATCGCTCATTTAATGTAAGATTAATACGATTGTGGAATGCTTTACCCAGAGACTTAAAATGTTTTTCATATTCGCCTCAGGTCTTTAGGCGAAAGCTTGAAGAACATGGTAAAACTCATAACTTAATTTAATCTTTTTCCCTTTTTTATTTATTTTTTTTGTAACGATTACACTGAATCCACTAATTATTTGTTTATGGAAATAATAATTTAAGCATTATCTGTATTTTTTCTTAAAATTTTAGTTATATATTGAATTATTTTTATCTTTAAGGTATATTTTATATATATACCCAGCAAAAAATTTCCAAAAAGGTAAGCGGGTTTGTAATCAAGCATTTTGGGCAGAACGCATTCCTTACTAGATTACCTACTCGATTCTTTTAACAGGGCGTGAGACTAAAATAATTGATTCTTTAGAATTGATTATTTTTTTTACCGATGAACCATTTACTTTATATTTTTAAGAACTACATACATTTTTTAATAAAGAAATAGTTCCATTGTAAAACTACGAAGTACTTACATTAAAAAAAATAAATAAATAGTTCCCTAGAAAAAATAAGAAGTACTTACATTTAAAAAAAAATAAGTAGTTCCATAAGTAAATTCAACTTTTACTCACACGTGATTCTCCTAGGTCACTCAAATATAACGATCAAAACTCATACGGAAATAAAATCCTTAAAAGGGAAACATCGAATTGTTATGATAACATGGGTTTGTTATAATTTTGGAGCTATAAACCACGAAAATATAAATTTTTCAAAAAAAAGAACAATTCAAAATTGAAAAACAAAAATATGACTCACGCACAATCACCCTCGAAATTTTTTTTTTTACACTCACTCACGATAACGTCAGTAATTTCAACTTCCACTCACAATTTTCTGCCCACGTGCGCTTCCCTAATTTATACCTAACCGCAGTTTAACAAAATTTAGGCAACATGCAATTTCTGTTTTTAGTATTATTTTGCTGCAAATAAAAATTTGTTTGAAAAAAATATATGAGATGAATTCTTTAAAATTGTATAACTTCTTTTTTTAAAATTAGGAACTACTTCCAATAACGTCCTTTTATTAAGAAAAAGTATATGATTACTTCTTGAGTACAAAAAGTTATACATATAAGTTAATAACATTGTTATTTTCTTTTAAGTAAATAATTATTTTGTTATTGAGTTCATGCTTTCTGGTTTAAATTTAAAGAATTGATTACAATACTACTTGCTTTTTTGATTCTATCGTTGGAATGAGTTTGGTATTGCAGTTACTAAATTTGGCAATGAGATATGTAAGCAAGTGTGGGCATCACCTTCTTTTTGGAATGTGTAATTTTTTCCTGGGTATATATATATATATTTTATTTTTTTTTTTTATGTTGTTGTTACTGTAGTAGCCTTAATTAACTGTATATGGCCCTAAGGGCTCGGTTAAATAAAATGAAGAAATAAAAAAAAAAAAAAAAAATATTAAAATTAATGTTATATCGGATCGATCGATAATTATTTTGTTTTTATGTGATATTTTGCAATATTTTTTTTTTTTTTTTTGTATTTAATATGAAGCAAACAAATCTAACACTGACCAAATTTAAAAGTTAAAGATTTTATTATTTAAGGAATTCATCTCGCCATAACTTAATTTTCCAAATTCATTAGAAGAGCAAATACTCTATAGGCATTATTCATAACCTGTCAAATAGAAATTAGTATTTAGAGTCATTGTTTTAAAATATAAAGATTTGAAACTAACCCTGGTAAATAATGGTAGACCAATATCAAAATAATTAGCAATTGTAATTTGTTCAGGATGTTTTAAAAATTCCATATACAAATAAATAAGTTTACGCTTGGATACGGAAAATGCTAACCAATCAGAACTATAAATTTGGAAACATAATTCGGAAGAATTATATGTTATTTCATTGGCATAGTAGCAGGGTAAATAAATTTCGAAAATCATGATGCACATAAATTGAAGCATTGCAAAAAATTGGCCAAGATTTTGTAAAATGTTCAGCTAAAAAAGATAATGATTATAGATAAATGAAGCATAAAAAAAGTAAAATAAAAACCTTTTGTAAACGATAACCACAGAAACATACAATTAAAGCACTAAAAACAACTTGTGATAAAACATGCCATGACACTATAGTCTCACAATCTCTGGTTAATCTGAAAAAGCGAAAAAATTGTAAATAATTAATTTTAAAGTTTACTAGCACTGCGCAACTCGAAAAATTAAACAAGAGCGCCGACCATTGATCCTTAATTTGTCGGCCACACTGATGTCAATGGCGTACCCAGTTTTTTCATTTATGAGCCAGATTATTCGCGAAATTGCTTTAAAATTTTGCATGTTTGAAAGAAGTTTTTTATTTCACTTGAAGAAAGGACGACTAACATTTCATTAAATTCAACTGGCATTTGTCATTAGTTTTTACTGTTCAAAAAATTATTAACTATTGTTGTAAAAATGCACCACATATGTTAGTAAAAAATAAACAAACAATTTTTTTTTTTTTTTTAATTTTTTTAAATAACAAAAAACGACTCTAAAAAATTAATGTAAAAAATTAATGTAAAATAATTAAACAGTCATTTGATGTGGTTCGTTTTTTTAAATGAACTACAAGGTTAGTAGATTAGATTATATGGCACTATGCACCGCGACCAACTTAGGTCTTTTGTGCTGCCTAAAGTTACCCTAAAGATTCAAGCTACCTATAAAGCCAATAATCCTATTAAGCAAAATCTTCATAATGTCCGAAGGGGAGACAAAGCGATTGCCAAGAAACTTGGCACGCCTTTCACATAGCCTCGGACATTCGCAAAGAACATGCTCTGATATCTCAGCTACCAGTTCACAAAACTTACACTCATCCGTGTCCGAAAGACCCCTTTTGCGCAGGTGGTATCTGAGATTGCAGTGTCCAGTCAGGTAAGACACCAGGGTTCTCAAGTCACCCCTCCCGAGGGACAAGAGTCTCCTCGATCCTGCACTGGAAAAAGAAATTAATCTCTTAGCCTGTCGTTGGCCAAGAGAGTTTTCCCAATAGAGAGAGAATTCTGATTCCCTCCACGACCCGAGCTTCTCCCTAACATACCCCAAAGGTATACCACAGAATGGTTCAGGGCCAATAAAGGGCCTTCGGGCCCCGCAATTAGCAAGACAATCTGCCCTCTCGTTGCCCTCATGCCCCTCGTGACCAGGAACCCACCCTAAGGTAAGCGAGTTGCGCCTGCCAAGTCGGTTAAGAGCCAGAATGCATTCCATGACCAGACCAGATGACACCTCATAGGACATTAAAGCCCTTAATGCCGCCTGACTGTCAGAAAGAATGTAGATGCGAGATCTAATAGTGCCCCTTCGTAGACACTCCTCCGCGCAGACACAGATGGCAAAAATCTCTGCTGAAAAATGGAGGGGTATCTACCCATGGGTAAGGCCCGTTGGAAACCTGGTCCATAGACACCCGCACCAGGGTTAGTAACAAATTAAATTTGTTCTACAAATGACTGATATTTTCATTAAAAATAAAGAAACGTTATTACAACCCCAACAACTACAAATTTTTAAAGCAGAAGTTCCCTGAGTGTACATACAATTTTAAAAATTAGCTATTTTCTCTTAATTTTTTGTATTGAATACTGGTAAGACCTTTGCATACTGAAAATAGTTCGAATTTCATTGCAACCAACAAAATTTAATCATGATTCAATAATTTTAATTGTTAGTATAATTCAACTGAATTGTGAAGCGAAAATACATAAAATTAACCAAAGCACAGTCAATGTCTACAAAATATTTAAAAATTTCATTTTAAAATTCATATAAATATATGAACATTTTTATAATAAAATTTGAAAATATTTTGTTTCTTCGATAACACATTTTTTTTTTTTTTTACAAATTTAAACAAGTTTTTACTGGAAGGTGTTCATTTACAAACATACTAAGTAAAAAATACTAAAAAAAGAGAGTAAAGTGACAGTTTGTTGTCAAAGAACTTAAAAATTTTTACTGGATACATTTTTGCACTATTATACATCACTATACACTATTTATACATCAGACATGCCTGTAAACGAAGATGTTACTGTCGCTACTTATGCTGATGACACAGCTTTAATTGCAAGTAATGCTTGCCAAAATGAAGCTTCAGATCTGGTGCAAAATAATCTTAATCATATTGCTACTTGGCTTAAACGATGGAACATTTGTGTGAATCCTGAAAAATCATCGCATATTACATTTGCATTAAGAAAAGGAGATTGTCCTTCGGTTTTCTTGAATGGTGCTGTAATTCCAAAATCTGATTGTGTTAAATACCTGGGTATGCACTTAGATCGAAGATTAACATTGAAAAATCATATTGTGGCTAAAAGGGATCACTTAAAAATAAAAACTCAGAAAATGTATTGATTATTAGGTAAAAAATCAGAGCTTAGCCTAGAGCTACTTTACAAAACTATTTTGAAACCCGTTTGGAGCTATGGCATACAGCTTTGGGGTACCGTAAGTAATTCCAATATTGAAATTCTCCAACGTTATCAGGCAAAAACCCTTCGAATGATTTTAGACGCTCCATGGTTTGTAACAAATGAAAATATACACAAAGACTTAGTGATATCAAAAGTGAAACAGGAAATTGGTAGATTTAGCTCAAAATATGTTCAAAGACTTAGCAATCACTCTTACCCACTTGCCATTAGTTTGCTAGATGATAGTGAAGAAATTCATAAACTGAAAAGGTATCATATTTTGGACCTACCTTTCAGAGAATAAAATATATTTTAAGTTTGTAAATATGTACAGATATTAGTATTAGTATTTACACATATGTAGGTTATAAATAGTATACACTTATTTAGCAAGTATACACATGTTTAGATGTTTTAATCTCACTGGAGATTAAGACTTATATCACCTTATATTGTTATGTAATTTGCTTATTATTGTAAAATAGATTGGAAATAAATATATGAAAAAAAAAAAAAATTTGAACAAGTTTTTACTGGAAGGTGTTCATTTACAAAAATGCTAAGTAAAAAATACTAAAAAAAAGAGAGTAAAGTGACAGTTTGTTGTCAAAGAACTTAATAATTTTTACTGGATACATTTTTGCAAGTAAAAATTTGTAAAAAGTAAAACCATATGATTGAAAAAATATGCTTGTATTTTAAGTAAAAATATTAACAAATTTTTAAATTTTCCAATTATTTGAGTTAAGGTTTGTTTTTTATATAAAAGTTTTTTTATTTTCAATATAAGAAATAAGGTTAAATAAACGAAAATAATTAATATTAACAAATATTAAATTAAATAATAACTTTTTATGGATTTAAAGTAAAAAATATATTAACTATGGAAGAAGTTAAAAAACATTATAAATTATTTCTGGTCGACAATGTCAATTAACTTTCATCTTTACCAGTTGGTTTTTTTTTTGTTTTAATTTGGTATATAAAAACTGCTGTTTTATCTACTTTACTAATTCTTAAAATTTTATGTTAGTTTACTTTTTGTAAATTTGTCTTACTCTCTGTAATTTTGTTACTAAGTGATTTTTACTGGACTTTCCTGGAAAAGTAATCAAACAGAGTTATTCACTTATTCACTAAACAGAGAACCGGAACAGAAGTAATTTTTCCCAAAGTCGCTGCTGCCTGAAATTGCCTACCAAGAAGTTTGGGGGTTTAAAAAATTTGAAATTCAAATCCGTCGAGAGAATTAGAAAATTTTTACTTAATCAAAAAGAAACTTTAACTGATTTTGATTCTGTATTTATATTTTCGAAACTTAAAATGTCGGACAAAATAAAGATGCCGAAGATAGTCTCAACTTGTATTTTATGTTCAACTCCCAAAATGAAATAAGTCGAGTCAAATACCGTTACAGATATAACCAAAATAACAATATCCTTAAACTACCGTTACCGAAATAACTGAAATACCGTTAGCGCTATAAAACCATTACCGAACTAACTGTAATAGCGTTATAACAAAAATACCGTTAACGATATGTCTCTATGGGTCACTCTAAGTTTAACTATCGACTAGTTCTTCTATTAAAGCTAACGTTTGACAGGATACAACAAAAAAAATTATAATAATTGAATAATTACGGGTTAAGGGAATAAAAAGATGGCCTCTTATGTACTCTTTTCGAGGGAAAACGTATATAAAATAAAAAAGATGGCGGGGTTTTTTTTATACGTTATAAAATGTTTAGTATTTTATTTTAGGTTAGGTTTAACTTTAAGTCTAGGGTTTTAAATTGTTCATAACCTAACTTGGTATATGGGGTTTAATATTTAACAGCTTTCTTTAATTCACTAATTCACTAATTTCACAATTTTCATATTAATCTTATTTTTCAATTTATAATTCAGTTTTAACTTTAGACTTAAGTTTTAACTTGATTTATAAGTTTTGGGTTTAAAGATAAATCTTCACTTTTAAATTTAATTTGATGAGCATTAACCAGTTGATTTTAAACTTTTAAAAACGGGATGTTGTCTGGACGACGAGTAGAAAAATTCTGATGATGTTTTGATGACAAGTCAATTGATTTCAGTTTTTTGGCATGTTGGTCAAACGTCATTAGGTGGGAAGGGTTAGTGTTGGCACCTTTGGCACAATTGGTTGGTACCTTTTGTTCACTAAGTGAACAATAATCATAATCGCTATAAATGCCTATATTAGTCGCCATTTATAAATTCCAAACAACTTGGGAAAGTATTTTTGAAAAACTACATCCTAATCTATATATTTACATTTATATATTGTTATAATATACCCAGCAAAATAAGAGCTGAGGAAGAAGTAGTAAAAACACCACATCTACTGAGTCGGATGTGGTGCAAATTTAGGTGAATCATTAATGATTTTAACATTGTCGTGTCATTGGGCGGATGGAGTGAATATATAACTTCTGTAATAGCATTTTAAACAGTGCATGGATGCTATTTTTCAATAGTTCATGGAAGGTCTTTTTCAAATATATATTAACATTTTTATTTAATAAAAATGTGCAGCATACTTTAGGGATGTATCTTTAAATATTAAAAAAAAAAAAATCTTTTGGTGCCAGCGAGTATTGAAGTAGACCGCGCTACCATTTGCACCAAAGTTACTTATGCAGTACAACAAACTTAAAACGAACTTAAGTTGAAAATATTGATATATTTTTATGAAAATAAGAAAAATATGCTACACAAATATATAATCAAAAAGATAAAATAATGATTTTTAAAATATTTTTATTATTTGATTTCGTATCACTGAGATATAAATTATTTTTAAAATATTTTTAAGTTTTGACGAGGTTAAAAAAATATTAAGAAATAACAAAAATGCTCATTTAACAATTTTGAATTCATTGCAAATTTTAAAATATTTTTTTTAATAATTAATTTGACGAGAAGTGTCTTTAATAAGATAATGACAATGAGAAAAAAAAATATTGGAGAAGTAGTTTAACTACAGATCGGAAAAAGTGGCCTGCAATGAAACGATTGTGCCTTGGAACGTAAGATCTTTTAATGTTTCCCGTATTTTTTTCTAAAGATTTGAAGAAAGAGGTCGGTAAAAACTCTATAGGTAAATTAAAGTGATATATTTAAATTAAGTAAAAGGTTTTAATTCATTAATTTACTAATTAATTATTATTATTAATAAACTAGCTTTCAAAATTTGGCTTCGATAGTTTTTGGTTTTGCTAATTTTTTGCGATCCGAAACAATAGAATTAAAAAAATCAAATAGATTTTTGAAGACAAAATCAAATTTTTTTACCTAATATTTTTTTTGAATATTGCACACGTTTCAATTGAGGCACACCTGAAAAGTATATCTTGAAACAAATATGAAAAATTCGATAAACTAATTTTTAGCAGTGAAATACATCTTTACATTTTCTTATCAACATAACAATAAAAAATATTAAACCTTAGGTTTTTTTATATTTTTAAATAAGTTTTACAAAAGGTTCCATCGCAAAGACAAAAAATAGATTTTTATCAAATAATTATTTGTCCACTCTGGATAACAATTTTCTAATTTAATTTAATTCTTTATGATTAAAGTCAAGATGTTAATTATTTGGTAGTTTTTAAATTACTTAATTCTCTTAAAATACTCAGAAAAACCAAATTAAATAAAAAATACTAAAAAAATTAATTAGAATTAAAAAAAAAAAATAAAAAACAAATTATCTCCTCGGCCCGGAATTGAACTCGCAACCTTCTGATTGCAAATCCAACCACTTACTACCTCAACCTCAATACAAAAAAAAATATATATGAACTTATAAAAAAGTACTTCTTATGATGTTATTAATTTAGATACCAATTAATTTATATGGTGATGCAAATGCTGTTGAAAATAACTTTAATTTACCATTTTTGGCAGTTGTTAACAATAACTTCTATTAAAGTGAAAAATGTGCGTATGCTAATGCTTTGGAAGTCAAGTTAAAGAGGTTCTTAAAGCACTACTTCCACTTTATTTTGCTGGGTATACACAGTGGTGCACCTCTTCGGCAAAAGGTAAATGGCAAAAACTAGGGGGTTTTCTATTAAAATGTCCCAATTTTTTTCTTTTTCCCCGTTTTTTTGGTAATTACAATTGACCCAGTATAACAATCAACTTAAAGTAAAGAGAATTTAAAGTTTGCAAAATTAGCTTAAAAATGTAAAAAGTATCAACAGTTTTGCATAATATTTTAATAAATTTTTCGATTTTGGGAGTCCGTCAATTGAACAGTAGTCAATTGTTCGCCAAGAAAATGTTACTGCAACTGCAACTACCAAAGACACTGGCAATATGAATTTTAGCCAGTACCAAAAAACGACTTTTGGGCAATAAACGGCTTCTCTGACCCTCCTTGCACTGGAATGAAAGATTTTGTTAAACTAACTTTCGCAAATATAAGCATTTGCGGCTGAATGTGGGTAGACGTAAATTTTTAAGCTGTTTACATATTATACTAAAAAATTAACTCGTAGATCATCCTTTTTCGCTATGTTGTCATATAAATTTTTGTCACTTTCCGGGTTATTCCCATGAAAGAGACTTTTTGACTAATTGATATTCCTCCACAAATAAGACACCAACAAATGCGACTGCTACCGTCAAAACACTAGAAAATGCGAAAGTTAATACAACTTTACGAAATGCTATTTGTTTTTGTTGCCACATCTTGATTTCCCTGGGATGAATCAACATATATTCTTGGCTATAAGTCAATTCGTTAATAAATTCCCAAGCTTTGTCGGAATACCACCATATATTTATGATTTTTATAGAGACAGCAGTTTGCGTTAAAGACATGTATAAATAATCAGAAGCTTGATTTAAATCTTCCGATAAGAAGGCTCCAATCCATGTTAAGGTGATAAATGTAAAACTTACTAGAAAATGCAGTATTATTCTTTGAAAATATTGGATTATAGTATACTTTCGAATATCCCGTTGACTGGAATTCGGTTGTTTCCATTTCCATACACCCAAAACCTTCATAAATTTTAATAAAAAGCGAGCACCCAAAATTCGATCAAATTTTTCTGCTGGTTCCATGTTCATTTTAATGTTATGTTAGTAATGTTCAAGTTTGTTAAATAGACTGTTCGTTATTATTTTCTACTAATGTGTTGATGATTTAAACAGCAATGTATTTATATAATATCCATATTTTCTTTGAGGTATTCCAGTGAAATTTTTGGACAAAAAACGACTTTTTGACTGAACCCTTTCGATTTGTACTAAACTTGGTGAATGTGTTCTTCTAACTTTTTGAAAAGTTTTAGTTTTTTTATTTAGTCAAAATTCTTCGTCGTTCAAGTTCAATCGCTGTTTCAAATTCGTTGGTTTTTTTAATAAACTGATAAGAAATAAAGACTTACAAAGTTCTTAATGTACTAACGTTAAATTAGAGTTTTTTTTCGATATTCTTAATCTTTCGGCTTTTTTATTTTTTTTCCCTTATACTTTAAATAATTAAAAAATTGGGCCACTATTGGTCCATCACATAGGCAATACGTTATACAAATATTATTTATGCAGAAGTCGTAATAATTTTTTAAATTAGTTATAAATTTACACCAAGAAAATAGTCTTAGTTGTTTCTACCAAATTTGTTGCCCATCGAATTCTGGCAGTTACGACAACTATGCTCTTATTAAATTATGTTTTAAGTCATGAAATCTAATATTCACTTGCCTCTGTGGATATTATTTTCCACATAAATATTATTACATTCCACAAAATTATTATTGAAATTAACCGTTAGAGCGCGGTATCACGAATGATGCATTGGCAGGCCCATTCGGTATATCGAAATAGTCGTTATATCACAACAACTTTTTTTACTAAAGTAAAACCGACGTTGTTGCAAACTTTTTTTTGGTTTGCTGCAATTTTTAGACCTCTTTTTAGTTTTTATTTCATTCTCTTTTTATTTTATTTTCTCTTGTCAATATAGTCTGGTTGGGTTTTGTTAAAATTCAGCAAGAGTGGTAATATTTTTTTAACTCATTATTGGCACAGTGTTCCTTTTTCGACCCAGTAAATACTTTTAAATGGCTTTATTTTTCACTTTATAGAGAAAATAGAAATAAAATATTCCAAAATTTATTTCGTTTTCCCTCAAAACATTAATACAGGATTGTTTTCATTAAAATACTACTACACTTATAAAAATTATATTGTCAAACCAGCATATTTTAATAAAAAAATTTTAAAATTTGTTAAATTATTAATATTCTGTTAAAGTTTTAAATTCGGTTGATAATATTTCTACTAGAGGGAGCTTTAACCCTGCTGTTAGGTTAAGACCATTTGGTCCAATTTTTGGATTGTTTCCTTTGTAATTTTTGACCGGTGACATATAGTGACTTAATTTTTTAGCTCACGTGGTCCATTTTTAAAACCATGTTATATACAAAAATTCAAGGTTCTGACTTAAAACAGGACTGAGAAAAATAAAAAATTACGAATCTTAGGTTAAGGAACCATTTGGTCCATAGTATATTTTCTTTGATTTTTTTTACATTTATTTAAAAAAAATAAGTATTTATTAGTTGGTTTTATAATAATTGTCATTGCATGATGAGCAACATGTTTTTCGGTTAGTTTTGAAAATAAACTTGCTGCAAATGGAGCATTTTATATCAGACTTAGACTTTCAGCAACTACAAATTCCACGCTTTCGAGCCCCTGAATTAGAATTATTATTTGAAGAGGCCACTGGAACTATGCATGGTGATCGTATTTCAGTCAATAACTGTGCTGAAAACTCTTGTTGAGGTAATCTAGTTCGTTTCATCATATAAGCGTTAGCCAGAGAAAGTGCTAGTTGCCGCAAAAACTATGGTCTCCTGCTATTCCGTTCAGCTGGAGCCCATGAAACGTCGATTTCAGAAAATATTATGTACGCATTCAATGCGGATATATCAAGTATGTTTGCAAATACAATGTTTGGCCATCGATTTGTTTAGAGTTTTGTGCTGTAGGAACCAACCATTTGATCAGCAGTATCTACGCCCCCTAAAAGAGACGAAGTATTAGAAATTATAGGAGAACATAAAACTAACATACCTTTCGTTGAATTGTAATTCGAAACAATCTCTGGTTTTTTCTTCAATCCACTCTCATCAACTGCAACTGTGTTGTGCATTGAACTAATCAATATTGTTGCTTTGTTCTTGTGGCTGATGTATGATACTAATGTCGCAAAGCCATCGAATGCAAATGTAGAATGGTACAAATGGAGTTTTTTGACAGTCAGCAATTTCGAAGGAATGAATGTTTTATTTTTGCGTACTGTTCCCACATATGTAAGTTTCCTTTCCTGCTTTCCTGTTGCTACGGAGTTATTTGGAAAATAGAAAGCAGTATATTGAGGTGAATGGTGAAAGAAGTTTTATTGGCCCCGTTGTATATGGAGTTCCTCAAGAAGTGTTTTGGGTACACTATTATTTAAAATTCACGCAAATCACGTGATAGATTATAATATTTCTTGCGTGAGCGTGAGCCAAAATTCACTCACGCACCCATCTCTAGTGTTGAGTACAGCTTAAATTAATAATATTTAGGGAGAAGTGATCCAAAATAGATACAAATATTAGATTAAATGGTTATTTTGTATGAATATTGAAGTATGGACCAAATGGTCCATTAACCTAACATTTGTAAGTTTTTTCTAACCTAACAGCAGGGTTAAAGCAAAAAAAATAAAAATTCTTAATGAAGCATGGTTTGATATATCTGGAAAGGTGCGCCCCAATAGGATAGTTGGTGGCGTGCTGGCTTATCAGTGCGGGGGTCGCACTGTGTCACGAGGGTGGCCAAAATGGTTAAAGTCAATGTTAGAATTTGAACGTTTTTTTTTATTTTTTTTTTTTTAACACTCTGGCCTGTGAATGAGCAGTGCTATCATATGGATTGTCGACATTACATGCATGGATCAAATGTTTTGAATGCATTTTGCATATTTCTTACAAACAGCATATAAAGAAATGGAAAGTGGTAGGAAAAGAAAATAAAGATCAGGTTGCTGAGCAAAAGAGAAATATTCAAGCCAAATTTAAGTCTGAAATGGGTCTTATAGTTGATAAGGTTAAGACGGGGTATGGCACAACGAATGATGGCAATACTGCAAGGCGCTTTTTTTCTAATGTGGAACTTTCAGCTCAGATTACTAATGTAGATGTAAGGTTAATAAGAAATTTTTCCATTATTTTAAGAACACTTTCAAGTGGTCATTATGTAAATATATCAAGTTTTGAAAAGCTTTTAAAAGATACTGCACTTTTATACTTCGAATTATATTCTTGGTACTATATGCCTTCAACTGTGCACAACATTTTAGTTCATGGTATAGATTTTATTAAATATTCTACCATTCCCATTGGAATGTTATCAGAAGAAGCAATAGAATCAAGTCACAAAATTATAAGAAATGCAAGATTAAGACATACGAGAAATATAAGTAGGATTGCCTCCATGAGAGACCTCATAAATTATCTTATTTTGCAGTCAGAGCCATCAATTTCGATGCATAGTCAGAAAATACTTTTAAGAAAAAGTGATTTAAATGATCTGAAAGGGTATTTAGTTGAAAAGAAAAGATTTAACGACATAATGCGAATGAATCATTGGTAGAATGAATCATTGAGCGAATGAATCATTGGTAGAATCTGAAAGTGATTACAGTGATAATTGTGAATATACTTTGATTGCCTGTAATACTTATATATATTTTATGTATGTATGTTAAATATGTTATGTTAAATAAATAAAATTTATGTTTCTAAATTTGTTTTTACTGAGCGGCAAGGACTTACGTACTAAATTTACTTTTGTAATATTTTGCTCTTGTCTGATCACTTGTCCGATTTTTTTGAAAATTGGAAATATGTTAAAATATTAATAAATATATTCACATGCAAACTGTCACTCTTCTCTTTTTACTAATTTCCAAGTTTTAACAATTTTTAAATTTAGGTTGTATGGGAGGTGGGCGTGCCACTTGTTAGACTTTCTCCAAATTTCGCATAAATACTTCTTTTCCTAAGAAAAACATTCATGCCAAATTTCACCTCCCTACTCTAGCTGCTTCTATTTTTGGCCACCCGTTGTATGAAATCGCGACACAGTGGGTCGTGGGTTCGATTCCCACCAGAGGCACAGGTCTGTTTTGGCTACAACGCGCCGAATAGTTTAAAACTTTGTTTGAAAAATGTCTAGCGGATCTATGCCGTGCCATTATTGAGTTAAACGCGCCGTCTAATTATTTTATTATTTTATTACTTATTACGAAGCTTAAGCTCTTGAATACATAAAGTTTAATTGATGATAAAAAGGTCAAAAAAGTGATCCTTAAGTTCCGCATAACATGTGTCCTCTGAAAGAAAATATTTCTATAAACGAAAAGTCCAGATGATGATTGTCAATATTTTGTTTGGAATTACCCTTTGGATTTATTTGATAATTATTGTTATAATTAAGAAAATTATAATAATACTTAAATTAAATATTCGAGTTAGAATTAAATATTCGAGTTTATTTGGAAAACAAGAAATATGTTCATTTTTGTGATATCATAATAATTTTAAAATTATGTTTAATAAAGAAAATTTATTTAAATTTAATTAAAACAAATATTTTTTCACTTTATTGTCTATCAGGTATATGTGAACTTATAAATTCATCTAAAATTTTTATTTCACCACAAAAGTATCTTTCCACCTCAAAATTTTTTTTTGCCACACAATGTCCTATTACATACACTCAAGAAAAAGGTAGTAAAGTCAGCAAATAATTTTGCTGAGTCAGAAAAATTTTAGTCATTATGGTGCTCGCAAAAAAATTTTTAATTTAGGCAAAATCGTTTGCTGAAAATCAGCGAGCTGACTTTTGGCAACAACATTAGTAGATTTAGCAAAAGTTTTGCTAACACTTAGTGGATTATAAATTTAAAAAAACCTTTGCTAGAAATTAATAAAATTTTTGCTGAATATTAGTACACTGAAAAATAGAACTCAAAAAATTTGCACAAAAATTCGACTTTAGTTAATTTATTTACTGAAAATCATAAAACATATTTTTTAATTTTTTTAAAAATAATTTACAATACATTACAAAATATAAAAATGTTTATACTCTCACATTGACATGAATTAATCTAATGTCTAAAAAATAGAAATAATTATGTATAACATAAACAAAATTATCTTTCAACTACTTACATCAATGGTTGTATAAATGATGCTATCTTTTAAAGGAACGCAAATGACGCTGATAATTATAGAAACGAAAGGAAAAAATAACAAATTATTTTTGTAATTTTTTTTTCAATAAGAAAATAGAACCAAAAAAATCTACCTAAGATGTGATGTTTATTTGTCACTACTACATGCCGCAACATCTAATCCATAGGTCGGCAGAGCGTAAAATGAGGTTGTGTGTGTGAGCGTACTACCCAGCAAACACTAAATCGAGCGTTTCAAATTACCATTATAGTTCCTTACACACAAAAAATACTTGCCAATAACTTGGCTAAAATAGCCTTATCCAAGTTGTTTTGTAAAATTTAAATAAGTTTTTAAATTGTTTAGCCAAAAACTTTTAAAAATTTATCAAGATAGACAGGGCTATTTTATTCAAGTTTTTTGTGTGTAGGTAATGTGTTACGCTTTTCACTTAAATATACATATTTGAAATTGTCCAAACATTTTTTATGACTTAAAAAAAGGAATGCTGAAGTTTTTGGAATGGGAAAACGTAGAAAAGAAATTAACAACGATATTGATATACAAAAAAAAAAAAAAAAAAAAAAAAAAAAAAAAAAAAAAAAAAAAAAAAAAAAAAGGAACTTCTAGTACTTCCAAACTGATTTATTTATAATGTTACGACAATTTCTTCTTAATAAAATGTGTTTTAAATTTGATAACATAAAATACATTGTATGTTACCAAATGCATTATCAATCATAAAATATTTTTCTTAATTCATTATTAAATAGAAATGTTTGTTGGGTAAGTATTGCTGAAAAAAATATAAAAGCATCCGCCGCATGTACACTTGTCGGAGGTTCATCGACAACTAAATGATAGAGCATAAGTATATGTGTGAAGTGGTCTCTGCGCAATTGTGCTATGAAATGCCTACCTCTGATCTAATTCATTCTGTGTATATCTTTCAATCCGGTTGTCATCCACTCTATTAATGTGTTTATCAGCACAATTTTTTTAGGAAAATAAATTAGTAAAAAATTAGTAAATCATTAGTTCAAAAAGTTAAGTGTTGAATAAGTACACCT
The DNA here is from genome assembly GCA_021234595.1 of Delia radicum. Lineage (NCBI taxonomy): Eukaryota > Metazoa > Arthropoda > Insecta > Diptera > Anthomyiidae > Delia > Delia radicum. The sequence continues at coordinate 273,932,466 of CM037851.1, read as the reverse complement.
AAAATTTTAGCTGAAAACATAATTTTACCAAAAATGTTGCTGAAAAATTATTTACAAAACGTTTTACTAACTTTTCTACTATTTTATTTTTTAGAGTGTACATAAAATTTTTCACATACAACATTTTCATTTTCAGCTTTATAATGTTGAGCGAAGTGTATAAAAAAAGTAAACAAACCCAAATTTAAAATATTTTGCCAAATATTTATTTGAAAAAATTTATTTCTGATGGAACTTTTTTAAAAAATTATTTAAAAATATAAAGAAAAAAATATAATATATTTTTCTGCTACCAACTGTTCTATGCATCTGTTTGTCAGTTGTTTAAACAATATTCAAAAGTAAATATCAAGAAACATTTTTGACTTCAATAGAGATCATGTTTTTTTTATTTTTATTTGATTTAAATATAAATCAAATGTTTTATCATTTATTTTAAATTTCATTTTCAGTTAATTTTAACCATAATCTATTTAATGTGTATAAGTCAAATGTTAAGTTCAGGTTCTTGCTACAGAAAAAGCATTTAAATAAAATTCTTTATGGAAAAAGTTTTTATTAAATCATGATAACCCAAAATCAAATTTTTGAAACCAGCTCTATTAAATATGTATTCAAAATTAACAAGTATTTTTGTGGTGTATTTTTAAACTTTTTACATGCACCTAGAGACAAATTTAAAATTTGTTTCCAGCAAAAACAGAATTTCAAACAATAACCAGTCCGTTTACGCTCTACATTATACAGCATTCAGACTAGATAGCAAAACACGTGTTTTGCAAAAATTATTGGAACAGAATAACGAACTGTTGAAATAGAATGAAGAGCAAAACACGTGTTTTAGTATCTAGTGTAAATGTGACTTTACTTTCTTTCGCTATGTCCCGAATATAAAATTTAATTACGACCATGAAAGCGTTTTAAAAGTGGTACAAGCGTTTTCAGAATATTCCGATTTACAAGTTACGACTCAAGCAATAAAACTGTTTTACGGAGTGAAGATGGTATTTTATATCGTTCTCAAAGCTTTGTAAAAATAAAATTTGTAAGACTTTGTCAACCGCTAAAATAGCTTTCGCATAACATTTTTGTTGCCAAATTAAGAGCGTTGTGATAACAAGGCCTGATGATCGCGCTCACATTAAAAAATTAATTTTCTCCGCTTTTATATGTGCATATTGCATAGTTTTTGAGGGGGAAATTTGCTTTAACTCAAAACAAATCCTCTTAGAGAACAGAAAAATTAGCATTTAAATTAGGGAAATCCTCGCAAAAACAAGAAAATTTTACTCAATTTTGTCTACTTTCTCTGAGAAGCTGAAACTTTGTAATACGCATAAATCTTTGTTTCTGCTTGGATGCTAATCGACAATCTATTGTTATTCTTCCTTTATAGTGGTAACTACAAGTTTCAGACGAACTGGATGAGATTCAGGTATCCGAGTCAAGTGAAGAAGATGAAGAAAGTTCCGGTGGTTATTTTGTAAACTGATTCAAAAATTTTTGTTAAAAATCGAAAATTTTAAAATTGTTGTAAAAAAATGTTGGGTTCTTAAAGTCTGACTTTTTTTACTTTTCGCATTTTCCAGACTATAGCATTCGCATTTTCAAAATTTCCGAATTAAAAAACTGCTTTTTGAAAAAGCGTTTTCTTTTGGAATTTAATTACATAATAACCCCTTGAGAGTCCAAAAACCTGTGTGCCCTAAAAGATAAAACCGATTTCAGTAATGCCCATTTATATTTGAATTTAAAAAAATAAGAAAAATTTGCTAATTATTTTATCTCATTAGGCAGCCTGTTACCGACACTTTGTAATCTGCATACACTTTCTCTATAGAATACTTGCTCGATGCTTTAACTTTTGCATGAGCATATAAGTAAACATGTTAAATTTAAGTAAAATAATTGGGGTTTTTTCTTAATTTTGGTGACGTATTCTGAAATGTTCTAATAACACTAACAACACCATTTAACATGCTTTAAAAATGCCTTTCGCGATCTATTTTTCTATTTGGGGAGCTTTAAGTTTTTTTTTTTTTTTATTAATTTTGCAAAGAAAAGTGCTGGAAAAGCAACTTTTTTTCCATTTTGAAAGTGCTTTAAACCAATGTTATGACAGTATTTTTAAAATAATTAGATATATGTTTTGTGAAACAAGTACTGCTGAAGCACCTTTTTCAAAGGTTAGAAAAACGCTTTAAAACAATATTTTTACAGTGTTCTTATTTCATAAACCGTTGCAAATTTTGTATGAAAAGTACTCCCAAAGTACTTTTTTAGAACGTTCTAAAAGCATTATAAAAAAATGCTTTTGTAATGTTTTTCTCATACCATTGACAAAAAACGCTTGGAAAAAAATTTTAGTTTGTAACATCAAAAACAAGCATAAGCAAGAATAATTTTCAATTTGTTTTTGTTTGTAAAGGGTGTTTTTTATAGATCTTTAACTTGGCAACACTTTTTTAACTGGCGGCCATTTTGTCAGCTGGCAAGTGACTTCTGTTTGGTTTGGCCTTTCAACATGAATTGAAGCCTGAACAACCCATCCAAATTGTGCAAATTTATTTTGAAAATCATGTTTTTGTTTCAAATACGTATCGCGCACTACGTCCACTTTCCGGTCAACATAATCGCCCATCAAAGCAATTACTTCGATTAACTATGTAACTTTTTCGCACCACGTTTACTCTAAATGATAATATACAAAGACAAAGACGGCGTATAGTGCGTACAGAAGAAGTCATTTCTGCTGTAGAGCGTACACTCAAAAAGAGTTAGTAAAGTCAGCAAAAAATTTTGCTGAGTCAGCAAAATTTTAGTCAGGAGGGTGCTTGCAAAAAAATTGCTAATGTCAGCAAAATCTTTTACTGAAAATCAGCAAGCTGATTTTTAGCAACAAAATTAATAAAATTTTTGCTGAATATTAGTAGACTGAAAAAAACTCAAAAAATTTGTAGAAAAATTATACTTTAGTTAATTTATTTGCTGAAAATCATAAAAGATATTTTTGTGATTCTTTTAAAAATAATTAACAATACGTTACAAAATATAAAAATGTTCATACTCCCAAATTGACGATATGAATTAATGTAATATCTAAAAACAATAGAAATAATTATATATAACATAAACGAAATTATTTTTCAACTACTTACATCAATGGTTGTCTAAATTATGCTATCTTTTAAAGGAACGCAAATGCCGCAGATAATTATAGAAACGAAACGAAAAATAACAAAATATATCATATACAACCCTTTTTTTTGCAATAAGAAAAAGGAAACATAACAATCTATCTAAGATATGTGTATTTGTCTTTCGCTTTAGTCTGTCTACCTGTTGTATATTTGTTTATAATTTGACCACACTAGATTATAAATCTCTCTTTTTGTAAAACACATATAATTTTTATTAAATTATAACGTTTTTTTTTTTCAACTAGTGCTTATTTCGTGAATGGTAACACTTAGCTCATGTCTGATTTGACAGATAATTAGTTTTATCCATCCGCTGAACGTATATGGTCCGTATGTTCGTTATCTTGTGAAAAAAGTGAAAAAAACTGGCATCCTCATCGATAAACCAAAGCGTGAAATGCCAAAAACAGTGCGTACACCCGAGAATATTGCTGCTGTGGCAGAAAGTGTGCGTGAAGCGCCATCAACATCAATTCACCGTCGTTCTCAACAATTAAACATTTCGGAGACAACATTGAGGCGAATTTTACATAAGGACCTTGGTATGACGCCATACAAAGTCCAATTGGTTCAGGAGTTAAAAAAAAAGTTATTTGGCGGACCCTTTATTTTATTTTGTCGTTTATTTACAACGCAAAATTTAAGTTGTTTCAATCCACGATTTTGTTTTATGTATGAAAAACAGATAACAAAATTTGAAATTTTTTTTACATGTCTTTTTGGTATCATTTTCCTCGTTACTACTACATCTTGACATGACGCGACATCTAATTCATTCTGTGTATATCTTTTAATCTGGTTGTCGTCCACACTATTAATGTGCTAATGAGCACAATTTTTTCAGCAAAATAAATTAGTAAAACATTAGTAAAATATTAGTAAAACATTGGTTCAAAACAGTTAAGTGCTGAATAAGTATAACTAAAATTTTAGCTGAAAACAGAATTTTAGCAAAAAATTTGTTGAAAAATAGTGTACCTGATTTACAAGACGGTTTACTAACTTTTCTACTAACTTATTTTCTTGAGTGTAGCGTAGAGGAATACCCCTATAGAGCCATGATTACTGACTTTTTCGTTCATCAATTGAACAGGAGCTGTGGTTTCAACAATACTGCGCAACATGTCACACAGCCCGTGCCACAATTGATTTATTGAATGAAACGTTTGGTAAACGCATATTTTCACGTATCGGACACGTGATGTGGCCTCCAAGATCGTGCGATTTAACGTCGCTGGACTATTGGCTTTGTTGATACGGCCCCAAATGTTGGAAAAAATCATCGAAAATTGGAGCACCAGATTAGACTACGTCCGAGCCAGCCGTGACGTTCATATGCCAGAAGTCATATTTAAATTATAATGCCAGAAGATTATCTTTCGAATAAAGTAAATTTCATTTCAATTTAAAAATTCATCTTTATTTTATTCCATTTCAAAATTCTAGACCTCTATAAAAAACACCATCGAAAACAAACACTTTGACAGCACTTTGTTTTTGGTACCGTCTCAAATTTAGAAGCGAGTGAACCATTTTGTATCCTAATTTACAGTTTTTGTACTAATTTTTCGTAAATAATTGTTTAATCAAAACTTTTTTACAAACTTTTGTTGGTAATTTTCGGTGCTGCTTTTATTAAAATATTAAACTAATTTTTTAAACCCAAATAGATAATTAAAAAAAAAAATGTTTACATGGCTCATTATAATCACATTAAAATTGATATTGCTAATGGTTAAATAGTGTGTCACAGTCGGGAAAATAAGTCCTCTTTCCTTAAGTACTTTGTTTACTATGACGTGCAGCAATTATACAAAAAAAAAAAAAACTAATTAATAAAAAACTTTATGAATAAATTTTCTTTGGAAATGTCAAGCTAATTTATGTATGTACTATTTTCTTATAATGAAATATGTATTACCAAATTTAAAAATTCATTTAAATTGTGTAATAATTTAACCAATCCGTTTACTTTCATATTCCAAACAAACAATTATACGAATTTAATTATATTTTTTGTTTACATAACTAGATAAAAACGAACAATAAAAACTAACTTTGGAACAATTGTTATATTTGAAACCAAAAATTAATTAAATTTTCCTCACAATTGCACCCGTTTAAATATATAACTAACCGATTACAAACACATGCAAAATAATACACTGCATGCAACACACACATACAAAATATAATTGTGAAATTGTAATTGAATGCTAGATTACAATGGTATAAATTTTGATAATTTCAACAAAAATTAATTAAAAAACAAAAAAAAAAAAAATATATCAAACTACCATTTACCATTAAAATTAAAATTAACAAAAAAAAAAACTGAAAACTGAAAAAAATATAAAACTAATGCCTGGAAAACATAAAATTTATAACACATTGAAAAAATATGCGAAATTGTACAAAAAGTCAGTGAAAATCATAACCATTATGAAAAAAAAAACGAAAACTTTGAAGCAATTACCCAATTAATATTGAGAAAATTTCTGTAGAAATTTGTTGAAAAAAAAAAAATAATCGAATAAGAAAATAAGTTATGAAGACCAATACTTAACTAGTATGTTAGTTAAAATGAAGAAGTTATTCAAGCTTATTACACTCACACACTTGTATAAACTAGTATCCAACCAAACAACTACCCACCCACCCAAAACAATAGGAAAGTTAATACTTTTTGTAAATTTTGAAAAAAATTAAAAGAACGCAAGTAAAAATAATAATAAGTACTGGACACAATTTTATGAGATAGAGATATACACGCAGCAAGAAGATACCTTTGAATATGTTAGCAGGCAATTATTTATATACGAGGGCGGATCAATAAGTCCGTGACTTTTCGAACTTCCCTCGTAGTTATATGATATGCAACACTGCTGCCATCAAGTACCACCTACTGATATACTACTGTCAAATTGTGAGCAAGTTCCGTCATTTACTTTGCGTTTAACAGCTCGTGGATTTTTTTAAAAAACGAAAAAAGTGAATTTCGAGTGCTCATTAAACATTATTTTTTTCGAAAAAAAAACCGTCAATCAAACCAAGGATAAAGTTTGGTACTCTGCACCACCGATTTCAATGGTAAAAATGTGGTTTACTGACTTTCGTTGTGGTCGCACAAGTACAAATGACGCTGAACGTTCTGGGCGGCCAATTGAGGTCAATACACCCGAAAATGTCGAAAAAATCCACGAAATGGTGTTGGCCGATCGAAGAGTAAAATGGCTGAGATTGTTGATGCCATAGGCATTACATATGGCAGTGTGGTTTCGATTTTAAATGTTCGGTTTAAGAAAGCTCCCAGGTAGAAAAATACAATCTTTAAAACGTTTTAAAAGCATTTTTCATGATGGTACAAGCGTTTTCAGAACATACCAAATTACAAATTTAAAGCGTTTTGAGAATGTGCAAAATGATAACCCAAATTTACGGTCTGAGGATGGTATTTTATAACGTTCTCAAAACATTTCAAAACAAAATTTTTGAAATGCTTTTTCAATCGTTAAATAAGTATTTGCAGAACATTTTGGCTTACAGTTATTAAGCGTTATGAAAACGACCCAAATGATAACCGCTTTGAGGGTTGTAATTTTGAACATTGTCAAAACGCTCGAAAGACAAATTTGATTGAAAATAGATTGCTTTGAGCAGTTTCTGTACTTAGCAGTCGCCAACCAGCAGCTTGTCTGTGTCAAAATTTTGGATGGTGTTTCAGTTTCAAACTGATGTAATAAAAAATCTGTAGAAAATAAATGTTGTAAAAAAATACTTGTTTCACAAGTTATGTACTTATTACCCTTTAATTCTTCATATACTTGGGTTGAACTGAAATTTTCTTTGCCTACACCCTTATTTGGCTTTCCGCATCCACTAAACTGTTGTTGCAACTCGTTTGACATTATAACAGAGAGAACAGCTGCAATCGCAAAAAAAAAAAAAGTATTTCTAAAGTACTATTGGCAAATGTTACAAAAACGCTTTAACGCAATGGTTTTACATTGGTTTTATTTTATAAACCGTTGTAAATTTTGTACGATAAGAACTTCTTAAGTACTTTTTACAAACGTTGGAAAAACGCTTTGAACCAATGTTTTTACAGTGTTTTTATTTCACAAATATTTGTAAGTTTTGTATAAAAAGTATTCCTAAAATACTTTGTCCGAACGTTCGAATAGCAATCCAAAATAATGTTTTTTAAATGCTTTTTTTCGTATTATTTGCAATTATCGCTTTGGAAACGCTTTTATTTTAGTACCATCAAAAACAAACGTTTTGAAAACTCTTCGTTTTTTGTACCATCCCAAATTTCTACCTGGGCTGTTTGCAAGATGGGTGGCGCGTTTGCTCGCAATTGACCATAAACGTAATCGTGTAACAACTTTAAATTATTGTTTGGAGTTTTTGCGGAGTTTTGTAACTGTGGATGAAACGTGGATCCATAACAACACTCCGAAGACCAAGCAGCAGTCTAAACAATGTGTTTCTCTCTCCAAAAAGTGATGGCAACAGTTTTTTGGGATGCACGCTGGATAATCCACATCGATTACCTTCAAAAGGGAAAAACAATAAACAGCGGCTATTATGCCAACTTATTGGGCGATTTAACTAGGCTTTTTTTCATCAAGATAATGCACGGGTGCACATGTGTGCAGTCTCAATGGCAAAATTCCATGAATTCGGCTACGAATTGGTTCCTCATCCGCCATATTCCCCAAATTCAGCTCCCAGTGACTATTTCCTATTTCGGAACCTAAAGAAATGGGTCGGTGGAAAGAGATTTAGCTCAAACGATGAAATTATTGATCAAGCAAATGCCTATTTGATGGACCTATTTTTTGGAAGGAATACAAAAATTGGAAAAACGTTGGACTAAGTGTATTGAGCTTAGAAGGAGATTATGTTGAAAAATAATTTTTTTTTGCAAAAAAAAATGTGTTCTATTCAAAAAGTCACGGAGTTATTGAGCCGCCCTCGTATATATTTGCAATTTAAAATTTTTTAGATATTATGTTTAGGACATGCAAACATACATATAATAAACATATATGTATTTCCAAAAATATGCATACAATATATATTTCGACAATAAGAAAAACATATTTTTATCTATCTATAAAAGTTTTTCAAAAATTTAATGATTAAATAGTTTCCCAAATGTTAAGTAGTCATAAGATTTATGTTTATATTTTACTAACAAAAATGTTCAGTAGTGCTTAATATATGGTTGAAACTTATAAAAATAATGATGATCATAGTAAGGTTTGTGTACTGGGTGATTTTAACTTAAGTGATGTTGTGTGGACTTAATTCTTTATTCTAATGCACCCAGAAAACAGTCTCAGTTGTGGCCAGCGAATTTGTTGACAATCCAATTCTGGCGATCACGGCAACTATCGTAATTTTTAAGTATAGTTTTAGTCATGAAAGCTAAGATTCAGTTGCCTAACCCAATATTACATTCCAAATAAATATTATTACGTTCCACAAAATGTTATTGAAATTAAATAACCTTTTTGATTTTTCTGGTATTAAACCGTGTCCTTCAGATTAATAGTCCTCTGTCCTACTGACACAATCACTTTTAATTTTCATTGCCTTATTTGCTATTTAAACATTTGAATATTTTATTTTCATTCTCAACTTAATTCTCATTTGTTTTAACAAATGGGATATATAAGTGTTTGAGTTTGTGAATGAGATAGCCACTGCTTTCTAAACTTATTCTGATGATGGTAACCTAGAAAATCCCCGAAATGGAACCATCAACAAATTCTTGAAGGTAGTCAATTAATAAATTGAAAACAAAAAACTCTATAGATTATTTGTTAGGACAATATCCTAATAAAGAAATATAGAGTATGGCCTTGAACTTGAATAAATTTTCATTTTCATAACAGAATTATAGGACGAAAAAACATAAGTTTTATTTTTTTTTAAATAATAATTATAACGAACTTATTTTATTTTAATTAAAAAAAAACTTTTTGTGTTTGTCTGTTCCGGCATTTGAACTCGGAATTTCGGTGTACAAGGCAAACTCTCAACCCACAACACCACAAACACTTTTAAATGTTGAGTATTAAATTTGAATTTAAATATTCTGTTAAGAAAACAAACATTTTTTCCAATACCAATAATTAGTTGCTTCTATAAACAATGCTATCCACAATTCTGTTAGTACTACTGAACCTCCAATGTATATGGGCATATTTGATTGCATTGAATGTAATGTCATAATTGATTAAATTTTTTTGTTGCATCTTATAAATTCTTTTTAATCGGGTAGTTACAATATGAATTAAGTATATTATTTAGTATGGTACTTGAACAGTGGTTTAAAATCATTTTTCAAGAAAATACATTTTCAGAATGGAATAGATATTTTTTTACATTAAATTTTTAGATTCAAATTATTTTTTTTATTTCGCAAAGGAAATTTTAATGGACACAAAATTATGAAATAACTTATTTCGTTAAATAAATAAGTTATTAGAAAAATTACTGGGCATACAAGTTAATAATGCCAATTTGGACAACACATGGCATAACTACTATAACAAAAACACACATGTTTTTCAATCGCTATAATAATGTAGAATTTTGTTCCTAAAAAAGATGTTTTGCGGGCAAGTCTGACAACCTTCTTTCATTTGAAGAAAATGGCTGCTGAAAGTTATCGATTGTTAGTAGAAGCTTAGGGTCAACATGCACCAACTCAAAAAACTTGTGAAGGATGGTTTGCGCTTTTCAAAACTGGTGATTTCGACACAGAAGACAAGGAGAGACCTGGTCAGCCGAACAAGTTTGAATATGAGAAATATGAATTACTTCACGGTCATTGTTGTCAAACGCAAGAAGAACTTGCATTATCATTGGGAGTCACACAACAAGCCATTTCACTACGTTTAAAAGCATTGGGACTCATTCAAAAGCAAGGAAATTGGGTCCCATATGAATTGAAACCAAGAGAAGGTGAAAGCGATTTTGCATGTCGGAAATGCTTCTTGAACGCTACAAAAAGAAGTAATTTTTGCATCGTATTGCTACTGGTGATGAAAAACGGATACATTACGATAACCCCAAGCGCAAGAAGTCATACGTAAAGCTCGGTCAACCATCCAAATCAACTCCGAAGCCGAATATCCATGGCGCCAAGGTAATGTTGTGTATTTGGTGGGATCAGAAGAGCGTTTTGTATTATGAGCTGCTGAAATCGGTTCAGACGATCACAGGGGACCTGTACCGAATACAATTGATTCGTTTGAAGAGAGCAATCAACGAAAAACGACCAGAATATTCGACCAGACTCGGCGACATTTTTTTCTTTTATTTAAAGATAAGCAACACTCAGGAAATTCTTCCTATTAATTAATGTGTTGCTTTCTTTGGAAAGGGGATAGTGCAGAGATGAAAGGTGGTGAAAGATGAAGGGCTTCAAACATGGCAACACTGCAATTGCGCGAGTAGATAAGTCTTACAACAGTTGTTGCTAGCCACCTGATGTAGAGTTGGCGAATTTAGTGAAGCTTTTTGTTTCATAGCCCTGATTCATTATTTTACTTCGGTGGGGTTAAGTGCTATGGGAACACCGAAGGTGTTCGCAGCGATACATACAAGTGATACAAGTGATAGAAAACTCATACATATTATTTTTCTAAATTGCTGTTGTCGTCACCGGGAATCGAACCCGGGACCATCTGTGTAATAGTCCAATGCGCTAACCATTACACCACAGCGCCCACAATGTTGCAAGACCGGTCAAAAACCATTTGGAAAACAGTGGATGGGAAGTTATGGCTCACCCGCCTTATAGCACAGTCCTTGCCCCTTCTGACGACCATTTGTTTCGATCGTTGCAGAACGCCCTTACTGGAATACGCTTCACTTTAGAACAGGGTATCAGAAATTGACTTGATTCATTCTTTACCTCAAAACCGGAGCAGTTCTTTTGGCGCGGAATCCATATGCTACCAGAAAGATGGGAAAAAGTAGTAGCTAACGATGGACAATACTTGAATAATGCATCAATTCATTTTGATATTATAATAAATGCATTTCTTAAGCAAAAAAGTTGACAGTATTAACTTTTATACTCAATAGTAAACAGTTTTATATGCCAATTTACAGTTTTTGTACTAATTTTTAGTGCAACAAACCAATATTTACTTATTTTTTTTGCTGATTTTAGCAAATATTTTACCAATTCTTTAAACAAATATTTTTACTTATTGTTAGTACAAAGGCAATTTTAGAAAACAAATTTCCTACTCCCAATTTACAAATTTTTTTAGTAATTTCCGTTGCTGATTTTACCAAATTTTTTTTATAAATTTTTTAAACCTGTATTTCTTAAATTAACAGAGATTTTTTTTTTTTTTAATTAACTCTTAATAACACAGGTCAACAGCAAAAAAAGGCTTGACTAACCACTATATAGATTTGATGCATCATGGCTGCCTAAGTACAAAAATGGTAAAATTTTTCAATTCTATGGATAATTTTTTTTTTTTTAATTTTTTAAGTAAAATTGACAATATTTTGAGACATTTCTCCACTTATGTTGTCATAACTCAAAAACAACTAGTCCGATTTTGTCAAATTAAATTTACAAAAATTAAGGTTTACAATATCTTTAAAGAACGTGTACAAATTTTTTTAATGCGATCAATAGTTTCAAAGTTATGAAACAAATTGTTAGCAAAAAAAAAAAAAAATGCTAAAAAAAAAAAAAATTTGAAAAACAAAAATCTGGAAAAAATCGAAAACTGCAAAAAATATTACTTTTTATTTTTTTGTAGTAAAGCTACATATCATGCGAATTAAACTAGATATGGATCATAAAAATCGATGCATGCTTTACATTTTTATTTACAATTAATTGAAGGTATCGCATATTTACAAGCACTGTAGAAAATTGTACCTACTATATAATGAAAATGCAGAACATAAAAACTCAGGTGCATTTTACGACACGCATTTTGGCAAAACCCCTTTGGGAAAAACCTCTATGACATTTTTATGATTCTAATAATAAAAAAAATAAGTAATAAACAAAAGTGCTTGATTACTAAGAAGACAAGAATGGAGCAAAATTGATTATTAATAGGTTTTTTGTTAAAGTTCTGCCTATTATGGAGGCTCTAACTTTTCTAAAACTTCGGGTTCTGATGAGATCTTTAGCCAGATCGAAATACTAGTATCAACCTAGCTAATATGTTTGATTTGCTTTATTTTTGTAAATATACGGAGGTTGAAAGCTCGTTATAAATTGAAAATAACATAAACATAATCTCGATGTGTATAAAAACAAAAAACTAATATAACTGTAAAAAATATTACTTGAGCCAGAGTACAAACTAAAAATTTTTTATATAAATAGAACATTTTTGGTCTTCAAAGTTTAGTAACGTCATGATGCTTGTTAGGAAAAGACCTAACCACGTGCTTGATTACTAAGAAGACAAGAATGGAGCAAAATTGATTATTAGTAGGTTTTTTGTTAAAGTTCTGCCTATTATGGAGGCTCTAACTTTTCTAAAACTTCGGGTTCTGATGAGATCTGTAGCCAGATCGAAATACTAGTATCAACCTAGCTAATATGTTTGATTTGCTTTATTTTTGTAAATAGACGGAGGTTGAAAGCCCGTTATAAATTGAAAAAAAAAAAAAAAAAAAAAAGATTGTTTAATTTTTACGATTGCGATAGGATAGTAATAAAACGCTCATAAATGTGCGTGTACGCTGAAGTGCTCTTATTTTCCGTTAGCTACCTGTAACGGATGATTTTTTTTTTTTTATAAAAGTCCTTAATGTTTTTTAGGATTCTTGGGAATAATAAAAAATTTGCAGCACACACAAACTGTATCCACACAAAGGGTTATCCCAAATTATAGTATCAGTATTTATAAGATCTCCTTGACCCTTTTTATTTCATTCAAGAAGTGTTTGCGATAACGCAAACATCATTTAATACCTACACAAAAGTTAGAGTCATACAGCTTAGAAGTTAAAAACAATTTTCAAATATTAATAAAAATGAGCCAGAAAGCCGGAACATTTTTATGTAAAAACGATCCAGATTTATTTTGTTATGTGTGCGGCCAATATATAACCGGGAAAAAACGGAAGTGCTTCTTAACTTCATTGCAAAAGTCATATCAATATTGCTATAATATCTATCCGCACAATTTGAACCAGCATTGGACACCGAGTACTATATGCATTCCATGTCGATTGAATTCATCTATGAAGTCTTCTAACGTAAAGTAAGTATAAATTAATAGATTTGGAATATTTTATAATTACAATATTTCTTAATTAAAATTTGAATTCTTCATATTCCTGATTTCAACGAATACCAGGGTCGCTGGGATGCACACATGATGGCTGATTTTTGCTGGAGTATTCAGAGTAACACTTCGTTATTCAACAATAGTAGAAAATCGACTAAAAGAAAATTTCAGAGTTTGTAGTTTATAATACATATTTATTTATTTATTTTCTTGTTTTATTTATTATAATAAATGTGAATAATAAAATATAAATTTTCTACTATTTAATTTATTTATTTATTTACATTTAAGCTCATCCAACACAAATGTCTTTCCGAAGAATAGAATCAGTATATTCTAGGTAGGGTTTTGCCAAAAAATACACGAATGTTACTATGTAATGCATTTTTGATGTGAAAATTTGTACATAGCATGGGGAAAATGTTTTCAAAATTCAATCAATCGAAAGAAGAACATTAACTACTCAATTTTATGTATATCAGACAAAAAACTAAAATTTGGTGAAAATGAGCGAATTCACTTAATTGTGAATAAATTCGAAAAAAATCAATCGATTTTTATGATCGATATCTCATTTTGTTCCTATTACATGTGGCTTTGCGATAAAGCAATAAATCTGAACGATTTTTGGCGTTTTCGATTTTTTATGATTTTTTTAAAACAAAAAAATTTGCTATTTTCACGTAAAAAAAATATTTTTTCCCTCAATTTTTTATTATAACTCCGAAACTACTGAGCCGATTGAAACGCAATATATTAACGGATTAAAGGCTATGTAAATTTCAGTTTTTCTAAATTTATTTGAATAATATCGGACTAATTTTTTTTTAGTTATCATTAATTATGTGGAGAAACGTCTAAAAAAATTTATAATTTTACTTAAAAATTTTTAAAAAAAAAAACCTCTCCATAGAATTTCAAAATTGAACCATATTTGTACTACTGGGACCACAATACATCAAAATTGTATAGTGGTTTTCAAAGCCCCTAAAATTTTTTCAAAATTGTTGCCTTGTGTAATAATTGTGAGTAGATATTTTTTTTTAAATTAAATATTTTTATGATGCAAAATATAAATAAAATGCCATAGTTAAGATAATACAAATAAATTTGCTAAAATTTTACTAGTATTGTTTTTAGTAATGGTCCAAGTTGTTAAACGGTCTCCTTGGTTGAAAATTGCAAATTGTTTTCGTAAAATAACATTTTTTCTGTAACTTTTCAGAAGTTTCTTTTGGTTTTAATTAATTTTTTTTTTTTAAATACACAGAAAAAACTAAATTAAAAAATTTATTGAATCAATTCATATTTTAATTGATTTTGCAACCTATCACGGCAATGATACTATCAAGTAAAGCTTTCATTAAAATTAAGAAGAAAAAAAAAAGTTATAAATAACTTCTACAAAAAAAAAGAAAATATGATACTCATAAAAAAGTGTGTGATCTATACGTTGGTATGTGTGTTTTTTGCAATGCTGAATCTGTTTATGTGTGTGCTGGTTTGGTTTGTAAACTTAAAATGTATTTGGTATTTTATACTGAAAATTTTCTATTTATGCAGGCAGTGTATGAAAAAATAATATGATAATTGCGTCTAAAATAAAATATTTATTTATATATTTAAAAGTCAATTAAAATATTAATTGATTCAATTAAAAATTTGCTTAGAAACAAATTAAATTCAAATCAAATGTTTCATTAGATATTTTAGGTTGATAATTTTTTCTGTTTACTACACTCAAAAAAATAAGCTAGTACAAAAGTTAGTAAAACGTCTTGTAAATCAGGTATAACATTTTTTAGCAAAATTTTTTGCTGAAATCGTGTTTCAGCTAAAATTTTTGTTATACTTATTCGGCACTTAACTATTTTATACTAATGCTTTACTAATATACTAATGTTTTACTAATTAATTCTGCTAAATTGTGCTGATAAGCACCTTAATAGTGTGGACGACAACCAGATTGAAAGATATACGCAGAATGAAGCAGATGTCGCGGCATGTCAAGATGTAGTAGAGAAGAGGAAAATGATACTAGAACGGACAACTCTAATAAGACATATAAAAAAATCAACCATGGAAGACTTTTTTGTATCTGTTTTTCATACATAAAACAAAATTGAGAATTAAAACAACTTAAATATTGCGTTGTCACCGGCTTGTGAAAATAATTGCCTATTAATTAAATAAAAGACAAAATAAAATATTTAAATTTAACATGTATTTCTAAACTAAATGTTTATAGATTAATAATCTAGTGTGGTAAAATTGCAAACAAAAATATACAGACATGTAGACAGAGTAAAGCGAAAGACAAAGACACTCATCTTAGGTAGATTTTTATGGTTCCTTTTTCTTATTGCAAAAAAAAAGGGTTGTTTTTTTCGTTTCGTTTGTTTTTGTTTATTTTTTCGTTTCGTTTCTAAAATTATCTTCGGCAGTTAAGTCCTTTAAAAGAAAGCATCATTTAGACAACCATTGATGTAAGTAGTTGAAAGAAAAATTTTGTTATATTATATATATTTATTTCTATATATTTTCAGATATTAAATTAATTCATGTCGTCAATGTGGGAAAATGAAAATATTTATATTTCGTAATTATTGTAAATTATTTTTAAAAGAATCACAAAAATATTTTTTATGATTTTCAGCAAATAAATTAACTAAATTACAATTTTTCTATAAATTTTTTGCGTTTTTTTTCAGTCTACTAAAATTCAGCAAAAAATTTATTAATTTTTAGCAAGGCTTTTGTATTTCTTATCTACTAAGTGTTAGCAAAACTTTTGCTGAATCTACTAATTTTGTTGCTAAAAATCAGCTCGCTGATTTTCAGCAAAAGTTTTTGCTGACATTAGCAAATTTTTTTGCAAGCACCCTCCTGATTAAAATTTTGCGGACTTTACAAACTTTTTTTTGAGTGTAGGAGAAAGTTTATACGAATCTTTACTAAATTCAAAAGAGGTAATATTTAAAATGTCGTTTTGATGTGCTCATCATTTTTAAAATGTCTCATAGAGATTTTTTTTAATTTATTTTAATGTCTTATAATCATTATTATATAAACCACTGTTCATCAATGCCATTTCCATAAGGGACTTTACTACTTCTTTTCGTTCAAAAAAAGTGTTAAAGCTTCATTGCTTTTCACTCCTGTAGTTGGTGCTGCAAAAAGAATTTATTATACCCAGTACAGAAAAGCATTACCAGATCAAATATATGTAATTACCTATATGGGTATAAGGATAGAAAGAAATAACGAGTTCAATAACAGATTTTCAAAAAATAAAAAATTACAAAAAAAAATTTGTTTTTAAGAATTTGCTTTTTAAATAAAATATGCGCATACGGGTTTCAATTCTCTGCCACCTGAGCTATTTCGACATGTTATACTTGATGTGCTTGCACTACTTACCTAAAATATATAAAATATATGTCTAAAATATATAAATATATTGATATTTACCAATAACGTTTGATATTGATAAGCCGCGGATCCAGGAAAAGGTTTTGGGGAGGGAACTTAGAGTATTTTTATTTAATTTTTTAATCTTTTTTACATTGTTGTATTGGAAAATATTATTTTATATATTTTCCTCCTCCTAGAACCGCGCCTGATAAGCTGACTAAATTTTGTAATAATTTCTTTAATTTTGCACTGTAACGAAAAGACTGATAGATCTACTTTAGCAAATAAATGTATAATCTTTTTGAAAAATGCCAGTTAATTAAAGTCATTGATTCGTACTTATTAACGCTTAAAATTACAAATTCTCAAAATGCCTGCTGCGACAAACTCATTATTGTTCATTCTTAAGGGTGTATTATTTGTACCTTACAACTGAGGACTCCAAGTCCTACAATAAAAACTCACAACACTTGGAGGACTTTACACTATCTGTACTGATGATGTGACACCAACACCTACACTCAAAAAAATAAGTTAGTAGAAAAGTTAGTAAAACGTCTTGTAAATCAGGTATACTATTTTTTAGCAAAATTTTTTGCTAAAATCGTGTTTTCAGCTAAAATTTTTGTTATACTTATTCAGCACTTAACTGTTTTATACTAACGCTTTACTAATATACTAATGTTTTACTAATTAATTTTGCTAAAAAAAAATTGTGCTGATAAGCACATTAATAGTGTGGACGACAACCAGATTGAAAAATATCAAGATGTAGTAGAGAAGAGGAAAATGATACTAAAAAGTACAACTCTAAAAAGACATATACAAAAAATCAACCATGGAAGTTTTTGTATCTCTTTTTCATACATAAAACAAAATTGAGGATTAAAACAACTTAAATTTTGTGTTGTCACCGGCTTGTGAAAATAATTGTATATTAATTAAATAAAAGACAAAATAAAAAATTTATTTATTTAAAGTAAATGTTTAATATTAATAATAGTGTGGTCAAATTGCAAACAAACATATACAGAAATGTAGACAGAGTAAAGCGAAAGACAAAGGCACACATCTTAGGTAGATTTTTATGGTTCCTTTTTCTTATTGCAAAAAGTGGTTGTTTTTTTCGTTTCGTTTCGTTTGTTTATGTTTATTTTTTCGTTTCGTTTCTATAATTATCTTCGGCAGTTGCGTCCAGTAAACGATAGCATCATTTAGACAACCATTGATGTAAGTAATTGAAAGAAAATTTTTTTTATGTTATATATATTTATTTCTATATATTTTCAGATATTAAATTAATTCATGTCGTCAATGTGGGAAAATGAAAATTTTTATATTTCGTTATTATAGTAAAATATTTTTAAAAGAATCACAAAAATAGGTTTTATGATTTTCAGCAAATAAATTAACAAAATTACAATTTTTCTACAAATTTTTTGCGTTTTTTTTCAGTCTACTAAAATTCAGCAAATTTATTAATTTTTAGCAAGTCTTTTTTATTTCTAATCTACTAAGTGTTAGCAAAACTTTTGCTGAATCTACAAATTTTGTTGCTAAAAATCAGCTCGCTGATTTTCAGCAAAAGATTTT
Source organism: Delia radicum (assembly GCA_021234595.1). NCBI lineage: Eukaryota > Metazoa > Arthropoda > Insecta > Diptera > Anthomyiidae > Delia > Delia radicum. The sequence goes on along the minus strand of CM037851.1, from coordinate 273,913,958 downwards.
GCTGACATTAGCAACTTTTTTGCAAGCATCCTCCTGACTAAAATTTTGCTGACTTTACAAACTTTTTTTTTTGAGTGTAGAAAGTTGTACGCACGCAGAGAAAAAATATGGTTTCAATATGATTGCGGCTACAAAACTATGTTTCCTACAGCAATAAATGATTGTTTCAATTAAACTATTGTTGTATCAATCAAATTTCTTCTATAATATGGTTGCTTTTATTACGTTCTTTTATCATGTTCTGTCTACAATAGAGTTGCTCCAACTATAAGATGATCAGTCGGTTTTGTTATGAGCGTCTTCGCTCTTTTAGTTTTATTCTTGTTTGAGATTTTGTGAAAATAAGTTGTGAGAAACAGTCAGCCCCAACAAATTAAATAATATTAAACAAAAAGAAATTAAAAGTCCACAAACAACGTAGTGGTGGTAATTGTAATGGTGATTTGTTTTGTTGAAGAAAGAATTTATTGTAGTCTTAATTCGGTCTGATCTGGAAGTCTACACTCAGGGAACTTCTGCTTTAAAAATATGTAGTTGTTTGGGTTGTAATACAGTTTCATTATTTTTAATGTAAATGTAAGTCATTTGTAGAACAAATAAAATTTTTAACTAACCTTGTGGTTCATTTAAAAAAACAACTCACATCAAATGACTGTTTTATGATTTTACATTAATTTTTTACAGTTGTTTTTTGTTATTTAAAAAAATAAAAATAAATACATGTTTGTTTATTTTTTAGTACCATGTGGTTCATTTTTACTACAATTGTTAGTGATTTTTTGAACATTAAAAACAAATGACAATGTTAGTTGAATTTAATGAAATGTAAGTCGTCCTTTTTTTAAATGAAATTTCATCGTCTTTACCAACATAATTTCCTAAGTGTAGCCAAAAGTTTAATTGTCGCGCAGCCCTTAAATAAACTTATAATTTATAATAAAAAAGTGATAAAAAGGGGCTTTATTTTTTAATTGTTTGTACAAGGTGGCGCAAAAGTAATCCTCCTATCAGAAAATGCTATAAATTTTGCGATTGACCCCTAATGTCAGTTCTGTTTTGACATTTGTGTAGTAAACACATGCGAAATACACGTTAATAAACAATGTTACGCTACACTGCTCCAGAACGCGGAATATTGGTGACTATTTATTTGACCAATAATCGGTCGGTGACTTTGGCACAACGTGAATTTCGTCAGATTTCCTGGCCGTCCAACGCCTACTGGTGAAACACTGCGACGTTTAGCCGCTCGCCTCGAAGAGACTGGCACAACACGAGATGCTGCCAGGCGTGGCAGACCCCGGAGTAGCCGTTCTGCAGAGAATATTGCTGCTGTAGCCGAGGATGTCATGGAAGCGCCGTCGACATCGACCAGACGACGTGCCACGCAAATGGGTATCAGTCTACGGTCTTTACAGCGAATTTTGGTACAAGATTTGAAGATGTTTCCGTACAAAGTCCAGACGGTGCATCAGCTGTTAGCTGCTGACCGCCAATCGCGTGTAACATACGCTCAAGCCATCCTTAATCACCACCAAGAGGAAGATGATTTTTCATCAAAAATAATCATGAGTGATGAGGCCCATTTCCGTCTTAGCGGGTACGTAAATAAGCAAAATTTACGCTTCTGGGGCACTGAAAATCCGCGTGTAACCCACGAAGAGCCATTACACATGCTCAAAGTCACTGTATGGTGTGCTGTTTTCGCTGGAGGAGTCATCGGACCTTTTTTCTTCGAAGACGTCGCGGGCCAAACGGTTACTGTGAATGGTGAGCACTACAGAGCAATGATCAACGAGTTCTTTTTGCCGCAACTTGATGAATTGGGATTGGAAAACATGTGGTTCCAACAGCATGGTGCAACGGCACACACTGCACGTGCCACAACCGATATGCTGAAGGGCGCCTAATCTCCCGTTTTGGCGATTTGCACTGGCCAGCAAGATCGCCTGATTTGACCGCTCCAGACTTCTTTTTGTGGGGCTTTTTGAAGTCGCGGGTTTATGTCAACAAGCCTCAGACTCTTGCAGCTCTTAAAGACAATATCCGTCAAGAATGTGAGGACCTATCGCCGGCAGTTTTGGCCAAAGTGATGGAAAATACCATAAAAAGGGCTCAAATGACAATCAACTGTGGCGGCGGCCATTTACATGACATCATATTCTCGACTTGATGTAAAAAAAATTAAAATACCAAATAAAAATAATCCACAAGAAGAATCAAAGTTTTTCTTTTTTTTTTTTAAATTACAGCCAAAAAAACATCGGAAGGTTATTTTTGCGCCACCTTGTAATTACGCCAAAAAATATTGTTAAAGAAATAAAATGTGTAAGAAAAATTTAATCAAAATGCACGTGCTTTTAAGCATGTAGTACGAAATAATCATAATATGTTTGCAATAATCATAACATGATAATAAATGATGACGAAATTCGTGTCCATGATCATAATATATTAACTAAGACTATAATATGGTCATAATGCTATAATTATGATTGCTGCAAACATGGTTTAATCATTATAAATGTATTGTGAAATTGTTTTCTTAACAATATTTTTTTTCGTGCTTTATTGTGTAATCACATGTATAGCTTGTATAGCTGACACAATATTTCACAAAGCTTATTCTTCAGAGCAAAAAATATATGATTACTTAAATTAGTTTAAACCGAATTTTATTTATATATGTGAATTATTAAATAAATATGCTATTAACAAAAAAGCATATCTTTTTAATCCACCTTCAGCAGAATGCTTTGAGAATACTGTAGGGCTCATATTATGATAATTCATACAAATTTCCCGCACCATAATATGATAATATTGGCATATATTTGGAACCAATATATGGCAATATAATTATCATATTATGATACTGAAGCAGATAAGAGTATGGTTGTCACAACCATAGTAACATGGTTGTTGCAATCATAAATCCAAAAATGTATGATGCTCTTCGAATATGTTTCCCTCAACCATGTTTTTTCTTTGCGTGCGGTATAAATTGTTTGCAACCAAAGTTTTTAGATTTTCACTTTGTCTCAGTTTTTTGGCCAGCAAAAGGTTGGGCACCGTAACATTACGTTGGGTTCATCCCACAGCGCCAAATGTGGTTTTAACAAAACCAAAAATAAAACATAAAATTGTGAGCAGTTTGTGATGTATGTCGCAATGATGTCCCATAAATATACACGAAGTAAGAGCTCCATAAAAATTAAAAATTTACCGTGATTTTTTTTTAAACACATTGTTGCATGTCACAGACAGAATTTTATTGCCAGATGGTCCGATTATCGTGATATTTTAATATTTTACCATTTTACACCTTTTTGCAAAAGGCCGCTCAAAGCTTTTTCGGATTTTTCCATACATTTTGCAAAAATAAATTTTTTTAATGTTGAATTTTTTAGCAGAACAGAGTCCTTTTGTTAATCTGTATGCAATTATGTTGATTCCTGTTGACCATTATTAGTTAAGCACATTATCGTTTTTTTAATATAAATCTGAAAACTAATATTTATTTTGTCATATATCGTTAATTTGTTTTTATTATTCTTTATTTAAAACTTAAAATCATATATGTACAGTTTCAAAATTTTCTTTACAAACTAGTCAAATATGACTAAAGAGTAGAGTACATTTCCTCAAGTCAAATTAAAAGGATTTTGTTATACATCGCTTGATCTGCGCCTAACCAGTTCATGGGGTTTTGTGAGTTGTAGTCTACGAGGTTGATGTTCGCCATTAAGGAGCTTTCTCGCTTCCTGGTTCAGACACACAAAGAAAAATTCAGCTATTTGCCAACTGAAATTCGGTTACTACGAATCAAAACGATTATTACAAATTTCAGTCAGTTGGTACAACTAAACATTAGTTTTCACATTAAATTTCGGTTAATTGAACTGAATTTTAGTTACAAAACCCAAAATGTTTAGAAATCTAATGTAAATATCGTTATACCAACTAAATTAATAAGTTAATACCATTAAAATACACTTTTAAATTCGGTTGGAACTTTATTTCTCTGTGTGTATGTAAAGCCAATCGATTTTGATGGGCAATAGCGATTTTTTGTTAAAAGTTCACTCAAAAAAGTATGAACCAAAATTAAGTTTAAGTCTAACTAAAATTTAGTTGCTAAAATTTTCATTAAAATAAATAAAATTGCTTAAAAATAATGCAAATTTATTAGATTTTTGTTTAAACTTATTTCGCATGAAAACAATAAGCCAAATCCTATAATTTTCCTTCCTTGAATTAGGTTAATACTCTTAAAAAGTTAATACTCTTAAAAACTATTACTTTTTCGTAAATAATCTTAAATTTTAAGAAGTTATTAAATTAAAAGTTTAAAAATTTAAAATTGTATGAAAAAATGAAATTGAAAATTATTCATACTCTATATTTCTTTATTAGGATATTGTCCTAACGAATAATATATAGAGTTTTTGTTTTCAAATTTATTAATTGACTACTTTCAGCAATGTGTTGATAGCTCTATTTCGGGAATTTTCTAGGTTCCCATCATCAGAACACGTTTTGAAAGAAGTGACAATACCAAGCAAAACATCAAACATTCATATAACCTAGTTTTCCCACTAAATGAGAACTTATATATGAGCTCGAAGCTAAAGATTATCACCATTGATCAAAAATAAATTGAAAACTTGTTGGTTATGTGCAAGCTCTACCTTTGGTATATATACAATACATGCTTTTTGTTTTTATTCTCCTTTTTATTTTTACACTTGTTTTGTTTAAAAACAAGATGTAAAAGGGAAGTAAACAAGACCGTACTTTGTCTTTTTACAAGTTTGATATAATTTTTATTTGTGCAATGAAAATGAAAATTATTCAAACATAATTTTTATTTTTAATAAAATTTATATCAAAATTATATGAAAAAGCTAAAACCAAACACGCAGCAAGCTTAAATTTCGTTTTAAAATTTTAACTTTTTAAAATTAAGTATAATAACTCTTTACACATAGTCTTTAAAAAGATTAAATTCTTTAAAACTATAAAATTCTCAGTTGGTTTATAGTTCATATTTTATAATTGTTCTTGTTGCGTCAAGTTAAACTTAAGTAATAAATTTCTTATTTACGACGTTTGCATTAACGTAAATAATCTTATAATTATTTTCGTTAATATTAACTTAAGAGAAAGATGAAATTGATCACTTGACTGATAGGTGGCAAACTTAAGCACTTTTATTTTTGAAATTATAAAGCTTTACAAAAAAGTTTAGATACATATATCTCTTTATACTTAAGAGATAAATCACAAATTCAAGCGTAGTTTTGGACACTAATTATTGTACTGCATATCTGTAGCAACTTTTTAAATTTTCCAACAATTTTAGTTTTGATTTTTTTTTTTTTTAATTTTCAACTTTAAAACCGCTATAACTTTCGCAGCCCTCGCTAAATTTGAATCACGGGAACGTATTTAAGTTAACTATATCTGGTATATAAAGTATACGAAGCATCATTGATGTGCCATTTAAAAGTTTTTAACTTTTTTTAACCCCAAAAATTAAAAAATTTTAAAAATTTTCCATATTCATCGTTACCAGAGTTAAAAAATAATGAATATAAAAACAGATTTTTAAAAAACTTCAAAATCATTACTTTATAATTAAAATAATGACAAAAATATGTCATTATGGACAACACATTATATCCTGCTTTCGTGTAATGAAAAAGTAACTAGTTGTTAATAACTCATTATTATATGTTTTAAAGTAATTTAGAGAGTAAGCTAGCTGGTCTCATTACTTGTAGTCAAAAAAATTGTTTTATTTCATTTTTACACTGGGTATCCTATAAAAAAAATATTACAAAAGAAAGAAAGTGTTAGAAGTAGTATTGAAATGCCTTGAAACTTTTATTTTATAATTAAAAAAATATTTCGTTTTTCTTCTTTTAATTTATGAACAAAAAATGAGAATCAAGTTTTTCAACTCTTTCTTAATAATTTTTTCATTATTTTTGATTTGATTTTCTTTTTATATATTAATGTTCATTTCATGCAAATTTTTGCTAGTAGCAGTTTATCAAATTATATTTTCTCAGATTTTTTTTTTTTTTATAATATCTTGATATATTTTGATTTGGCAAACATAATTGAAATTAATTATTAATATCTTTTAATAGAATATTAAGTCATATATAAAAGTTTGTGGGTATGGCGTAAAACACTCCAAAAATAGTGTTAGTACGATTGACTCAAAAATTTGATATGAAAACAACTACAGTAGCTGTTGAAAAATAACACAGTACAACACATGATTTTGGGACTTAATTCTGAGAATTGCAAGTGAAAGTAGCCCCCAAAATAAGAACTTCTGCATCATTCGTTTTGTCAAGTTGGCTAAAGTAATAATTTAATGGCCATACGAAATTTTTGGCTCAAGGCGGTTTTTAGCACTTTCTTATATTTTAATACGGTATACGGAGTTGTACACTCAAAAAAATAAGTTAGTAGAAAAGTTAGTAAAATATCTTGTAAATCAGGTATACTATTTTTCAGCAAATTTTTTGCTAAAATTATGTTTTAAACTAAAATTTTAGTTAAACATAGTCAGCACTTAACTGTTTTGAAATAATGTCTTACTAATATTTTACCAATGTTTTACTAATTTATTTTGCTAAAAAAAATTGTACTGACTAGCACATCAATAGTGTTAACGACAACCAGATTTAAAGTTATACGCAGAATGAATTAGATGTCAAGATGTAGTAGTGACGAGGAAAATTATACTAAAAAGTACAACTCTAGTAAAAAATATAAAAAAAAATCAACCATGGAAGATTTTTGTATCTGTTTTTCATACATAAAACAAAATTGTGGATTGAAACAACATAAATTTTGCGTTCTCACCGGCTTGTGAAAGTAATTGTATATTAATTAAATAAAAGACAAAATAAAATATTTAAATTTAAACAAGTGGAAGCATTAAAGTCCGATGTGCCGAATTTGGTATTAAAAAAGATTAAATTCGGCTGTGACGAATTTTTGGATACCCTCCATCTCGGTGTTTTCATAAACCAGGGAAAGTGCAAACAATATTAATATCTATATTCTTTGTAAAAATAACAAAAATAATGTTGTTTTTATAAGTAAAACAAAATATGACTGATTGATTAATGTATTTGGGATGTTACAAAAGAAAAAATGTTTAATTAAAGTTTACTAAAATGAATCTGAAATTCTGCATGCTTATAACAGTGGGTATTCAAAGGTTATTCTGATTATCTAAAGAAGAACGTGTAGTGAAAAATATATATATTTGTATAGTTCCTTATGATGTTAAAAAAACTGTTGTAAAATTCGCCTGTTGTTTGTCTCTTTGCCTATATAATAATGAAAGAAAGTTACTAAAATATATTTTTGGATCGTTAGAAGAGATGCAATGAATACAAACGCATAAAAACAGTTTCGAATAATCAGAATTTTAGATAAATTTAAGGGAACAAAAATACACTTGCGGAGACATACATAATGAAATAATTATGAAATGCCAGTTTACATTACAACACATGTGTTTATACTATACATCACATAAGTAAAACGGAAAGTGTGATGAAACTAAGTTTGTCAAAAATTATAAAAGAAAATCTTTCGAGTGTTTAGGGTTTTCGAGATACAAAAAATTAAAGAAACTGGTATTTCAAATTATTGTTTTTCAGCTCAGTTGCTTGTGCAATTCTCGTTTACGACTCCTAGAATAAGAACCCTAAGAAATTTTCCCAAAATTCGATTGGTTTTTACACATCAATACTTTAATTTAGATTATTTTTGTATGTATCAAATAAAAATTAGGGCTTTTAAGGAAAACAAATGCATATAATCAAAAGATTTTAAGATGAAGTATGCACCTTATATGTCTTAAATAAAAAAGTTCTGAAAGTGAATGTCCTTTAAATTGAATGGGGTTTTTTATAAATGTAATTAGAATGTAAGAGTTTCCTTGCAAATTTATTAAAGGTTGAGAATGAAAATAAGTAAAAATAGTGTACGAAAAAAAGTTATGAATTTACATTGTTGGATTCGGGGATTTTGTTGCTGGATATTTTTTTGATCTGATAACGATTAATGTGTCTGGCAACTCCGGTTAATGCAGTCAAATAAATAAAGAATTTTAACTAAACTATTTTGTTCTACCTTTTTTCTAATTGGTGATTTTTTGATTTGTTGGGGTTAACAAAAAAAGGTATATGGCAAGCCTGGTATATGGAAAACAAAAGCATACTTTATAAATTAGCTTAACAATTTTTCGAGGGCTTCTCGCATTTGCACTTATAACCAGTGTTGCCAGGTTTGCAAAGCATAAAAACGACAAACTTTCTAGAAAAAATCGTCAAAATCGTCATCATATTTTGAAAAATCGTCAAAATAAAAAATATTTGTTAGAAGAGGGATAAAGTTTTAATAAAAAATAAAATACAATAATGTTATTCACATTTCAAATGTTAACGTGTTATCATTGTAATATAACACGATTTTTGACACTTCTCTTTGGTTTAAACTTCGAAAATCATTATATTTTACAACGATATTCATATTTATAAAATGTTGAAACAGTGTGCCCCAGTAGGCTAGTTGGTAGCGTGCTGGCTTATCAGTGCGGGGGTCGTGGGTTCGATTCCCACCAGAGGCACTGATCTGTTTTCGCTACAACGCGCCGAAGGCCATAGTAGCTAGTGCTCGGTTAGGGTAATAGTATATAACTTGTAATTATATGATTATTAATTAATAAAATAACAAAAATATAATGTTGAAAGATCAAATAAATACAACTTTAAATCAAACTAATTTTACCACTTGAACTGTTAAACACTGTTAAACACACACTGCATAATTCTGTGAACAACATTTCAGTGGCACAACTTTTTAAATATTAAATTCTTTTACAAAATTTGGAAATTCTTTAACAATAAGTCTGTTCGATTACTTTTCCTGTAAAGTTCAGTAAAAACTACTCAGTAACAAAATTACAAATAGTAAGACAAATTTACAAAGAAGTAAACGAACAGAAAATTTGTAGGAATTATTAAATTAGATAAAGCAGCTTGTTTTAAATATTAAAAAAAAATCAACTGGTCATTATGGAAAAGGAAAAAGTTAATTGAAATTATCGACCAAAAATAATTTAAATGTTTTTTAACTTCTTCCATAGTTAATTATTTAATCATTTTCACTTTCAATCCATAAACAATTAAAATTTAATTTAATTTTTGTTTACTAAAAATGCAAGCATATTTTTTTAGTTTTTAGTCATATGTTTTTTTCATCTTACAAATTCTTTCTGGCAAAAATGTATAGAGTAAAAACTTGTAAGTTCTTTGGCATCAAACTGTCACTTTACTCTCTCTTTTTACCAGTTTTTACTGCGTATTTGTCTAAACGAACACCTTCCAGTAAAAACTTGTACAAATTTTTGTGTTATGGAACAAACTTAATGTTATATTTTTAATTATTAAATTTTGGCACTTTATTTATATTATTAGGCCTGTTTTTTAAGCACCGGATTTATTTTTGGATGTATTTTGTTTCATTTAAAGTTGTATATATATCATCTTTCAACATGAAATATATTCGGGCTAGAGATCTGTTTGTTTCGCAAAAAAAGTCCATGCCTTGTGTTTTAACATGAAAATTTTTTTATTTTTATTTAAATCTAACTCCAATTAAATTTTATAAAAATTTAAAGAAATGTTCTAAACATATAAACACAGAAACTAAATTAAGCTAAACCCGTAATGAATTTATAAAAAAATAAATGCGGTTTGGATTAAGTTTTATTCAATTCTAGGATTTGCATTTTTGCAAAATTGTATTTCACATCATATTAGCATATAAAAGCTAGCTATCGATCAAAAAACAATGTTTTTGCTTTCAATTTTTAACGAAATAATATAAATTTAATGATCGAGCCGGCGATTTTATGAGAATGATAAATAAGTAGATCTTGCTGACATATTAAATTATTGTCAAAAAATCGTCATTTTGGAAGCAAAAGTCGTCAAATAGTCATTTAGTTATTTTGGGTATTAAATATCATCAAAATGACTACAAATCGTCAAACCTGGCAACTCTGCATGCGATTGCTACTAATTCATACGTACATACATACTGTATACAAAACAAAACAAAAAAACAACAACAATATTTTGTGAGTTTTTTTTTTGTTTTTAAGTGTTGATCATGACCATGGATGGTAACCGATTCTATGTGGTTATTGGTCGTAGTAACGCTATTTTCTTTTATTTCGGTAACGGTATTTTAGGGGAAACTATACTTCAGTTATTTCGGTAACGGGATTTTAGCGTTAACGGTATTCTAGCGTTAACGGTATTTTATTTATTTCGCTAACGGTATTTTAGCGGTAACGATATTTTAGATATTTCGGTAACTTTATTTTAGGGAAAAAGATTTTTCAATTATTTTGGTAACGGCATTTTAAGGATAACGTTATTTTAGTTATACAGGTAATGTTAATGCACACCACAATTTTTAACCGCATTATGCCCGAGTTTAAATGACTGTCTAGTTTATGATCATACTTTGGGAAAATATATCTATTTACAGAAGTTTTTTTGTTCAGATCTTGTTAGATTATTTCGGTAACGGTATTTTAAGGTAACGGTATTTTACGGATAACGGTATTTCAAGAATATCGGTAACGGTATTTAAGCGATAACGATAGTCAGTTGAAAGGTGTTAGAATCGGGGACGGTAATTCAGCGATATTGACAGCCATCCCTGCTTGCGTATATTCTTGTGTATAAGCATTGAATGTGCGTATGTATGTATGTATGATGAAATAAAAAAAAAAATTTTTAGTGGTCTTCCCACATTTTCACTCATAACTTTTGAACGCGTTAACCGATTTTGATCATTTTCACTAGAAAACTGCTCATGATATCAACAAACAATTTGACTGAAAATTAGCAGTACCTCTTCTGTATTGGAGGAGTATTTTGTGTTTCCACAGACAGACGGACGGACAGACGGACAGACGGACAGACGGACATGGCTATATCGACTTCTCTATCCATGCTGATCAAGAATATATATAGTTTATGGGGTCCCAGAATTTTTTTAAAAGAATTACAAACATTTGACAAAGTGAATATACCCTCCTGCACTATGGGATGGAGGGTATAAAAAGATTAAATCTGTATTTGTAGTCAAATTGAGTGGTCAAATTGCAAACAAATATACAGCATGTAGACAGAATAAAGCGAAAGAGAAAGACATACATCTTAGGTAAATTTTTATGTTTCCTTTTTTTTATTGCAAAAAAAACGAGTTGTAAATGTTACATTTTGTTATTTTTTCGTTTCGTTTCTATAATTCTCTGCGGCATTAGCGTTCCTTTAAAAGATAGCATCATTGAGACAACCATTGATGTAAGTAGTTGAAAGATAATTTTGTTTATATTATATATATATAGTTATTTCTATATATATGCAGATATTACATTAATTCATGTCGTCAATGTGGGAGTATGAAAATTTTTATATTTTGTAACGAATTGTAAATTATTTTAAAAAGAATCACAAAAATATGTGTTATGATTTTCAGCAAAATAAATTAACTAAAGTAAAAATGTTCTACAAATTTTTTGAGTTTTTTCAGACTACTAATATTCAGCAAACATTTTATTAATGTTTAGCAAGGGTTTTTTAATTTCTAATCAACTAAGATTCAGCAAAACTTTTGCTGAATCTACTAATTTTGTTGCTAAAAATCAGCTCGCTGATTCTCAGCAAAATATTTTGCTGACATTAGCAATTTTTTTGCAAGCACCCTCCGGACTAAAAATTTGCTGACTCAGCAACATTTTTTGCTGACTTTACCAACTTTTTTATTTGAGTGTACCACATATGTAAATATATGCCACATCTACGGTAATATCAATCAAAAATATATTTAGATATTAATATGCATGTCAAAAAATTTCGAAAATCATAATGCAATATATAATTATATCATACCATCTCATATATCCATATTAAGCTAATTAAAGCTATATATTTTTTTATAATATTTTATTAAAGAATATAAAGGGTGTCCCAAGAAGAGCGTAATTTTTAAATTTTAAATAAAACACAGATATTTAAAAAAAAAATCGTGAAACTTTATTATATCGTAAAGTAGACAGAATGAGGTTATGTATGGAACAATATATCGTGCAGATGGCCTCCGCGGCTTTGCTGGCATGTACGCGATCTTTTAATGAAATTTTCAATGACCGTTTTGCATGAATGCTGCGGTATTTCATTAATGCAGCGTCCAATTTCCTCTTTTAAGGCTTGAGTCGTCGTCGGCTTATTCGCGTAATCCATCGACTTCAAAAAACCCCAAAGAAAAAAATCTAATGGTGTTAAATCGCACGATCTAGGCGGCCAATTCTGATCTCCAAAACGCGAAATAACATGACCGGGAAATGACTGATGCAGCAATTGAATTGTTTCTCTGGCTGTGTGACATGTGGCGCCGTCTTGTTGGAACCACATGCCCTCCACATTCATTTCTTCAATTCTAGGCAAGAAAAAACTGGTTATCATTTCACGATACCGAAAACCATTGACTGTTTGCGCTTGACCTGCCTCATTTTCATAAAAAAGGTCCAATGTTTCCTCCAGCCCAAAAACCACACCACACAGTGACACGTTGAGGACGCATTTGCTTCTCGTGAATCACTCGAGGATTTTCCTCACCCCAAATGCGACAATTCTGCCTATTGACGAAGCCATCAAGATGAAAATGGGCCTCGCCAAATTGATTGCAATTTGCGAACTGTAGCCGCAAAACTTTCACCATTTTGGTAAAACAATTTCACAATGAGAATGCGTTGTTCATTCGTGTAGCGCTCCATTTTTACTAACCTCGTACTTTCTACTAGCAAACAATAACAATTGTTCAAATGTGTGTTCAAAATGACACTTCGAATGTTGCCAGTTTTAAAAATTGCGTTCTTCTTGGGACACCCTTTATGATATGTGTGAACTCTCTTGTTAAAATTTATTTAAAAGTTATTACGTGCGGTTTTTCCTAAAATTCGATAGCACGAATGTTTTTCCCACATATTTTTTGTACTTCTCTGAAGTTTACAAAATAAAAATAACTTTTTAACTGCAATTTATAAATAAATTCGAACAAAACAAATCACAATAATTGCGTCAGCATTAAGCTTTACAAAGCAAAAATTAAAAACAAAAGCAAATTTTATAAATACATATCAATATTAAAAAAATTTTAGTTAAGAAAAGTGCTTTTAAAAGCCTAAATGTTTTTAGTTGTGTGCATGTTATTGCATGTGTTAACAATATGATGGCACTTGTTTTGTAAACTTGTCTGCATTCAAAGAATCGTGCGTACAACAAATTATTTTCATTCATAACCTGGGCTAGTGTTGGTTCTATAAGCGTTGCAATTTTCCCAAAATTAACTGCTTCTATGGCATCAAAGTTGAACCGGTCCCACTAGAACTAATTCTGGAACTAGTTCTGGCGCTAGTTCTTGAACTAATTATATAACTGCGTATCCCTCAGTTATACCTTATATTTGAGTTCTATGGAATGGGTTGCGGAACTAGTTCCATGGAATCGGTTCTAGTTGAATCGGTTCCAGTTGATTGGTGCTATAAGTGTCATTCTATGGAAAATGTTTTTACTTTACTGTGGAACATACACAGATATAATAGTGTCCCTAAAAAAAAATAAATTTGTCATTACTCATTACTTTCATTGAAAACGATTTTTTTTTAGAAACGTTAACAGCACAATGTAGAAAAGCAGTGCCATATAAGTGTTTATATAAGTACATATTTGGTAATTGAGAGTGCTTACAATTGTGTTTACAAATGTCATTACTATTATATGGGGATGATAAAATAATGACATATCATTACAAAACACCATACGAAAAGTTAAAAAATATGTTGTTACCTATCAGGCGCGGATTTAAGGGGGGGGGGGGAATATGGGGGCTTTAGCCCCCTGCCTTCAGGGCTAAAATTTTTTTTTCTGCAAATAATGTTATAGCGAGCAACCCGATTTTTTTTGTATAGACACACTTAAACTTTTAACAAAGATTATTAATTTTGAGATTTTGTTGAAATTTTTGGACTCAAGATTTTTTTTTTTTTCTATAAAACAATCTCAAAATTTTTTTCCTATAATTCTAAGAAACGATTATCAAATTCTAGATCGTTTTTCTCATAGATATAATTATTATAAAGAATAACGAATATTTGCTGCTATATTTGGAATATTTTATAGCAAAAAAAAAAATTTTTGACTTTTTTAATACAAAAATTCGCAAATCTGATACATTTAAAAAACAAACCTTATATATAAATTGACTGTTTGATAGTTTCTTAAAAAGAAATTAAAATCTTGTTTCCGCAAAATTATTGGTATCTCTTATCAGAAATGAAAAAAACTAGATAATAAGCATTTTGTTCCAATATTGATAAGGTCGTTAAGAGGGATAGTGATTTTTATTGAAAAATATTTTTATTGAAAAAACTCACAAAAGAGTTCCTCTATCGCTTATACGCCGATACACTCATACTAAGACATGCATATAAATACGAAATTATTGTCAAAACTACAAAAACTTTTGTTAAAAGCACGATTTTTCGTTTATTTTACAAAAAAATTTGTTAATTTTTCGTAATTTTATGCATTTATTATTTTCAGTGTATATGTGAAAACTAAATACCTAATACAGAATTCAAATCTATGATTGACCCTATATTTTTTTAGTTCCATCTTCGATTACTACACTGAGAGTAGTGAATTTTACTTTAGTAATAAATTTCTCTATAGCTTTAATGAAAATTGTTTCATTAAAGGCAATGTTTATGAAACGCTTTGTATAGTTACTGAAAACGTTCATAAGTCTAATGAATCATTCCGGCAATGAAGCGTTCATAGAATTTATGAAGCAGTTACATAAAATTCTATAATATTAAAAAGCTTCATTGAAACAATGAAACTCTTCAAGAATTTCTTGAAAAAGTGCATTGGAATTAAGGATATGAAATTGGAATGAAGCCAATTGCATGGAAGTCGAAACTCTTCTTCGTTGACATAGAATGATGTCTTTAGAATTAACTCTTAAATATAAAGTCCAAATTTTATGAAAATTAACGAAATTATGAAACGATAAATATTTGAAACGATTTCACAGCTCTTAAAAATATTTTAAATAAAATTATGAAGATACAGTTTATGAAATCGAATGATTTGTTTTTATTTTTTATGAAACAATGAAATTTTATGAAAAAATTTAATGGATTATTTCATAATATTAAAGAGATTTCTTGTCTATAATGAAATTACATTAAATCTTTGAACAAAATGCTGTAAAGTTATACTTTTTTATTCACAAAGAATAATTCTTTTATTCGGTGGCCTGTCGCATATTTTCTAATTTCGAAAAATGCCAAAAAAATACAGTGGTGTTCAAAACATTTTCAACTGAAATTATGGTTTAGTTATTTATAATTTATTTGATCAAAAAGATTTGTGGTAAGTTTTTGTTTTTTTTTTTTATTAAATTCAGTTATAGCATATTATTTTACAAATACAAAAAAATTATTCATAACTTCTCAAAAACAAAAAAAGTAATTTTAACAAAATAAGTCGATAGTGCAGTGTTCAAAACATTTGCAACTCTTAAAGTGATTAACAGGAAATACAAACAATGGTTTAAACGCTGAGTATTTTGTAGCGTAGCCATTATTTTTTATAACATCTGAACACCTCTTAGGCATTGAGGCAATGAGCTTTTTAATATAATCGTCAGAAATTTCATTCCACTGCTTCTCCAAATCGATGAAAAGTTCATCACCATTTCGGAATACTTTATTGCCGATATTCCGTTTTACAATCATCCACATGTTCTCAATCGGGTTGAGATCGTTAGATTGAGCCGGCCACGACATGATATTAATTTCATTTTCCTGCAGCCAAACTTTTACAACCCCCCCGTGTGTTTTGGGTCGTTGTCGTGCTGGAAGGTCCATGAGAGTGTCATTTCCCATTCAGCATACGGAAGCATAACTGATCTCTATAGATTGTGGCCGTCATTGTGCTGGTAATGCGGTGAATTGGGCCAATCCCATTTCCTGAAAAACACCCCCACACCATGAAACTTTTCGCCTCGTGTTCTTCGAACATTGGCTCTTCCATCTGATCCCCGGAGGTTAAATTAAGACTCATCTGACCACAATATATTTGTCCATTGCTGTTGAGTCCAGTTCAAATGGGTGCGTGCAAAGTCAAGCCGAGATTTTCGGTTTTTTTCCTACACAAACGGTTTTTTGTACATCTATAACTTATAAGACCATATTATCGGGCTCTTCTTTTAATAGTGGGAAGACTGGCATCTATTAAAAGTTTAGTTTTACCTTCTCTGGGAACTGCTTTGGATTATTTCGTAAAACAAATTCTTGATTTTTCGATCTTCTCTTACAGTTGTTATACGGGGTCTTCGACCTTTATGAGTTGTGTGGATGTTGCCACTATTAACAATGCGGCAAATCGTTGATTTTGGAACGGAGTACTTTATAGATATTTCTTTTTGGGAAAGTCCATTTTGAAAATCATTTAAAACTTTTGATTTAAAATCAGAATTGTATTTATTTCCTGTAATTTTTTACAAAAATTATTCTTACGATGTTTATGCTTCCAACATCTTATTACAACTATTAAAGAACAATAATTATAAGAAATTTGTTTAAAAAATGTAACGGCCAGAATCTCATATTAAAAAGGAATGCGATTACCGTTATATCCTAGCATTAGTTAGTATAAATTGTTTCGTTAAGAGTAAGAATAATGAGAGTTGCAAATGTTTTGAACACCTGCATTTTGAATACATCTATTATTATTAATTTGTTTGTTGTTTTAACGGAATTAATTTTTTTTTTATTTGTTTAACATAAAACAATGTATGAAGAATATGTAAAAATAAATGTTAGTAACTAAGTGTGATTTGAAGAAAATAAATCAATGAATCTTAAAAATATGAAATCTTAAAAATAAAGTCCGAAATTTATGAAAATTTATGACATTATGAAATTTTATGAAAAAAAAAATGTAAAAAAGATAAATATTTGAAACAATTTCATAGCTCTTAAGAATATGTTTAATAAAATTATGAAGAGACAATTTATGAAATCGAATGACTTTTTTTTATGAAACAATGAAATTTTATGAAAAAACTTTATGGAACATTTTTTTATATTAATGAGAATTCTTCTATATAATGAAACTCTTTATTAAATCTCTGAACAAAATTCTATAAAGTTATATTCTTTCATTCATAAAGAATATTTCTTTCATTCGGTGGCCCGTGGCAAATTTTTGACTTTCGAAAAATGGTCGTAAATATAATTTTCTCGCCAAGAGAGTAAGTTTTACATATCTACATAATAATGACTGGTGTGGGAACACATTTTTCGTGGCACCTTAAGTTTAGTTTTTTGTTGAAAACTTTTAATTCTACAAATGTTATTATAGATTAACATATTTTTCTTTAAAAAAAAAAAATACAACCACAGATTTTTTATATTTTTATTCAGCTTTCTGGTACTTTTTTAATTTTTTCGACTTTGGAAGTTTTCCAATCGAAAAATTTACTCAATCTAAATTTCAATTAAAGTTTACAGATTTTTGAAAAAATGTTCAACTTTTTAATTTAAAATACACCATTCAAATGCATGTTTCGACACTTTTAATGGTAAAAATGTAATGAAAGCGATAATACGTGTGTTCCATAATATTTTCGTGTTTCTAATATTTCAACTTGTAGAACTGTAGTTCTTAAAAAACAAATTCTTTTTGTTTTTAATGTTATTTTTCATAAGAAAAAATAAAAATTATTACTTAACACACTTTCTTAATGGGAATTACGATGCGATTTTCAACCTTTATGAAAAATTTCACTATTTAAATGGGTTAATGATATCCGATGAAGTTAGAATTAAATATGTTAGTAATCTTGAGTTTATCAAATAACACAGTTCAACACATGTTTTTGGGATTCAATTCTGAGAATTGCACGTAAAAGTAGCGCCAAAAATAACAACTTCTGCATCATTCGTTTTGTCAGTTATAATTGAAAATGTTCTAAATTTTGTTTCCATGCATTAATGCATATGCGTATAAAATTCTCATATTTTCTGTGTAAGAATATCTGTAATATGAATCGGAATTTATATTTTAATGCAAAATAAAGTTTATAAAGAAAAAAACAGCATATTTGTGAATTTTTAATCCAGTTATTGAGCAAAAAAGGGTGAAAAATGGGGGTTAGGACTGTTTTCGGTTAGGATTGTTCCTCATTTTTATTTCTCCTATTCAATATCTATAACATTGCTTCAGACCCAAAGGAGATATTCCGTACGGTATACCGATATATAACCGTGTTGAAATATAGAAAAAGTGCTAAAAATCCGCCTTGAGCCAAAAAAATTCAGATGGCCATTAAATTATTACAGTAGCCAACTTGACAAAACGACTGATGCAGAAGTTCTTATTTTTGGAGCTACTTTCACGTGCAATTCCCAGAATTGAGTCCCAAAATCATGTGTTGAAAATTGTTGTACTGTGTAAATAAATGAAATCAAAGAAATGTTGAATCTAAGAAGAAGAATAAACGTTTTTCTCTAAAACTGATAAACACTATTAATTTTTAAATCAGACTAGACTAGTTTCTGCCTTTTTATGGACAGGCTCATCAGTGATTTTCCATTTAAACTGTATTATTATATCGCACTTGATCAACAAGAGGGTATTAACTCAAAATTTTAAAATTTTCAGTAGAGTCAAAAAACTGTTTATGGCCACATTTTAACAGAATTTAAAAATTCAAACATATCATAATAAGCAAATTCCATTTGAAAATATATATACATTGTGTTTGTTTTAAATTTTACCACTCATTGCAAAAAAAAAATCTATTTTTTGAATTAATGCCATTTTTTTGAAATTTTATCGATTTTTGTTGGTATTATTTTGAATATTTTATCAACAAAACAGTATCAACTCAAAATACAACCAAATATAAATAAAACAGTTTGATTATTTTTAACATAAATAAAGGCTCAAATCAAAATAATATCTTTTTTATGAAAATATACGATTCATTTCTATTTGAACATTTGTATTAACTCGAAATAATACCTATTTGTTGAAATAAAGGTAATCACTACATTATCATGCAAATGGTCTCAAAAGTGGTTTTCGAGATGAAAGAGTAATCGGAATACGTTGAAATTTTTACGATAGATAGATATTGATGTTGTTAGTTGATTTCTTGAAAAAAGTGATAATTTAAAAATTTTAAGTTAATACCCTCTTATTGATCGAGTGCGATATGTGTCTTATAATTGTCAGATTGTCTCTATATGATAAATTTTTCAACAACCTGTGGCTGTAAGAATCAAACCTGCGCTCATCTTACATTACAAACGTAACAATACCAAGTCATGACCGTTTAGCGATCACACCCAAGTATGGCCTCGAATCTAATGCAGCTAAATTGCAGTATTCTTTCCTATTAGCTGTATCTGTTATTGTATATTATACTCAGAAGTGACAACACTAACACAACACAAATATTCTATTTTTAGATTTTTGTTTATTTTTTTTTTTGAAATCAATATTTAAATTTTCAGAAGTTCGCATTTTGTAATTTTTAGTAAAAATACACTTATTTTATCTAAAAGATCAATTTTCGAACGATACTCAGAACGTTTTCAATATCTTCCATTGCACTAAAATGGGTCGTGGAATGAACGAAAATCGTCGAATCGTTTTTTAAGGGACATCCTAATACACATACATACGTATTATTGTTAATATTGACCATTGCTAAAGGGCAACTGTTTATTTTTTTACCAGGCTACTACTTTTATATATGTGTGTGTGTATGTGTGTGTGTATGGTGTAACGGAAATTTGCATAATTTACAAAGTGCTTTTTTATATTTGTTTTATTGTTGTTTCAACAATAACAAACAAAGCCTAAAGCTAATAAATATAACTTGTTTTTTATTTCCTTATTTGGTTTCCAGTACAAAATGGAGCTGTTTTTGTTTTTTAGTTTTGCAAAAAAAAAAAATAGGAGGAAATTTTAACAAATGTATGATATTTTATTGAAATTTAAGCTTGTAGGCGTTGAACAAAATGTTTTCGTTTGTTTTTGTTGATAATTTTCAATTGTTGATAAACTTCAATGAAGTTAAAAACAATATAAATTGATTTTAATTAAAATAAATATTCAAGTTTTTTATATCTTTTAGTAAAAAAACTTGGAAAATTTTACTTTCTTAGAAGCAATATAAAGTTACTTCTAAGAAGAAAAAAACTTATAGTTTATTCAAAAAAATCAAAAGAGTATAATAAAGTTTTTCAATTTCTACTGCATTTATACTTGACAAAATTACAGTAGTGGTCAAAACATGTGGAACTGAGATCGGATTTGTTGTTTTCATTAATTTATTTTCTTCAAATCACACTTAGATACTTAAATTTGATTTTTACATATTCTTCATATATTGCTTTATGTTAAAAAAATAAAAAAAAATTAATTTCGTTAAATTAAAACAACAAAAAAATTAATAATAATAGATGTATGCAAAATACAGGTGTTCAAAACATTTGCAACTCTCATTATTCTTACTCTTAACGAAACAATTTATACTAACAAATGCTAGGATATAACGGTAATCGCATTCCTTTTTATTATGAGATTCAGGCCGTTACATTTTTTAAACAAATTTATTATAATTATTGTTCTTTAATAGTTGTAATAAGATGTTAGAAGCATAAACGTCGTAAGAATAATCTTTGTAAAAAATGGCAGGAAATAAATACAATTCTGATTTAAAATCAAAAGTTTTAAATGATTTTCAAAATGGACTTTCCCAAAAAGAAATTTCTATAAAGTACTCCGTTCCAAAATCAACGATTTGCCGCATTGTTAATAGTGGCAACATCCACACAACTCATAAAGGTCGAAGACCCCGTATTACAACTGTAAGAGAAGATCGAAAAATCAAGAATTTGTTTTACGAAATAATCCAAAGCAGTTCCCAGAGAAGGTAAAACTAAACTTTTAATAGATGCCAGTCTTCCCACAATTAAAAGAAGAGCCCGAGAATATGGTCTTAGAAGTTATAGATGTACAAAAAAACCGTTTGTGTCGGAAAAAACTAAAAAGCTCGGCTTGACTTTGCACGTACCCATTTGAACTGGACTCAACAGCAATGAAAAAATGTATTGTGGTCAGATGAGTCTGAATTCAATCTCCGGGGATCAGATGGAAGAGCCAATGTTCGAAGACCACGAGGAGCAAAGTTTAATCTAAGATACACAACCGCCACAGTGAAGCACGGAAGTGGAAACATTATGGTGTGGGGGTGTTTTTCATTAAATGGGACTGTGTAAATAAAAAGACTTTTTGATTTGCTTTTTATTATCTTTGCATAGAGCGGATTAAACGCTCCCTTGAATGTTAAGCAAAGAATTGATTTTATTGATTGAAATCGAGCTTAATTTATAGTACATAATTGCTTACTCGACATTTCTAAATACAGTGGAAAGTGTAGCAATAGACTAGGTACTTTTAGTTAGATTGTTAGTACAAAACAACGATCAATGTACAATACCAGAGGGGTTGACTGTTAATCAATGTGTACAGTGGATGTTCAACAGTCTGACTGAGCATTCTCAGCTTAGAATGTTTGTAACCACTGCAGTCGTTGTACAATGTAATAAGTGTTGATCGTTGTGTAATATGATCCTTTATACTTAAAGAACTTGAAAATATTCTTGTAGGTACTAGTCGCATACAAGTCATGCTAAACATGCTACACCTCCCTTTTACGGAAGAATGCTCATATAACAAAGTTGTATGAGTATTCTTTTACATTAAAGACATAAAATAATTTTATTACTATATTGTGTTTATGTTTACTTTTGGTTTTTATTGATTTTCTTTATTATATTGGAATTCCATATATTACTTTGTATTATTTTATTTCATTATTATTGTGTATAAATCTTAAGTCTATTCTTATGAACTATTTGTTCTTTTTCAGTTTTGTTATCAAAAATAGTTACATTATGTTTTAAATCTATGTTTTTAACTTTATATGGTCCCTTATATTGAGGGTCTAACTTATGGCCTTTCTCATTTTTAAGTAAAACTAAATCTCCTATTTTAAAATTGTAGTCTAATGTATTTTTATCGTAATTAAATTTTTGTAGTAACTTAGATCTATCTAACATCTCTCGGGCCCTCTTATGTGCTACTTCTAATCTAAATTTTACTTCCTTAGAATAATCATCTATGTTGTAAAGTGGAATAATTCTATATACCTCATTAAATTGTTGAAACTCATTTGGAAGTCTGCCAAAAACTAACTCATATGGACAATAGTTGTGTACGGATGATGGCGTAGTGTTAAAGCAGTACGTGAAGTACTTAAGCCAATCATCCCAATCGTTTCTATCAACTGCTATGTAAGATCTTAAATACTCGTTTAAAGTTCTATGACTTCTCTCTATTGTGCCCATTGTTTGATGGTGATGAGCCGTGGAAGTGAGTTTCTCAACTTTAAGAAGCTTGAATAATTCCGTCAATACAGAATTTTTGTATTCCGTACCCATGTCCGAAATGAACGTCTTCATTGGACCATAAGTAAGAATAAAATGTTCGAAAATTGCTTTTGCAATTGTTCTAGCGCTTTTGTCTTGTATAGGTATTGTTACTAAATATTTTGTCATGTCACATATTATAGTGACTGCATATTCATTGTCATTGTAGGATTTTGGTAGCGGACCTATAGTATCCACTAATACAATATCAAATGGTTTCGCCGGCGTCGGCGTTAATATCATAGGACTCTTCAAGTGCTTTGTAATTTTGGCTGTTTGACACTTTTGGCATGATTTAACGTATTTTGTTACGTCTTTCGTGATATTTTTCCAATAGTAATATCTTTTAATTTTGTTTAATGTTCTTGAAACACCGCAGTGACCTCCTTCAGCAGGGTCTTCATGGTATCGTTTCATTACATCTTGAATAGCTTTAGCATTATTATCAATTCTGGTCACCTCATTCAGTAGCGCTACTTTTATATAATTCAACATTTTATTGCCCATTTGTTTGAATTCATTAATGGAGATAAATTCGAAAATTTTCTCACTAGGTGCCATTTGTATTTTCGTAATGTTATGTTTACAGGCCACTTCTTCGAGCCTTGGGAAGAATTGTCCTAAATCAAGTTTCCCATTAATAAACAAATCATCTATATGTATATATGCAATTACAGATTTTCCTCTTTTGATGTAACATCTTCCGGGGGTAATCTTTAATTTATAATATTTTCTGACGTCAGTGTTCTTGATTGGTATATATATACTGGGCTTTTCATTTTCATTCAGTTGATGCTGCTTATTCATATTTTTATTTTCAGCCTTGTTCTGTGTCTTGTTAGTCATTGATCTTGTTGTCATTTTTAGTATATTGCTATTTAGTATATTTAATTCTTTTAATTCGTTGATCGTGATACGCGATAGAGCGTCCGCGACGTAGTTATCTTTTCCCCTAAGGTATTCAACTGTGAAATCGTATTCCTCTAGATCAAGTCTAATTCTAGTCAATTTTGAGCTGGGGTTCTTCATTGAAAATAGATATGAAAGTGGTCTGTGATCTGATCGAACAAGAAAGTGTTTTCCATAAATGTAGGGTCTAAAATGTTTCACTGCCCAATGTATGGCCGTTAATTCCTGTTCAATAGTGGATTTATTGCTTTCTCCTTTTGTGAAACTTCTAGAGGCGTATGCCACTGGCAAATGTTTTCCATCGTACTCTTGTGTGAGCACGGCGCCACAAGCATGTTTGCTAGCATCTGTTGTTATACAAAATTGTTTTTCAAAATCTGGGTATTGCAGCAATGTTGGCTTCATTAATGCATTTTTAAGATGCTCAAATGCAATATCGCATTCCTTTGTCCATTTAAATGGTACTCCTTTTCTCGATAATCGTGTAAGATGTCTTGAGTATTCAGAAAAATTTTTGATAAAGCGTCTGTAGTAGTTGCAAAAAGCTACAAATCTCCTTGCGCTATCGGCATCAGTAGGTTTTGGGTATTTTTCTATTACTGAATATTTACTGTCATCTGGGAGTATGCCTTTGTTGGTGCATTTATGACCAAGGTATGTAACCTCATGCATGAAGAATGAACATTTTTCAGGATGCAGTTTGAGATTGTGTCTGCGACATAATTCGAAAACATCTGTCAAATTTGAAAGCATGTGTTTTTCTGAACAACCTAGAACAACTAAGTCATCCATGTATAAGAAAGCTTGATCTGGTCTTAGACCGCTAAAAGCAATTGTCATCATTCTCTGGAACGAATTTGGTGCTATTTTCAGACCATATGGTAGTCTGGTAAATCTATATGAACCCTTGGTAGTTGAAAATGAAGTTATGTTCCTAGAATCTTTTTCTAATTCAATTTGATGAAATCCGGATATTAAATCTAGGCAAGAAAAATATTTGGCTCTGCCAAGTTGATCTAAAATATCATCTATTCTTGGTAATGGAAATTTATCTGCAATTAATTTCTTGTTTACTTGTCTGTAGTCTATCACTAATCTCCATCTTTTTTCCTTAGAATTTGGCAATGATTTCTTTGGAACTAACAGAATTGGACTATTATATTCGGAATATGATGATTCTATTATTCCATCATCTATTAATTTATTTACTTGCTCTTCGATTTCTTCTTTATGGGTATGTGGTATACGGTAGTTCTTGATGTATACGGGTTCCGTATCCTTTGTTCTTAACTTTTGTTTGTAAAAATTGTTAGTTGTAACGGTTTCTGATTCCAAACCGAAAATATCACTATATTCGGTGCATATTTGTGTTAATGTTTCGTTAAAACGTTTTGGAAAATTTCTTTTCAATATATCCATAATTTTTCCCTTTCTATTTTCTTCGTTAGTGTTACATTTCATTATTTCATAATTATTGACATCTTCCGTTATAATTTTATTTTCTTTTAGTGTAGTTACTGAATTATTTGTGTTAAGTATCCTTATAAATGCATTTTTAGCTTTCACTATTGTGCTGGCTATGAAAACTCCCGAGTGGGGTTCTTGGTTAGGTACCAGTATTTCCTCAGTGTAGGAAGAAAGTTTTATTTTTCGTATAACTTCCGATCTTGCTAATAATGCAATATCTTCATTACAAGTATTTGTGATTGGTATAACTATTTGCTGTGTTAAATTATTTGGTCTCAGGATGAGATAATCCTGGTCTTGGTTAAATTCAATAATGGAATTATATTTTTTCATAAAATCTGTACCAATTATTCCATCACATGGTATTGGGAAATTGTCTTCTACCACTTGGAAATTGTGGGGTATCAAAAATTTATCGGTTCTTAAATCGAAAAATGTTGTACCAATGGATTTAATTCTACCTTTTCCTATACCAGTAAGTGTAGTAAAATTTGCAGTATTTATTTTCTTGAAAGTGCATTGATGTTTTATTAAGGATATATCTGCTCCAGTGTCTACCAATAATGTTACAGTTGTATTTACTATATCTATTTTAATTTGAATGAAACAACTAAAGTTAAGGTTAAGGTTGTATATCCTCTTGTTCATTGACTTTATCTTAGGGGAGCGTTCGAGTTTTCCGAACTGTCTTCATTTGCAGTTATTGCTCTAGTGTGGTTTCTGTTGCCGTTATAGTTACTACGTCCTCTTCTGCCCCTGTAGTTATTATTTGAATATTTATTATTGTTGTTGCTGGTGCGGTTGTTATAATTGTTATTTCGAGAAAAATTTCCTCTTCCTCGGAATCTTCCTTTATCTCTGCGATAATTGTTATTATTGGGTCTTTGCCCATAGTATAATATAGCATTTTGCTGACCTGTTGCTTCAGTGCAACTATTTACGAATTTGCTTATTGCGTCATTCATATTATCGAATTGGCCAGCTTCCATGATTAATTTTACTTTGTCTATGGTGCAATTTTTAGTGAGTGCTTTTACAGCTACTTGGGTAGAGTATTTATTTGCCAACTCGCAGGTCAAACCATCTGATATGTATGCGTTCTCGAGTGATTTTACTAGAGATTCAATCTCACTACAATAAACATTTGCAGACTTGTTGTTCTGCTTAATATTCATTATCTTAGCCGACAATACTTCGACTGATTCACCTTTAACTGAACTAGTCAGTTTATTAATGATTTCGGAAATCGAATTTTCATTATCAATCAGGTTTCTAGCAGTTCCTTTCAATTTTGTCTTTATCAGGGACACTGCCACTTGCTCATGTGTGTCTTTGAGTGAGTCGATCAATCGTAGCGATTCCAAGAACGTTCGTAAATTTTCGGGCTTGCCGTCGAACTCACAAATCAGCCGTGAGGCTGTATTAAGGAATTCCACAACTGTTTGTGGCATTTTATTAGTATTCGAGTAATTTTCTGAGTTCTATCATATATGGAGCCAGTTGCTCCGGGGTTGGAGCTGGTTCTATTACTAATTCCCTAGTATCTATCGGTTTTTGGCACTAATTTTAATTTTCTTCTATAAAGGACCATAATTTAAAAAAAAAAAATTTAATTATAACAAAATCTTAATTTTTGTAATTTTTAATTATTTATTGTATTCATTTTTGTAATTTTTAATTAAAAAGTTTTAAATTTTCATCATTTTTTTTTGAAATTCAAATTTTAACATTAAAAAATTTTTTTCTTAAAAAATATTTTTTTTTTCACTATCATAAAATTTGAACACGGGCGAAGTCGCCTCCGTTCGCTACAGGTGCATATCTAGTATGCACTCTGTTTATTATCTAGTTTGGGGTTTTTTTTTTTTTTGTTCTATACCTGATTTAATATGGATTTTTCACGTTTTAATTTTTGAGTTGTTCCTCCTCTTCTCTTTCGGGATATTTTTGGGGTTGTTGGTTCCTCTTTTTTATTTATCTTCTGGTGACGTTTCTTATACTCTTCCAGAGTTAGTGGTTGAGGTTCTTCTTTCATCCTGTCTCTTGCCCAGACAGGGAACTTCCATCACGCAGCTGGCGAATCTTTGTGGCTGATCCGCCAGGACAAATTTTTATGTATTTTTGACTGTGCAGTGAAGCACTAGTCCCAGTCGGTGCTAGTTTAAAGCACTCCTTCTTTATTTTATTATGATGGCTGGGTGCTATTTTTTTTCGTAGCACTTCCAGAAGAGGTTCTTTTTGTGCTAATTCCAAGCACAAGGCAGGATCGCCATGTAAATAAAAAGACTTTTTGATTTGCTTTTTATTATCTTTGCATAGAGCGGATTAAACGCTCCCTTGAATGTTAAGCAAAGAATTGATTTTATTGATTGAAATCGAGCTTAATTTATAGTACATAATTGCTTACTCGACATTTCTAAATACAGTGGAAAGTGTAGCAATAGACTAGGTACTTTTAGTTAGATTGTTAGTACAAAACAACGATCAATGTACAATACCAGAAGGGTTGACTGTTAATCAATGTGTACAGTGGATGTTCAACAGTCTGACTGAGCATTCTCAGCTTAGAATGTTTGTAACCACTGCAGTCGTTGTACAATGTAATAAGTGTTGATCGTTGTGTAATATGATCCTTTATACTTAAAGAACTTGAAAATATTCTTGTAGGTACTAGTCGCATACAAGTCATGCTAAACATGCTACAACTGGCCCAATTCACCGCATTACTAGCACAATGACGGTCACAATCTATAGAGATCATTTGAGTTCAGTTATGCTTCCGTATGCTGAATGGGAAATGCCATTCTCATGGACCTTCCAGCACTACAACGACCCAAAACACACGGCGGGGGTTGTAAAAGTTTGGCTGCAGGAAAATGAAATTAATATCATTTCGTGGCCGGCTCAATCTAACGATCTCAACCCGATGGAGAACATGTGGATGATTGTAAAACGGAATATCGGCAATAAAGTATTCCGAAATGGTGATGAACTTTTCGTCGATTTGGAGAAGCAGTGGAATGAAATTTCTGACGATTATATTAAAAAGCTCATTGCCTCAATGCCTAAGAGGTGTTCAGAAGTTATAAAAAATGATGGCTACGCTACAAAATACTGAGCGTTAAAACCATTGTTTGTATTTCCTGTTAATCACTTTAAGAGTTACAAATGTTTTGAACACTGCACTATCGATTTATTTTGTTAAAATTACTTTTTTTTTATTTTTGAGAAGTTATGAATAA
This sequence comes from Delia radicum, assembly GCA_021234595.1. Lineage (NCBI taxonomy): Eukaryota > Metazoa > Arthropoda > Insecta > Diptera > Anthomyiidae > Delia > Delia radicum. Next base: position 273,885,647 of record CM037851.1, on the reverse strand, counting down.
TTTTTTTGTATTTGTAAAATAATGTGCTAAGTTTAATAAAAAAAAAAAACAAAAACTTATACCACAAATCTTTCTGATCAAAAAAATTATAATTAACTAAACCATGATTTCAGTTGCAAATGTTTTGAACACCACTGTAGTTTACATTTGTCGTAACACTTTTTTATTTTAACACTTTTCTTTATGTTTCGCATGCTTAAATGAAAGAAACAAAGATTAACAGATTTTAAAATGAACAACAAACACACAATTTAAATTTAAAACGCATTTATTTTTCAAAATAAAAAAATATATATATTTTTTGACATTTTTTCTACTTTATTCATTGTAACAGGGTGTGTCGAAATTAATGATAAATGATACCGGATGCATCAAATATGCACATTACCGATATATTTCATACAGTTTTTTTAAAATACCAAATGGTATCTGCACTCAGAGTTTTATGTAATTTACTGTTTGTAGTTTAATAAAAAAAGTTTTCAGTTGAGTTAAAAATAAGCCGTATGAGTGATATTAATACAATAACAAATATCAATCATACGTATACCATATACCAGATATGTACTGCATATCGTTTTGGTATGTATTGTAATTACGAGGGCGGTTCAATAAGTCCGTGACTTTTTGAATGAAACACAGTTTTTTTTTTTTTGCAAAAAAAAAAAAATATTTTTCAACATAATCTACTTCTAGCTCAATACAGTTAGTCCAACGTTTCTCCAAATTTTGTATCCCTTTCAAAAAATATGATTTTTCGAGGTCCATAAAATAGGCATTTGTTTGATCAATAATTTCATCGTTGGAGCTAAATCTCTTTCCATCGAGCCATTTCTTTAGGTTTGGAAATAGGAAATAGTCACTGGGGGCTAAGTCCGGAGAATATATCGGATGAGGTAAAAATTCGTAGCCGTGTGCACCTGTGCATGATCTTGATGAAAAAGAACTTTTTTCTTGGCCATATGGGGTCGTTTTTTAAATCCTCGTTAAATCGGTCCAATAAGTTGGCATAATATTCGTCGTTTATTGTTTTTCCCTTTTGAAGGTAATCGATGTGGATGATCCCGCGTGCATCCCAAAAAACTGTTGTCATCACCTTATTGGCCGACAAACTTACATTGGCCTTCTTCGGAGCCGGATCACCCGGAGAAACACATTGTTTAGACTGCTGATTGGTCTCATGAGTGTTGTAATGGATCGATGTTTCATCCACAGTTACAAAACGCCGCAAAAACTATTTCGAATTGCGGTTAAACAACTCCAAACAATCCTTTGAAGTTGTCACACGATTACGTTTATAGTCAAATGAGGCACACGCTGCACCCATCCTGCGTCTGTAGGATGGGACAGCTTTCTTAAACCCAACTAATCATTTAAAATCGAAACCATACTGACATATGAAATGCCTATGGCATCAACAATCTCACGCACTTTTACTCTTCCATCAGCCAACACCATATCGTGGATTTTTTTTTCGAAATTTTCGGGTGTCTTGACCTCAATTGGCCGTCCAGAACGTTCAGCGTCATTTGTACTTGTGCGTCCACAAGTAAAGTCATTAAACTACCTTTTTACCATTGAAATCGATGGTACAGAGTCCCCATAGTATTTATCAAGCTTTTTCTTGGTTTGATTGACGGTTTTTTTTCGTAAAAAATGATGTTTAATGAGCACTCGAAATTCACTTTTTCCATTTTTAAAAAAATCCACGAAGTTGTTTGCTTTGAACAGCTGTTAAACGCAATGTAAATGACGGAACGTGCTCAAAATTTGAAATTACTCTATTAACAGGTGGTAATTGATGGCAGCAGTGTTGCATTTCATATAACTACGAGGAAAATTCGAAAAGTCACGGACTTATTGGTCCGCCCTCGTATTATAAAAATTCTTTTATTTTTTAATTATACAATCAGCATATTATGTAGTTTACTGTTTGTAGTTTTATAAAAAACTTTTCAGTTGAGTTACAAATAAAGGAACATGTATTTATTTTTTAAATAAATATTTATTTCAACGTATTCATACATTTATTCAAAATAAACAGATTTTTTTAGTTTCATTTATTATTTTCATTAATTTAAAGTTCCATAAAAATTTAATCACATAAACGGTATTTTGTAGTTCATTTATTTCCGTTACAGTTATTATAAATTTAAATACTTTTTTTCAAAAAAAAAAACTAAAATATTCAAAAACTTTTTGTCTGCTTTTTTTTATCAAAAAGTTTTGTTTATAAAGGGTGATTTTTTAAGATGTTTCGGATTTGAGTAAAAAAAAACACATAATACGATAATAGCATCACTAGAGATTCTAGCCTGTACACGAACAATGTTTATTAGTTAAAAATGTTTTATTTTAATTAGTTCAATTCTTCCCATTTTGTTTTTTACTTCTCATCAGGTAAAAAAAAACAATACGGGTAAAGCGCAGATCTTTTTCCTTTAAAATTTGAGTAAATCTTCTATTCCTTCTACATTAGTTCTCTGAAGATTTTCGGTGACACGGAATGAAACATGTAAGGATCTGTCAGTAGATAAAGTCTGCTTTAAATTAGCGGATAAAGAAACATTTTTTTAATTAATAAATAAACATTGCACGGTTTTATGTTTAACACAAAATAAATTATCATGAACTTGACTAATCTTGCTGACATCATAAGGTCCTTTTATTTTAAAAATAACATTTTATTTAAATAAGTATCATTTATTTAAAAAATATATCTTTTATATAAAAAAGTTGTTAAGGGCATGTTTTCCATTGTGAAATGTTCCATAAAGTGTACCCCTCGATTTTTCGCTTTGCTTCATGAATATGTCAAAACTGCCTATTGACATCGAGTTTAATTTCCGGTATCACTATTTTTATAAAGTTTCAACGCTTTTCTTACTATTATTATCTGCCTGCATAAAAACGCAATCTAAAGTGTAATTTTCCGTAAAAATATAATCTAGATTAAAGTCTGATTTAAATTAGCGGATGAAGAAACATTTTTTTAATTAATAAATAAACATTGAACTGTTTTTTGTTTAACAAAAAATAAATTATCTTGAACTTGAATAATCTTTCTGACATCATAATTTATGATAAAAGATCGAGAAATAAGCTTTTGGTTTTAATATTTTGGAATTTAAAAGTAAAACGTTTAAAAATTACTGACTTCTTTTTATAAACTGCATTTGTATAGTTGTACTTTTTTTTGACGACTGATTTTGGTGTTACCAATTGGTAACTATGGTCACGCTTCGGGACTGGTTCAGGCTACATAAGTATTTTAAGTGTTTTTCTTTCAAAATATTTAGCAGCAAATGATATTTTTATTGTTATTAACTGTTAGAAAAAGAAAAATTGTTCATCAATGAACAAAAAATTAAGAAACAGTTGCTGTTTGTATGTTAACCAGCCAATTTTCGATGAAAATTTGACATATAATTTTTAAAATTTTTGTCTAAAATATTTTATGTATTGGCACATTTGTGTACTTGTTGAAAGTTTTTTAAAATTAGCTGTAACTTTTGTTTTCAATATTTTAAGCATAAGCCAAAGTTTTGGGTAGTTTGGAGTTTGCCCCTCTTATAAATACCATATATTTTATTCCACTTATTTCATTATATTGTTTTAATAAAGTAACGAACTAAATTTAAATTAGCCAAGAATATTTGTAAGAAGAACCACCCTATGGGGAATGAGGAGTCAATTGACCTAAAAGTGACTGGTTAAAGATGTACTAATCACAGGACTGGTATAATTTAATACTGAAGTGGGTTAAGCAGTGTTAATTGTCCTTAAATTACAAATACTGTGACTGGTAAAGGGAGGACATACCACTTATATCACTTATTAACAAGAAAAAGCCCGTTGGCCAGAAGTTTACCCATTTTAAGCTGTTTAATTTTCGTTTATTTTTTAAATTAAAAATTATTAATTTTGTTTTTTTTTGTCGATATTTATGTTTTTTTTTTTTGGTTTATTAAAAAATTACCAGCTTGCGAAAATGAACCTGGACTGCTGGAAAAGGACTTATCACAGGACTAGTATTATTTACAATTGATGTGAGTTATGTAGTGTAAATTGATCTAAAAAGACTAGTTTCGCGCTGGTAGAAATAGGACATATCACCTAACTGGTATACATATTGACTAGAAATGAGTTAGAAAATTATTTATACCATTTTCTACATTAAAAATTATTAAATTGTACGACATGTCCCTTTCAGGATAGTCATGTGGTTAGTCCGTTTTGGTTAGTCCTCCGACATGACCCATTTGCAACAGTCTTGTGGTATTCCCACCTTTGGTTAGTCCTGTGGCATGCCACTATGTGGTTAAAAGCAGGACAAGTGACCCCCCTCCTATGACAAGCCAATGTTAAAGTTGCCAGTTGTTTACATACGGTCTCTGGCACGAAGGAACCGAACCTGTGGCACATGCAGGACCGGTCCCATTCTCCATAATGTATTTACTACTAAGGATAAAAAAAAAGAATTGAAGAAAATTCAACAAAAAAGATTTCTTGGGAGTTTCGGGTTAAAGAATGAATTAAGATGATTTATTAAGATTTATGCTAATTTATTTTCAAGTAAATTATTTCTAAATATGAGTCATTGCATGTCGAACCGAATGATTTTTTTACATTACATTTTTTGTTTCCGTTGAAATTTGGCGGAAATATTCTTACTACAAAGAATAAGAACAGTTTTTTTGGAAAATATTTAAAATTTTTTTACAGTACCCAGCAAAAAATAACCTCGATTTGGTAATAACCTCGATCAGTAACTACATTTGTATGCTTTCAAAATAACGCTTAACCGTCTTGCATACAATAAAGCTATTAGGAAGTCATTTTGATGTGCTTTCAAGAAGGCATTCTTCTGAAGCAGTAAATAATGCATACAATCAAGCAATATAGAATACATACAATAAAGAATTAATTTTGTCAATTCACAAAAAATCGCTTTTTATTGCCTCCGATGGCATGAAGTTTTTGCTTATTAAGGCAAATGAAAGAAGGGCTTTTCACCTGCTTAAAAGAGACATAAAAACCAAGTGGGATTACGCGAACAGAAATCATGCCTTCTGGATTTGCTTTGGAAGCACATGGTTTTTAAATAATGCTTTCCAGAACTGCTTCTGGCTAAGCACTATTTTTGCAGGGAAGTTATGTGTGTTCAAAAATTCAAGAAACATGAGAAATGTTCTAATTCAGGGCTGTAGCCAGGAATTTATTTTGGGTGGGTGGCTGAATTTTTTTGTAATAATTGTATATATATATATATAAATATATTTGTACATATGTAACATGTTTGTTCGAAATTATTCGACCAATTTTAGAGAGTTTTTAGCAGGGAAACCGGAAATATACTCTAAAAAATCGATTTTAGTACCATAAAAAATGTTATTTTTTAATACTGATGGAGTTTTATTTTATGAAATTTATTACATCCAATCGGTACAGTCTTAAAACATTAAACTCAAATTTGTAAAAATTCAAGTTGCGACCGCCAGAATTTTTGAAAATCTTTTATTTTATTGAAAAATAAAAGTTTTTCTATTATGAAAAATATATAAAAAAAAACCAAAAATATGCCCTTAAGACAAGCTTTTGTGCTATAAAGTTTATACTTACTTTGTAGCTAAAATATGCTCTTAATATCAAAATAAACAAAAAATATGATATTAAGAGCAAGAAGTGCATGCTTTAACAGATGCCAGAACTCGTCAAATGTTCCATTTCTCAATATGATGCACAGCAAAAACGTAATACAACATTTTTCTGGTTGCCCTGGTTATTTGAGTACGTTTGGAAAATTTACTTTTGGGATATCATAACTTTTTAGAAACTTTTTGCATGACTAAAATGCAAATTTTTTTTTTGATTTATTGCGACCAGTTGAAAAATTATAAAGGTAAAGTAATACTTTTTTATTATTATTAATCATATAATTACAATTACCCTAGCCGAGCACTTTCTACTATGGCTTTCGGATCACTTTAGCGAATATAGAAAAAGTTCTATGGTGGCATTCGAACCCACGACCCCCGAACTGATAGGTTACCACGCTGCCATACAGCCTACCGGGACGTACAATATTTAACATTATTTAATATACAATATTTAACATTTGTTTAATTTTGACTCACATAATGCAATATAAATGAAATCAGAAGAAAATGTCATAAAATTATCCGATATATCGCTACCCGATTAAATTTGTTGAGCTCTTAAATTAGATTTTTAGTCTGTTTTTGAACTATTAGCCGGCTCATCAACTGAAAATAATTATATTTTTTATTTTTATTTTATTAATTAATAGTCATATAATTTCAAATTATATACTATTACCCTAACCGAGCACTAGCTACTATGGCCTTCGGCGCGCTGTAGCAAAAACAGACCAGTGCCTCTGGTGGGAATCGAACCCACGACCCCCTCACTGATAAGCCAGCACGCTACCAACTAGCCTAACGGGGCGCACAGCTGAAAATAAATTGTTTATAATGTGTGTGAAAAAAACAAATTTACAATATTTTTGACAAACCTTAACAAATTGTTAGCGGGGCGAGCTATATCACATATTTGTGACCACTCTTATTGTTATCCGGTGCATGTTAAAAGCGTTTAAAAAGGTCCGACCTATAAATTTTGATAGAAGAGACAAAAAAAAGACACGTGTTTCGGTGTTTGGAAAGTTTACATCTGGGTTTCATTTTAGGAGGATGTAAAATTTCCCCCAAATGCAAATTTTGTATTGTCAATCGGCATAGAAGTTCGAGTAAAGCTTACGTTTAAATTATATGGTGTGTTTAGCAAATTTATGTAAAATATTACGGAGAACATTTTTGTGGAATATGTTAACCCTCTAACTCCTCAAAGCAAGGATCTTTTTTGTCATTATTTTAAAAAAGAACAAAAAACACCATTAAACCAGGGATTTAAGGGTTACAATGTTAAAATTTTACTATAAGTCCCTGAATACACAAAAATCAAACATTTTTGTAGAATATGTTAAGTCTCTAACTCCTTCATATACTTTAAACGTGAGCTTTACTCGATTTTCTATGCCGATTGACAATACAAAATTTGCATTTTGGGGAAAATTTACCTCCACCTAAAATGAAACCCAGATGTAAACTTTCAAAACGCCGATACATGTGTCTTTTCTTTTGTCTTTTCTGTCAAATTTTATAGGCCGGACCTTGTAATTTTGGAAAAAAAATTGATTTTGTTGAACAGTGTTGTATAAGACATTAAAATTATGCACTTGTCATTCATTTACAAATTTATTTATTTATTTATTTATTTATTTAAGTCTACGGAATATATCCTTACAGACTGTTAACATAAAAATTACAAAATTATAAATTAATATAAGTACAATATTTTTTTTTTTTATTATATTTTTTTTTTAAATAGAAGAATTTAAAAACAAAATGATGTTGCGTTTAATAATATTAACATTTGAAGAAAAATCTAACAAATTATAAAGATTATTAAAATCATTACACATTCTTATAAACGGATCAGCATCAGCATACATTTGACGATGGAATGGAGTATATAATGGAGTATAATTACGTTTTGATCTTGGAGGAACGAAAAGTACAAAATTTTCTAACAGGAAATCGGAGCATATATCACCATTAATCAATTTTAATAAAAACGTAACGTTTAGCATTGTCCTTCTACTTTTCAGAGTGGGAAGCTTAACGAGGTTTAGTCTGGTTGTATATGAAGGTAGATTATTAATGGTATTAGGGTAGGTGTTTCGTAAGCAGAACAGCAAAAATTGTTTTTGTACTGATTCAATTTTTCCAATTTGAACAACGGATAATGGATCTCAAATCACAGATCCATATTCCAAAATTGGTCTTACGAGCGATGTATATAATTGTTTTGTTACATTGGAATCAATCTGTAAATTCCTTAGCCTATCGTTTTATAAAAGCTAAGGTGCCACGAGCTTTATTAATCATCAATGAAATATGCCGTTTAAAATCCAATTTTGGGTCTAAGAGAATACCCAAATCTAGAATATTATCTACTAATTCCAACTGAAAACAACCCAAAGAGTAAAGACCAAAAGATACTGTCCGTCTAGAGAAGCGCATATGTTTACATTTTTTCAAATTTAGTTCCATAAAATTAGAGCAGCACCATTCGTAAAAACTATTTAAATCCTTCTGTAGATTAATTTGATCGTAATCTTTATTAAAGCCACGAAAAATTTTAACGTCATCAGCATACATAAGAACGTTTGAAAACTTTATCACCGATGGTAAATCATTAATAAAAAGAGAAAATAAAATTGGTCCAAGATGGCTACCTTGAGGAACCCCAGATGTTACAATAATATTTTTCGACGTTGTGTTATTAAAATTAACATTCTGATTTCTGTCTTTTAAGTATGACTTGATCCAGCTTAAACAATTTCCAGCGAAACCCATCATATCTAGTTTTTTGAGTAAAAGATTATGGTTAACTTTATCAAAAGCTTTACTGAAGTCAGTGTAAATGACATCAGTGTTTTCGCCATTAAGGAAACCACGATTTACCAAAGTTATTAATTGTAATAGATTAGTTAGTTACGAAACCCGTGCTGAAAGTTGATGAACAATTTAAAAATTTTGAAAAGAGAAACTTGAAATTCTAAAATGCATGTTGATGGACAAAGAATTTGATGACACAGAGAATCAGTTAAACATTTTTCGAATAGCTTTGGAATCGCGCTGAGTTTTGCTATTCCTCTATAATTAATAACATTTGACTTATTTACAGATTTAAATAATGGAATTAAGAAGGAAGGACTCTTCCATAATTTTAATTTTTTTTAAATAACAATAAACACTTTTTTTATCACTCAATTTTAATGAAAAGTATTTTTTATTTACTTGAATTAAGTTTTCATTTATTTTTCTTTATGAGTCTGCTAAAAATGACATGGCTAAAATTGTCAAACTAGTTTTTGACAACTATAAGTACAATCATATTTATTTTAAGTACGTTTTTATTTATTTTATAATTGTTTTTTAAATAGATAACATTTTTAAATCAAATATGAAAATTATTTGATTTAACTATGCTTTTTTCTATCTGCGTAGAGTTATAAAGTCCTAATTTTTCTTTGATGTTACAGCTATTTTTTTTTTAGTTGAACTCGGTAGTAAAATACATTAATATAAATATCGGCATGTTAAAAATGTTTCATGTTTTTTTTCTTTAATTTTTAAACTCAAATAACTATTTTAAAAATTAGTTTTAACTTTTTACAAAAATAAAATTTAAAAGCAAATAATAATGCTGATGTAAAAACTCGTTCGGTTTAACATGGAATGACACATATATTAAAAACCTCTTAATATTTGCTTTCAATAGTACTTTTTATTGTTTTTGAGACATTTATTGATATATATTTTATTTTGAAATTTCAATTGGATTTATTGCAATTCTTATAAATTTGTTCAACATCAAATTCGATGTGTACTACAGACGTCTAATACAAATAACGAAAAAAAAGAATATTGCTGATGCAAACAAAATAATATATTCTAATATTTTCTAGACATTAAATAAAACTTAAAATAAAATCAAAATGTAGCTAAAAAAATAGAATGTTGCAAATTGTCCAAATAGAAATCAATAATGGCTGAATTCTAGATAATTTCCATTACTGTATAGTTTGTATACGATCTTAAATTATGTATTATTTTTTTTAGTGTACACCTAGTGAATTTACTAAAATATTTCAAAACTCCATTGTATTATATACATTTTTGTTGTTTCTATTAAAATTACAATCAATGCATCTGTTTATTGCATTATAAATTACTTTGTATGCAATAAGATGTAAAGATTTATATAATATTTTAATATTAATGTGTTCACTAATAGACAAAACTTCAAAATACATTTACAAATAATATCTCTAACGGATTATTGGAAAAGAATTAATAAAATACAATTTTAAGGAAAGACAAAGAAATATATAAAATTTAATATTTTGATAGCCTGCATAAAAATGTGGTTAATTTTCTAATTTTTATTTGGCTTAAAAATTATACCTGGCCCTCAAGTTTACATATCGCACACCTAGTACAAAAGTGATTTAACTCAAAATTTTTAATTTTTCAGAAATCGAAAAAAAATATTTGCAACTTCATACCCATTGAAACATAAAGAAAGACATAACTGTTTTTTAGCAACAGTTAACAACAACAAAATACACTAATATTTTATTTATAGATAAACAAGTATATTCTGCATAGTTTAAGCATATAAAACCGAAAAATTAAAATTTTGAGTTGAGTCACTTTTGAACTCGGTGTGCGATATGTTCCCAAATGTATATGCAGAAAATTGTACCCCTCTAAAAAGAATTACTTGCAATCGAATTGAAGTTTTTAACATTTTTGAGTGTAAATTTAGCTAAATGTCTCATTTATTATTAAATATGTATGACTGTTGAGCAATTCCATTTAACATCACCGTAAAATTAATCGATGTTTTCCGATTTTGATAAAATTTTGTGAGTGTGTACGGTAGTAAACACAAGTATCAAACATTTTTTTTTTTTTTTTGAAAACTCTGGCAACCTTCAAAATGTTTAGTAGGGACTTTACTTAAAAGGTCATAACTTTTACTTTTGATGTGTAAAAAATATCGACAAATTTATTTTTGTATAAGAACGGCTAGGTTCTGGGGTATAAAAAAAAAATAAATAAAAAAAAATCTTACACATTTTTAAAAATTAAATTTTTTTGAAAAAAAAACTTTAAAATCAATTTTTGGAAAAAATCCTTTTTTAAAATTTTTATGCAAATAGCTACACATGTGTTCTAAATACCCTGAAAATTTCAGAGTGAAAAGCTCCTTACTTAGTGAGATATCAGCAAAATGTAGAAGTATGTACACCAGAAAATGTGTTTTTTTGTTCAATAGTAATTATAGTTTTTCAATAGCAACAATTAAAAAAAAAAACAAAAAACACATTTTCTGGTGAACATACTTCTACATTTTTTCTGATATCACACTAAGTGAGTAGCTTTCCACTCTGAAATTTTCAGGGTATTTAGAACACATGTATAGCTATTTGTATAAACATTTTAAAAATTTAAAAAAAGGATTTTTTCTACAAATTGATTTTAAAGTTTTTTTTTCAAAAATATTTATTTTTAAAAAATGTGTAAAATGTGTATTTATTTTTTTATACCACAAAACCTAGCCTAGTTCTTATGCAAAAAAAAATTTCCAAAAATAAATTTTTACATATCAAAAGTTATGACCTTTTAATTGAAGGCTCTACTCCAAAATTTTAAGCTATATGGTTGAAAGAGTTTTCCAAAAAAAAAAAATTTATTTAATACTTGCGTTCACTACCACACACACTCATAAAATTTTATCAAAATGGGAAAACATCGATTAATTTTAAGGTGATATTAAATGGAATTGTTCTGTTACTAGTTGAAATTAGCAGACATTAGCACTACTAGGTGATTCATTTTTTATTTTGTTTATTATTTCAAAATTGTAGCTAGCCAAAAATTTTACATATCTTTCGAAATGCTTATGCTGAAAATTTGAGCCGGCTAAAATATATAAAAAGGTGGCGCAAGTGAATTGAAGTTTTCAACATTTTCGAGAGCAAATTATGCCTTATATCTAATTTATCTATAAATGTTTATGACAGATACCAGTTGAAGTTTGCAGACTATGCTATTAGCATTATGTAAAAAATACGAATCATGAAACTTAATGGTATTTTCTTTTCTGATAAAAAAAATGTCGCATTTTGAAAATGTTCATTTTGTTAATTTTAAATGCGTTTTTTTTATGCCCAGAATATGACACAAATATGCCACACTGTTTTTTGATCAGCTGTTTTAGGTAAACAAATGAAAAAAGGACTCGCGGTCGATTATTTCGTTCCACCAATACAGATGAAATTTCATCATCAGGTGATGAAGATGAATCCACTAAATCCTCAAAAACTTTCATAGCACAAAAAATACCGTAGTTTAAGGGTTTAAGGGGTTAATTTTTATAAAAAAAAAACAGCAAAATAGCACTATTTTGAAATTAAAAATTAACCCCTTAAACCCCACCCACAAATATGATTGATGCATTAATCTGATATAGAGTCTTTCAAAGAAGAGATTAATACCATAATCTTGGATAAGCTCCTCCTACTTCAAGAGATATGTCCATCCCACACATTGTTACAATTCCTACAAAATACGGCAATTCCTATGAAAAAGTTTTACTTTTTAAATACTTAAAAAAAGCTATATCATGAAAATATAGACAAACTGATTACAGATTTGAATTCAGCGCACCCAAATTAACTAGAATCAGTTGATAAATTCAAAGAAGCAAGTTGAGTGTTGGCCTGTGTAATCAATACCAGTTAGAGTTTTTTTTCTTAGTATTTTTTTAAACATGTGGGAAACATTTTTCTTTTTAACTCACTGAAAAATTAAGAGTTTTAATAGTTTTGCATCTTATCTTGAAGGTTATACCTTGACAAATAACATGTGATTTTTTTTAGGTATTTTGTATGCTTTTAAATATTTTTAGGCAGTTTTGAAGCGAAAAAATTGTAAATTTCTCAATTTTCTTGAATTTTTAGTTGATTTGCAAAGTTTATTGAATTAAGCTTCGATAATTCGCATTTTTTATATAATGCTAATAACATAGTCTGCAAATTTCATCTAGTATCCGTTATAAACATTTATAGTTAAATTGGATATAAAGCATAATTTACACTCGAAAATATTGAAAACTTTCATTCACTTGCGACAGATGGGTAATTTTTTTAGCTGGCTCAAATTTTCAGCAAATGCATTTCGAAACATATGTAAAAGTTTTGGCTAGCTACAAGTTTGAAATAATAAAGAAAATAAAAAATTAAACACCTTACTGTGCAATAAACTTAACTAAACTCAAAAAAAAAAAGTTAGTAAATGTTGCTGAGTGAGCAAATTTTTAGTCAGTCTTTCTGCGAGCTAATTTTTAGCAACAAAATTAGTAGATTCATCAAAAGTTTTGCTAACACTTAGTTGATTCAAAATTAGAAAATTCTCGCTAAAAGTTAATACAATTTTTGCTGAATATTAGTAGATTGACAAAACTAAAAAAAAATGGGGAAAAATTATACGTTAGCTCAATGCAACAAAAGTACTAAATCATCCGGTAAGATACCATCTAGTAATTTTTTTATGGCTAGATAAAAATGAAATGGCTAGATCTAGCAGTAAAATTTCTACTTTGATCTTGCGGTGCTATCAAACATCAACCTAACAGAACTTCGTTTTTTTTTTTGTTGTCGTGTGCAATGCTACAGCTCGTTAATCATTCGTATATATTGTCCTGTGTAGCTGGTTTATTGAAGCATGATCTTTAGTGAAGATGTAAAAACGAATATGTTTGTGCTCCTCTTTAGTGTATATGAATTGACTGCATACATATTCAACTGTGAGACTTGCAGTTACCAGAATTTAGCGGATTTGTGTAAAAATTTTCAGATTTTAAAAGTGTTTCTATGTCAAATTTAAGTATATGAGGCGAAAATTACAGTTATGTAAAAATTTTATAATTTAAGCATTAAATGGGAACTACAGATATATATGAGATTATATAAAAGGAAAATTTTTACACAAAATATGTGTGCCAGTTCTTAATTATACGAAAAAAGTACAGGAAAAATCATTGCTTACATTGGAAAAAGAAAATAAATGTTTGCAAAATATTTGCAAATTATAAAGTTTTCCATTAGAATTACGTATTGATGCTCATCTGCGTAGAGTTGTAAAGCCCTAATTTTTCATTAATGTCTCATCTATTTTTTTACAAACCTTCTACCAATATTGAGGTACAAAAATTTGACAGAAATTCTGTTTTTTTATAATTTCTATAGCTCTAAAAGTTTGGTCACACTCAAGGAATGAGTGGTAAAGAGAGTACAACAAGTGCTACAATTATTCGCTAGATTTAAAAGTAGAATTTCTCTGAATTTACCCACTCAGTCCACGTGAAAAGCAAATTTTTATATTTGCGCAGAACACAAGGGATTTAAGTGCTCAAGGGGTATGTGCTCCCAGCGAATTAGGTATTTAGATTTGGTTGCCAAATCTTGCTACCAGATTTTTATTTCACATTGACCTATTGTGCTCTAAACTTCTTTGAATTTCAATTACAAATTCCACATGTTAATCCAATTTAAGAAAAAAAAATGCACTTGAACCTCTTGTGCTTTAAATGCTTCAAGTATAATTAGGTGAGTCTATTCTTCAGACAGAAACCCCCAAAATCAGCTTTTTTATCCGAGAAGAGGCAATAGCAAATATCAATAGAAATAAAAAATTATTAACTACGATGTACAAAAAATCTTTAAAATTTTTATAAATTCTTGTGTGCTAAAATGATCAAAAACTAAAATTTTTTAGGAAGCAAATGTTATTAAAGTTGCAGAATAAAATTTTATAATTAAAAAAAATTTCAGACCCTAAAGAATTATTTTTAAATATAAGATTTTAATATGTATTTCTTCTCTCAAAAATGAATGATTTTTTATAAATGTTTGGGAAATAGATTAGTTTATTTCACATATAAAAAAGTTTTCGCTTTTTTTTATAAAAAGTTAGAAACTAAACTACATTTTGCTTTGTTTGCATTTTTTAATCCTGCGAGAATTTTGAGAGTTTAACTTTTCCCAAATTCCAAATGAAAATTTATTTTTTCAACACAAACCACACAAAACTAGAGTGTTTTCGTACTAAAAACGGTTCAAAGTTGTAAGCCTTTTCCTTTAAGAGCTTTTTTGAGAGCTTTTTTTTATTTAGTTTTAAACTTTAGTTTGTACCCAGCAAAACCACACATTACCAAATCATGGGGAAAAGAATGTGTCGCCATAGGGCTTCACGCATTACATTACACCTTACTTCACTAATGACTTTTACAGGCGATGAGCCTAAACGTAATGTGTGGACTCATTACCTTGTAGGCGGTAAAGTAACTGGTTACTTATATGGTTACATGGTGGGAAAAAGTAATGTGTGTATAAATAGATTTTCATATAAAAAAAAATTCATAAAAAATTTTTTTTTCAGATATTTTTTTTTAATTAAATAAATAACTTTTTTGTTTTTTTTTATTAAATAAACAACGTGGTCATACTGGGATTCGAACCTGGGATCTCTGGTATTTAACAATTAGTTAGGCGAAAACTCTACCAACTGAGCTATCAATACATATAATATTTTATTGCTTAAAATGTAAATGAGTTGTTGTGCTTCGTGTTTTCGTTCGTGATATCACTTTACCCTCATGCTCACAAAAAATCAAAATGTCTATAAATAGATTTTCAAAAATATATATTATTAATTACTTTACGTTTATAATGCATGCATTATATAATTGATGATCGATAAGTCATTATTTTATGTTTCGAAGTAAGGTAAAATGTAATGAGGTATCATTACAATTACAACTTTTACAACTTTTTGTTGAAAAATAATGATACATGTGAGGAGTAGACATTACAAGGTAATACATTACTTACTCGCACCTATTACCAAAGTTTTGCTGGGTAGTTTTTACTAATTACGATCCACCTAAAAGTAAAAATAATGTATCATCTACACACACTTCTACTACATAAACACTGAAATTTTCTGAGTTGGAAGGTGCACAGTGTCGTCAATTCATATAACGAGTGGTCAAAAATAGAAGAGTTATCGTACAAAAGTGAAATTTGAAACAACAGTTAATATTGTTTAAACATGTACAAATACAAAATTTTGTCAAAATCGCAGCAAGTGCACGCGTTACCTGTCATATAGCCTGAAAGTGAAAAATGCATTAAAAGCTACATATTATATTGGAAACCCAGAGTATTTGCTGCGATTTTGACAAAATTTCGTATTTGTGCATACCTACTGGATTTTGTTTGCGTAGACGGTAGATATCTAAGCACCGGCACACTCACAACATCAATGCGGTAAGAACTACCTAACATAAAATAAAAAAGTACTACTGATTTTCCATTATCTTCAATCAAATTAAAATTTTTTTTTTTTGTGATTAAACAAGACAATGTTTGTTTCTTTGAATTTCTTGTAAATTCAACTGAAATCATTTTATATTTAAACGAAGTCTTTTTGTACAACATATTACGGGAATTATTTTCCTCTTTTTTTTGAAGGCGAAAAAATAGAATTCAAAATTTAACTGCCAATATTTAACTACTACCGAAAGAACAAACTATAGAAATAGTTTGTTTTTTAAACAACCAATAGAAAAACATGAAAAAAAAAATTTATATGGATTTCAATTGATTCTTCATTTGAAAACAAACTTTACGTAAAACTTTATGAATAAACTTGAATCTGTAACAGAAAATATATCGTGAGTGTAGGCATCTATTGCTTGAAATTACGGACATGAATCAAACAACGATAGTTTTGAGTATTTATATTTTATTTATCCAAAATAGCTACGACAATAACGCGTAATTTCTTAATAAAATCGATTTCACCAATATAAAAAACCAGTTAGTTAAAAATGCTTACAAGCGATTGATCTGAAATGTTGAACATTAATACGCGTATAAGTGCCTGATTTGCTACAACACCAATTTTACAAATTTATTTGTAAAAACTAAGTACTTATACAAAAAAACTTCCTATATCTTCTTTGCCACTTTTTGAATAATTATTCAAAAACGAGACTGTTTGCACCATCGTTGGATATCTGGATTTCTGGATAATGACATTTTTATGTAATTACTGTGTACACAAAAAAAAAAAAAAAACCAAGTAATTAGAAGCATTTCACCTTATAAAGTTTATTCACAAAAGTTATCCGAAAACTAGTAACATTTTACCAAGTTTTTTCTTGTTTCTACTTAATTATTGAATAATTTATGTAAAAAAACTTTATATATAAGTTGAAATGCTCCTAGTTACTTGGCAAAGATTTTTGTGTGTGTAATTTCATTTTATACAGAAATTTTCCTTATATTTGCAAAATGTCGGGCTTATAATTGTTTATTTGCTACAGAGCTTACTAAAAATTAGTCAATAAATTGAGTTTTTTGTGAAAAATTTGCCACAAATTTTCAGTTTCTGGAAAATAACGTGCATTTGATCAACATAAAACCCAATGAAGTAGAAATCAAAACGTCTCAGGTAGAAATTAGAGACGGTACAAAAAACTAGGCGTTATCAAAGCCTTTGTTTTCGATGGTACAAAAATAAAAGCATTTTATGAGCGTTTTTTGCCAATGCTATGAAATAAAACCATTGCAAAAGCATTATTTAGGATTGCATTTTTAAAGTTCGCAAAAAGTAGTGCTTTTCTTAAAAAATTGAAAACTGTTGATGAAATAAGAACACTTTAAAAACATTGCTTTAAAGCGTTTTTCTAACGTTTGTAAATATACAAAAGCATTGCCGAAACTTACGGTTTATGCACATACCCAGAAAAAATTGATTTGAATTAAATTTGTTTCTAAACAAATATTTAATTGAATCAACTAATATTTTAATTTACTTTTAAATATATAAATAGATATTTTATTTTAGACGTAATTCTCAAAGTAGTTTCTCATACACTGTGTGCTTAAATAGAAAATTTTCAGTATAAAATACCAAATACATTTGAAGTTTACAAACAAAACACACTAACATACAAACAGACGTAAGATTAACAAAATCACACATACCAACGTATCGTTCGCACACTTTTTTTTTGAGTATCATATTTTTTTTTCTAGAAGTTATTTATAACTTTTTGTCTTTTTTTAATTTTCAATAAAAGTTTTAATTGATATTATCATTGCCGTGATAGGTGCAAAATAAATTAAAATATTAATTGATTTAACAATTTTTTTAATTGAAACCCGTTTTCAGTGTACAAATAAAGTGTGAACATTTTTCTTTAAAAAGTTGACTCAGATGCCATAAAAATTTCCGTTATTGTCCAAGTAATGAGTATAATTCAGAAAAAGTACAGAAACCGCAATTTTTTGGGAAAAATTGATTTGAGTGACCTCTAAGCCTGTTCCAAAAACCCTGAAAAAAATCTCAAAAATACTATAACCCACAATCATTCAAATTAAGCTTCAGCAGCAAACAAAAAATGTTTTTCGGACACCCTAATATAAAGTAGTCAAGACCAAATATAATTTTTCTGGGTGTATGGGTTAGTGTTTTGGAATTAAGTAAAGAATGTTAGTTTCAGACCTTGGCAAAAAACTAAATTTTTTAATATATTAACTTGTCTAAAATTTTTACCAGATTTAGAGGATTGAAGTGTATTATCTTGTTTTGTCAAATTACGGTCAAACACATATGATAAATAAAACAAATCCAACCCATTTGATTCGGTTGCTGCAACTGGATGTGGCAACTGAATTCGGTTGTTGTAACCGAATTGGGAGTTGTGACAATCGAATTCGGTTGTGACAACTGGTTTAGGTTGTGACAACCGAATTTACGAGGTTGCAACATCCGAATTAATTCGATTGTACGCAATTCTGTTGAGAAGTTTGTATCCCTAGTATTTGCCTTATAAAATCCTGAAGTCAAATCGCTGATTTCTGAAATTTCTTTAAAAAAAAATTTTTAAATATTAAAATTGAAGATTTGAAAACAGTTTTTAAAGAAATAGTTTAAAACTAAATAGCAAAGCACAAGATGAAAATTAAAAATACATTTCATCTGAGTTTCGAGCAAATTAAAGATTATAAATATGTTTTTTTAGTATATCATTTTAATAAATTTTTAATTTTGCACTTGAAATTTTTGTGTAAATGGTCATCAGCACATCAGTTGCCGTGGGAAATTGTAATAACTAGGCTGTTTTTTAACCGATCTAAGTTACTTTATTACAAAGACAATTCAACGGGTTTTGTGTTTTTGTTTCTTCGAGCTCTTGTCAAGAACAATAGTTTCGGTGAATTTCATTGAAATCGAAGATGTTTAATTCGAAATTTCCATTTTTTTATTGAGTTCACATTTTTCATTCTATACTAACATGCTTTCATTCACTAACATATTTCTTTATTTGCTATTCAAATTTTTCTTTTTTCAAAACTCTTAAAATTTGCATACAAAATATCTATACAAATACTTTTAAAAATTAAATGTCAAGTACCTACAAATAAATAAAACAGATGAGAGGAAAAAATATAATATCCTTAATAAAATATCAAAATGTATTTCGTCTCAAGTTGTTAACATTCTTTGGTCATACATTTTGTACATGTTTTAAGTGTATTAGTTAATAAAGTTATTTAAAAATGTCATTTCTTTAAGGATTAAAATAGAATTAAGTTTATTAAAAACATTCATACCTACGAGTATGAGTAATATATAAAAATCATGGTCCGGAAGTCCAAGCAAATGGACTGAGAACAGTGTAAACAAAATATATTTGTGAACCAAAGGGTTAGCAGTAAAATGGCATCAATTTGATACAGAATTGCTTTGCTTTAAATGCAAATTTTTACTTATTTTGTTTAAAATACATATTTCATTGCATATATTTATTTGATTAAAAAATCACTTTTATTATTGTTATTATATTATTATATCCAAGCTGATCAAGCTCTTTTAAGTGTTCTCTTAAATTTTTTATGCAAACTACGATTAAGAGTTTAGTTTAGTGGTTTTTTAAAAGCGTTTTTTTTTTAATATAAATAATTAGAATTGTGTTTTAATTCTGAAAAACATTTGCATATTAAACAATACAAGTTCACTTTAAAAAACAACACCGTTCAATAAAATCAGAAAAATTTAATTTAAACGCGTTGCGACCTATCATTTCTAAATGACTTTACAATGCAGATCACGAATAGAGTTTCAAAGTTAAATATAGTTTTGGAAATAATTGCAAAAAACTTTTTGTAAAAAATTTTAATTTTTAGATAAACTTTTGCAAAGAATACAAAATTGAAAATAATAATGATACTTTTTGGCAACATTTAAATATCGTGAACTATGCTTTTTAATTTGATATATTACACATTCCAAAAGATCAGATCATACACACAGAAAACAGGTTTGTAGTTGCAAACGAATTTTTTTTTTGCAAACCGAATTTTTGCGGTTCCACGCAATATCACTATTAAAAAACTATTAAATTTTAATACTATTGTAACAACTGACATTTATTTACAAATTTAAAATTTTTCTTGTAACAATTGAATATTTTATGTTCATGGACTATAATATTCAATAAATAGATACACATGCATTCAAAAAATTGTATTTTATTAATAAAAAGATTTTATGTCTCGAACTGTGCTCGAACTGGCGATCTTCCGTTTGCCAGTCAAGTAACATAGCTCGTGATATACAGACTTTGCCTCTCTCTTAACTACGTGCCCGTAAGCTGGAGGAAGGTTAAAGTAGGCTTTATTCCTAAAATTGGCAAATGTGGTCACGAGGCTGCAAAGGACTTTAGGCCAATCAGTCTCTCATCTTTTCTACTGAAGACGTTGGAAAGACTCATTGACGTACATATAAGGCTGAAACTCGAGGGATCGCCTCAACTGTCGGGTAGTCAACATGCGTATATCAAGGGACGCTCAACGGAAACTGCACTCCATGAGGTTGTGAGAGTGGAGGAGAGATCCTTGGAATTTGGACAATATACACTGGCCGCCTTTCTGGACATAGAGGGGGCTTTCAACAATGTCACGACCGATGCAATACAGGGAGCCCTCGTGGATCTGGGCGCTGAGACTTTCATCAACGACTGGATAGTGAACATGTTGGACTCCCGTGTTGTCAGTGCTAGACTGGGAAATAGCGAGTTGTCAAAGCAGGTCAGGAGAGGTACACCTCAGGGTGGTGTGATCTCGCCCCTGTTATGGCTCCTTGTTATTAACTCAGTTCTCGTCACGCTGGATAATAAGGGTGTTAAGGTTGTCGCTTATGCGGACGATGTGGTGATATTGGTATCAGGGATGTTCTTGGACGTAATTAGCGATATTATGACCAGCGCTCTGGATACTCTCAGTAGCTGGGCCAGGAGTGAATCCGGGTAAAACGGAACTGGTACTTTTCACCACTCGGTCCAATTCAGGCTTCAGACCTCCGCGGCTGCAAGGCTGTGAGCTCACCCTCTCTGATCATGCGAAATATCTGGGTATCATCTTGGACTCTAAACTATCATGGCGACTTAACACCGAGCACAGGGTCAGGAAGGCAACTGTAGTATTCTACTCCTGTAGGAGGATGTTTGGTTCAAGGTGGGGTTTGAGTCCGAAAATGGTGCTGTGGATGTACATGGCTATTGTGCGTCCAATACTGACATATGGCTCTATCGTGTGGTGGACTGCGACCACTAAGAGGGTGGTTACGGATCGTCTGTATAGGGTGCAGCGCTCTGCTTGCATTGGGGTCACGGGCGCGATAAGAACTTGCCCCTCGGAGGCTCTCAATGTAATGCTTCACATTATCCCTATTGATTTGCATATAATGGCGGTTTCTTCTAGCAGCGCAGCGCGGCTTGCTGCAACGGGTTCCTGGAAGTCCAGGACCTATGGACATGCTAGGCTTCTTGATGGACTTCGCCCACGTGTGGGATTTGAGTCCGACTATGTTACTCCTAGATTGGATTTCTGCCGACCTTTTCGGGTTAGCTTTCCCTCCAGGCGGGATTGGGATATGGGGGATCCAACTTTTGGTTTTGACATCAGGGTATATACCGACGGCTCAAAGATGAGTTGTGGTGTAGGCTCCGGGGTCTTCTCGGGTGAGTGTAACTTGCGGTGTTCTTTCAGGCTACCTGATCACGCTACTGTTTTCCAGGCGGAAATTATGGCTATCAGGGAAGCCTGCAGACTCCTGTCTGAAAGGGGGGCTCGAGGGACAGTGGGCATCTTCGCCGATAGCCAAGCGGCTTTAATGTCCCTGAGCTCGTACGTCACATCCTCTGCTCTCGTTGGTCAGTGCAGGGAGGAACTGTCCAGGCTAAGCTGTCTATCCCAAGTTACTCTAGTTTGGGTCCCGGCCACAGAGACCTCTACGGTAATGAAAGGGCAGACGAATTGGCAAGGGCAGGATCTGCCTTAAACGTCTCCACATCGGTGTCAGTCGCTGCACCGCTGGGGACTGTTAAGGGGGAAATTTTCCGGTACTATTTTCGCAGGGCGGGGAACAGGTGGCATAATTTGGATACCTGTAGGACCGCGATACTTACGTGGCCCAACTACGACCTAGGGCGTACAAACTCTCTCCTGAGCAGGAGCAGGAGGGATGTCTCGAGGCTGACGGCTGTTCTGACCGGTCACTGGCTGATTGGTAGGCATGGCATTAGATTTGGGATTGTACGCGGTTCGCATTGTCGCAGCTGCGGCATACCGGGCGAGGAGGAGACTGTGGAGCAGACCATATACTGGACGACCTCTCGGTAATATCACGTGTCGGATTCGGTGATCTCATACGTTATCTTAACCGAACGTGGTGGGTCTAGTACTCCGGATACTAGTTCCTTACGGGTAGTGTGGTCTCTTCAAAACGGAGTCGCCTTTTGACTCTACTTGATGCTCACGAGTAGCGTGAGCTGCCACTTAAACCAACCAACCAACATAGCTCCAGCATAAACCCAATTTAAATGGGTTTTTTTTAAATATCAACCTTGACCTTTTATAGTTTCAAATTTAAATATTTGTCTAAAAATAGATTTGTATGTACAAAAGAAATTCGGTTGCTAATCTCAATATTTTATTATAGTTACCAAAACTATAAAAAAAAATTTACGTCATTTTAGTAATACAATCATTATTATGTCGCGAACTGTGCTTGAACCGGCGACCTCCTGCTTGGCAGGCAATTACTTTACCTCTAGCCTAACCCCAATTTAAATTTGTATTTTCCAAAATTCAACCTTGAATGTTTTTTGTTTTAAATTTAAATATGTATGTATAAAAATAGATTTGTAAGTAAACCCGAAATTCGGTTGCTGATCTCAATATATTATTAGAGTTACCAAAACTATAAAAAAATAAATATATTGAAAATGAAAAATTATTCAAGTTTGAGGCCTTACTCTATATTTCTTTATTATTGTATTGTCCTAAGAAATAATATATAGAGTTTTTGTTTTCAAATTAATTAATTGACCACTTTCAGGAATGTGTTGATAGATCTATTTCGGGAATTTTCTAACTTCCCATCATCAGAACACGCTTTGAAAGTAGTGACAATCCCATGCAAAACATCAAACATTCATATGAACTAGTTTTCTCACTAAATGAGAACTAATATGTATATTAACTCGAAGTTAAAGATTATCACCATTGATCAAAACTAAATTGAATACTTGTTTGTTATGTGCACCCTCTACCATTGGTATATATATAATACACGTTTTTTGGTTTTTTTCTCCTTTTTATTTCACACTTGTTTTGTTTTGTTTAAAAACAAAATGTAAATGGGGAGTAACTACGTACTTTGTCTTTTATACAAGTTTGATATAAATATATTATTTAAAAATTATTTTCGAACCGGCGACCTTCTGATTGTAAGGCAATTACTTTACCTCTAGCCCACACCAAATTTGCACATGTATTTTCCAATTTCTACCATGAATATTTTTGTTATTTGAAGTTTATATATGAATGTCTAAAAAATGATTTGCTTATTTCAATATTTTATTAGAGTTAAAATTGGTAACGAATATTAATATTTTAGACAGAGTGATTGTTTCTTTTTTTGCTAATATTCGATTTTAACTGCAAATATTTTATTCAATGGATAATATCTCCAAAAAGTGGTTGGTTGTTGTTATTAAAGGCAATGTAGAAGATAATATTTTTTCAATATTGATTAGGAAAACCACTATTTTGAATGATGTGACTGTGTTTTGGTCAATTTTATATATTTTCTGTTTACAATATACATAATTTAATTATTCTAATGATGAGTTTTAATTAAAATTATTGAATAATGATTAAATTTTGCTGACTACAATGGAATTCCAACCAACTTATTCTCTTTGTGTATCAACTAGGCATGTATTTAAATTTAACAAATCCAATTCTTCGCGATTTCACTAATAAGAAATCTACAGCGAAGACAAGATATATCTTTAGTAAATAAAACTGGTCACTTAAAACCTGCGAACTTTCTTTTTTAGTTTAATTAAAAAATAGTTAGAACTAAAAAATTTGTATATATTTTTATGCCTTAAGAATATGGAGTCTGTAAAAAATCATAATCAATAAAATTCATAAAAAAAATCACTCAAGTATGTTTAACACATGTTTTTCAATCAATATCAACCAAGTTTTAGCTAATTAAAGTCCGTTTCCTAAAAAATGACGATTTAAAACTATGCACGATAAAAATATTCTTTTTTAATTGTTCATACAAAATAAATTAAAAAAAAAAAAATTAAAAATTGTTTTTCAGATTGAATTTTCTGAAAATTTTGATGTACAATTTATGGATTTTTGATTAAATGAATGATGTGAAATATGAATTAACATCATGTGCTAAAATTTTGCAGATTCGATTAAAGTATTTTATAATATTCACAAAAATTAGAATTAAGTTTTCAGTTTAATTGCAAGGATATCCTATATCCTTCAGCCAATCGCAATTAATTGATACGGTTTTAAATGATCAATGTTCATACTTTATAAAAAGTTACTTGTAGTTTATTCAGGCATATGAATGAATAAGTAATTTGAAAGAAAAAAGTAGATTTGTGGTAAATGTTATATTCGCGAATATTTCAAAAACCGGAGCTAATATTAGAATTTGGAGTTCACATTTGTGATCTACGTTACAAAATCTATCAGAATTTATAAGTCGCATGTGCGCTGTTTAACTGTGTGATCAAAGTTGTTTAAAAACGTGATAATAATTGATTGAAGAAAATTCAAGTGGATATTTTTTTTAGATTTTTAGTGCATATTTTAAGATTTTTCATGGCAGTTTTTAATGTTTTATTTTCCTGTAACCACAAAAAAAAACCTAAAAACCGTTGTATATGCTGGTAAAAAAAGCAATTATAAAAAAATTTTATAAAAAATTATTTTTCTTGAAGGTATAAAACTTTCCATAAACCCAATAAAAGGAATTAATTATCCTTAATCGATTGTATGAAATGATTAACATGCTTAAAATTTATTTATAAGTTGAAATTGAATATCAAGAATAACTTATTTTAAAACTCTGTGTGTTGGTATGAGTATTTCAATAACAAGACTTTAAAATAGTTCGGCTCATTGCGTTTTTAATACACATATACGTGTGTGCATGTGTAACATACATTTGTGTACAACAGAGTGGCCCTTTAAAAACAATTCCGGTAATAGCCAACATAACGACATTCATGTACAAAAAAATCGAATATATACAGATAAAATTTCAAAATATGCGCTTAAAATATGCACTTAAATCGAAATATGACACAAAAACATAAAATATGCACTAAAAATCAAAAGACAATGCACATAATTTTTTTTAAAAATCGATTTATTAATTGAGAGCTTTGTTTTAAAAATTAAATGCAACTTAAATGTCTAACAAATGAGAAATCGATGATATGTTATTTATTAAAAATGCATTAATTTGTTAATTTTTAATTAAATTTTTATTTCAGTTTTACAAAATATGCAATAAAATTAAAAATATTCAACAAAACAGCCAAAATATGCAGTTATAGCAAAATATGCAAAAATATGTGTTTATGACAAAATATGAAAAAATATGCATAAACAAAACGATGCCATTTTGCTGCAAGTTGTTTGATTCGAAGTTTAGGATATTGAATACAACCATGCAGTTGCATGAAAGTCGCCGCCCTGGCAATATCACTTAAACAATGTGAATTGAGCTCAATTTTACGCATCTTTTGAGTTTCTTAAAATAATGATTAGTCGATTTTCGTTCATTACACCCACAGTTTTATTGCAAATGATTACAACTGGATGAATTGGAAGATTTTTTTTTTTTGGAACAGTTAACTCGTGCCTAATTTTGGCCTATTTTATGAACAAATAAAAAATTTTGGGGTAAAGTGATTGTAACCGTCATTAAATGAAAGTCGAAATTAAGTTTATTACAATTAATTACAGAAGAATTTTCATAGATAGATTTTTACAGGAAGAAGAAGAAGAAGAAAAAGAAAAAGATTTTTTATATCACCATTGAAAAAATTTAAAATTTTACTTTTTTATTTCATTAATATACACTAAAGAGGAGTCTGAATGTCTTGCAAGACATTCGCAAGACATTTTTTTTATATACCAACAATTTAATTTTTTGTTCTAATAATATTAAATCTTGAAAAGTATAAAACATGAACAAAATTAAGGTATCCAATGAAAAAAATAAAAAAAAAAATTAAGTAGTCTCTTTTTTGCTATTTTAAGTATAAAAATCGTCAAAACTGGCATCACAGCACTCAAGAGAATTTTTTTCAAAACATTCATGCTGCTCTTTAATATACACTAAGAATATTATGTAGTTTACTGTTTGTAGTTTAGTTCAATCAGTTTAATAACTTTAAGTGTTTAGTTTACTCAGAAACATGCAAAAATTTTAATTTTTTCTAGTTTTTCTTTAACTAATTTACGAGTCCCAAATATTTCGGCATACTCAAAATTTAAATTTTTAAAATTTTTCCATTTTCGGCTAAAATTTGGCACGGATTACCATTTTCCAAAAAAAAATCGTTTTCTTCCATTTTCAACCATTCGCAATAAAACTGTTGGTGTAAAGATAAATATATTTGTAAGGGACACCCTAATTCATATGCAAAACTATGTTTGATACAAATAAGGACCTGATGAAATGAAGAAAAAGTTTTTTTTTTTTGCCAACAGTCCAGTCCATATTTTTACGATTTCTTTTATTGCACAAAATTGCAAATACTTTTGCAGTTTCTTACAAAAAACAATTTCTATATTTTAGTATTATGCACATATACAGACATAAGAATTAAACTTAAATATTTGCTTTCTAAGCAGAAACTATAATTGACTTAATGAAGTATATTTTAAGTAAAGTTAAAATGCAAATAACAATGATTTTTAGGTTGATTTTTCAACAGCCCGGGTAAAACCGTTTACATATAATCATGAATTATTTTATATAAATATATATATTATTGCATGCTATTACATATAAATACATATGTTTATGTATGTTTATATAATAAATTTCACATATAAGTGCATCTTATTACACATCGACCAATATATAATCGTATATGACATATACAATAATATTTGGGTAATCTAATTATGTACGAATACATGTTTAATTAAATATAACACAAATCAAAATTATATATGTGCGCCCCGGTAGGCTAGTTGGTAGCGTGCTGGCTTATCAGTGCGGGGGTCTTGGGTTCGCTTCCCACCAGAGGCACTGGTCTGTTTTCGCTACAATGCTTTGAATGCCATAGTAGCTAGTGCTCGGTTAGGGAAATAGTAAATAATTTGTAATTATATGATTATTAGTTAATAAAAAAAATAAAAAAAAATAAAAATTATATATAATAACATATAGTGTAATACGAGTATTCCAAAAATTTATTTCGTTTTTGATAAAACGATATCTTGACATATTCATATATCGTTCCATACCAAAAAAATGTACATCGTTTATATATTGCCGCATTTAAAGTCTGATTGCTGTATATTCGAATGTCCCAAATTTAAATTTTAAATTTGCGAATTCCATTACGTCCTCAAGCGATAGGTATTATTAAGATGTTTGGGGTTAAAAACCAACCATAATTTTGAGGTTGTGCTTTCATTTATTTGTATTTGTAAAATGTTTGTACAAAATAGAGTTTAAAATTTTGGCAACGCTGAGCATATTGTGAGAACACATTTATAAAAATTTCCATAGATTATTTTTGGTCCACCACAGCATCATTTAGTTTGAAACAAGTAATTTTATTTATTACTTGATTTAAATTGAAAGATGTAGTGGACCAAAATCTTTGGAAAGTTTATTGATATATTTAAGAGAATATGCTTAGCATTTCCAAATTTGTACAAATATCTAAAAAATGCAGGTAGCGAACTATAGGTATTCTCTAATTTTTTATTGTTTCCATAACCAACAGCATAGTACACTTTGCTTGAGCACGTAACTTTTGAAAACCGTTTAACGTTTTGTTATGGACTTAACGGATATGAAAGAATGTGCATATATTTGTATAAAATTGTGTATATTTCCATACAACCATAAAAAAAATTTAACATTTAGTACAATTTTAGCAGACTAAAACGGTGATCTAAATATATATACACTTAGAATACTATGTAGGTAAAGACCACTGCAAATGTAGTTAAAAACAAATGAAATTTCACTTAAAGAAAGGACAACTTACATTTCAGTAAATTCAACTAACATTGTCATTTGTTTTTTAATGTTCAAAAAATTACTAACAATTGTAGTAAAAATGAACCACATGTTAGGAAATAATAAACAAACATTTATTTTTTTAAATAACAAAAAACAACTGTAAAAAATGAATGTAAAATCATAAAACAGTCATTTGATGTGGTTTGATTTTTTAAATGAACTACAATAGTAAAAAATTTTATTTGTTCTACAAATGACTAATATTTACATTAAAAATAAAGAAACTGTATTACAACCCAAAAAAACTGCATATTTTTAAAGCAGAAGTTTCCTGAGTGTAGAGGTATCAGTTTACACAAAGTCATATTCAATTATATCAGGTCAAATTCGGATACAAATATATCTGGTGTTTATATCATTCTATCTATTTGTATTAGTTTAGATATAAACTGATACAATTCCATACAAAACTGATACAATCTAATAAAATTCTATCGGGCCATATTTCGGATCAAATTGTGCTGGACAGTTAACTAATTGCATCATATTAGATCTAAACCCATACAAACAGATGCAGTTATATGGGCCCATATTTCGGATGAAATGTAATAAGATTATATATAGCGTCACATAGAAATTTATATGTCTACATAAAGCTTCATATCAACTATTTTTATTCGGATAATTTAAAATTTGTTTAAATAATTGGAATATTATGTGTTGTGTTTAGTTTTTTTTTCATCTAAATTATGGTTTACCCTTTAAATACTTTTTTTTTTATTTCTATATTAGAATATATAGAAGTAGATTTCTGTTAGTCTTTTTTGTTTATTTTTGTATTGCATCTTTTCTCTCTTCTTTTGAATAGATTTTTTAAAGTGGGGTTATTATATTTAAGTATTACTCAAGTTTGCATGGAAATTGAAATAAATAAGTAAATACCTGATGTTTTGTATTTTTGTTTATTAGAGAGCTTATTTATAAAAAATAAAGTTTTTTTTAAGATGACTGTTGGTAGCTTATTTTTTTCAATTTGATTTCAATATATGATAAAATTTGTTAAATAAAAATTTAAATTATTGGTAGAAAAAAAGAGCAAAACTAGAATATTTCAACAAGAAACCTGGCTTTGAAACACTTCTTTTTTAATAGACCGATGTATGCTGAATCTAACAATATTTTTTTTTTTAAATTTTGCTTAATTTTTCGAAATTTTATCGCAAAATCGTAAATTATTTTTAAGAATATGAACCTACACAAAATTATTTGAGTATAATTATTTCGGCCTTGTATCAGTATATCGCACAGGAAGTTTTAAAATTTTCCTTTTTTGGTTTTATCATTATAAATTTTATGCATCCCAAGTGAAAAATAATAATATATGGTAATATGTGAACGTGTATGATTCCATGTATGAGTATATATTGTTACATATATCAGCATGTATTAAGATGTATTATATGTATGGAATCATATATGGGATCATACATGAAAACAAAAAGCTCATATATGGTAATGTATGCTATCATGTATTGAAATGTATGCCATATATTGTTCCATGTATGATATTAATTTCATTATGTGGATTCATCATATATTAATTTATATACACAGAAAAAATTATGGGCCAAAAATATCTAATTAATCGATTGTTTGAATATCAATGGCAATTTAAACAATTTTTTTAATTGATTCAATTAAAAAATTTATTGAATTTTCTAATATATCCATACAGTGTTGACAACATGTAAACAAAATTTTTAAAAATTTCGCAAACTATTTTTTTTTTTTTATTTTAATTAGTTTAAATAATCAAACAAAGGTTTAATTACATCAATATATTTTTAATTTGTTAATAAAAAGAAAAAAAAAATCGCAAATGATTAACTTTTAATAAGTTGAATAGTTTAGCGATTTCAAATACACGCAAAATCGTAGTTATTTCACTGGAGTTTGCAACACTCTTTTTGTTCAGATATTCGTGTACGCACGAAAACTTAATTTAGTTTCGTGTTTTATCTGTGGTAATGAAAGTGCATATGTGGATTTAAATAAACCTTATCGAAAAAGGGCAATTAAACTATTATTTTTGTAAATAATTAAATTTTCAATAAGTATAAGTGTCATTAAACTATCATGTTAAAGTTGTGTGTGATTTTTTTAAGAAAGCAATTCAATTACAAGAAAAAGTTCAAGACAAGCAAAACAAAATGTTTGTCTTTACTTTTATTTGTTTTCTTATAATACATTTTTATATTAAAAAGCTTTAATTTTATTATAAATAAAATGTCAATTTAATTTGCAAACCTACATTTCTTTTTTTATTTAATGGGGGGCATATAACAAAAATAAAAATACGAGTTTTCAATTAAAACTACCATTGTTTTCTTCTCAAGTTTCAATTAAAGTTTTAATCAATTTAACTAAACTTTTTAATTGAGGTTGTAAAGAAAAACAATAACTCTTTTAATTGATATTATTATTATTATTTTAATTGAAAGAGTTTTAATAAACTGTCTGTAAATTTTTTTAGTTAATACTATCATTTCAGTGGTAAGTGCAAAATCAATTAAAATATTAATTGATCCAATAACATTTTTAATTGAAACCCGTTTTTAGTTATTTCTGTGTATCGTTGAGGTTGAAAAAATGGTTGAAAGTCATATAACATTGACTTAAAAATAAACAATTATTGTTTCTTAAAGCTGTTGATTGCTAGATTTTTAAGTTACAGAATCTAAAAGAAATTTTATTTTTAAAAAGTCTTATGAGCGTTATAACTATTAGTTATTAGACTCGCTAATAAAAAATATTTAAGTTTTGTTTTAAAAATTTTATTTTTTTAAATAGAGATAATAAAATATTCAGTTTAACAGCCATCAGCTTTTGTAAGGAATGACTTTTAAATTCTGTTGTTTGGCTCTGAGGTCCGATTAAATAAAATTTGATTTTTATTACGCGATAAAATAAAAATCATTTAATAGTTTGCTATAATTTTTATTAAAAATAAAAATTATCTTTTTTCGACCTTTAATTGTGCAATAAAAATGAAAATTATTCAAGTTCGAGGCAATACTCTTTATTTCTTTATTAGAATATTGTCCAAACAAATAATTTATAGAGTTTTTGTTTTCAAATTTATTAATTGGCCATTTTCAGAAATGTGTTGATAGATCTATTTCGTTTTTTTTTTAGGTTCCCATTGTCAGAACACGCTTTTAAAGAAGTGACAATCCCATGCAAAATATCAAACATTCATATAAACTAGTTTTCTCACTAAATGAGAACTAATATATGAGCTCGAAGTTAAAGATTATCACCATTGATCAGAAATAAATCGAAAACTTGTTTGTTATGTGCACCCTCTACCTTTGGTAGATATATAATACACGCTTTTTTTTTTTTTGCCTCCTTTTTATTATTATTTAACAGTTTTTAACGTATCTGAAAGATAAACAACAAACATAAATATAAAAAATTAATATATGAACTAAAATATATTGTCAAGTATGGTCCATATTTTGCCATATACCCTCAAATGTCAGATCAGAACATATATGACACCTCAAATATGATAATATATGATCATTTTCACATAGGATATTAAAATATCAACATATATGACCTAAACTATACGGTATTGTGTGAGCCATATACCCTCAATTTTCGGATCCGAACATATATGGAGCTTCATACATATATGATAATTTTTACCTGGGATGCTAAAAATTTTTAAAAATTTTACCATTGAAATATTGCGGTCTTTATATTTACATATTGTCATCTTCTCTAAATATTACTCAATATTTTCAATGTATTTGGAATTTTAACCCAAGTTAACCAAAGAGACATTCCAAAAAATTTCTATCCGAAATTAGTCGTTTTTTGGAAAGTATATGTTTGGATTTAATTGAAAGTGAGCACATCGGTATTTAACATTCCCATGATATATGTGCTATATTATGTTTTTCGAAATCCTTTATATTTCACGTTGTATCTCTTCTCAAATATAGGCATTTTTATCAAAACTTAGGAAAATACCTAATGTTTAAACCGCTCTAAATTTTAAGTTTCTATCCGATTTTTACACATTTGACTTCATAGAAAAGATAGATTTTTCTTAATCAATTTGTGGTGACGAACAAAATACCAATGGGGTCAAAACATATATAAATTTTAGTAAGAAATTCTCATATAATTTTCTTACACAAAATTTAAATTTCTCAAAACTCACGACCTATAGTTTAGAGCATACTTTTTCTTTTTTCTTTGTCCTTTGAGCTCTGAATCCGAATCTGAATTCAAAACTTTTCCAAGTAATAAATTTTTGCGATATTCTAAACTCAAAATGCAAAAACATGATTTTCCGTCATATTTGGGACGTTACTAAACCGCGAATAATTTTTCTTATATAAAACTAGTTACGGTACGAACGGTTTATCTGAAAACAGGTATCTAATAATAATTTTGCGAAGATTTATATTCTTAAAAATTTGTTCACGATTCAAAAAGTATTTTGAAAATGAAGAGTAGTAGTTTTGGAAGCAGTAACGAGTTTCGTCATTCATAAATATGACGGAAAACGTGTTTTTTGTATTTTAGGTTAATGACTTGATCATTTAAAAAGTATACTCTGACCAATGGGTTGTAAGGATTGCGGTATTTAAAATTTGTGTGTATCGGCCCTAGTCAAAATTTTGGTTATGTTGTATAAGACAATATGATCTATCACCACAAACTGTATTGATAAATAATTGATTAATGATTCGCTAACAAGGAATTAAAATTCGACGATTCAATCTTACATATGAAATAAAATTTATAAAAATCGGATAAAAACTTAAAAATTTAAAGCAGTTTGGACATAAAGTATTTTTTTTAGTTTTGCTAAAAATGGTAAACTTTGAGATGCTTCAGAACGCAAACTACTCCAAATATAGAAAAGCATAATACAGCACATATATCATTCGAACGTTGAATATCGATATATTTATTTTTAACGATATCCATAGTCACTAGGGCTGGTCGATTTAAAAATCGCTTAACGTTCAAGGAAAATCGTAATCTAGGGATCAAAATAAGAAACTTTGCCAAAGGAACCATACCTCTAAAAGGAATTATAATGTCCCGACTTTTGACCCGCAGGGTAAAATTTTGAAAAATCATACTTTCACCCATTTAGAGTGCCCCAATCGAATCCAACACAATTGAATATAATTTATACATTCATCTGCTAGAGCGTCTTCCGGAGAAGAAATAGAGACCCTATTCTTGGAAAGACTCCTCCTACTTTCTGAAATATCTCTATCCCGAGATTTGTACATTTTGCTATAAAAACACGGCTAAAAAGGCCCTCTTTCAACGTAAATTTTAATCCCTTAACGGTCACCTAGAATGGTGATTTATGCATTAATCTGCTAGCGCGTCTACCGGATAAGAAGAAGTAGATCCCATAATCTTGGAGAGATTCCTCCTACTTTCTGAAATATCAAAGTGGGCTTTTTCAAAATTTGACCCTATGGATCAAAAGTCGGGACATCAGAATTCGTTTTAGAGGTATGGTTCCTGCGGCAAATTTTCAAAAGTCGGGACATCAGAATTCGTTTTAGAGGTATGGTTCCTTCGGCAAATTTTCTTATTTTGATCCCTAGAATACGATTTTCCTTGAACGTTGAGCGATTTTTTTGCCTCCATACAAATCGACCCGGCCTAATGGTCATATATCATAAACAAATAACTGATAACTTATTATGATTAAAAAATAAATTGGTTGCTACCTTTCTCAGAGTGAAACCAAAGAGTTTAGAAAATAAAGAGATTACAATACTCTCACTTATTGCTGCTGCAAATAGGAAAATTAATATTTTTTCGTGACTTTAAGAAAAATTGACTTTAATTAATGTTGCTGCTGATAGTTTTCGACATTTAGCAAATATGTTTGAGCAAAAGTTATTTAAATTTGGTTTTCATTAAAAACGGCATGTTTCATGCTTGCTGGCACAAGGCGTTAACAGACGGTGAGAGCATTGCTTAGCCATTGGTGAAACTACTTCAAAGCGCTACTTAGCGTTACCATATGGGTGGTCTCGATGAATTTGAGTTAATACAAGTTCAGTGTTCATTGAAATGTTAAGTTAGTGATAAAATTCAAAGTTGTTTTAATATATATTTAATTTAAAAGGATAGGATACAACTAAACATGCAAAATGTTCAACTTCCTTGTAATACCGGTAAATTATCGTAAAACAAACGCCCACATGATTATACTCAAATGAAAGATAATTTTGCGTTGATTTATATTCTTAAAAAATTTTCAGGATTTTCCTGTTAAATTGCAACAAAAGCGAAACTTCCGAAAATGTTTGATAAATGATGTTAATAAAAAAAACCGCGATATTTCATTAACTGCAAATGAGAAAAACAATTGTTTACAGATTTGGATTCAGCGCACCTAAGTCTATTAAAATACATAAATGTATTTTAAAGAGAGGTTCTGCAAAAAAGGAAGTAGTGGAATCGAACACAATTATTGATTTTTTTTCTATGGTTTTGATGCTCCCAAATTTTAATCGCTTTGAATCCTAATGAAACTTCCTAGTGTTTAATGCGGGTTATGTGTTAGATAAGTTATTCTCTCTTAAATAAAGGAAATGTAATATTTAAAAAATAAAATGTATTATTATATAAAATACATGCCAAGACCGCCTTAGGCCTTATTATATTGCAATATCTTGTCAAATTTAAAGTCTCTTATCCCGGTGTCTTTTATATTTTCTGCAATCAATAACATTCATCAAAGTGTATCTTTCTTGAAGTTTCTTTTTATCGCAAACGAATTTGCAACATCACTTGTATAATTAAGAAAGAATACGAAGGGAACAATTTTTAAACATATTTTTATCTTTACGACATTTTTTTCTTTCTTTATATAAACATCCAAATTAAGTTTTATAAATTTACTTCATGTTCCCTTCTTAAAATGATTTTCATCTGTTTATTTTGTTGTCTTTTCCTTAAAGTATTCATATGCCTTCTTTTGTTGCCATTTGCCTTAAGTTACCTCGAATTTTTGTTATACATAAATTGTGGTTGGTTGAGAGATGTCTTTGGTTATAAGATAATATACATCATGATCTAAGCATCTACGTTACTTATTTTTTGTAAATATTGATGTATATTTTCTTAAACTTAAGTATATTATCCCTTTAAGGCTTATTTTACAAAAAATATCATTCATTCTTTGAAATAACATGAAAAACTTGTAGTTTTTTGATCTTATGTATTCCGCTTTTTTATATTAAAATCATATAATCTCTATATAAAATTGCTCGACTTTCAATTTTTCGAACTTTAAAACAAAATCTCAATTTTTTCACGGGTTAAATTTTTAATAAAATTCAGAATATCCCTAAAGTATATAACTTTGAATAGCCATATATTCGAAAGTTGTTTTTTATTCTCGATTCTCAAGGTTGCGTTTTTCCACACTTATACAATACAAAAGATACATTTAATAAAAAATGCATTTTCGATGCAAATGCAATTTTAAGATACATTTTCGAAATTTTTCCTTCCAATGAAAATGAAAATTTTTCAAGTTCGAGGCCATACTCTATATTTCTTTATTAGGATATTGTCCTAACAAATAATCTATAGAGTTTTTTGTTTTCAAAGTTATTATTTTACCCTTTCAGGAATGTGTTGATATATCTATTTCGGGAATTTTCTAGGTTCCCATCATCAGAACACGTTTTGAAAGCGGTAACAATGCCAAACATCAAACATTCATATGAACTAGTTTACTCACTACATGAGAACTAATATACATATTAGTTTGAAGTTAAAGATTATAACCATTGATCAAAAAATAAATTGAAAACTTGTTTGATGTGCAAGGTCCACCTCTGGTGGATATTCAATATACTTTTTTTGTTTTTCTCTCCTTTTTATATTTTGTTTAGTTTGTAAACAAAATTTCAAAATTTGGTTAGCATGAATCTATCGAAACTTTTTTGTGTAAAATTGAATTAAGTTTTTTTTCTTAATTCTCGGTTCACACACGGCAAATTTACTTGCGCAAGTTTTCTTCAATTCTCCTTTGAACTTGTTTTTGTGTTCACACAGGAAAAGTTTGTTTCAGCAATTTTCGTATATCAACCTGCAGGTAACTTCGTGTTGAAAATTGCGGATGTCAAAACAAAAAGGAATTGGAGTACGGGCAAGTCTCTACCCCCTTAAGTTTTCTTTTCCTCCCTCTTCTATAAACTCAAGACTTGCGCAAGTAAAATTGCCGTGTGTGAACCGGGACTAAGCGAATGCCATTAAATTTCTTGATTTTTTTATTATTTCCTTACGAAAAACTTAGTTCCTTTAATGACTCAAAATTGAAAAATTCAATTTTTTTCCATAACCTACACTTAGAATACCATGTACGTAAAGACTACTACAAATGTAGTTGAAAACAAATGATATTTCACTTGAATAAAGGACGACTTACATTACAGTAAATTCAACTAACGTTTTCATTTGTTTTTTAATGTTCAAATAATGACTAACAATTGTAGTAAAAATAAACCACATGTTGGTAAAAAATAAACAAACATTTATTTTTTTTATTTATTTAAACAACAAAAAACTACTATAAAAAATTAATGTAAAATCATAAAACAGTTATTTGATGTGGTATGTTTTTTTAAACGAACTACAAGGTTAGTAAAAAGTGTAATTTGTTCTACAAATTACTACCATTTACATTAAAAATAACGAAACTGTATTATAATCCACACAACTACATATTTTTAAAGCAGAAGTTCCCTGAGTGTATCTTTGAAATAAATACATATTTTGTTTAAAGACTTCAGTACGCGTAAATCAAAACGGTCAAAAAAATTTGTTTCTCATTTGCAATTTTGAAAATATCGCGGATTTTATATTTACATAATTCCCCCATTTACTCGTATATTTTGCTTAATTATTCGAAACTTAACCGGAAAATCATGATTTTTTTTAAGAATATAAATCTACACAAAATTATTTTTCACTTGAGTATATTGCTGCCGGTGTTTTTGTCTCGATATTTTGCCGGTATTGCAAGCAAGTTGATAATTTGGCATGTTTAGTTTTGTACGTATAGTTTTCAGTTTTATCACTATGCGTTAGGGTTGTCAATCGAATAAAAATTATTCGATTAATCGAATGAACAAAACGAAAATTCGAACGAACAATTTAAAAAAGATGAACATTGACACTATCGCCGTTGTGTACACTTAACTTTTTAACGATTTTCAAAGTTGTATTTTTTTCATCACGAGATAACAATCGCAAAGGGCGTATGATTGAGAAATCTTTTGTTTTGGTGTTACAATAGTCTAAAATGGTTGCATTTGATAATTGGTGTTGTTGTGGTATTTAAATTGATGCCAAAATTCATAAAATGTTGAGATAATATGGTAAAATACATTAATTATTTATGTATTTTTAAAATTATTTTTATACGTTATTAGTTCGACTGATTAAAGAATTTTTAAAAATTAATCGTTTGGTCGTTCGATCAAAAATTGTTTACTCGTTTATTCGATAAAAATAAAAACACGACTAATTGACAACCCTACTATGTGTAAACTAAACATCCCTCTGAACTCATTTTTGTATTTAAATTGCAAATTAATTGAAAATATCGTGAGATATTTAGAAAAGAGAAAAATGATATAGGGAAAAAATGGCGTCTGAAACGGAAATATAGAAATAGCGCTATTTTAAAACTACAAATTAATATATTAAAGCATATGTATTACAAAGATAGGTTCCGCAAAAAGTAGCAAATTCTTTAATATTAATCACAGTGTATAAAATCATTACCATATAAGTGGTTATATAAGTACAACTATATAAGCAAGTACTTACAATTGTCATAGCAAATCTCATAACTTTTATAATGGGATGTCGCGCAAAATACTGACATGTCATTACCAACCACCTTACGAAGAATCTAAAAATATGTGGTCTCCCACATGCTTACCAAAAATTTATATATTTTTTGTTAATAAAATGTGCCCACAAAGAATTCGAACCTGTTACTCCAGGTTGTAACAATGATATTTTATACTTGATAGATAAAAACATAAATGACTTGACAGTAGTTTAATATGTACATACCAGAAGTGTAAAAATAATGAGTCTAGAAATAGATTTTCATTTTTTACTTCCCGATAAAAAAAGTTAAATCTAAAATACAAAATCTGATCTTATTTGATATTGATCGATATTTATTTTATTCATGTTTATCTCAAAATTGGAGTATACAGTAATTTACGATTAGATCCTTCAAATGTATTACTGGATTAAATAAGATCAAAATTGATCTCAAAATTGGGTTGGATGCCTCAATTATAATATATAATTGAAGATCCTGATAGATTTCAAAGTATCGCATGGGATTAATTTAGATCTACCTAAGATCTAGTTAGATCCTAAAAGATAAGTAATTTTTGGTGGATCAAATGAGACATTTTGAGATTAAATTAGATTTACTTATATCCCACAACAATATTATTTTTAATAAAATTAAAAAAAAAAAAAATTAAAGAAAAATAATTTAGACATCATGCGCAATATTTTTCTTCAAATTTTTTTTTTAAATTTTATTCAAAAGAATATATGTATAACAATATATAATTAGGTCTTATATGCATAAAAAATATTAATGATGTTGGACCATATATAATAATATTCCAAACTGAATTGATAATCTTGTGTCATATAGGGAATCTTACATTATTATATCCTACATCATTTAATGTCATAATCAATTATATCTTGAATTGCATTATTCATATGACACCATATATAAGCATATATTATATAACACACAAATATATTTTTTATAAGACAGTATATATTATTATATCTACATTATATAGCTTATATGAAACCATATATAATTACATATTGTGTTATATATGAGAATGTATTATATATGACAATATATGTGCAATACCATATTTTATTTTGTGCAGCATATAAGCTTAATATCTGATTTTATATAATAACGTTTCAACATAAGGAACATATAATAAGATGTGGAAATGAATGACAGCATATATGATCAGATATTATAATATCTTTTAAGATGAAAAAACATAAGACCATATACATTTTTTTCCTCGGGTTTATATTTTATAATAACAAAAATAAATACTTATGGGTAACCCATAATAAGTAAGTCCTTATTATTTGTATTAAAGTAATGCAGAGAGTAAGCTGGTGTCATTACTGGTAGTGAGAAATGTAATGACATGCCATTACCATTTCTACACTGGGTAAGATTCTTTTCTAAAAATCAAAAAAATTAGATGTCTTTTGAATACAGAAAAAGCGAAACTAAATTTTTTATTAAAAATGCTAAATTTTCGATAGATGCATGTTAGAGCAATTTTTAAGGCGGCGAACAATATAAAAAAATACACCTAAAAACTGCATTTGCAAAGAGGACAACCATATGTATGACTCCAAGAAATCACATAACAACTTTCAAAAATGGGATTCTCCAAGTTACATACTTTTGAAATTTTTTTAATTTTTGTTTGAAAATTAAATCCGTAAAAATATTGAGTTTTTTTGAACGTTTGAAATACTGAATTTAAAGATGGATTGATAAGCGCTCCATTTAGTATGTGAGTACAAAAATATTAAACAAATATGAATAACGACGTTCAATTTCAATATGAAATATAAAAGAACTCATGATATGGTACATTTCCAAAAGGAAAAATATGAAAAGGTGGTATTTATGTCAATGAAATGATAAAATATAAAAGACAAGCTAATAAATGTAATACTAGTTTGTATAACATCAAAATACAGTTATGTTTACATTGTGTAGAAAATGATGTAAACATTTGTCAACAATAAAAATGTTATTGTTACTTAAAATAGATTAAAAATTTAAACTTTAAATTTAAGCTGAAGCAGGTATTGAAATTTAAGCTGTATCAGTCAAAACGCAGATTTCATTAATTATATTTATATGAAGGACATTTTACAGTACGAGAGTAAAAGCATTTATTCGACCTTAGTAATAGTACAATTAAAAGATTTAATATTATCACTTAATTCAAAACTGACAAAGATTTGTTTTAAAAATAGGTTACAATTTTTTAATAAACTTTAATCCTAAAAAAAGCTAAGAATATAAGTTTTCTTTAGTTAACTAAATTAAATAACTTTACTCCTTGTAAAAATAAAAGACAATATATTTAAACACGTATCTTAAGTATTTACGTGGTAAACAATATTGAGTTGGTGGAAGTAAAGATAAGACAATACTCTTTCACATACAATTGCTAAAGCAGAGGTTCCCAAAGTTTAACAATAATATACTAATGTACGATGTATTACCGCAAAGTGGGAAATATTTGTGAGTTCCTGAACATAGTTGGTTTTTGAAAATTGTTGATTTATGGTATAAAGTGTATATTTCCGTAAACGTGAAATGTTATACTATAACAATATATACTTAAGTACTGCACACTTTAACAATTTCTGTAAAAATATATTTTTTTAAAATTTCATTCATTGCTATGCCAATTCAAACAAGGTGTTACGTCATGATATGTCAACTCAAACAAACTGTCTTAGCATGTCATTTCTACTTACATAATACATTACCTTGTAATGTGTACTCCTTACCTGTATCATTAGTTTCCAGAAAAATGGATTACATAATGCATTAATTTGTACAGAACAATCCTTACATTCAGCAATATTTCGAAACATAAAGTAATGAGTTACCAATAGTTAGTTACGTAATGCATTATATTGTAGTCTATACTCCTTACATTCAACATTAGTTTAAAACATAAAGTAATGAGTTATCGACAATTGAACACTCGCAGATTTCCTCGTAATGATACCTCATTAACTTTTACATTACTGCAAAACATAAAATAATGACTTACCAATCATCAATTACATAGTGCATGAATTTTAAACGTAAAGTAATTGTTTAAATATCTTTTTGATTAACCTTGTGATTTTTCGCGAGCATGATGGTAAGGGGTATATTTTTTATATCACGAACGAAA
The DNA here is from genome assembly GCA_021234595.1 of Delia radicum. NCBI lineage: Eukaryota > Metazoa > Arthropoda > Insecta > Diptera > Anthomyiidae > Delia > Delia radicum. The sequence goes on along the minus strand of CM037851.1, from coordinate 273,844,234 downwards.
ACACGAAGTACAATAATTAATTTACATTTTAAGCAATTAAATCTTATATGTATCGATAGCTCAGTTGGTAGAGTTCTCGCATAACTAATTGTTAATAACCAGAGACTCCCGGTTCGAATCCCAGCATAACCAAGTTATTTATTTAATTAAATAAAAATATTTGCAATAATTTTTATTTATAAATTTTCTTTTATGAAAATCTATTTATAGACATATTACTTTTTCAAAACATGTAAACATATAAGTAACCCGTTACTTTATCCGATACAAGGTAATGAGGCCAAAAATTGTTCGAATTGAAAATAAAAATATTTAAAATTTTTAATAAAACTTTGTTTTATCCGATACAAGGTAATGAGGCCAAAAATTGTTCGAATTGAAAATAAAAAAATATTTAAAATTTTTAATAAAACTTTGTTTTATAATCCATATAATGCAAACTAGACCCTACGGCCAGGTAGACCGATATATAAAGGGTACGCCAAATAACTTTTTTTTTTTGAAAATGCTATAAAAAAAAACTACTGAATATTTTCTCAAATTTCTTTTTTTATTTGAAAGTACAATCCTTCCGGTTAATAATGGAAAATAATTTCATTCAAATGGCTGCCTCGGCTGGCCATGCAGTGGCCTACACGATCGATCCAATTTTTAAGCACATTATCGATTGTGTGCAGCTGTATTTCACCAATGGCTTCACGAATATTGTCCTTTAAAGCGTCAATTGTCTCTGGCTTGTTGGCGTAACACTTATCTTTGACGGCACCCCACAAATAATAGTCCAACGGTGTCAAATCGCAGCTCCGAGGTGGCCAAATCGACATCAGCTCTGCGGCTGATAATGCGATCTTCAAAAACAGGGTACAAAACATCGAGTGTAGCTTCGGCTGTGTGGCACGTAGCGCCGTCCTGTTGAAACCAAATGTTGCCAATATCCTCCTCTTCAATTTTTGTGAACACAAATTTGTTCAACATGGCCCGATAACGATCGCCATTGACTGTAACGGCCACTCCTTGCTCATTACCATGATTTTCAAAGTAATGTCGCAATATTTCCCAGCGTTGTTCAAGCGTATACACAACCATATTCGTTCAGCGGAAGGATAAAACTAATTATCTGTCAAATCAGACATGAGCTAAGTATTACCATTCACGAAATAAGCACTAGTTGAAAAAAAAAACGTTAGATGGCGGACCCTTTATATTCAAAATTGCTAGTGTAAAGTTTTGTAACTCTAATTATAAAAACATAAACGACATTTGCGATCAGAACATAGAAAAAGTTTCCCACTGTGCACCGCCTATTATTATAACCAGAGGTGTCACAAATTGTATATTTGGCACTTTACCGAATACCGAACATTCGGTTTACTATTAGAGTTTTGTGTCGGGTGAGTTTAATAAAATTAACCGGCTGCAGTAAAAACACAAATTAAGTAGTACGGTATTCGTTGCGTGATTGCTACAGTTTTATTATTTTTGCTAACGGAAAATAGTGGACAGCCAATTTTAATCGAACTAGTGTACTGGAATAATATTACTGAATATGACATGATAACTATCATAATCGCCAATAAATCGAAATTTGAGATGGTAAATCTGAAAATGCCATTTTAATGAACGAGTTGACATATTTTCAATCTTTAGCTAAAGTATATAGTAACAAACTGTCACATTTTTTGTTATATTGTACCAAATTGGAAAAAAATACCACATAGTGTGTGATTGGAAAACTGCGTCTGCTAAAACAATAGCTTTATTTATAATCAACATACTTCTTCAAGGAAACCAAAACTCAAATCTGATTTGCGACCTTTTTCAACTCCCTAGAATCGGAAATTTTTTCTAGCATTCCCGGAATTTCCAAAATAAATATTTATTTTATTTTGGTAGTGAAAAATTATTTTTCTTTAAAAAAAAAAAAACAAAATATATTTAATTTGAACTATCGCTGTTAATTCAGGAATATTTTTAAGCAATTATTTTACTAAAAATAACCTTAAAGATTGCCTACACACTGGAGTGTCGAAAAGTATTAAATGGTTATACAAATACATACTTCGTTATGGCAAGAACTTACAATTGTCATTAAAAATGACATTAGCTTTATATGGCGATCTCGCAAAAAATAACGACATATCATTTCTAAACAAAATATGTGGTTACAAAAACGCTTACTATTATGAATAAAAATAATACGTCTAAAAATATTTTATTAATAAAACTAAAGTTAATAATAAATATTTTTTTTTATTCAACATTTTTTTTAATAAAATATGCACGGGATTAGAACGGGATTAGAACCCCGGAGTCCCGGTTGATAGTCAAACGCTCCACCATCTGAGCTATCTCGACATGTCGTTCTTGATAGATAAAAACATAAATGACTTGCTTGAACAAAATGACGTTACTTTCCAACTTACAAAAAATCAAAAATAAGTAGTTATATATTTACTTACTAGAAGTGAAAAAATAATGAGTCTAAAAATAGATTTTCAAAAATTTTTCAGATCATCTATATATATAAAATAGAATGTGTGTTTGTTTATTTGTTTGTTTGTATGTATGTACCTTATAGGAGACCAGACCACTGGACCGATCTTCCTGAAATTTTCACAGTATGTAACTGGAACTCCGGAATGGTCAATAGGATACTTTTTTTTGGCCACGCCCACTATGAAGTGGTTTGAGTTACTTAAAACGAAGTCGTGTTTTACTTACGCTCCTATTGTTTTGAAGAAATCTTTGGTAAAATACTACATTTGGGACCCAAAAGTTGGTTGAATTCCGGAACGTTTTACGCTGCATTTGTGTGAAATAGTTGAAGTGCTAAATTTTGATGCAAATTCCTTAATTGCAAACTTTTTAAATTTATAATTTTTGCAATTTATATACTTTTTATTGGAAGTAAATTTTCTGATAAAACACTCAACAAAAATAAGTAAATAATTAAAACAGCTGGTTTGTCTCGCTCTGTCAAAATATTGTTTTTTGGAAATAGAGGTGCCATATCGATTAGCCGAATGAAGACAGTTTTATCGACACAATAATTGTGAATGCAGTGGTTTTGATATGCACTGTATTACCATTTAATCATAACTGCCTAGAAGTATGCTACCAGTTTCAAATAAATCAACACCTACAACAGCTAATACAGTGCGTACCGAAAGAAATAACACAAAACGAAGACTAATTGAAACATCTCCAGAAAATATGGGTGAACAGGTTGGAAATATGACAAAGTGTGACCTTATGCAAATGATGGCCTCACTTTTGGATGAAAAATTTAAAAACATTGCCACAAAGTCTGATATTCTAGAGGTGAAAGAAAATATAAATGAAGTAAAGAGCGAAGTTAGCAGACTGTCGAACGAAAATAAACATTTACAAGAAGAAATACAAAAACTTAAAGATGACAAGGAACATGATCAACGTAGAATGATGCTACTTGAGAAAGATTTAGGAAAGAAAAAATTAATATTCAGAGGTTTGGAAAGTCAAGCATCAGTTTTTAAAGCCGTAAAAAAAGTCTTAAAAGAAAACCTTAAAATGGAAAAAACCCGTTGAGATAGAGCAGACTAGAAAAATGTATGAAAATAACCAAAAAATGACGGTCATGGTAGAACTAAAGTCAGCCAATCTTGTAACACAGGTACTCAAGCATACAAAAAACTTAGCAGGAACATCTATACATGTGGAAAGGGACTTGTGTAAAGAACGACAACAAAATAAAAGAGTTATGCTACATGTAAAGAAGGAAATCCTGAAAATAGATAAAAGTCACAAAATTATAGTTAGAGATGACAATATGATTATAAATAAAAAGCAAATGTTTTGGAACCAAAACAAGGCACTCATGTGTGGTCAAGATAAAGGAGAAGATGTCCTAAAAAGTATATATGGTGAGAAATTAGCTAATGTAACACTAGAATACAATAAAATCTTAGAAAAAATTATTCCAAAAAACTTGTAAACTTATCATATGAAAGTAAAACACATAATATTACCAATGAAAATAGTAATTTAGCCCTAGAAAAAACAATAAATGAAATTAAACTTAAAATATTATCATATAATGTAAATGGTTTAGGTAATAAGCATCTTCATCATGATTTTTTTAAGTACGTGGAGAGTTTTGATATATTTATATTGTTAGAGACACATGTAGAAGCCAAGAATATAATCAACTTTGAAAACAAATTTAAGAAGTTTTATACAATTTGGAGACCAGCTACAAGAATAAAAAAGCACGGTAGAGGTATAGGGGGCTACGTTTGTGGAGTAAAAAAGAGTTTGACGGAAGCAGGTGTCAAACATGTATTTAAAAACTATGATGTTTTTGATGGAATCTTAATAAAAACTGTTTCTAGAGTTTTTACTATAATACCATTATATATGAGAAGTGCGAATTGGGATGAAGAATTTAAAATATTACAACAGTTTTTGCAAATAAATGACTTAGAAAACCCTATCATCATTGGTGATGTAAATGTCAGGATAGGCGAAGAACAACAGGTTATAGATTGCAATATTGTCTCAACTTTTAAAGCAGGCATAGAAAAGAGAAAGTCACAGGATAAGAAACAAATAAAAGGAGATGGCAGAAAATTTTTGGAGCTGTGTAACAACTTTGGGTTAGTGATTTTAAATGGCAGAACATCTGGTGATGAGGATGGTTGTTACACATTCATCAACAAAAATGGCAACTCTGTAATTGATATATGTGCTGTGTCAATAGATATTCTAGAGCTTATAGAAAATTTTGTTGTGGACGACCAAATATGGTCAGATCATCTCCCTATATATTTTAACATTACAACACATGAACTACAAAATATGATGAAAAAAGGCGATTTGTTACCAAAGTTAAAATGGAATCAGAAATATATGGACAGTTATAGAAGCAAATTGGATACCAATATAATATTTCTACAACAAAGGGAAGCGGATATAGATTTAAATGTCCTTAATAATACGATTTTGCAATCCTGTGCACGACCCTGCTTAAACCCAAAGCAAACCGGCTTTAAAAATAAATGGTTTGATAAAGATTGCGAAAAAGCTAGAGATAAATCAATGGAAGCATTGAAATCTTTTAGAAAGTCACAAAGCTCTGTAGATAAAGACGTATACACTCAAAATCGAAAAACGTATCAAAATGTCTTGAGAACTAAAAAAAAGGAATATTATGCGAATCTAGAACAGAGACTTAACGATGTAACAGATGGTAAAAAATGGTGGGCAATAGCTAGAGAGATTAGACAATGCGAAAATCATATTGGAAGTGAAATTACTGCTGAAAGACTGCTAGAATATTTTAAAAATCTACTAAACCCCTCTGTTAGAGCCATAGAAATATTTTATGCTGCAAACTTAATTACAGATGAACAACTAGATAAACCTTTCTCATTGCATGAAGTAAAAAATCAACTTGCTAAGGTCAAACTAAATAAAGCTCCTGGTGAAGATCGCATTCCATATGAGTTCTATAAATATGCTAGTGACAAGTTCCTAGAAGCTCTTACGAACATTTTTACTCAAATATTTAATGGCCATGGGTCATATGATGTGTTTCAAAACAGCATAATATTTCCAATCCACAAAAAAGGTGATACAAATGAACCCTCTAACTATAGAGGAATATCATTTATGAATTGTGTCGGCAAGATAATGATAGGCATAATAAATGAGCGAATAGCAGAATGGACGCATCGTTACCACATTTTAAATGAATATCAAGCAGGCTTCCGCAAGGGATACTCTACAGCGGACAATATATATAACCTGACTTCTATAGTAAACATTAAATTCTCCGAAAAACGTAAAGTTTACGCTTTTTTCGTAGATTTCAAGGCAGCTTTCGACCGTGTACCTAGAAGATTGTTGTTGTATAAACTACAACAAATGGGATTGTCATCAAAAATCGTAGATTTTATAGAAAACATTTATTTAAACACAAATTCAGCTGTTTGGACTGGCTCGGAGTTATCAAATTATTTTGAAACACGTACAGGAGTCAAACAGGGATGCCTATTATCCCCAATGCTGTTTGCGCTGTATCTGAACGATCTTCATGATCATTTAGGTGGTGGGTTGTTTGTTGGTGACATCAATGTGAGAGTATTAATGTATGCCGATGACATTGTTATGCTGGCAGATGATGTAGATACTTTGCAGAAAATGAGTAATAACCTGGAAGAATACTGTCGATTATGGGGAATGGAGGTTAACCTCACAAAATCAGAGATCATGATATTTAGAAAAGGTGGTAGAATTGGTTCTAAAGAGAGGTGGACTTTTAATGGCGAGTTTGTACAAGTTGTATCTGAATATAAATATTTAGGAATTTTATTAACCCCTACAATGTCGTTTTCTAAGCATGTGGCAGCCAAAAACGATGCAGCTAAAGCCAGTATTATTTCCACCTGGAAAAATTTTATTGGGCGTAGGGAAGTATCGATTAAGGCAAAATGGAAATTGTTTTTGGCAGTTTGTAGAGCCATACAATCTTACGGAGCTCAGGTATGGGGTAACTCGCAGTTCGAGGAGATCGATAAATTTCAGCGGTTTTTCACAAAGCGAATGTTAAGGCTGCCAGATAATACCCCCAACTACGTTTTATCGCTAGAAACAGGTCAAGAAGAAGGCCATTTTTATACCTATAGTCTACATCTGAACTATATTGCCAAAACGCTGTTTGAGTATGATGAGAGAAGGTTGCCACGCAAGCTATCTGCTCAAATTATTGAAAAAAACCTATATTGGTATAATGACCTTAAATCAAAATTGTTAGAGTACAACATAAACTGCAATGAAATAGATCGTGATAACAAAAAGTGGAAAGATACGTGCAAAGAACTTATAGAAAATATGAAAGTTACCCAATATCAAAATCATTTAACAAATGCCCAGAAGAGTCGACAAAGAATATATAAACTACTTGATCATTCTAAAGGCTTAGATTACTGTAACGAAAGATTTAATCAAGAGCAGATAACGTTTATAATGAAGGCAAGAGGAGATCTTCTTTGGTTAAATGGAAACCAATTTAGAGTTGGCGATGCCACCATTTGTTCATTGTGTAATCTGAGAGAAGCGGAAACCACAACACATTTTATTGGTAGATGCCCCGTGCTTAACGAAATACGACTTAAATATTTTCAATGTATTAGGCTAACAGATGATGATGTTGTTCATGTACTGAATGGCGGTGAAGATGCTTATTGGCTAAGACTGTATTATTTTGTGAAAGAGGCTTCAAAATATAGAAGCATGCTAGTCTCAGAATTTAATTTTTAATCTTAAAAATAAAATTATTTACAACCAATTTTCCGGCTGACGGTTAATATATAACCAAGCTGTAAATTCTTTAATGTTCTTGTTTAATTATTTATAGAATTAATTATAATTTTGTAAAACAATTATCGAAAAAAAAGAAAAATAAAGAATATCTAATCTAAAATCTAAAATCTATTTCATTATTTGAAATTGTATACACATGATGCTTTAGCCTTGGGATAGAAAGCTAAAATTTTCACCATGTGTTCTTTGGAACATGAAAAAATTTCCTGTACTTTTACTTTTTAAAATTTTGCCCAGGAACGTGGTAAAAGGGGGGATAAAATTGGGAAAAAGTCTCCTCATTAGCGGCCTCACCGAACCCTTTACGATAGATAGCTAAAATTTTCACCATATGTTCATTCGGATATAGCCCAACTTTCTGCAGTTTTACTTTTTGTTAGGAACGTGGTAAAAAAGGGGATAAAAGGGGAAAAAGTCTTCCCCTCAATGGCCTGACCATACCACTGGACCGATCTTCCTGAAATTTTCACAGTATGTAACTGGAACTCCGGAATGCTCAAAAGGATACTTTTTTTTTTGGCCACGCCCACTTTTACGCCCACTATTTCATTATTTGAAATTGTATACACATGGTGCTTTAGCCTTGGGATAGAAAGCTGAAATTTTCACCATGTATCACCATGTATTCTTTGGAACATGACAAAATTTCCTGCACTTTTATTTTTAAAAATTTTGCCCAGGAACGTGGTAAAAGGGGGGATAAAAGTGGGAAAAAGTCTCCCCATTAGCGGCCTTACCGAACCCTTTAGGATAGATACCTGAAATTTTCACCATATGTTCATTCGGATATAACCAAACTTTCTGCAATTTTACTTTTTGGAATTTTGCTCAAGAACGTGGTAATAGGGGAAAAAGTCTCCCCCTCAGTGGCCTCACCAAACCCTTTTTGATAGAAAGCTAAAATTTTAACCATGTGTTCTTTCTGATATGTCCCAACTTTGGAAAATTTACATTTTACAATTTTGATACGTAACGTGGTAAAAAGGGGGATAATAAGGGAAAAAGTCTCCCCTTTAGCGGCCCGACCAAACCCTTTGCGATAGAAGGCTGAAATTTTTACCATGTATACTTTCGGATATGTCCTAACATTCTAAAATTTCACTTTTCCCAATTTTGCTCAGTGACGTGGTAAAAACGGGGATAATAAGGGAAAAGTGTTCTTTCGGATATGTCCTAACTTTCTAAAATTTCACTTTTTAGGATTTTGCTCAGTAACATAGTAAAAAGGGGGATAATAAGGGAAAAAGTCTCCCCCCTTATTGGTCTGACCAAACCCTTTGCGATAGAAAGCTGAAATGTCCATAATGCTTTTCTTTCGACTTTGACCCAACTTTCTGGAATTTCACTTTATATAATTTCCATCAGGAATGAGGTAAAAATGAGGATACTAGAGGCGAAAATTTTCACCATGTGTTCTTTGGGATATGACCCAACTTCCTGCAGTTTTACTTTTTGTAATTTTAGTTTAATTTATTTTCTGAAAAACCAACCGAGCCCTTTGGCCTTTGCCCATCCCCCCAAAGTGCTTATTAAAAACTTTTCGATTTTGATATTACAAATGCACTCCACATTATGTGAACTGGGATTGTTTTATAGAAATATCATCAAAATACGGCAACCCTAAAATGAGTATTACAGAAAACGTTTATGAGAGTGTAAACAAGTGTATGTCTGGAATGGAAAAGTTGATTTTAACAAAAAATTTTTACACTATTTAACTAAAAACATAACGTAGCACAACTTAAAAAAGGTAAAAACTTATCCTGAAAATTATAATACATTTCGACTCATTTTACTTTACTTTTTTTCAATTTTAATTAAACAAAAAATTACAAACTTATTACTTTTGATATTTAATTATTTTTTGTTATTTATTTAAACAAATTTTAATACTTTTTTAATACTCTTAGGGTTAAAAACTACTTATTAACAACTTTTTCATTTCGATATTAAAATCTCACTTCCCATCCCTGATATATGTGTTTATAGAAATATTACTTTAAACCAGTGATGTGCTTCCTCTCAATTTCCAACCACACGGGGTTACAGAAGAAAATGCTGCTTACGCTGCGTCAACACACGTACACTATAAACATCTTCGTATGGCTTTCGATGTGCATATTCGGCTTTTGCTTTGTTCTCACTGAGTTAAAAGAAAACAAATCAATTGTAGTTGAACCATTGTTGAAGCAACACCACGCTGCGGAACACAAATAAAAATACACGTAGAAATATGTTTGATGATGAATGGGAAAATACTTTTTTTTTTATAGAGAATATGGATGACGATGCACAATGCTTAATTTGTAATAAAATTATAAGTGAAAAATTTTTATTTATTTATTTTTTTATTTAAAAACCCTAAACAAACACCAGTGAAATATTCGTATTTTAAATAAAAATATTAATTGACCCAGCAATATCTTTATTTATAGAAATAAGTCTGTAGAAAAAGCATAAAAAGTAACTAAAAACTAGTTAAAAATGACCCCGCAGAAAAAAAACCAGTTGAATTAACAGATTTTTAAACTAAATATTTGTAGACTTAAAATAGCAAAAATAAACCTGATGAATAGTAACAAAGTAACAAAAACACCTGCTAACATTAGCAAAACTAATTACTAAATATCTGTACCCAAATAAAATCATAAACATTTTGAAAATTTTAAGTTTTTTTTAATGCAATTAAAAATTTTCCGTTATTAAATCAGAAATTTACAATTATTTAGCAAAAATTTCAGTTGGTTTAACAATTTAACCTGTTATTTGCATTTTACAAAATTCGGGCTAAATTTAGCAAAAAAAAAAATGTTAACACAACAGTTTTTGTTTGATATTTTAAGTCTGCAAATATTTAGTTAAAAAATCTCTTAATTCAACTGGTTTTTTCTGCAGAGTCACTTTTATCTAATTTTTAGTACCTTTTTTTTGCTATTTCTACAGACTTATTTCTAGGAGTGTACCAAAATTATATTTGAAATTAATTCTTGTACAGTCATAGAAATGAAAGCTATACTCATAGAAATAAGTCTGTAGAAATAGCAAAAAAAGTTACTAAAAATTAGTTAAAATGCCCTGCTAATTTTAGCCCGAATTTTGTAAAATTTCTATGAGCGCATTTGTACAGCTTTATTTCTATGAGTGTAGCTTTCTTTCTATGCAAAAAATCTATTTTTTTAAATTGTAACAAAATTTTTTTCACTTGAGTACACACACTAATATGATACAACGCTAAACTGTTTCTGAGCCATGGTGGTTCCCAGGAGCCCTTGTCCGCTTAAGCCCAAATAGAAAAAAATATATATTTTTTAGTTTCAAAGGGGTTCATATATTAAAAAATATATTTTTATGAAATTCACTTTTTTCAAAAAAAATCTTTTTTCTGCAATTGAAATTTATTATCAGTGTACCGTAGAATAAACTTCGTTTTTTCGCTGCTACACACACAAGTATAAATGCAATAGTATGCGTAAAGAACATCACTGCTTTAAACGGTTGTTTTTTATATGAGTGTGTGAACAAGTGTGTGTCAGAAATGGAAAAACTTGATTTTATCAAATAATTTGTATACTATTTAACTAAAAAATATAACGTAGCAATCAGAAAAAATTGACAATTTAAAAAAAATTTAAATATAATCGTGAATATTATAATAAACTAGCGGGCTGCGCCCGCTACGTTGTTAGCGTGCCCAGACCTTAATATTATAATATATGTCGTTAATAAAACTATTTTTTTTAACTTAGCTAACTAAAAAAACAACAAAAAAGTAACAAAAGCCTGGAGTAGGCCCTATCTTTATTAATATTCCAATATTCCAATATTTCCTAATTCCTTTTAAAAAAAGTTTTAATTTACTTTAGCCTTCATCCCAAAAACTAAGTCTGGGCACGCTAACAACGTAGCGGGCGCAGCCCGCTAGTTACTTTATATTTAAAATAATGATAAAAATAAGTACTTATGGGAAACGCATTGTTTATTGTATTGAAATAATGGGAAAATGATATAGTTATTATTTTTGTTAAAGAAATGCAGACAGTAAGCTGGTTTAATGACATGTCATATTCTGACCCGAAGTCGCGGATTTTTATGAACTGTGGATATCTTGTAAATGATAAAAAAAGACACATATTTTTTTCAATCCAATATCACGTTTAAGGGTTAAAAAGTGGGGTTAAAATTCATTGGTTTTTTGTATGAAATCTTCTCTTTCATTGACGAAAACTAGATTTATTTATACACAGGATTAAAGTAATCAAGAAAACAAACATTTTGATATCCATATTGCCTATATAGTGGACCCAGAGTTACCAAATTTTTTTATTATTTGAAATATAGAGGAAAAGGGCTCTTCGGGAAAAGTCGCATAATAACTGAACGATTTCGAAAATCGGAAAAAGTTCAGACAACTCCTCGATTAACGGTCTGTTTTTGTAAGACGTTTCACTCAAAAAATTCGTGTAAATGAGTGAAGAAATTCATTTTGGGGTTTTGTATCGCAGATGTCACTTTGAATTGAGTGAAAACGTAAGAGGTTAGTTTCCACATTGGGATTTAAAACGTCACATACGTCAAAAACAGACGTTCACAAAAAAGTAGTCGTCAAAGAAAAAAGGCAACACAATTTAATATTAAAAAAAAAATACTTTGTAACACAAAATTGTAATAAAAAAAGAATAATAATTTTTATTTTCATTTTTATTTTTATTTGTAAATGTTTTTGTTTTTTTTTTATACAAATTATATTTTTTTCACCACTTTTATTGTTTTCTAAACAAAATAAATAAATTTTTTTTCAAGCAAAAAATCAGCTTTTTTGTTTATATTTCATTTACAGTGTTAGGTTGCCATATACCAACGAAAATTTAGTTATTTGTATATGAAAAAAACTAAAGCTTTACGTACTCAAACGTAAGTCAGACGAACGAATTATAAAAACTCATTTCATTCTCATGAAATTATACACGTATTGTATAAACAAGCATTAAATTTAATAGGCACTACTATGCATTATTTTTAGATTACACAACTACAATTTCTTAATAAAATACCAGATTTAATTTTACTCGAAACACATTATTTTGATTAACAAAAATACTTCAGTCCTTTTAGATATTTTGTACACCAGTGAATGTGTCTTCTAAAAACCTTTCATTTGATAAAAAAATTGTTTATATGTACATACCCAGCAAAAAATACTGCTTCGAAGAAGCGCTTGTGGAAGGTCTTCTTTGAAGGCCTTCCAGAAGGCATGATTTTTGCTCGCGATGTCCCACTTGGTAGGTCCCTTTTAAGCAGGTGAGAAGCGCTTCTATCATGTGATCCAATAAGCACATAATAGAAGCGTTTTCGGAAGAGCTTCCAGAAGAGCTTACCGAAGTGCTTCCAGAAAAGCTTCGAGAAGCGATTCTTCCTTCAGGGAAGCACAATATAATGCCTTCCAGAATTGCTTCATAGAAGGCCTTCTTTACTGCTTCATTGCATGCCTTCTTTACTGCTTATTTTCATGCCTTCTTTACTGCTGCAAAAGAATGCCTTCAGGAAGCACAATATAATGCCTTCCAGAAGTGCTTCATAGAAGGCCTTCTTTACTGCTTCATTGCATGCCTTCATCACTGCTTCTTTTCATGCCTTCTTTACTGCTTCAAAAGAATGCCTTTAGGGAAGCACAATATAATGCCTTCCAGAGTTGCTTCATTGCATGCATGACTGCGAAGCACTTCTTTGGAAGCACTGAAAAGAAGTTACTGCTTACCAGATCTAAAATATTTTTTGCTTGGTAGTTACTTTAAATGGAACAAAATAAACCGAAAAAAACGTAAAGTGGGGTAATTATCGACCGCACTTAGTAACGCCTAAACATGAGTTTGAATAGCTAAAAAAGCACATGTCCCTTAAATTGACTAAAAATTGCAAAGAATAACTCTAAAATTAGCAAAATTTCTATCTATATGTACCTTATATTTGGTTGAATGAAAATAAAAGTATATGTTTCTAAGATCACTAGAAATATTTGCTAAAAAAAAATTGTAAACTGCTAGTTTTAAAAGGACAGAATTTTATTCGCATATATCCTATATATCAAAAAAAAATTTTTTTTTATTTTAACATTTTTTTGTGTTATTTTTTTTTTTTGTTTATTAACATTTAACATTTTTTTTGGTGATTTGAGCACACTAAGTTGCTAATTTCAAATAACTAAAATTTAGCTCATATATAACAAAATTTTTGTAGCTTCAACAGATTTATTTTTGATATTCTTATCCTACTAATATTTGAAAAAAAAAAAATGTATACTAATTTAAGTAACTAAAATTTAGTACTGTGCGCACCGGTAGGCTAGTTGGTAGCGTGCTGGCTTATCAGTGCGGGGGTCGTGGGTTCGATTCATACCAGAGGCACTGTTCTGTTTTTGCTACAACGTGCCGAAAGCCATAGTAGTCAGTGCTCGGATAGGATAATACGATATTTGTATTTATTAATTTGAATTTCTAATACAACAAGATACAATATCTTATAAATTACAGTATTAGAATCAGACAAGTTAAACAGATTTGTAATTATATGATTATTAATAAATAAAAAAAAAAAAAAAATTTTGTAATTTTTGCAAAAAAGGTTTACTAATTTCTGTTTTATTAGTGTATAGCAGGGGTGCCCAAGGCCTATGCGCTTGGTGCTCATTTGTTTTTGTAAAAACACTTAGCTATAGGCTGTGTGTTTTAATACACATATAGAGCGCTCAGCACTAGCAATACGAAATACGCAAACAACTTTGTCTTATTAGTTTTTTTGTCGTTCTTCACTGTATACACGCAAGCGCAAAGCAACAACACTTTCTTATGCTTTGCTGGTAAACATTGAAATATTTTTTCTTTTTTCTTTGTATGTATTGGTTTTTACAACAAAAAATATTGAATAAAAATTAGTTTTTCTTTAAATGCATTGGTGTTTGCTCTTCCATAAGGAACTTTTGGGCACTCCTGGTGTATAGCCTAACGATTGTGAATCACTGTTCAGTGAAATACAGTTGCTGAAGAAGGAAAAAGCTTAAAAAATAAACAAATAAAATACAAAAAGTTAAACTAACAAAAAAATAATAAGAACACAAATATTAGTAACTTAAAACAGGATAAGAAAACAATAGGAAATGGCAATGAAGAACAAAAAAAAAAGAAAGAATACACACTACAATACACAAATACACATAAAGAAAACTAAAGGAAACTGATAGTAAAATATTTAGTACAGAAGAAAAAAGGCAACTAAATAAAATCAAATAAACCAACAATAATATCATACAATATTATACGGATATAAAATAGAAATAAAAAAACTAAATAAATATTGAAAATGTAGTAATATTTAGAAAGGGGAAGTTTACAAAAGATAAATAATTATACGTAGCTATATAATAGACTTACTTACAATACATTAAAAGAAAGATGGAAAATTGTGTTACAGTACAAGTTCCTGTAAATAAGCGATACTTAAAAATTGTCAACACTAAAAACAAAGTAAGCTAAAAATTGTGTAAGGGAATGTTCGCTAATGTGGCCCTAGACCTTGTTTTTGTGCTATATAAGAAAAGTGGAACAGAAAACTTTTTAAGAGAAAATAGTTATAGTACGATGTTAAAACAACAAAAGTTAATATTTAAATAACAATATATATTAATTTTGTTCATTAAAACGCTGTATTGATCTTTTAAAGCTGCTATAGAGTTTACCATATGTAAGTGCAACAGAATACTGAGTTTACTTTGTAAAACCAACTTTTTTAATTGCGGTTAACCATCGGTCTTTTATTTTGGTTGTGATCCATATTGAAAATTTGTCTTAAATACCCGAGTAAAAAGAGTTATATATTATTGTATAAAGGGTGATTTTTTAGGAACTTTCTTTTTAAAAGCACTGTTTTTGGCAGCGACCTTCTCACGCGGCTATTCGGAATCTTGAGACTAAATTTCGCACCAAATTTACATTATTGGACATTAAACCACCAACACGCATACGTAGAGTGCGGACACAGCAAAATATCGCAGCTGTAGCCGCAAGTGTTTTTGATGACCATGAATTATTGATTCGGGCCGTTCGCAGCAATTCGGCGCAGTTCGCAGCCTCTGTTACTCCACTACTTGGAAGGGATTAGGGTATAAAACCTTTTAAAATACAGCTGGTACAAGAATTAAAGCTACACGAGCTACCACAACGGCTAAAGTTTGGTGAATGGGCGCTGGCAAAATTGGGTGAATATCCACATTTTTATCGGAAGATTGTGTTCGGCGACGAAGTTCATTCCTGGTTGAATTTTGCTGGTTGACGTATCTAGAACCAGCAAAATTTGCCGCATTTGGTGTGGAAAGCAGCCAGAAGCACTGCAAGAACTGCCAATGCATCCTGAAAAATGCACTGTTTGGTGTGGATTATGGGCTGGTGGCATCATTGGACCGCACTTTTTCAAAGACGACGAAGGCAGGAACATTATTCTGAATGGCGAGCACTTCCGTGAGATTATTACACATTTTTTTCCCCCCAAAATGGAAGAGCTGGACTTGCGTGACATGTGAAACAATGGCCCAATTGAGAGTCGACTTCGGGTTATGTTAAGGCTCATGTCTATAGGGACAAGCCCCGCGTTGTGGTGTAATGGTTAGCGCGTTGGACTGTTACACAGATGGTCCCGGGTTCGATTCCCGGTGACGACAACATCAATTTAGAAAAATAATATGTATGAGTTTCTATCACTTTTATGTATCGCTGCGCCCACCTTCGGTGTTCCCATAGCACTTAACCCCACCGAAGTAAAATAATGAATCTGGGCTATGAAACAAAAAGCTTCAATAAATTCGCCAACTCTACATCAGGTGGCGACCAACAACTGTTCTAAGACTTATCATCTCGCGCAATTACAGTGTTGCCATATTTGAAGCCCTTCATCTTTCACCATCTTTCACCACCTTTCATCTATCCACTATCCCCCTTCCACAGAAAGCAACACGTTAATTAATAGGAAGAACTTCCTGAGTGTTGCTTCTCTTTAAAAAAATAAAAAAAAAATAAAACAATGCTTCCAAATTGAGCAAATTTATTTTGAAAATCATGGTTCTGTTCAATAGACGTATCGCGCACTACGTCCATTTTATGGTCAATATAATCGTCCATCAGAGCAATTAATTCGATTAACTATGGAACGTTTCCGCACCACATTTACGGAAGATGTCATTGCTGCTGTAAAGTGTAGTGTAGAGGAAGACCCCATTCAGTCAATCCGTCAATGGTGACCTCTATAAAGCCATGATTACTGACTTTTTCGTTCATCAATTGAACAACCATGATGTGCCGGAGCTGTGGTTTCAACAAGACGCCGTAATATGTTACACAGCTCGTGCCACAATTGATTTGTTGAAGGAAATGGTTGGTAACCACATAGTTTCACGTTGCCAATCCGTGAATAGGCCTCCAAGATCGTGCGATTTAACGCCGCTGGACTAGTTTCTGTGGGGATATGTGAAGTCGCTAGTCTACACCGATAAGCCCGAAATGATTGACCACTTGGAGGACAACATTCAAAACGTTATTACCAATATACGGCCACAAATGTTGGAAAAAGTCATCGAAATTTTGATTTCCAGATTAGACTACGTCCGAGCCAGCCGTGGCGGTCATATGCCAAAAGTCATATTTAAATTATAATGCCTGAAGATTATCTTTCGAATAAAGTAAATTTCATGTTAATTTAAAAAAATCATCTTTGTTTATTCCATTTCAAAGTTCTATAACTCTATAAAAAACACCCTTTACATTGTACTAAAATCACTAGTATCATATGCTAAAAAATTCTAAACTGTTGAATTAAGAATGATTTCTTTTTATTCTCATGAAAAATTCCAAAAAAAATATGTAAAATTCACATTTTTGGTTTAGTTTGTTTAATAATATTTAGCAAATTTGTTGATGATTTTTGAAGATCAAATTGTCAACTTTAATTAACTATAAAATATAGCGGAAATACAACTTAAAATTTGTATATTTAAGAGATTCAGAATTTTACTCTTCTCACCTTGCAAAACTTTACAAAAACGCTTTTAAAAACACCAGTTGAATCCAATTTTGAGTAGATTTAATAAGAATATCTACATTTTTTATTCTATTAGTGTAAGCATTTATCAATTTTCTTATTTATTAATTTTCCAAACTAATAAACAGAAATTAAAAAAAAAAAAAACATTTTAAAATTAAATTCTGATACCAATTTCACACGAAAAAGTTAAATTAATGTATGTTTTTCTAAAGTATAGTGATTTTTTTTCAACAATAAGATGAAGTGTGAATTATTAAGTGACGATTCCAATCTTCTTCGTATGAACTTCTGTCTCAAATTGAGTTTTTTTTTTGCACATTCAAAGATTTTGTCACAAAACAATTTTACTTTTTTAGTTATTTTTTGTTTATGGTAAATGATTTTGAAAAAAAAGTTATAGTGTGTTAAAGTTAACTCTTCTTTTATTTAGTATTTCCCCATAAACTTGGCATTGTCCAAAACAAAAAAAAAACAAAAACAAAAAAGAAGAAGAAAATAATGCTCCTGTGATAATATTTATGGCGCCAAAAAGTTTAACTCCTTTATTTTTATGTGTGAAAGTGTATAAATTTACCAACCATATAGTAAGCAGTACGTTCACAGTAAATCATATGAACGAACGTATGAAGTAATTTTGTAAATGGTGCGTACACTCATACAAATAAGTCTGTAAAAGTTGCAGGAAAAGTTACTTAAAATTAGTTAAAAATTACTTTGCTAGAAAAACCAGTAAAACTAGCAGAATCTTTTTGCTAAATATTAGTAAAGTAGAAGCAGCACAGAAACTGTAAAATATAAAAAGTTTTTGTTAAATTTTTAGTTGTTCACATAAAACCTAAGCGGGATGTATTTGCGAAAGTTTTTATTATAAATAATTAGATAACTAAAATACAACTCTATAATTATGATATACATTAGTGGTCAACACATTTAGATTTGAGATCGCATTTGTTGTTTTCATTGATTTATTTTCTTTAAATCACACTTAGTTACTAAAATTTATTTTATACATATTCTTCATACATTGTTTTATGTTAAAGAAATAAAAAATAATAATTCAGTGAAATTAAAACAACAACAAAATTAATAATAATAGATGTATTCGAAATGCAGGTGTTCAAAACATTTGCAACTCTCATTATTCTTACTCTTAACGAAACAATTTATACTAACAAATGCTAGGATATAACGGTAATCGCATTACTTTTTAATATGAGATTCAGGCCGTTACATTTTTTAAACAAATTTATTATAATTATTATTCTTTAATAGTTGCAATAAGATGTTGGCAGCAAAAAATGGCTGGAAATAAATACAATTCTGATTTTAAATCAAAAGTTTTAAATGATTTTCAAAATGGACTTTCCCAAAAAGAAACTTCTATAAAGTACTCCGTTCCAAAATCAACGATTTGCCGCATTTTTAATAGTGGCAACATCCACACAACTCATAAAGGTCGAAGACCCCGTATTTCACCTGTAAGAGAAGATCGGAAAATCAAGAAGTTTTTTACGAAATAATCCAAAGCAGTTCCCAGAGAAGCTAAAACTGAACTATTAATAGATGCCAGTCTGCCCACCATTAAAAGAAGAGCCCGAGAATATGGTCTTAGAAGTTATAGATATACAAAAAAACCGTTTGTGTCGGAAAAAAGCCGAAAAGCTCGGCTTGACTTTGCACGCACACACAGAGAAAAAAAGTGCCAACCGAATTGAAAAGTGTATTTTAATGGTAACAACTTATAAATTCAGTTAGTACAACGATATTTACATTAGATTTCGGCATATTTTTAGTGTTGGAACTAAAATTTAGTTGAATTAACCGAACTTTGTTGTAAAAACTAATGTTCAGTTGTGCAAAACGACTAAAATCCGTAATAACCGAATTTGAGTTCTAGTAACCAAATTTCAGTAGGCAAATAGCTAAACTTTTCTCTATGTGCACCCATTTGAACTGGACTCAACAGCAATGGAAAATGTATTGTGTTCAGATTAATCTAAATTCAACCTCCGGGGATCAGATGGAAGAGCCAATGTTAGAAGACCACGAGGCGAAAAGTTTAATCCCAGATACACAACCGCCACACTGAAGCACGGAGGTGGAAACATTATGGTGTGGTGGTGCTTTTCAGGAAATTGGATTGGCCAAATTCACCGCATTACTAGCACAATGACGGACACAATCTATAGAGATCTTTTGAGTTCAGTTATGCTTCCGTATGCCGAATGGGAAATGCCACTCTCACGGACCTTCCAGCACGACAACGACCCAAAACATATGGCGGGGGTTGTAAAAGTTTATCTGCAGGAAAATGAAATTAATATCATGTCGTGGCCAGCTCAATCTCCCGAGCTCAACCCGTTTGAGAACATGTGGATGATTGTAAAACGGAATATCGGCAATAAAGTATTCCGAAATAGTGATGAACTTTTTGTCGAGTTGGAGAAGCAGTGGAATGATATTTCCGACGATTATATTAAAAAGCTAATTGCCTCAATGCCTAAGAGGTGTTCAGAAGTTATAAAAAATAATGGCTACGCTACAAAGCGTTAAAACATTGTTTGTATTTCCTGTTAATTACTTTAAGAGTTGCAAATGTTTTGAACACTGCACTATCGGCTTATTTTGTTAAAATTACTTTTTTTTTATTTTTGAGAAGTTATGAATAATTTTTGATGTATTTGTAAAATAATATGCTATAACTGAATTTAATAAAAAAAAACAAAAACTTATACTTCAAATATTTTTGATCAAAAAAAAATATAATTATCTAAACCATGATTTCAGATGCAAATGTTTTGAACACCACTGTAAATAAAATACATAGTTTTATTTGTTTTTATTATTTCCTTTGTTCCTTTATATGTACATCTTAATAAAATGAAAATAATAGAAAAGTAAGTAAAAATTAAATTTAATAAGCACCGATTTTTTCAAAGATTTCAATATATTTTCATTATTGAAAGAAAAATATTTTTTAATTTTTTTTAAACATTAAAAAAAATTATTTTATATTGGATGTTATTTAATAGAGTGACACAAGTTTAAATCATAATAAAACAAGGAAATATATTTTTGAAATTAATGTTTAAATATGATTTCTGCCATGTGGCAGCCATGGCTGGCGCGTAGAAGGCGCAATCTGGAACAACAATTTTCAACAACTTTTTGCAGTATTTGCGGCCGTATTTCGTCGATAACTCTTCGAATGTTGATTTCCAGGTGTTTAATTGTTTGTGGTATATCGACGTAGACAAGTGACTTAAAATAACAATAAAGAAAATAATCAAATGGGGTTAAATCACACGATCTTGGTGGCTAATTAATTGGGCCATTACGTGAAATTATTTTTTCATCAAAATTTTCTTTAGTTTGGCGAATAGAACAATTATTTTGATTAAAAATTTCCACAATTTGCACGCGTTGCTCTGGTGTAAGTCGATTCATAATGAAATTTCAAAGCAAACTAAAGAAAAAACAACTATCAGCTGTTAAATGGGTGGTCAAATAACGCAGTGATGCCAACTCAAAGTTGTGACACTCTAAAAAAAAAACACGCTTTATAAGTTATTTTATAAACATTGATAAAGAATTGATAACATAATTAATGTAATTTTTAAAGTTTAATTTTGTTTAATAAAAATTTTTTTAACTAGAAAGAAAATGCAACAGATAAATTAAAAATTATTTCAAACAAATACTCTGATATTAATCAAAGATCTAATTTCTGCAGAAAAAAAAACACAAAAAATTTGGCTATAGGCCATACCCAACCCACTTATTATAGTCCTTTAATTCAGAATGAAAAACTTTTTCTTTATTAAAATTTTTAAAAAGTTCTTGAATATTTTTCAAAATTTTACTTTTTTATTAGTTAATAATAAAACCGTTTGCATAAACGTTTCAAAATATTTTTCTATTCAATATTTTTAGATAAAAGTAAATTCAGCAAAATAAAACAAAAATTGTTAAAAACTTAGTAGTTCATTAAGTCCAAAAAGCTAATTTTTTTTACTAAAATCTCAATTTGAACTAACAACTAGTTTAACTTTACTAAATTTTCTAGTAACTTTTTTCTATGACTGTACCAAAAAGTCACAAATAAACATTTTATTTCATCATAACTCTTGCATTTTTACTTCTTTTTAAAAGTTTCTGTATAGGGTAAAGTAGAATAAGTTCGGAATCGTTACCGCTAAAATGCCGTTAACGTTAAAAAGCCGTTACCGAAACAACTGGAATATTGTTTACCCTAAAATACCGTTACCAAAATAAAAGAAAATAGCGTTACTGATACCCGCATTCGAATCTGTTGCCATCCTTGCTTTAAATAAATATTTTCTTAAAATTTATCGCCGATTTATTGTTTTGGCGTTTTTAAAATACAAAATAAATTGCAAAATTTCACACTCAGCGCAATTTTGAATTAAATATTAACAGTTTACCTTAATTTTTAAATTTCATTTTTTTCCGGCAAGAATTTGTTTCGTTAATTTTGCGTGATTCACATGAATCACATGTGAAAAAGGATCGTAAGTGATTTTGCGAGAGTGTTATTTTTGTCTCGTGAGGGTGAGTGTGTGTGAGTCATAATTGGATCACCACATTCGGACAACTTTAATACATATTTTAATTTATTATTTATTTATTAAAGTGGAATATCTAGTTAACACCCCAATAGAATATATATATGCGTAAGGACATTAGTTTAAAAAAGAGAAAACGTAAAAGTGCCGACTATTGCGTAAATTACCCTATTTTGTGATTTAACACTTTACAACTGTTATAATTTTTTTTTCTGAGAAAATATATTTCGGTGTCTGTTGATAAACTTAAACAAGTTTTCATATTTTTATTGTTAAACTTTATATAATTTTGAATAAAATTTATTGGAATCAAAATTTCTGCATTCTATATGGATAAAATCATTCCCAGTGTAGAAAAGCATTGCCATATTAGTTGGTTATATAAGTACATATTTGGTAATGGCAAGTACTTGCAAATGTGATTACAAATCTCATTAATTTCATGTGAGGATTAGGGTAATACAATTTTTTTTGCAGAGACTAGTCTAGTCTGATTTAAAAATTTATATTGTTTATAATTTTTGGAAAAAAACTTTTATTCTTCTTCTTGACCTCAACATTCTAAATTAAATTTGTTAAATTCTTATTAATTAAAAATTAATTGCGACTGTCTATATGACGTTAAAATAACACTGTACTGTAAAATACAGTATAAAATTTTCCCTGTGGCGATGTCTCAACTTAAAAACGCAAAAGTTGTCAACACTGAACGTAAAAACCATACGTCAATCTGGTAACATTGTGAAATAGAGACGAAGGAAATTAGAAAAATAAACAAAAATCTAAAAATAGAATATTTGTGTTTGTTAGTGTTGTCACTTCTGAGTATATAATACAATAACTAAAAAGCTATTAGAAAGAAAACTGCAATTTAGCTGCATTACTTTCGAGGCCATACTTGAGTGTGATAGCTACACGGTAATGACTTGGTATTGTTATGTTTGTAATGTAAGAAGAGTGCAGGTTTGATTGTTACAGGCACAGGTTGTTGAAAAATATATCATATAGAGACAATCTGCCAATTGTAATACACAAATAGTAATACAATTAAATATTTTAATTTAATAAAACTTACACCCAAAATATTTAAAAAATATTAACTTCAAGTGTTTTTGTCCTTTTTTTATAGAGTTTGCTAAAAATCAAAAAAAAAGATTTCCTTACTTTTTTTCAATTAAATGGGTTTGTTGAAAATTTTAAAAGCTGCACATTAAACATTAATTGAATCAATTAAATATTTGCTCAAATTCGGAAACTGCTTGATATTTTTTTATACTATCCCTCAAAAGTGAACATCAACACATTGTTGTGGTTTTTTTTTGTAATATTTATGTAGTTGTTTTTTATAAACGTTTATGTTTAGTGGTGGTAGTAATAAATATTTTAAATTAATTTCAATTAGATTAGCTATTAATTCTCATTAGGTTTATTACTTTATTAAGTTAAACAATTTAGTTTCAGTTGTTTAAATCTGAATATTTATTTATTCTAAAACATTATCATAAAATTGATAAAATTGAGTTTGTGATTTAACATAACAAATATCTCTAGAAATTCTAATAAAAAAGTCCTCTGAAGATTTCCTTGGGCAGGAATGAAATCCGGATAGGGACACGCCTACATCAGATTGCTTTTCACAATTTGTTAAATAAGTTTTGGGACTTTAGCACATTTAATTACTATAAATGCAATTAATGATTATCCCGATGAAAATAAATTTAAATAACAGGTGCTTATGCAAATTTAAATGTAACTGATACTAATAGAAAACATATGATTTTCTTTTGTTGATTTACTTGAATAAACGTCACTACATTGCTAGTAGTATTTGGAAGATGACAAAGCCAATTGTGACAATATTTTGTTGTTGTTTTTGTTTTTTCCTTGATATTTTAAATTTTGAAGGTCGCTCCTAGACGAGGACAAGAAATTCTCATTGAGTTTGTGATTTAACATAACAAATATCTCTAGAAATTCTAATAACAAAGTCCCCTGAAGATTTCCTTGGGCAGGAATGAAATCCGGATAGGGACACGCCTACATCAGATTGCTTTTCACAATTTGTTAAATAAGTTTTGGGACTTTAGCACATTTAAGTACTACAAATGCAATTAATGTTTATCCCGATGAAAATAAATTAAAAAAAAAAAAAAAGTAATATTTATCGTTTAATAAAAATTAAAATTTCTTTTTTTAAACAGAAAGAAAATGCAAAAAAGATATTGCAAATTATTTTAAACAAAAAAAAAATACTCCGATTTCAACACAAGGGCTAATTTCTGCGAAGAAAAAAATCCAAAAAAATTTTGCCATAACCCCTATAACCCACATAACCCATTTAAATGTATTTTCTTTCTATTGAACAGTATGGACTATAGCAAATTAACTCTTTGATTAATATCAGAGTATTTGTTTGAAATAATTTTTAAATTATCTTTTACATTTTCTTTCTGTGTAAAATAATTTATTAAAAAAAATAAACTTTAAAAATTTCAATATTTACATTATGAATTTTATGATAATCTTTTTGAATAAATAGATGGTCAGATTTAAACAACTGAAACAAAAGCCAATTGTGATAATATTCTGTTGTTTTTTTTGTTTTTTCTTTGATATTTTAAGAAATTCTCATTGAGTTTGTGATTTAACATAACAAATATCTCTAGAAATTCTAATAACAAAGTCCATTGAAGATTTCCTTGGGCAGGAATGATATCCGGATAGGGACAAGTCTACAGCAGATTGTTTTCACAATTTTTTAAATAAGTTTTGGCACTTTAGCACATTTAATTACTATAAAGGATTACTGATGAAGGTTGTGTTACCAGAAACTGCGCAGTCTTATTCAATAAAAAATTTACAATGTATTTATGATTTTTAGAAAAGTATGCTTAATCTTCTCTACCACGCCTATCTCAAACAATTGAAAAATATGTGCATATTAATTATAGTATTAATTGCATACTGTCTAAGAAGACGATGAATAAAATTCAAAAATCCCCAATAAAATGGAATTAATGTTTATCCCGATGAAAATGAATTTAAAAAAACTAAATTAGTTCACTAAATAAAGTTATAAACCTAATAAGTTATAAACCTAATGCACTCCATTCATGCTAGTGTCTAATAACTTTTTCTGTATTTTTTTCTAATAGTCAAAGTAAATTATCATATAAAAATTATAATTTTTCTGTTAATTTAGAGAAAAATTTGTCATGATCTAAAACTAAAATTGTAGAATTTTTATTTTTAAACCCGGTATTTATGTGGTTATACAACCACTTTATTTGATGGATTATGCAGTGAAATGGTCTGAAACCAAACTAATTTTGTTTAACAATGCCATGTTGATCCATAAATTTTGAATTCGGAAATAAGTCCGTAGGTCTAATGTGTATTAAGTATTAGTAGTTTATAACACTTTTTTAATAGTTTTAAAAGGCGATTTATAAACAATTTCTCCATTATCGGTTTAAAGCTCACATTTTGCATCGATGATAAACATTTAAAACAAAATTGTTATTTTACGGAAAATGAATGGCACACGTTTCATAGTGTTGCCAGCCCTGAATTAGACAACAAATACTTCATTATACTAATATTATACAAACTTTATGACATTTATTGACATGTTGTTTGATAATACATGTAGTCATGTATGTACAAGTAAATATGTATGAAATATATTTACCTATGTATATAAATACATGTCGATGCTTAAAATATGCATTACGTAAATCAATATGCATGCAAATGGAGATCTAACTCTCGTTATAACATTGTCATATCTGTTGTGCGATTATGTTGTATGTGTAATTTATAAGTGTATAACAATGAATACATGTATGGGTGTATTAAATAATGATCTTTCTATGTGTGTTAACATAGTTTATCTAAAGTTAAGGAGGCTATTTGTGATATTACATTAATTAAGATTCATGAATCTTATAAAATAATTTTAGAATCATTCAACGGAAGGTCGAAAACAAATTTAATGAGAAAACAAAAGTCGAAGATCAAAAAAGTTTAATTTTTGTATGGAAAGATTAGGGTAAAGGAGCCTAAGTTCGGCACCCCTCCAGTAGTTAGCATAAATTTTTACCTCAAACATGAATAAATACGAATAACGGTAGTTAATTATTTAACAATGATCAACTTTGCATTAAAAATACATACATTCTTCAATTTGTAATAATAAACTTGAACTGAAATAAGTATTTTCGTTTCGTTTTATCCTTTTCTTCTAACAACTTTTTCAACACTTGTGGGAGTGTTATTTTTTAAAGTGATATTTGTATTCAATAGGCTAGTTTAAAGAGGTAAGTAACTACACTGAAAAAATATTTTCCCACTTTTTGCAATTAAATCAATTTGTTGAAAAATTTAAAAGTTGTAAATTAAAAATTAATTGAATCAATTAAATATATTTGCTCAAATTCGGAAATTGATTCACATTTTAAATGTCTCTAAACTATGCGCTGTGCATACATATATATATATATATATATATGTATGCGTAGCGCATACTTTAGGGACATGGCCAAAATTGTTCCCGAAATATGCGGTGTATCGAAAAAATTGTCCTCATCTTAAACGCTAGATGTATGAAAAGGCGCGAAAACTTTGGGGACAGTCCCCAAAGTAAGCAAATGTCCCTTAACTATGCGGGGGAACGAATAAATGTCTCTAGACTATGCGCTGTGCATACATATATATATATATATATATATATATATATATATATATATATATATATATATATATATATAAATTATTATATGTTTTTGAAACAGGATCTTACATATAAACATATGAATAACCTTAAGTTTACAATTTTTTTCTCTTACAATTAAAAAAGACTTTGATCTTCCTGTTTATTATATATATTCCCGTCGTTCCTATAAGAAGCATAGGGCCTCCTATAAGGAGCATAGGGCCTGTTTATTATTAAGATTCAATTATGATATTGTACCTTAAAAATTTTAAATGAAAACATAAAATTAGAGTTCAACAATTCATACTAAGTGAACGTTTTTAATACCTTTTATTTGTATCTGTGAGGTGCTGTTTAAAAAACTTATTATCATAAATACATCGAAAATGTTTTATTTTAAGTAAAGGTTATACATCTATTTGCGTTTCATAATGTTAACAATAATTACCTAAGCACATTTCTTACCTTTGTATGAACTTATTTGTCAAAAACACCAATTATGAAAAATTTATAGAAACCACTTGTGAACTTATTGAAATTTTAAAATAAGAGTTAAATGCGCTAATATTGTCTTATGAACACAAAATTAATAAAAAAAAGTCTGCTTATTTAACTGAAAAGGAGAATACCGTAATGGTTTCTCTAAAAATTGGAAATACCATTTTCAAGTTTGAAAATCTTACCCGTAATTTTGTACAACTTTTAACAAATACGTAATATAAATAATAAAAAACTGCGTAAATTAATAAGTAAAAGTTAACATATCGGTATTTTTTGGATATATGGAATCACATATTTATTTATATATGATTCCTTATATAAATATATCATTCCTGTTTTGCATATAAGATATTCGATATACCTTCATATTTGTCCATATATGTATATGAAATAACACATAATTCCATATATGATACGCTTTTGGA
Source organism: Delia radicum (assembly GCA_021234595.1). Classification (NCBI taxonomy): domain Eukaryota; kingdom Metazoa; phylum Arthropoda; class Insecta; order Diptera; family Anthomyiidae; genus Delia; species Delia radicum. The sequence continues at coordinate 273,816,563 of CM037851.1, read as the reverse complement.
ATAATATGAAATCTCACATACTTCCATATATGTTCATATATGAGATGCTTTTGGAAATATAAAATCTCATATTCCTCGATATATGACCATATATATGTACCGTTTGTATATATAGAATCACATATACTTCCATATATTCCAATATGTAAAAGATATATGTCCATATTTGCCCATGTACGTAACCATATATGAATATATATGGAAATATTTGAACATATATAAACTTTTTTAACTTTTTCAATATATTTTTTAAGGAAAATTAAAAAAAAATTCAGAACAAGTTCTGAATTTTAAGAGTAATACAAATCTTAAATTATCTAAAAATCAAAAAAAATTAAAAAAAAAAATTTTTTATAATTTTTCAATAAAACGTTTAGTACCACCGTAAAACCGCTTACGTGACATGCCTGACCGCTACGCGCTATTTCAATTCATTGGAATAACGACAGTAACCACGCCCTAGTCCAGTCTGGTATCGACATCGGAAATTATATCGCTAATGATATCATAATATATGACAATAGTTATATCGGATTTTAAATTTAAAAAATACCGAAAAATAATGACCCATTAAATATTTCACTATATCGTGTATTTAGTTAAAATTTTATATAAAAAAAAAAAAATTTAACAATTTCACAAGAAACAAATTTTTATTATTACGAGTGTAAATATGCCAAGAATATTATGTAGTTTACTGTTTGTAGTTTAATAAAAAAGTTTTCAGTTGAGTTGAAAATAAAGAAATATGCATTTATTTTTCAACTAAATAAAGGGTCCGCCAAATAACTTTTTTTTTTTTTTTGAACTCCTGAACCAATTGGACTTTGTATGGCGTCATACCAAGGTCTTTGTGCAAAATTCGTCTCAATGATGTCTCCGAAATGTTCAATTGTTGAGAACGACGGTGTATTGATGTTGATGGCGCTTCACGCAAACTTTCTGCCACAGTAGCAATATTCTCGGGTGTACGCACTGTTTTTGGCTTTTCACGCTTTGTTTTATCGATGAGGATGCCAGTTTCTTTCACTTTTTTCACAAGATAACGAACATACGGACCATATTCGTTCAGCGGAAGGATACAACTAATTATCTGTCAAATCAGACATGAGCTAAGTGTGACCATTTACGAAATAAGCACTAGTTGAAAAAAAAACGTTAGATGGCGGACCCTTTATTTATTTAAAATTGTTTATGCATTTGCTTAATATAATTTACTATCATTTACCAATTTATAAGTTTTATAAAAATTTAACCACAAAAACTGAATATTGCAGTTTATTTGTTTCCGTTACAGTTATTATAAATTCAAATTATTTTTTTTTTTTTCAAAAAAATATTCAAATAATTCGTACTTGATTTTTTAATTAAAATGGTTGGTTTATAAACACAAAATTATTTCAATTCAAATTAACAGAAATTGAAAAATTTTACACATGTAGTGTGTGTGCATACATTTTGTAAAAAAGAAAAACAAACATAAACAAAAAACTGAAATAATTTCAAATGACTGACTCGAACATTTGTTTTTACTGATCTGTAGTTAAAATGTGAACATATATTTTTAACTTAATATGCTTTTATTTTTACGGATTTGTTAGTTTTTTATTGTAGACCGGATTTTAAGTGATTTATCATTTATTTTAAATTACATTTTCAGTTAATTTAAACAACAAACTATTTTGAGTGTATTGGTGTTGGTCTGAATCGTAAACATCAAAAAAAAAAAAAATATGAGAAAATTCAAGAGAAAATGTAATTTATCTTAAATTTTACCAAAAAAAAAAAAAAATAAATCCCGAAAAGTTCCTAAAAATCCCAAAAAAAAAACGGGATTTAAAAGAGAAAATCCCGTGATTCGGGATTTAATAAATCCAGAAAATCCCGGGATTTTGGGATTCAAGATTTCCTGTTTGGCATCCCTTTTATATAGGCTGTGTAGCTGTTACGTAGGCGTATGAGTTATAAATAATACATATAATATAACTCATACGTCTACGTACTAGACCAAGGTTTTAAATTCTCTATGTTTTCTAATATTCAGTGAATATTTTCGCCGAAACTAATGCGAGTTTCACGATTAAACTTCTACTTCGATAAAAAAAAACAGCTAACCTTTTTATATAAATGAAAAATAAAAACAATTTCTCTAATTTTTAGATAAATTGAGATCTGAATTATTAAAAAAAAAAAAATATTTTTTTCAAATTCTCAAAAAAAAAAATATATATTGGTTACTGGCAGTCGGATATTTCCGTTAAGTTATAACAAATAATATACTGGAAATGAATTTCAAAATTCGTCAATATTTAACCGCTCCATTATCCGCCCACTTTTGGAAAAAAATATAATAATTTTACCATTCTTCGTTTACATTGTATTGGACAACTAGTGTTTCCAATTATTCGACCAAGGCTATTAATCGTTAAATGCAAATTAATGTGTTTTTTTTTTTCTTTTTAACCATAAAAACACACACAAAGCTTTATAAAATATCAGGGATGGGCCTTTAAAACTAGGGCAAGCGATTTTGTTAGTAACTGTCTAACAAAAAAATTAGTCGAGAGCTTAGTAAAACGTTTTATATCCTAATTTACAGTTTTTGTACTAATTTTTAGTACAAAATAGTTTCTTATTAATAATTTTTCCTATTCTTTATTTACAAATTACAATTTTTGTTGCTGATTTTAACCACTATTTCACTTGCTTTTTAAACTCGAGATAGCAAAAACTAACAGTTTTATTTTCAAGTTGAATATTTTTTTAATCTAAAATACCAGTAAAATGTAATGTTTTAATTTAAAAAAAATATTAAAATTATTTAGTAATAATTACAGACACGTTTTGCTAAAATTATATAAACGGTCTGCTGGCATAAACATAATATTTTTTTTTGAAAAATCACAGATTTTTCTGTAATTTTTACAGACTTTTTGTATTTAAGTAAAGAAAAATATTGTAAACGTTTTTAAAACTTTTTAAAATTTTAGTAAATTCTAAATGGAAATAGGATTGCTAATAAAAATTTTTTTAAACCGGTTCCAGAACCAGTTATAGAACTGGTTCTGGGGCAGTGACACCTTTCATTTCGACTCCCAGGAACCTGTTCTAGAACCGGTTCCATGCAACCGGTGGTAAAAGAAGTTGTTCTAGAACAGGTTCACAGGTAATCTGTGCTAAAAAATTTTGCTGGGACAGGAAAAGGACTAGACCAGTGACTAAAGTATTTTTGATAAAGTATTTTTGATTTTTGTTTGTTGTTCGCTGAATCCGAATCTGACCTCAGAATTTCTTCATTACAACACGTTCTCGAAGTGTCTGAACCAAATGCTTAAAAAAGGCCTGTTTTCGCAATATTCGGGATTTTATATCATCGAAAATTAAATTGTATTCCATAAACTGTTTATGTGTTCTCAGAATTTCATCTGTTGCTTTTAATTCAGGTTTAACCTTTCCAATGGCTTTATTTCTTTTTGGGGAAATCATGCGCTGATAATCATTGATATGTTATTTTCGCTATTACCATAACAACAACAAATATCAAATTACCATAAAAGCCACACCAATAAATTCAGCAAAAGATTTCTTCGAGGAGGTTTTGAAGTGGTTAAACCTGAATTTTAAAGGCACAAGAGAGTACTTAACAGAGGCGATTAATCGAGGAATCGGTTAATCGATTAACCGAACGGGAAACACTAAGGACAACACATTTTGTAAGTGACATTGATACGTTATACTTTTATCTGTAGCGCGGCAGCTGGCTCAAAAAAATAAATATAAATCAAATGAACTACGAAGAAAATGTATTATTCAAATATTTTGGTACAAAAACTACATCACACTTGTTCAACAAAAGGGTCATAACGCAAAAATTTTCAAAACCCATTTTTTTGGCAAGAAAACCACATACAGTGGTCATCTCTATCCACTTTAAAAATATTAGATCGGTCTCTGTACTCTTTAGCAAAAACAAAAAACCCAATATTAGATTTTTATAGTGGCTAGAGATGACCACTGTACGTCGTTTTCTAGCAAATATAGATTTTGAGTTAAGACCCTCTTATTGAACAAGTGCGATATCCAAAAAAAAAAAAAAAAACTACTACAACATTTCACAAACATCTTGACTGTGACATTTGAATAATATTTTTCAATGCCTTTATATGTTTTATTAACTACTTTTTTTTAACAATTTAACAAATTACTTTCAAACCACTTAACGAAATTAAGTTTTAGTTAACAATTTTAAAATTTTTTATAAAAAATATGATAAAATTGCTAATGCTTTTCCATTTCACACAATTAATTAAATATTAAATCCTACACAATTAATAATAAATAATCTTTTGGAAAAATAAGTTCTATTTTTGTCTTAATTAATTATTTTACTTAATAACCACTTTTAATCCTAAGCACAACTATTCATAATTCTTTTTAACACTTCTCCAATTTGTGAGGAGTTATAAAACTTTAACATAAAATAGCATTTAATCATTTTCAACAATAACAACAGCATCAACAACAGCAACAACAATTAAAGCAACAAAACAAAAACTAAATGAATAAGCATTGAAAGTTAACAAAGTTGCCAGAAACAAAGATTTATCTTTAAAATTGCAGCTTAATCATGAATTGAAATACAAGGTTTTGTGTTTCTTAAAATTTTCGCTCAAAAAATTAATTATAAAAATTTTTAATTTTTTTTTATATGCAAAACGTCTTGCACGACCTGAGATTTGCATTTACATTGATCGTTTTGATAAACTTGGGCTAAGTATAACAGTGATTCGCAACTTGCGGCCCTTACTGCCAACTGAAATTTGGTTCCTATTACTCAAATTCGGTTATTACGAATCTTAGTCGTTTTGTACAACTGAACATTAGTTTTCACAACAAAGTTTGGTTAATTCAACTGAATTTTACTTACAACAACCCAAATATTTAGAAATCTAATGTAAATATCGTTGTGCTAATTGAATTTATAAGTTTTCAATTCGGTTGTCATTTTATTTCTCTGTGTGCACGCTTCAGCAATCTTGTTTATTATAGTTAGTATAGGATACTAACAATATACGCTTCCATCACAGTATTTCATATTAACCCATTAGCGCCTATTATCACCCATTAGATATATACGAAGAATTTTAAAATTGTAAAATAAATGAGACCCAAACATTGTCTACTTCCCTTCGTGGAATATAATTAACGAACAATAAGGATAATAAGGAACAACAGAATATAAATTTGATATAAATCCGTTTACCAAAGTATTAGTTTTTAAGAAGAAACCTAATTGAGCACTCAGTTTTTGGAGTTTCAAAACGGATGTTTTTTTGTTGTTGTGTTAAAAAACATTTGACTTGAGCGCTTTTTCAAGCTCAATCAGTATAAATGAACTAGGTCGTTCATATACTTCAATAATTTCGTTCAATCGATCATATGACAATTTTTAAGATCGTTTGTTTAATAAATTTAAATCGAACTGTTCATATCTTACACCTTTTTTTAATGCTAATAATTAATAATGATGAAAATATAAAGGGTCCGCCATCTAACGTTTTTTTTTTTCAACTAGTGCTTATTTCGTGAATGGTAACACTTATCTTATGTCTGATTTGACAGATAATTACTTTTATCCTTCAGCTGAACGAATATGGTTGTGTATATGCTTGAACAACGCTGGGAAATATTGCGACATTACTTTGAAAATCATGGTAATGTTGCAGAATGTGTGCCAATACACCCAAAACGAGTCACTGCTTGGTGCGGATTTTGGTCCAGAGGCATAATTGGGCCGTTTTTCTTCGAAAATGAGCAAGGAGTGGCCGTTACAGTCAATTGCGATCGTTATCGGGCCATGTTGAACGAATTTTTGTTCACAAAAATTGAAGAGAATGAAATTCAGCTGCACACAATCGATAATGGGCTTAAAAATTGGACCGATCGTGTAGGCTACTACATGGCCAGCCGAGGCAGCCATTTGAATGAAATTATTTTCCATTATTAACCGGAAGGATTGTACTTTCAAATAAAAAAAGAAATTTGAGAAAATATTCAGTAGTTTTTTTATAGCATTTTCAAAAAAAAAAAAGTTATTTGGCGGACCCTTTATAATATTAAAATTCAGACAAGAAAATAAATTAAATAAAAATATTTAAATATTTTAATACAAATAATACATATCGCACATTTACTTCAATAACGTCATAACTCAAAAATTTTGAATTTGTAGAAAACGAGTTTAAAGTTTTCAATTCACTCCCAACTTAAAGAAAAAATAACGACATAATTTCTTTCAAGAGGTGAGTATAATAGATATCAATACGACATTTTTACACAATATGATACGTGAAATAACGAATAATTCTGCCTCTTTAACTCAAAATCCATGTTTTTTTGAGTTGTGACGTTCTTGAAGTAAATGAGCGATATATATAGAAGGAAAAATTTTATTGTTAAAAAATAATCATGCGATTTAACAATACACACATCACTTTGTTGGTGTCGACTCTTCACAATCACCACTCATGATTCGATACATTCTCAAAATTTGCGTGAAGAATTATCGGTTAAAGCTATTAAATTTTTACCATCTCTAAAAATAAACAGAAACAGATAAGGAGAAGTTCAAAAACATTAAAAAATATTAATTTATTGATTATATTGCAATTAAATTGTTTTTTTTTTTTTTAGTTTTTGAAGAAAATTTAATAATTTTGATGTGTTTTTGCAAAAATAAATAATTTGTTTCCCAATGCAAAAATCTTGGCAGACAAAGACAAAAACTTTGTTTTTCAGACTTTATCTTGTTATTCTGCCGGAGTTGAGTTTTTTGCACTTTTATTGTTGAAATTAATTAAATCAAAAAATAGTTAAAAATTTAAAGAATTTCCATGTTTTAATAGAAAAAGCAAACATTTTCTTTTCAAACGCTTCAATGTTGGCGACGAAGAAAATTGATAAAAACGCGCGTCGAACGCGTATTATAGAATGTATCGATGATCACCTAAAAACATAGGTTTTCTTTATATCACTAGCCTATTATGGAATAGTTACGACCCGTATTTATGGATTTATTACGCAGAAAACTTAAAAACGGATTTCAATTAAAAAATGTATTTAATCAATTAATATTTTAATTGATTTTGCACCTATCACCGCAACGATATTATTAATTAAGACTTTTATTGAAAATTAAAAAGAGAAAAAAGCTATAAATAACTATATACAAAAAAAATTATGATACTAAAAAAAGTGTGTGAACGACACTTTTGTATGGATATGTATTTTTAGTAAGGCTGTGTCTGTTTGGGTATTTGTGTATGTACTTGTTTTGTTTGTAATCTACAAATGGATTTGCTAATTAATACTGAAACTTTTCTATTTAACATACAGTATATGAAAAAATAATTTGAGAATTATGTCTAAAATAAGATATGTATTTATATATTTAGAAGTCAATTTAAATATTAATTGATACAATTAAATATTTGTTCAGAAACAAATTTAATTTAATTCAAATCAAATCTTTTATTAGACATTTTAGGTTGACAATTTTTTCTGTGTACAGAAATAAACACGAATATTTTTATGTATTTCATTTAATTTGGTTCTCAAATATGACATTACAAAAATTTACGTTTTGAAAAAACAATTTAAAATAAAATGAACGGAACGAACGACTGAACTAAAAGAGCGAATTATGGTGAACTAGGTCATATAGTTCGATTGTGTGAGTAGTTCAATTAAATTATATCGTTCATATTTCATTTTTATAAAAGTAAAAAAGTTGACTTTCTATTGCAACTATATAACCCTAACCTGTTCTAAAACTGGTTGCCCCAATCACAATATTACAAAAGATTAACAACTTTTTTTCAATTTTCACTTTGATTCGTACACTCAAAAAAATAAGTTAGTACGTCTTGTAAATCAGGTATACTATTTTTTAGCAAATTTTTTTGCTAAAATCGTGTTTTCAGCTAAAATTTTTGTTATACTTATTCAGCACTTAACTGTTTTATTCTAATGCTTTACTAATATACTAATGTTTTACTAATTAATTTTGCTAAAAAAAAATTGTGCTGATAAGCACATTAATAGTGTGGACGACAACCAGATTGAAAGATATACGCAGAATGAAGCAGATGTCGCGGCATGTCAAGATGCAGTAAGGAAGAGGAAAATGATACTAAAAGTGCAACTCTAATAAGACATATACAAAAATCAACCATGGAAGACTTGTGTATCTGTTTTTCATACATAAAACAAAATTGAGGATTAAAACAACTTAAATTTTGCGTTGTCACCGGCTTGTGAAAATAATTGTCTATTAATTAAATAAAAGACAAAATAAAATATTTAAATTTAATATGTATTTCTAAACTAAATGTTTATAGATTGATAATCTAGTGTGGCCAAATTGCAAACAAACAAACATATACAGACATGTAGACAGAGTAAAGCGAAAGACAAGGACACATTCTTATGTAGATTTTTATGGTTCCTTTTTCTTATTGCAAAAAAAGGGTTGTTTTTTTCGTTTCGTTTCTATAATTATCTTCGGCAGTTGCGTCCTTTAAAAGATAGCATCATTTAGACAACCATTGATGTAAGTAGTTGAAAGAAAATTTTTGTTATGTTATATATATTTATTTCTATATATTTTTAGATATTAAATTAATTCATGTCGTCAATGTGGGAAAATGAAAATTTTTATATTTCGTAATTATTGTAAATTATTTTTAAAAGAATCACAAAAATATGTTTTATGATTTTCAGCAAATATATTAACTAAATTACAATTTTTTTACAATTTTTTTTTGCGTTTTTTTCAGTCTACTAAAATTCAGCAAAAAATTTATTAATTTTTAGCACGGCTTTTTTATTTCTAATCTACTAAGTGTTAGCAAAACTTTTGCTGAATCTACTAATTTTGTTGCTAAAAATCATCTCGCTGGTTTTCAGCAAAAGATTTTGCTGACATTAGCAATTTTTTTGCTAGCACCCTCCTGACTAAAATTTTGCTAACTTTACAAACTTTTTTTTTTTGAGTGTAGCGATCGGAAGACATACGTTTTATTATCTTCCTCATAGCGGCCATTATAAGAAATATTTTACTTAAGGTTATATGCCAATAAATAATGGAACTCACTTAAACCCCTTAGCAAATATTTCCATAGTGAAATCTCCATTAAGGTTCAAATTTGTCACATCTGGCAACATCAACAATTTTTCGAAGACTAAGATGATGTTGACGATGACTATGATGTTGATAATCTTTTTCGACCAGTTTTTCCTTAAAACTTTTTTGCATAAGTTTTTGTGTGTGTGTGGGTGGAAAGTATACAAACACACAAATAACAAAATTACAAATGAAAAAGCATATTTTTGATGTTGCCACACAATGATTAAAGTTATCTATCTGTGTATGTGTGTGTGTGTAAGTAGTAAAAAGTAGTTTGTATAAATAAACAAACAGTAATAAACTAAACAAACAGTCATCACTGACACATGTCGATTAGTATTTAACATTAATTGATATTAATCGTTGATGCTAAAGCTAAAGAGAACTAACTTACTATGACTATTACATAGTTCTTGTGATAGTTAACTATGTTGTGATAATGATGATGATGAAGATGATGCTGTTGATCTCATTTCATAGCATTGTCATAATTAATATGTTTAAAGGAACACTGTGGTACTGTGTAAGTAGTTTGGTTATATAAGATAGGAAATATAAATTAGTTTGATGAGTTGAGGAAATTTATTTTCAAGTTGGTTTCATTAGACTTTTCTATGATTAAATGTTTGTGATGGACATATAATGAATATGAATGAAGACAAGTTAATAAAGTTTATTTATTGGTTTAAGATTAATAATAATAAAATAAAAATAATTAAAGAAGTTCATCTATAGAAAATGTTGAGAGGAATACAAAGAGTTAAATTAACATATATTGAATGAACAACGATTGATATATAAACTCTTGTATTTATTGAAGATGTTGCTCAGGTAGAAATTGACAGCCGTGCGAAAGTAATAGTTCATTTATGATAATTTATATATATTTTAAGATTAATTGATAATAATCATTGATGCTAAAGCTAAAGAGAACTAAGTTATTCCGGATCTGAACAAATATGGTCATATATGTTCATTTGGGGTACAACCAAAATAAGGCCCTATCACCACGCTGTAGCCGATGTTGTGCTGAAACCGAAAAATGTTTCCTCAGGTCATTTCGGAACAAAAACGTTCCGCGTTGAAGCCGATTTCTGAAAGTCCTTTAAGATTTTTTTTTTTATTTTTTCAAAATTGTTTATTTTTTCAAAATTTTATATTTTTATACTTTTAGCAATAAATTATAATATTTCGCAAAATTTGCATAAGACAGCGTAGGTAAGTCGCAATATTTTATCAGGATTAATTTAATTTATACAGAATATTATTCAATATTTAATGGAAAAACTTATAATTTATTTATCATTTAATGAAATTATAAAGAAAATATTTTTATTTTTTTAAAATTTTTTTTTTTAAACTTAATTGCATTTGACGCGGAAGCTTTTTTAGCGATATCGAAAATCTAAAGATGCAGTTCTTATTGTTTTTTTATGCACTACATGGTATGAATACGGCCATTTTGATATTTTCAAAAATTGTAAAAAAGTTGTATCTCTAATGTTCATATTGTTCATACATTATATATTTTGTCGTTTTATTTTTTTTTTTGAAAATTTTGTATTTTAAAAATTGTTTCAATAAAAAATGCAATATTATTTAAGTCTTATTTGAGTCCTTATTGCGAAAAAAGAAAGTTCTTTAAAATGGCAAAACATGTATATTATGTAATTATATCAGCGCAAACATTCGGTTTATTACTGCATTACAACGACATCTTTTCCGATAATGAAGTATAATACGACCACATTAAATTAAAGCTTTGTGAACAATATTAATATTATAAGTTTTTTAAAGAGAAATTGGAATTGCCCAAAGGAGTTAAAAATTTAAAAAAATCGGATTTTCTTGTTTACAGTATTAAAGTACTGGAGAAACTAAATACTTTGATAACGACATTGCATATGTTGGTGACCAGTATTGCCACTTATTTGAAATATTTAAGATAGGGATTATAAAAGTTTACCTGGGACAGTCGTGTTAAAGCCGAACGATTACGAAAATTAATAAAATTCCAGACACCCCCCGATGGAATTTAATAAACATTATTATATGTTATAAGTTATGCATTCAAATAAATTGTTTTTTGAATAAAAAAAAATTTTGGACATGCACGGAGATGTTTTATATACGCTTATAATACTATGTAGATAAAGACCACTGCAAATGTAGTTAAAAATAAATGAAATTTCACTTAAAGAAAGGACGACTTACATTTCAGTAAATTCAACTAACATTTCACTTGTTTTTTAATATTCAAAAAATTACTAACAATTGCAGCAAGAATTAACCATATGTTAGAAAAAATAAACAAACATTTATTTTTTTAATAACTTGAATAATTTTCCAGTTATAATAGTTTTTTGTTTTTATATACATCGAGATTATTTTTATGTTATTTTCAATTCATAACGAGCTTTCAACCTCCGTATATTTACAAAAATAAAGCAAATCAAACATATTAGCTAGGTTGATACTAGTATTTCGATCTGGCTAAAGATCTCATCAGAACCCGAAGTTTTAGAAAAGCTAGAGCCTATATAATAGGCAGAACTTTAACAAAAAACCTATTAATAATCAATTTTGCTCCATTCTTGTCTTCTTAGTAATCAACCACGTGGTTAGGTCTTTTCCTAACAAGCATCATGACGTTAATAAACTTTGAAGACCAAAAATGTTCTATTTCTATAAAAAATTTTTAGTGTGTACTCTGGCTCAAGTAATATTTTTTACAGTTATATTAGTTTTTTGTTTTTATATACATCGAGATTATTTTTATGTTATTTTCAATTCATAACGAGCTTTCATTTTCAACAGTTTTATTAGATTTTTGTTTTTATATACATCGAGATTATTTTTATGTTATTTTCAACATCCGTATATTTCCAAAATTAGAGCAAATCAAACATATAAGCTAGGTTGATACTAGTATTTCGATCTGGCGAAAGATCTCATCAGAAGTCGAAGTTTTAGAAAAGCTAGAGCCTCCATAATAAGCACAACTTTAACAAAAAACCTATAAATCATCAATTTTGATCCATTTTTGTCTTCTTAGTAATCAAGCACGTGGCTAGGGTGTTTTCCTAACAAGCATCATGGCGTTACTAAACTATGAAGACAACAAAAATAATTAATGTAAAATCATTAAACAGTCCTTTGATGTGGTTTATTTTTTTTTTATTTTAAATGAACTACAAGGCTAGTATAAAATTTAATTTGTCCTGAAAATGACTGACGATTACATTAAAAATATGACTGACGATTACATGTGTGGGCGTAGTGGTGTAAGGGTTAGTGCGTTGGATTGTTACACAGATGGTCCCGGGTTCGATTCCCGGTGACGACAACATCAATTTAGAAAAATAAAATGTATTAGTTTTCTATCACTTATATGTATCGCTGCGCCCACCTTCGGTGTTCCCATAGCATTTAACCCCACCGATGTAAAATAATGAATCAGGGCTATGAAACAAAAAGCTTTAATAAGTTTCGCCAACTATACATCAGGTGGCGACCAACAACTGTTCTAAGACTTATCATCTCGCGCAATTACAGTGTTGCCATGTTTGAAGCCCTTCATCTGTCACTACCTTTTATCTCTCCACTATCCCCTTTCCAAAGAAAGCAACATATTAATTAATAGGAAGAATTTCTTGAGTGTTGCTTCTCTTTAAAAAAAAAAAAAAAAAATACGACTTTGGGCAATATAACGGTACGCCCTTACTTTATTTGTGTTGTATGGACTATTTTTGGGAGTTATGTAATTTTTATTCTTTGGAAATTATTTCATGATGAAATAACAACCAAAACCTAGGAATTGTTTCATTTTTGTTTTGGAAATTATTTAATTTTTTAGAATTTATTTCACTTTTTCGAAACGGGACTTATTTCATTTTTTTAGAATTTATTTCATTGGGAGCTTTTGCACTGGGACTTTTTGCACCTGGGACTTATTACATAAAGCCACTGTTATATAATGTTATATGGTATACCTTATGATATACTTAGATTACATTCGCGTCGCAGAAAAATCGAACATATTGTTACGGCAGAAGTTCCCTGTGTCTTTATATCACATTTTTTTTGATACTTTATTTGACTATAGTTTAATAACTTATAAAATAACTTATAAATACTTGGGTATTTTTTTAGAAATAAGAAGATTCGAAAAATCCCCTTGTAGACGTAGAAAATGTTTAAACAAATTTTAAATCTTAATTGTTATTAAGAAAACCTACACATATGTATTTATATTAATAATACATACAAAATAACTGCCCGAGTAAAAAAATCATATGTTGTCTTATGTTTTTCATCTTAAAATATTTTAAAATATATTATCATGTATGGTGTCACGCATGGACACATATAACAATATGTTAATTATGTTGTAAAATTTATTACATTATTATATATGGCCTTTAAAAAATTATATATTAGACATAAAATAAGATATGATAGATCTATTTTCATATATAATAATCATATATGTGTGACATATAAGCTATATAATTTAGGATATAATAATATATATAGTTTTATAACAAATATGTTTGTGTGTGATATTAAGTATGGTGCCATATGCATAATTAAATTCAAGATATAATTATATATGACAATATCAGGTGTAAGGTATGATTGTGTAAGAATCCATATATGACGCAAAGTTAACAATTAAGTTTGAGATATGATTATATATGGTCCAAAATCATTATTTTTTATTTATACGTATAAAACATAATTATATATTTTTATATATATCTCCATACATAATTGTATATGTGCTAATATCTAAATTATTTTTCTTAAAATTTTTTTTTAAATTTTATTAAAAATAATATATGTCATGGGATTTAAGTAAATCCAATTTACCTTTGTCTCGAAACTTTCAGAGTATTTTGTAACTCTCAAACCGGTTCTGTAATACACTCAGCTAGACAGACTTTCAGCATACACTAGATCACTTCCAAAGTGATTTTGCAGTGTAGCACAATATTACTTGAAATTGCTATTTAAATATTGCTCAAAGAATTGAAAACTTCACACACACAAAAAAAAACGAACCCCTTTTAACTAAATTTTGTGTCATATTATCCAGTTTTATTCTCCGATTTAAAAACGTTATATTTAATTTTTAAGTTTAAGTGATTTTTAATTAAATTTTAAGTAAACCTCACCGACATCTCTTTTAAATATTTATTTGTCTAAACTTAACTCTTAAGGCCTCATTAGTTGTTACCTTCTGTTGCCGTTCTGTGTCGTTCTGTTCTGTAGGTAATATTTTGTAATTACTTTTTCTGTGAAAGGAATCAGCTGTTTTAAAAAGTAAAAGAAAATCCAACCAAAATCCAACCACACATAGAGACTTTTAATTGAACAGAAACAAAACAGCTGATTCATAACAGAACAGAACATACAGACTTTTTTTTTTTTTATTAATTAATAATCATATAATTACAAATTATATACTATTACCCTAACCGAGCACTAGCTAATATGGCCTTCGGCGCGTTGTAGCGAAAACAGACCAGTGCCTCTGGTGGGAATCGAACCCAGCACTCTACCAACTAGACTACCGGGGCGCACAGAATGTACAAACTAATTCTGCCTTTACAATGATGGCCGTTTCTAAAAATTACTTGCAATATTTGTCAAAACTGTCATTTTTAAATTACACTAACTATTATTGAACTAGCATTTTCGAGTAACGGTGAAAAAATTGGATACTCCAGATATAAAAAAAAAAATAGTTACAGACCTACTTTGTTTAACTCAATAATGGCATATCATACACTCATAATAATCCATGCATAAAATTATAAAATTATTGTCAAAACTACCAAAGCTTTCATAGAATGTAAAAAATTTCGTTTATTTTACAAAAAATTTGGTTATTTTGACAGTTTTTCGTAACTTTACATATTGATTATTATCAGTGTAGACATTATTCAAGCAAACTTTGCAGATATATAGTCCCATAATTTATTAAGAAATTTTTTCTAGTGAAAATATTAGCAACCAAAGTTAAAATTTTGCGTGATATAAATCGTAAACGGATTTTAAAAATTCAAATTTTGTATAATTCGGTGATATTACAAAAAAAAAAATGTAAAAAAAATATTATTTTTTTTGTTTAACCGATTTTAAAATTTTTTGGAAAAATATCGTAACTTCTGACAATTTTTTAATATTGTCATATTATTATTTTTATAAATGTGGTAGTATTTAAATAAAAGGAGCCATTACTTATGTTTTGAGGGAAAAAAAATTTGCAATATTTTAGACTTTTGCGTATGTCATGGTCGAATTTTCAAAAATTACATACAATCGATGAACTAATTTTTTAACAAAGAACTACATTTTCATACTTTGTCATCAACGTAACAATCAAAAATATAAAAGATTGGTGTTTTAATATTTTCAAATAATTTTTGAAAAAGGTCCCATCAGAAAATGTCAAACATTGATTTTTCCAAATAATTATTTAGCAACTGTGGATAACAATTTGTAAATGTTTTTTATTTCCAATTGAAGTCAAGGTGATATATTATTTTAACTTTATTCACTTACAGCCATACCTAAACAAGAGCGGCAAGCGGAACGTTTTTTACCGCCTAGCGTTAACGCTGAAATGTCATCCCTAAACAAGAGCGGCAACGCTACGTCAAATCGATAAAAACAGGGTTATCAAAATAAATAATATAACAACCCTGATTATTTTAACAACAAAGCACATTACAATATTGGTGTTTCTGATTTATGTTTTGTGTTTTGTATATCAGGGATGAGAAATGAGAATTACGTTTTGGTACCAATAAAATTTTCAAATAGTACTTTTTCGACTCTCAGAGTACTAAAATTATTTTTTATTTTATTTTTCTTAAAATTCATACAAAATGCATTAAAATAACATTAAATGTTATTGAACATAAATTTATGTTTATATGAATTTATAAAAAAATAAAGTTTTACTTTAAAAAAAGTATATTTTTTAAATTAATGTACAGGAACAAAGAACTCCAAATGAGATCCAAATTAAATTAATCAATACAGCTAAAAAATAATTTTATAAATTGGTTGATAATAACTTGTTAGATTTTAAAATTGTAACAACAAGAATTTGTTGCATTTAATAAATCTTTTGTTTGTATTAGATTTGATACTGTTGGAACATGAAGTCTGTTTCTGCCTTTGGTTTTAATCAGATTTTGGTATGGAAAAATTCTCTCAACGTTTGCAGAAAATTGTGGTATGGATAAAATACCTGCAGCAATTCTTAAAATATCGGGAAACAAATATTTGTTTAACTCATTTTTAATTTTAGATACTTTCGACCAGAAACTACATATATTTTCCTTTCTAGAAAGTTTTAGTTCTTGCCAATCTGCCAACGCTCTGTAATAATAATTTAATATGCATTTTTTTTATTTTATTTTATTAATTAATAATCATATAATTACAAATTATATACTATTACCCTAACCGAGCACTAGCTACTATGGCCTTCGGCGCGTTGTAGCGAAAACAGACCAGTGCCTCTGGTGGGAATCGAACCCACGACCCCCGCACTAATAAGCTAGCACGCTACCAACTAGCCTACCGGGGCTCTGTATTGGATATTAATGGCGTCAAAATTATTTTCTTCGTTTGGAAAACTTTTTATCCAAAATTTCACGATAATAATGGTTCTTCCGCAAACAACGTTTTCAGGTGAAAACTTACTGAACCAAATTAAAATTTCATTATAAAAATTTACTCTGGTCTTCAAATCCTCACAAAATTTAATATAACATTTTTTGGAATTTTCTTTTATATGATTTACAGTGCCGGATTCAATCTGATTTGTATTTATATACAAATCCACTTCCGCACCACAAAAAGCGTCGTTTAGCGGAATATGGTTATCGTGGATATTTAATTGTAACGGTGTGCAATTATCTAATACATCTTTATTTTTGAAGTTGCGAGCAATATATTAATAAAATTTATATATTAATAAAAATTAAAAAAATAAAATGAATTAAAAACTTTAAATCGTCAAAATAGTTTCAAATAAATAGTATAAATAGTATCTAAATAGTATCAAATGAGTCGCGGGAGTACTTTGGAACATCGAATAGTATCAAAAAAAGTACTATAGTATCAACTTTGCCATCCCTGGTTTACATTTGTTGTCTTTTGCAACTAACTTCACTATGAAACGCTCTGTCAAAATCGGATTTTCCAATTGCAAAGAGTTGCCGCCGCGTTGCCGCTCCGTTATTTCGGGATGCTACATACAAATTGTATGGGCATGAGAATTTTTGACAGCTAGAAAACGCTTGCCGCTCTTGTTTAGGTATGGCTGTTAGTAATCTTTATTCAGTAAAAAATATAGCTGTTTAAATGTATTAGGTTGAAAAAGGAATACGGTGTCAATAATGAGTTAATTTCATCATATAATTATTCAAAATAAAAAAGTATTTTAAATAAGGGAAATCATTTTCAATTGATTTATTCGATTAATCGTTGAAAATTATTCGAGTTTTATTTTATTAACTTTACTTAAATAATTTGCTTACTCAAATTGATCGGGTTAACGGTTAATTAATACACTTTTCATCCGCATTGAAAAAATAAGACTTGATTTCCCACAAGACGTATGAGCGTTATTAATACAATATTAAATATCAATCATACGTATCCATATATCAAATATGGTTTGGTATGTATCGTTTTGGTATGTATTGTAATTATTTAAAAAATTCTTTTATTTTTTGAAAATACACTCAGCATATTATGTAGTTTAATAAAAAAAACAATTTCAGTTCAGTTGAAAATAAAGAACAAAGCATTTATTTTTCAAATAAATATTTTTTTCCACAAAATAATTTACTAAAATTTACCGATTTTTCTAGTTTCATTTATTATTTTCATTTATTTAAAGCTTCATAAAATTTTAACCACAAAAACGGAATATTATAGTTTATTTAATTCCGTTTTTTAAAAAAAATATTCAAAAAATTCGGGTCTGTTTATAAAAAATATGAAAAGAATAAACGTCAAATTTCAAAGCAAAAAAAAAAATTAATGATGTCAAAAAACGTTCGGTTTGATGCAATAGAATGACTCGTATGTGTGTAATTTCTTAAATTATTTTATCGTTAGGATCTTATATATTTAAGTTTATAGTAAGAAATTTCATAAATTAGTTTTATTTTTTTAACCATTCTCAATAGTGTACAATTTTGTAAAAATGTTTCAATATTAGTAAAAAATCAAAGAACAAATAAAAAGAATAACAAATTCTGTTGAGAAAATAAAATAAGTTTCATCTCTCTCCCAATACTGTGCATGGAATCAAATGTCAAATTGCAATTAAAAAACTTGGGACCTTTGTATGGGGGTAAACACTATCAATCAAGCACCCAAAAAATTATTCCGTCTTAATTACTGGCTCAATTTTAATAAGATTTGTGGAAGATTACTCAGTAGGATCACGACCTTCGCAAAAATGTCCTTAAGGTACCGTGGTGGAGAAACACAGGTTACACCACACAGTGCCAAATTACCCCTTTTTGGAAAAAAAGTGTTACTCTTGTGTTCGTTGATGGATTTATATTTTTTGCAGTTTGTAATCTTCACTAATATATTAAAAAATAGCATATCAATGTGGGCCTACATCTTTTACCATTACAATCTTATTTAACCTTAAAAGTACGTCTTTTTTAAATATCTGTATTCTAAAACTGATTTCCCAGAAGTCGTTGGCGTTAAAAGAGTTTGATTTTTTTTGATACATTTTATATGACGATAGATCAGAGGGCTAAAGCGCTCTGTCTAACGTGTAGTGCGGGTGCATGTGGCATTAGAAATTAGTTTGTCTATACCACGGTCAGTGATTGCACAGAAAATTTCATATAGACGCAATCGAACAAATAAAAACATAACAAATATTACATTATTCAAAAAAAAAAAAAAAAAACAGGGTCACTGACGAAGGTTCAATACCAGAAACTGAGCAGTCTGATTCAGAAAATTGAAAATTTACAATGTAGTTATGATTTTGATAAAATACACTCATTCTTCTCTACCACGCCTTTCACGACTATAAGTGAAGTTTTTAACTTTGTGACTTTTTTGTGCAATTTTCAAAATCCACAAATGTATTAAACACTTTTTGTGCAAATGTGTGGCCCTATATTGTATACATTTAAATTTGCATTAATTCTAATAACAGACAAAAACAATTCTTGAAATCGGATGGCGGCATGTCATTTTATTTTCATTTTAATTTCTTTTACAAAAAATTCTTTATTTGAACCAAAAAGTTAATGATGGTAAAAGTTAAGAAAAACTCTTGGTTTTAATAACTGGGCAGTCATTTTTTGATAGTTAAAATTAGACAAAATTGTTTATTTTTACGGATTTGTTAGTGTTTTTAACTTTTTATTTTATTTTTAATAGCAAAAATACAAGAAGTAAGATTTTCTTTATTTACAATAAATTTATTGAAAATTAGAAAATTGAAAGTAATATTCGACAATGTTTTTATAGAATGTCTGTCGATAACATTAAAAAATAAACTTTAAAATTTTTTAACAAAATATTTAATTATATTCTTGTATTAAAAAGGTTCTGTATTGTAATGATGACTTTAGATAATCAGCCAATTTTTGCCAGTCTGTATTTTTTCCACCATTAAGTATATCAATCATTTCAGTGTAATGTAAATTCGGTTTCTCAAAATTACCAATTCGGAACTCCTTAAGAACTGGACAAACACCTAGGAAATGTTCAAATGTTTCCATTGTACCCATATTACAAAGCTTGCATACTTTATTCTCAGTTGGCTCCCCGAAAGTGTTGTAATTATTTTAATAAGACCACATCTTGCTTTAAAGACCCACGTTATTTTAGATTGATTCATGTTGTCAATAAAATAATTTAAACCTCTTTCGAAATCTAAATCTGTATATATTCTTGAGGTTGTAGCTTTATTCTGTAACCACAGATTAAGTTGGTGTTGTTGTATTCTTTGTAGTAGTTCATTACTCTGAGTGATCCATTGTTGTTTATTAGGTTGTGTACGGGACCATGGGGTATTTAGATTGTCTGCAACCTTTTGCAATTCTTTAAAGCAAAACA
Source organism: Delia radicum (assembly GCA_021234595.1). NCBI lineage: Eukaryota > Metazoa > Arthropoda > Insecta > Diptera > Anthomyiidae > Delia > Delia radicum. The sequence continues at coordinate 273,796,249 of CM037851.1, read as the reverse complement.
ATTTTTTTGTGCAAGTTTTATGTGTGCAATTTGAAAAGGTCACCTATTGACGGGTATTCAAACATAACTCTAGATATGTACAGCAGATGTAGTTCTAATGTATATAAATGGTTGTTTACGGCGTCAGTTTCAAGCATCAGAGCATAATTAGGTGTAAAATCAGGCAACATTAAAAACCTATATTTTGTCCGTTGTTTGATATCTAGAAGCAATGATGACAAATGTTGGTATTGGAAACATGTTTGTTGAGCCGTTTTAATTCGATTTTGTGTATAAAATTTAAGAGAAAAGCCGAAGTTTAGTTATAAAGTTAAAAGTTGGGCCGCCGAACTACTTTCAATTTGACCAAACTTTCTGAGGCCGAACAGTGAATTCATTGCTTAACTATAGACTTTTCTTCAAATTTGACACTCAACATAGCATCTAATCAGCCCAATAAACATTTTTACATCCGCCAAATTTGTCCATAATGCTTTAAAATACCGAATACAGACCAAAAGCATTTTCTGGCCGAACTGTTTGGTCGGACACTAATAACTGCTTTTGCCTGAGTATTTCTACTTTCCACATGTTTGATAAATTTAATTTTTGGTGTAAGAATTACTCCTAGGTACTTGTACTCATTGGTAATTTTAATATCGTTTTCATTAAACAGCCATTTTTCTTGTGATTTTAGTTTAGTATTAGGATATTGTCCTAACAAATAATTTACAGAGTTTTTGTTTTCAAATTTTGTTAACTGACCCTTTCAGGAATGTGTTGATAGATCTATTTCGGGAATTTTCTATCATCAGAATACGTTTTGAAAGTGGTAACAAATCCCATGCAAAACATCAAGTATTCATATAAAATAGTTTTCTCACTAAATGAGAACTAATATATATATGAGCTCGAAGTTAAAGATTATCACCATTGATCCAAAAATAAATTGAAAACTTGTTTTTTGTGTGTATGTCTACCTTTGGTAAATATTCTTTTTAACTTCGAGTTCATATATATTAGTTCTCATTTAGTGAGGAAACCATTTTATATGAATACTTGATGTTTTGCATGGGATTGTTACCTCTTTCAAAACTGATTTTCAAAACCTTTTGAGGTCCATAAAAAAAAATTGGTACTCAAACTGGCCAAACCGAGTACAGGGTTTTACTGACCTTTGGTAGTACAATCAAACCTATACTGTCGAGTTCGTGCCTTTTTTTTACTGTTGCACTGTGTTATTTGAAAATTTATGGTTTTGAGGAAGAGATTCCCAATTATATATAGATTTGAAATTGGCTAGAGTATTGCGTGAAATGGGTTTCATTGTAACCGAACCTTCAGAAAGGCATTTTTAAAATTTTAAACACAAAAGTGTTTTATACTTTCTAAAAATTTCGCTAAAATTAATTATTTTCTTTGGTATTTTTTTTATAAAAAACATGATTTAAGAACACAGTTATAATCTTCACGTATAACTTAATTGATGAACTGCAAAAAAGTTTAATTTTATTTACTCTTATCGGGTGCAGCGACAAATGTATCAATTCCGCCAACTAAAAGATTTAAATGAGCTTAACACTAAAATCGAAAAAGCATTAAACAGTTTTAAGGCTTTTCAATTTTATGGAGCAAAAAACATTTGCATACCCTCAAAATAGATTTTAATATAATTTGCTGCAAATAGGTAACCCTAAACCCATTTTTTTTTGAATAATAGCGGTTTTATTTTTAAATGCTAATATATCACAAAAAAAATTTCAAGATCACATACAAAATAGTCTCAGTTGTGGCCACCAAATTTGTTGCCAATCAAATTCTGGCGGTTACGACAATTATCTTCATATTAAATTATTTATTTTTTTTTTTTTATTAATTAATAATCATATAGTTACAAATTATATCCTATTTCCCTTACCGAGCACTAGCTACTATGGCCATCGGCGCGTTGTAGCGAAAACAGACCAGTGCCTCTGGTAGGAATCGAACCCACGACCCCCGCACTAATAAGCCAGCACGCTACCAACAAGCCTACCGGGGCGCACATATATATTAAATTATGTTTTTAGTCGTGGAAGCTAATATTCAGTTGCCTCATTCAATAAAAAATTTTATTGAAATTAAAAAAGTTGATTTTTTAAGTATTGAACAGTGGCCTTCAGATTAAAGTTTATAGAGCTAAAGGGAGATTATGTTAAGAAATAAAGAAACATTTTCACAAATTTGCTGTGTTTTATTAGTTAGGTCGGCTAACTTTTGGGCAGAAAAATTCAGCTATTTGAAAACCGAAATTCGGCTACTACGACTCAATTTCAGTTCTTACTAATCTCAGTCAGTTGGCACAACTTAACATTAGTTTTCCCAAAAATGTTTGTTTAATTTAACTAAATTTTAGTTGCAACACCCAAAATATTCAGAAATCTAATGTAAATATCGTTGTGCTAACTGAATTTATAAGTTGTTACCATTAAAATACATTTTCTAATTCGGTTGGAACTTTATTTCTCTGTCTGTGTGTAATATATATTTTGAAATGTAATAAATTCAATGACATCTATAAATTGAAGAAGCTTTAATTAAATCCAACCAAAAACTTTAATTTTAATCATTTTAATTTGCTGCAAAATCAAACCGCCGCTAAAGATAAATGATTAACGCGGATGGAATTAATGTGCAATAGACATAGGTTAACATATACACGAAAGGTTATTCATGTCATACAAAAAAAAAATAAATTTTAAATATTATACTTCAAAGTATCGAATATTTTCGAAATTCTTCATATTTTTTAATATAAATACTATCGGAAGACATCTTCTTTAACCCTCTAACGGTTAAGGCTGCCTCAGGGCAGTCTTCATAAAATTAACCACAAATGCGTCAACTGAGCGTTTGATACTAGGAAATTAATATATTCCGCTAGAAAACTAAATTTGCTAAATATTTTACGAAGAAATTTTTCGTGTGCCGTTCACGGTTTGGAAGCAATAAAACTTCAAAATCAAAATTTCATAAAATTAATTATTAAAAAAAAAAAAAATAGTTTTCAAAAATCTAAAAAACCAGTTTAAGTTGACTAAAAACTCTTTATAACAAATTATAAAAAAGATTGAAAGACTTTAGTCTAAGGACTCCCAGGATTTTATCAGGATTCCTCTAAAGGACATCGTCTTAACTTATAAACTAATAGACGGATTTTTATGGAATTTTGCAGAAAGAAGACGTTTAGAATTAATAGCAAAGTGTTGAAGTTTGAACAATATAAATTGTTTAAATTTATTTTCATCGGGATAAACATTAATTGCATTTATAGTAATTAAATGTGCTAAAGTCCCAAAACTTATTTAACAAATTGTGAAAAGCAATCTGATGTAGGCGTGTCCCTATCCGGATTTCATTCCTGCCTAAGGAAATCTTCAGGGGACTTTGTTATTAGAGTTTCTAAAGATATTTGTTATGTTAAATCACAAACTCAATGAGAATTTCTTGTCCTCGTCTAGAAGCGAGATTCAAAATTTAAAATATCAAAGAAAAACCAAAACAACAACAAAAAATTGTCACAATTGCCTTTGTCATCTTCCAAATACTACTCTGTTTTTTTGACAGACCTAGCAATGTAGTGACGTTTATTCAAGTAAATCAACAATAGAAAATCATATGTTTTCTATTAGTGTCAGTTACATTTAAATTTGCACAAGCACCTGCATATTTGTTATTTAAATTTATTTTCATCGGGATAAACATTAATTGCATTTATAGTAATTAAATGTGCTAAAGTCCCAAAACTTATTTAACAAATTGTGAAAAGCAATCTGATATAGGCGTGTCCCTATCCGGATTTCATTCCTGCCTAAGGAAATCTTCAGAGGACTTTGGTATTAGAGTTTCTAGAGATATTTGTTATGTTAAATCACAAACTCAATGAGAAGTTCTTGTCCTCGTCTAGGAGCGAGATTCAAAATTTAAAATATCAAAGAAAAACCAAAACAACAACAAAAAATTGTCACAATTGGCTTTGTCATCTTCCAAATTGAAGTTTAGATACTTTTTCGCCTAATTTCGCATTTTCCAATAAACGAAAATCGCGATATCTTCTTAAATAGGAGCAGAAAAAAAATAGTTTTTCGAGCGTGGTTATATCTTGGCAAGAGGAATTATTTTTGTTCAAAACTTTTCTTTGATATGCTTTAGTTTCCAAAATGCACCCTAAGATATTTTGGCTCATATCGCCCAAAACTAGGCAACGATAAACAATTTTGTTGGAGAGCTTATGTTTTTCGAGTGGAGCACATGGTATGAATTTCGTTGCAAAACATCGTTTACCAGTTAAAGGGTTAAAATAATAAATAATATGTTGAATGAAAAACGCTTGAAATAAAATCTCTTCTGTTTAATGAAGCAGTATTGTTAACACTTAACACAGAGGATTTAAGTGGATGAAAAGCAATGAAAATTTTCAATAAACTAAACAAGTTTTTCTTACCATACTTCTCATGAAAATTGTTTTTTAATGAAACTTCGATATTGAGTGAATGAAGCTTTTAATAAATTCATAAACATTTTTGATAGAATTTTATGAAAACTTACATTAGTTTAATGAAAGTCTCAAGGGACGAGTTTCAGTGTAATATTTTTACTGCTATGGAAAAATTTATTAATATCATGCAGAGAATTCTCTATTTGCACAACATTTGGTATTTGCGTGGTCATTCATAAAAAACTGTAATTGTAATATGTTTTTACCCCCGCAGGGACCTAAGATTTCCTGTCAAAATCTTAATAAACTACTTAACAACATTTTATATTTACTTTGCTTTTTCTATCAAAAACTGAAATTAAAAAGAAAGTTTTTAGATCATTAGATTACCATCAATACATTTATATAAACAAAATAGGAAAAACTTGTGCAAGTTAAACTATGTAGGACTTGAAGCCTAAAAGTCATTAAATAACATTTCAACATATATCCGCAGGAAGTTTAAAGTGTTTACACAAATTTCCGCTTTAATCATTAACAAAATATTAAATGTTTTTTCTTTTTTTTTGTGGTATGTTTGTAAACTTTTTTTTTTTAAATATATTCTTCAAAAAGTTAACAAACACAACATGTTGCCTTAAGCTGTTAAAAAAAAAATAATTATTTGGATTTTCCTTCAAAAGAATATGGCATGGACAAGGTACAAATGATTTTGTTTAACTACCCGATTAAAAACAAAATTAATATGATGCAACAAAAAAATTTATTAAGTTTTATATAGCCTTATATCTATAGGGTCCGCCAAATAACTTTTTTTTTTTTTTGAACACCTGAAACAATTGGACTTTGTATGGCGTCATATCAAGGTCTTTATGCAAAATTCGTCTCAATCATGTCTCCGAAATGTTCAATTGTTGAGAACGACGGTGAACTGATGTTGATGGCGCTTCACGCACACTTTCTGCCACAGCAGCAATATTCTCGGGTGTACGCACTGTTTTTGGCTTTTCACGCTTTGGTTTATCGATGAGGATGCCAGTTTCTTTCACTTTTTTCACAAGATAACGAACATACGGACCATATTCGTTAAGCAGAAGGATAAAACTAATTATCTGTCAAATCAGACATGAGCTAAGTGTTACCATTCACGAAATAAGCACTAGTTGAAAAAAAACCTTAGATGGCGGACCCTTTAATCGAAATACAATTTGATCCGAAAAATTATGGATCGTATTGTATATAAATGGATTATATTACACTGAGTTTGATATAATATGTTATGATTCAATCCTGTGAAAATAAATTTTTGTAAATTTTAAGAGATTATTAAGAGCACAATTCAAATTTAATGTGCAGTTAAATTTTAATTTTATATGCTTAACAATCAAACATTTTTATGTCAAACTAAAATTTTTGGAATTTGATATTTAAAATTATGATGTTCATTTTAGATAATTTCAAAAATTATTTTCAATTTTCGAGTTAAAATTTGAGTAGGATGTTAAAGATTTCAAAACTAAAACGTCTAAAATTGAAGTGGCAACTAAAATTGTATCTTACTATGCATGATGTCATACTTAACTATATTAAATTTTACAAAACTGGATCACATTATATAAGATTATATCCATAATATCATTTTTACTCGGGTTTTTTAAAATATCTTTATGATTTAAATTATTCAAGGAAATGTAATTTGTTTCCTTATAAGTGGTGTTGTTTTAATAGTTATTTAATCGCTGCTACTCAGCATTTATTTTTAAAAAGGGAATATTTTGAAAAGCTTTTTTAATTTTTTTTTTCTTAAAATATTATTACGAATCACCTTGAGAAATATTTTTTCGATGGTTTTCAAAAAAAACAATTGTATTTGTAAAAACTTTATAAGCTACATTTTATTTTTAGTTTGTTTTTTTTTGCAATTTTAAAGGTTAAAAAGAAGCAAAAATATGACTTTTGCAGGACGTTTATACTCTAGATACTTGCAATAGGTGATTAAGCAAGACTTCTATTAAAAATATTAATCAATGGATGTCTAGGAAAAAGAGAAAATCCATAAAATAATAAATGTGACTTACCACGTTTTTACAATAAGCCCTTCAATTATAAACTTTTATAACCTCAAAAATTATTATTTTTCTGTGTCATTTTTGAGTAGTTAAATTGATATTACTCTATAATTTTATATTTGGCTATATTAACAAATACAAACTAAATCATATTAATCTTTTTTTTAATAAATATTTTAATATCTTTTCTATTGTTTTTTACATTTTTAAGAAAAAAATATTTGATACTAAATTTTTTTTGTTTTAAAATCTGTTTTATTAAAGTCGTTTTCAATATTAAACAGTTCTTAATACATGGTTTTGAAGGCAAAAAGAATATCGCATAAAACAAAATTTTAAAGGATTTGTAAACATTATTATTGTTTATTGAAAGCCTTTGGAAACATTTTCTCAAGGTGACTCATAATAATATTTCAAATAAAAAACTAAAATTATTCAAATTTATAAAATAAAATCTATTTTTGAGTATAACTATATAACATTTAGAACTCGGTTAATCGGGCTTTTTTCTCAATTTCTAAAAATCGAAACCGGGTTTTATAAAATTTCAGCTATTCGAAAAAACCGAAAACCGGGTTTCGAAAAATGTCGAATGTGTATTGTTTCAGCCAAAAACTTTTTTATTTGAAAAAACTTTTCTACCCTGGTAAATACTTTAATATGGGGAATAATATAATTATATCTCATTTAATAAGTGCCCATATATAAATACATACAAATTGATCCGAAAATGATTCATATACATGTAGCTAATTTTATCAAATTATATATAATTTGATACCACTTTATCCGAGATTTATCCATATCCAGGGCATTAAAATATATCTAACTGCACTTAAAAAAAAAAGTTTATAAATATTAAGTAATTTGAACCAAATAAGCTCAAATTAAATATACAGTTTTCTTAAAAACAAGTAAAAGCAATTTATGTGGTAACGTTGTAAAATAGAGACGGAGGAGATTAGAAAAATAAACAAAAGTCTAAAAATAGCATATTTGTGTTTGTTAGTGTTGGTCACTTCTGAGTATAACATACGAGTACAACAACATAAAAGCTAATAGGAAATAAAACTGCAATTTAGCTGCATTACAATCGAGGCCATACTTACTTTGTATTTTTCAATTAGTTAAATTTGTATTAAAAAATTTTGTAAATTTTGTCTTAAATTTTGTGAAACTTTACTAAAATAAGTATATTTTTGACTAATATTAAGGGTACATTTTATTTAAATCTAGTAAATATATCTGAAAATTAAGTTTATGTTTTCTTAAATTTTAAGACTCATATAGAGTAAGTATATAAAAAAAAAAAAACAAAAAAAAATGTTTTGCTTGTCTGTTTAATTTGTTCTCTTTATATTATTATTATTAATTGGTAATTCTCAAAAGGTATATACAGCCAATAACACAGGTCAACAGCAAAAAAAAGGCTTGACTAACCACTATATAGATTTGATGCATCATGGCTGCCTAAGTACAAAAATGGTAAAATTTTTCAATTCTATGGATAATTTTTTTTTTAAAAATTTTTTAAGTAAAATTGACAATATTTTGAGACATTTCTCCACTTATGTTGTCATAACTCAAAAACAACTAGTCCGATTTTGTCAAATTAAATTTACAAAAATTAAGGTTTACAATAGCTTTAAAGAACGTGTACAAATTTTTTTAATGCGATCAATAGTTTCAAAGTTATGAAACAAATTGTTAGCAAAAAAAAAAAAAAAAAAAAAAAAAAAATTTGAAAAACAAAAATCTGAAAAAAATCGAAAACTGCAAAAAATATTACTTTTTATTTTTTTGTAGTAAAGCTACATATCATGCGAATTAAACTAGATATGGATCATAAAAATCGATGCATGCTTTACATTTTTATTTACAATTAATTGAAGGTATCGCATATTTACAAGCACTGTAGAAAATTGTACCTACTATATAATGAAATGCAGAACATAAAAACTCAGGTGCATTTTACGACACGCATTTTGGCAAAACCCCTTTGGGAAAAAACCTCTATGACATTTTTATGATTCTAATAATTAAAAAAAAATAAGTAATAAACAAAAGATTGTTTAATTTTTACGATTGCGGTAGGATAGTAATAAAACGCTCATAAATGTGCGTGTACGCTGAAGTGCTCTTATTTTCCGTTCGATTGAATTTATCTATGAAGTCTTCTAACGTAAAGTAAGTATAAATTAATAGATTTGGAATATTTTATAATTACAATATTTCTTAATTAAAATTTGAATTCTTCATATTCCTGATTTCAATTTTTTTTTCCATTTTACAGACGACACTTGGAAATTTTGAAGCCTATGCTATGGAGAGAAACAGCGAACCACGCATCCGAGTGTTATTTTTGTTTAAGTACAAAAAGCGGTTTTGGAAAACATATGCGATGGTCTTACCCCACGAGGTCTGCTGATGGGTTTTCACTTGCAGTTCTACATTCACAAGAAATAGAATATGCTCAAGATCGGGGTGCAAGCTGTAGTCATGTGCTTTCATCTTCACCAGGACACTCAACCTCAAGTATGTCTTACCAATCAGATATGTCAGATCCAGCACTACCATCTACAGCTGAAAATGACGAGTTCATCCCACACAAACATTTCTCGCCGAGACCATGGAATCAAGATCAGCTTAATGATGTAATTAGAGACATTGGATTGTCGAAAAGATCTTCTGAATTACTTGCGTCCCGGATGAAAGAAACAGGTCGCATAACTAAAGAAACTAAAGTTTCGTATTACCGTACTCGAGAAAAAGACTTACTTCATTATTTTGCTGAAGAGGATGACTTTGTGTACTGCACAGATATTTCTGGTTTGATGACTGCCATGGGCTTACAGAGATACACTCATAAAAAAAAGTTTGTAAAGTCAGCAAAAAATTTTGCTGAGTCAGCAAAATTTTAGTCAGGAGGATGCTAGCAAAAAAGTTGCTAATGTCAGCAAAATCTTTTGCTGAAAATCAGCGAGCTGATTTTTAGCAACAAAATTTGTAGATTCAGCAAAAGTTTTGCTAACACTTAGTAGATTAGAAATAAAAAAGCGTTGGTAAAAGTTAATAAATTTTTTGCTGAATTTTAGTAGACTGAAAAAAACGCAAAAAATTTGTAGAAAAATTGTAATTTAGTTAATTTATTTGCTGAAAATCATAAAACATATTTTTGTGATTCTTTTAAAAATAATTTACTATACTAACGAAATATAACAATTTTAATTTTCCCACATTGACGACATGAATTAATTTAATATATGAAAATATATAGAAATAAATATATATAACATAACAAAAATTTTCTTTCAACTACTTACATCAATGGTTGTCTTAATGATGCTATGACGAAACTGCCGAAGATAATTCTAGAAACGAAACGAAAAAATAAACAAAATAAACGAAACGAAACGAAAAAAACAACCCTTTTTTTGCAATAAGAAAAAGAAACCATACAAATCTACCTAAGATGTGTGTTTTTGTCTTTCTCTTTACTCTGTCTACATGTCTGTATATGTTTTTTCATGGTTGATTTTTTTACTTGTCTTGTTAGAGTTGTACTTTTTAATATCATTTTCCTCTTCTCTACTACATCTTGACATGCCGCGACATCTGCTTATCAGCACAATTTTTTTTAGCAAAATTAATTAGTAAAACATTAGTATATTAGTAAAGCATTAGTATAAAACAGTTAAGTGCTGAATAAGTATAACAAAAATTTTAGCTGAAAACACGATTTTGCTAAAAAATAGTATACCTGATTTACAAGACGTTTTACTAACTTTTCTACTAACTTATTTTTTTGAGTGTATGATTCAAACGAATGGCGTTTATTTATCGACTCATCAAAACGCAGCTTGAAGTGTGTCCTTTTGCATAATGGAAATAAATTTCACTCCGCACATTCAACCAAAGTAAAAGAAGAATACTCTGTAATTGCATTGGTCATGAAGAAGATAAAGTATGATGAACATAAGTGGGTAATTTGTGTTGATCTTAAGATGGTAAATTTCCTCTTAGGCCAACAAAGCGGCTTTACAAAATATCCTTGTTTTATATGTTTATGGGACAGCAGAGCTAAAACAGAACATTGGAAGAGAAAACAATGGCCTTCTAGGGAAACACTAGTTCCAGGTACGCCAAATGTTATAAATGTGGCTCTAGTGCCCCGAGATCGCATCATATTACCCCCTCTTCACATTAAACTTGGTCTGATGAAACAATATGTTAAAGCACTTAACAAAGATAGTGAATGTTTCCAGTATATTTCAAGGAAGTTTCCCAATCTAAGTATGGAAAAGCTGAAAGCAGGCATATTTGATGGCCCACAAATTCGCAAATTGGTGAACGATACTGAATTTGGCAGTTCAATGTCAGAAATTGAGAAGAATGCATGGGATTCGTTTGTATGGGTTATTCAAAATTTCTTAGGAAATAACAAGGGTGATGATTACGTTGCGCACGTTGAAGAGATGTTAACTCACTTCCAGAATCTTGGATGCAACATGAGCATCAAAGTACACTACCTGCACAGTCACTTAGATCGTTTTCCTGAAAATCTAGGAGACTTGAGTGAAGAACAGGGCGAACGATTCCACCAAGATATCCGGACAATGGAGGAACGATACCAGGGTCGCTGGGATGCACACATGATGGCTGATTTTTGCTGGAGTATTCAGAGTAACTCTTCGTTATTCAACAATAGTAGGAAATCGACTAAAAGAAAATTTCAGAGTTTGTAGTTTATAATACATATTTATTTATTTTCTTGTTTTATTTATTATAATAAATGTGAATAATAAAATATAAATTTTCTACTATTCAATTTATTTATTTATTTACATTTAAGCTCATCCAACACAAATGTCTTTCCGAAGAATAGAATCAGTATATTCTAGGTAGGGTTTTGCCAAAAAATACACGAATGTTACTATGTAATGCATTTTTGATGTGAAAATTTGTACATAGCATGGGGAAAATGTTTTCAAAATTCAATCAATCGAAAGAAGAACATTAACTACTCAATTTTATGTATATCAGACAAAAAACTAAAATTTGGTGAAAATGAGCGAATTCACTTAATTGTGAATAAATTCGAAAAAAATCAATCGATTTTTATGATCGATATCTCATTTTGTTCCTATTACATGTGGCTTTGCGATAAAGCAATAAATCTGAACGATTTTTGCCGTTTTCGATTTTTTATGATTTTTTTAAAACAAAAAAATTTGCTATTTTCACGTAAAAAAAATATTTTTTCCCTCAATTTTTTATTATAACTCCGAAACTACTGAGCCGATTGAAACGCAATATATTAACGGATTAAAGGCTATGTAAATTTCAGTTTTTCTAAATTTATTTGAATAATATCGGACTAATTTTTTTTTAGTTATCATTAATTATGTGGAGAAACGTCTAAAAAAATTTATAATTTTACTTAAAAATTTTTAAAAAAAAAACTTCTCCATAGAATTTCAAAATTGAACCATATTTGTACTACTGGGACCACAATACATCAAAATTGTATAGTGGTTTTCAAAGCCCCTAAAATTTTTTCAAAATTGTTACCTTGTGTAATATAAGTATTTAGGTTTGCCACCTCTCAGTCAAGTAATCAATTTAATGTTTCTCTTAAGTTAATATTAACGAAAATAATTATAATATTACTTTCGTTAATACAAACGTTGTAAATGATGTAAATACTATCTGAGCTTTTTCAATTTTCGGAATAGCTCGGCATTAACATGACATTTAACGAACAGATTTTATAACCCATATTTTAAATATTTCAAATAAGTGTCAACCCTGGCCACATAGCATAGTCAATATGGGTATCAATATTCGTTTTCTAGAGTATTTTAATATTGCGTACAAAAAATCTGTGTTTCCTAAATGTTGAAGATTTTTCTAGCCATAACGGTTCGAATTTCCAAAAATCCCCTCTAAGCGTAAGTGGTTTTCTCCCCGGGTTCATGAACCCATATACCACATTTCAAGGTCCTTGCATTAGCGCTTTAGCCAGGCCGTTAATATGAAAACTTTTTCATTTAAACCCTATGTTAAATACGTGTTTTCCGTGGCAACTATGGGCTAATTCTCAGAAAAGGTTGGTTTTTTTTAGTTTCCACGACAATGGTTAAAAAATGGGGAATCAAAAGAAAAATGCCTCTTCTTGTACAGCCTTAAGACTTGATACGTAGTTTCCTTCTGTAACCCTGACATCCGACAACAGGGCTTTTCAGTTATTCCTTTGGGGCTGGTCATAACAAGTTTTAAATTTCAAATTAGTGTTCCTTGGTGTATGGCCATTCTCGTTTAGTCATTATGAATCATTTTTGAGTAATTGAGAAGTGTTGAAAATATTTCAAAAATATGAATCAATTATGTTTCATTTATGACTTAGAAATTTTAACACTCTAAAAATTATCATATTAAAGAGTCTTTTATGAGTTATAATTTCTTAGCGCACAGAAATATGTTGGCTGGGTTGTTTTTATATAACTAAAATAAAAATATTTAGCCTTAATCCTACAAATGTTATTGTTTGAAAAAATGTAGTGTTCAAATTCAAATAAAAACTGCAAAACAACTTAACAAAACATACTTGACCTTAAAATTTAGATTACAAAACTAATTAAGTTTTTATGTACCAACAAAAATAGTTTTAGTTATTAGTTTATGATTTTAATACTTTGTTATTAAAAAACAAGCAAAACTATTTTATTTTTATTATTATATTTTACTCCTTTTGTTTATTTATATTTTAAGACTACATACAGTGTATAAAATTTTAATTATTTTTTTTCTAAGTTTATTGCGTACTTTAGGGGTTTATCCAAATATAAATATTTAAATGCAAAAAAATGAGCATATTGTTAGGATGAGGTTAGAAAAATAAAATTGTGCATACTTTTAAGCTGTATATATATAAACTCAGTAAAGGTATATAAAAAAATAATGCTTTAGGTTTAGCAATAACTTCCAGGCATACCTATTTAGAAAACAAATCAGATTTCAACATAATACTGCGACTAAAGGTAAAATTGTTAAATAATATTATTTAATTCTTTGTTATAATTTTGAACGTAATTATTCCCTTAAAAATAATATAGTTGTTCCTGATATTAACATAAATTCTTTTTCATAACAAAAACTAGCAATTAGATATTTAAATACATAAAGAATATGAAACTAATGAAGAAATATTATTTACTTAGCCAAACAAAAAAAGTTATGGCAATAAAATGTGGCAAATTATAGTTCCTAATTATACTACTAAACAATAAAAGTGTTATACAAATGCTCTACCAACTCACATTTGACTTTAGTTATTCACTATACTCAGAACTTTAATGAATTAATTCATTTATATATTTATTGCTAACATTTCGTTGAAATAATGCATTTTCAATATGTACTTTGTTCGAGCAAATAAAACTTTTAAACTCTTACATGGTGATTTTGGAGGGATTGTTAAAAGTGAGATAAAAGAAACATAGTTTCAAACTGTTTTTATTACCTATAAAAAAATCCGATATGGGTATATTTATACTATTTCATATCACATCATATCTTAGTTGATCTGAAAATTGGCATGCATAACCTTATATTATGTGATTCCATGGGATCTTATCTGGTATAATTTGGTCCGAAAAATTTGTCTATCTATTTGGATCAAGTTATATATAATTTGATATAACTTCATAAAATCTTTCAAAATTCTTTGCAAACCCGCAATAATATTTTGTTTCACATTTCAAATAATGATAAAAATTTAAATATAATTTAAGGAATTTTAAAATTAAATTTGACTAACATGTGATGCCATCCATATACAATTATATATATAAGCAATACAGTTTTTTTTTTTTTGTTTCTACCATATATATATATATATATATATGTTTATACTTAAATTTTTCTTTTGTATGTTTTTTACTGCTTTGGATTTTCCGTTTTTCAGCTTTAAAAAAGTGTTTTCTTAAACTGTTGGAATTCAATTGGGTTTATACGATTTTCTGACTTAAAATTATTTTTTACTTAGAAATATTATTTTATCTATTACCTTTGGAAATTTTTTTTAAGTGTACACCCTGAAAAAACTGCCGGAATACTATCGAAATGCGTAGTAATTCTACAACTGTATAAGTTTCAAGTTAATTTTACAAAGTTGTAGTAAAATAATAACAATTTTTATTTTAATATCTATATACTAAAATATTTCAAAAAAACTCCTACACTCACAAGAACTTTTCCATAAAAGTTCAACAGTTATTTAAGAATTTAATCGGTAAAGTTGTTTCAATGGAATAAACAGTTAAATTACCAAAGAAATATATTTTTTAACTTTCTGTCTGTTATTCAATAAACAAAATAAATGGACTTTCGGTAATAGTTAAAATATTCAGTTAAAATTTTCTATTTAAAACAAAAAGTTGTTATATTATATTGAGTATTGAAATAAACGAAAGTAGTATAAAGTTTTTTTTTATCGATTTTGTCAATTAAATTTTCAACAGTTGAAAATAAACTAAAAAATACAATTGTTTTAACCGAAAAGTATTCCTGTTTATAAGAGATTTTCAGTTAATTTAATGTGAATATTCAGTAGTCTTTACGGGAAAAATATCGTGAGTGTATATTTGACAAGAAATTTGAAAAAACTAACTTGACACTTATGTCGTTGAATAATTACTAAGCACTTTGATAATATTCCCCTAGTATTTTTGTGGGTGAACAAACTTTTTACTTTTGCTTTTTTTTACAATATTTTTTTGCTATAAAGGCATTTAATTTTCCTTTTTGTTTTGCATTTTCTGATAATTATATACAAAATTAATAGATTTTTTTTTTGTTAATTTCTACCATATATGGGTATATATAATTAAGTAGTTCTCGGCTATAGTTACATCGCTTATAATCGCATCAAATTTATCGATATAGTCCACTTTTTACACTTTTACTGGCATCTAAAATCTAATTTCATACAAAATGAGTGCGATATTATCCATTAATGCTATAATCACATTTGATATATATGCCACGTAACTTTGATTATCAAAAGTAAAATTATATACAAATAAATTATGTTATAGTCACAATACATACGAAACTCCAACATGATTGTGACATCTTAAAATTCTCAAGTTCTAAATTATTTAAAAATTTCATATGCTTAAACAAAAATCGGAGGAAGCTTTGCAAACATCGTTTTCGTATACCAAATTTTTCTCCCTAATAAAGTTTTTTATCCTGTGTAAATAAATTTGTTTGATTTTATTGTATCATATACATTGTATTAAATACCTATATAAAGGGTCCGCCATATAATGTTTTCTTTTTTCAACTAGTGCTTATTTCGTGAATGGTAACACTTAGCTCATGTCTGATTTGACAGATAATTAGTTTTATCCTTCCGCTGAACGAATATGGTCCGTATGTTCGTTATCTTGTAAAAAAAGTGAAAGAAACTGGCATCCTCATCGATAAATCAAAGCGTGAAAAGCCAAAAACAGTGCGTACACCCGAGAATATTGCTGCTGTGGCAGAAAGTGTGCGTGAAGCGCCATCAACATCAATTCACCGTCGTTCTCAACAATTGAACATTTCGGAGACATCATTGAGAAGAATTTTGCATAAAGACCTTGGTATGACGCCATACAAAGTCCAATTGGTTCAGGAGTTCAAAAAAAAAAAAAGTTATTTGGCGGACCATTTATAATTATACATCAAAGTATATATGATATCATATTAAGCTATATCACGTATATTTGAAGAGATACGAAATATGAACTTATATATAACATAAGATATAATTCATATGATGATAGATATCGCTATATTAGAAGTTTTTAGTAAACATTTGTATGAGATGTAAATATATACCATTACATGGCAACATATATATTAATATCAAGCTACATATGACTATATATAAACTTTTTTTTATCATGTATACCACCTCTGATATAAAGCAACAGTCTGTTTTGAATAAAAATCTACTCAAAATCATCAAATGAAGAAAATTTATATACCCGATGAAAAAAGTTCCGATATAGGTATATAATATTCCATATTACATCACATATCAGCTGATCCCAAAAATGGCATCCATAAATTTGATCCGAAAAATGGGTGTATCTAACTTGATCAAGTTATATATAATTTGATACAATTTAATATAACTTCATGTTTCAAATTCCAAATAATAAAACAAATTTAAATACAAATCAATGAATTGGAAAATTAGACGGGATTTCATTTTGACTGAGGCACTGTGGTATAAAATCATTTGTTTTCCAATTATTTCTTAAACAACTGAACCGATCGCTTAATTGTCTTTAGAAGATTAACTGATCTCTATATTACCTTTCGATTAATGCAATATAGAAAGTTGTTGCTGTCTGTTGTAGCATTTGTTTCAATTATTTAGTGATCAAGTGTTTTCATTATAACGCTATTTTTAAAAATTTTTAAAAACTAGCGGTTTATGACAAACACTTTTGTTAAAAGAAATCTGTATTAAAGAATATTTTGGTGTATTTCATTTGACTATAGTTTCGATTCAGTTTGTTTAAAAAAGAACATGTATTTTCTGCGATTTCAGTCTAAATAAGTATTTTTAGAAAAATGTTCATAAATTCAACTAAATTTAAGTTGACACTTGATTTTTTCTAAACAATCCTACTTACCAGGCTGAAGACAAATAATTTTGATAGAAAAAAAGTTAATTACACGAGATAAATATCGCATATTATTTGGTTCATTGGGTTATACAGATTTTTACCTTTGAAATAGCGCTTTATTTTGGCGTTTAATAGCTTAATTTAAGCTTTTCTGACCTAAAATGGTTTTTTTTACCTATAAAATATTATTTATTCTACTAACTCTTAATATGGAAGTATATATGATATATAGCTATATCAATTATATATTATGAGATAAAAAGATCAACTTTTGTATAACATAAGATATAATGATATATGATGATAAATAGCGCGATATTACATATGTTAGTAAAAAGAAGTAAAAGTTATCGATTGGTAGAAGCTTACGGTCGTGCACCAACTCAAAAAACTTGTGAACGTTTTATTCCGCGATTCAAAAGTGGTGATATCGACACCGAAGACAAGGAGAGGCCTGGTCAGCCGAAAAAGTTTGAAATTTAGGAATTGGAAGCATTACTCCACAAAGATTGTTGTCAAACGCAAGAAGAACTTGCATTGTCATTGGGAGTCACACAGCAAGCCATTTCAATACGTTTAAAAGCATTGGGATTCATTTAAAAGCAAGGAAATTAGGTCCCATATGAATTGAAGCTGAGAGACTGTTAAAAGGTGTCGGTATGTCGGAAATACTTCTTGAACGCTAGTAAGTAAAGTAAGTTATAGTAAAAGTAGTAATTTTTGCATCGTATTGTTACTGGTGATGAAAAATGGATACATCAACGCCGAAGCCGAGTATCCAAGGCGCCAAGGTAATGCTCTGTATTTGGTGGGATCAGAGTTGTGTTTTGTATTATGAGCTGTTGAAATCGGGTCAGACGATCACAGGGGACCTGCACCGAACACAATTAATTCGTTTGAAAAGAGCAATCAACAAAAAACGACCAGAATATTCGAATATTGGATCTCATTTTATATAATTTTATCAAAAAAATGGGTATATATAATTTGACCAAGTTATATATAATTTGATACAATTTGATACAACTTTATAACATTTTTCAGAAATCCGCACAACTATTTTGTTTAACATTCCAAATATTAATGAAAACTTAAATATACATCAACTGTTTCATAGCTATAGCATTATTTTGTTTTCCAATTATTGTTTAAACAACTGAACCGATCCATAAGGTACAATTGTATCATGTTATATATGACTATATATAAACTTTTTTCGTAGGGTGGCTTTAAGTTTCAAAGTATTTCCAGAAGTCTGAATTAGCTGTTTTAACTGACTCGATTTATTTTTTTCTAAACATTCGTTTAAATGAATACATTCCTTCAAATATCTGCTCGCCGCACTTAACATGTTAAATGCAAATAAAAAAATTCTTTAACTCAATATTATTATTTAGCAGGATAAAAAGGAGGGAAAGTATAACGCATATTTATGTAAATGAAGAAAAACGTATAAAAAAAACAAACTCAAATAAACTTTAAGCACGTTACGTTATGCGTTTTTAAGGTTGGAACAAATTATTATTTTTATATCTTTTGTGGCCAATGTTTTTATTTAAAGACTCTTAACTTCATTTCCAGAGTGTAACAACTATCAGTCATGTTTTGTTATGCCTTTAACAGGTTTACATGATAAGAACAATTTTCGTGTAAATTGCTCCTTGTTTTTTTTATTGTTTTTATATTTTAGTGACGATGGTAATTAAGTGAATGTTCAACAACTACAGAGATACTAGGGAATTTAACACCAACGAGTTTGTGCATAGATAAGGAGGTCTAAAATGCAATTATATTTAGGGAAAATATAAATTAATTTACATTGCATAATTTTAAAATAAATAGCACTTAAAATATCCTGCAAAAGAATTTACACTGAACAAATAACAGAGTTTAACGCAAAAAATGCATCGGAAATGCGAGTTATAAATTCTGATAAATTTAATATTGAAGATCACAAATTTTCAGAGTAGCTGTCAGAAACAGCCAGTGGTACAAAAAATCAAGCACACAGACAAAATTATCAACCTTAAATATCTAATTAACGATTTGATTTGAATTAAAATTGTTCATAAAAAAATATTTTATTGAATCAATTAATATTTTAATTAACTTTTCAACATTAAATACATATTTTATTTAAGACGTAATTCTCAAATTATGTTTTCATACACTGTATGCTTAAATGGCAAATTTTCAGTACACAGAAAAAATTGAAAACGGGTTTCAATTAAATAATTTATTAAATCAATTAATATTTTAATTGATTTTGCACCTATCACGGCAATGACAATATCAATTAAAACTTTTATTGAAAATTAAAAATAAAAAAAAGGTATAAATAAATTCTACAAAAAATAAATATGATACTCGCAAAAAATGTGTGTTAACGATACGTTGGTATCTGTGTTTTTGGTAATGCTACGTCTGTTTGTATGTTTGTGTGTGTGGTTGTTTTGTTTGTAAATTTCAAAAGCATTTGGTATTTTATACTAAAAACTTTCTATTTAAGCATATAGTGTATGAAAAATAATTGGAGAATTACGTCTACAAAAATATCTAAAAATATCTATTTATATATTTAAAAGTCAATTAAAATATTAATTGATTCAATTAAATATTTGTTTAGAAACAAATTTAATTGAAATCAAAGCTTTAATTAGATGTTTTAGGTTGATAATTTTTTCTGTGTATAAAATGCATTCGAAGTTTACAAACAAAACAAACACACAAATTCACAAACAGACACAGCATTAAGAAAAACACTAATATATTTTTTTGTTGAAGTTATTTATACCTTTTTTTAATTTCTAATTTTCAATAAAAGTTTCAATGGATATGATCATTGCCGTCATAGGTGCAAAATCGATTAAAATATTAATTGATTTAAACAATTTTTTAATTGAAACCCGTTTTTAGTTTTTTCTGTGCACTTGTATACCACTCGCTAACCGAGGAATTGTAAATAAACTACTGGCAGGCCACTTTAACAGCGTTTCCAATAAGCATTTTGTCAGCATTTGTTATACAATAATTACAGTGGACTACAGAAAAAATTATTGGCTAATAATTGACTGAGACCACTATGCGAACGTTGGGGAAAAAGTGTTTTCCCCAGTGCTATCCAGTCAGAAATTACCCACAGCCAAAAAAAAAAATGTGTAATCGGAATTTTCCGAGTTCGATTCTGGTTTTAAGCAAACATGCTTTTTGTAATTGTTTTATATTTTTTAATGTTTTTTTCAAAAAAAAAAAAAAAATCGTTGCTATCGAAAACATTTTGGACAAAATCTTCTAACTATAATAGGTAATTATTTATATTTATCCGAAAAATAGTCTGTTCTACGAAAAAGTCGAAATTCAACACCCTATAACTCGGAGAGTCCTGGACAGAACCCGCTGAAATTTTGTGTCATAGCTACTAAACAATAGGACTCAAATAGCTGATCCCGATCACTTGACATCATTTTATAACCTTGGTGACTTGAGGCGTAAGCCCCCATATATAAAACACAATTATGAACAAACTAATCTTTAAATAGACGCGGATTCTGGGGGAGCGAAAAATTGATAGTTCTTCCCCAAAATTAGAAAATTAAAAGTTAATTAGAAATATTCTAACTTCCCTCACCATAACCTTTTCCTGGTTTAAATAATTTATGTCAATGGTGGTTGGAGCTTTTTCGCTCAAATTTTGACATTTAAATGAAAATATAATCAAGATTGCTTGTGTAAAATTTTGGAACTATAGCTAAGACATAAATATAAAAATTCCCACACATAACACTTTTTGTTCATAAAAAAAAAAGTTTTTTTTGTAAAGGGTGCTTTTTCATAGAGGTATAGAACTTAGAAATGGAATAAACCAAAGATGAATTTTTTAAATTGTCATGAAATTTACTATATTCGAAAGATAATCTTCTGGCATTATAATTTAAATATAACTTCTGGCATATGACCGCCACGCCACGGCTTAGTCTAATCTGGAGGTCCAAGTTTCGATGACTTTTTCCAATATATGCGGCAGTATATTGGCAATAACGTGGCGAATGTTGTCCTCGGGCTTATCGGCGTAGACTAGCGACTTCACATATCATCACAGAAAATAATCCAGCGGTGTTAAATCGCACGATCTTGGAGGCCAATTCACGGGTCCGAAACGTGAAACTATGCGGCTACCAAACGTTTCCTTCAATAAATCAATTGTGGCACGAGCTGTGTTGCATGTTTGTGGCAATTAATGAAAAAGTTTTTTTTCTCAAAACCGCACAAATAACGTTAAGATCAGCGGATCGCCGGTACACGGGACATTCCACTCTAAAACTGGTCTGTCGCGTCGAAAACTGGACGGTTGTGAAGTCTACAGTTATAACCGTATTAATTTGTAAGAAATATTAGAAATAGTTCATTATAAAAAAAAATTCACTAAAATTTTATGAACATTATGATATAATAAAAGACGCACTCAAGTTTATAATTAATATTATACTGAGTTTTGTGGTTTCTCTAATCGTAACACAGTTTATAAAAGTTATTCTTATCATCTTTTTTTTTGTCCTTAATAAATCATCATTGTTAGTTCTTCAGTGCGCATTTAACCAAAACATTCTCAATGACCTAAGGCTGAACAATTCATATAAAAGGAAGAACATAAAGGACCTCTTAGTTGTACGTTGTCATGATATACTGTCATGTTGCCATTTAATGGTGTTTACTTGACTTGCATTGCACTTTGTTCATTTAACATCCTGATGAAGTAAATGACAACGCAAGTAGCATGAGCATCAAAAAAGAAATAATGAATTAAATGCGTTTAAGAGTAAAGGAATTAAGTACCCCCCTTAATTCCTTAACACATTTAGAAACAATATTAAAAAAAACTTTAGGAATTCTTAGTTAAAAAAATTGTTTTTGTGCACTTATAGAAAAATTAATTTATTACACAGTTTTGCTAAAACTTAGTTAAAACTGCCGTTGCAGGAAAACCTTTTAAACAAACAGATTTTTTGATATATATTAATAAGATAAGAACAGCAAAAATAAATCTTTTGAATGTACAAATATTTGGCTATATTTCAGCCAAATTCTAGTTAATTGAAAATATCAAATTAATTTACTAAAATCAGAAAAAAAAACTTGTTAACTATTTCCTTCTAGAACAAGAGTATTTAAAAAGAGACTGTAGTTACATTTATTAAATTATTTCGGTAAATGATCAGCTGGCCTTCTTGGAACAGAACATAACAAACTTGTATAACGCAATAGTACCAAATCAAACGAGAAGATAAGTAACCGTTAGAAACCGTGGTTTACAGCTGAAATTAAGCGCCTTATAGTAAATCGTGACAACGCTTACTCTCGATGGAAGCGCTTTAAAACTAATGATATACATAATAATTATCGGAATGCCAGAAAAATCGTAACCAAAACCATAAGGGATGCTAAATCAAAATACTATTCTGAAAAATTTTCCAATTCCATTAATACAAAGAATACTTGGAAAACTATAAGGGAAGTTGGAATTGTTAATAATAAAACCAAACAGGATAATAGTATATCAGATCCGTATGAATTTGTTAATATACCCATGCCTCAAGCAGATCATACATATTATATTCATTTTCAAGCTGCCAATCTTCCACAGAACCCTTTCAATTTTGAGTACGTTAGTCACCTAGACGTTCTCAAAAGCTGCCTATTCATTAAATCAAAAGCTACAGGTATTCATTCACCCTGCCTTCCTTAAAATTATTCTTCCGTCGCTATTACCTCAAATCACACACATTTTTAATAAAATTATCATGACAGGCGCTTTTCCACTAAGATGGAAACAGGCGAAAATTCTTCCAATACCGAAATCACCAACTGAATATCGGCCTATAGCTATATTACCTTTTCTTTCAAAGGCATTTGAAAAACTTTTACACAATCAGATAACTAATTATATTAATGAAAATAATTTGTTAACCGATAAACAATCTGGGTTTCGGGCCAAACATAGCTGTGTAACTGATCTAACTGATGTAGCTGAAGATCTCATAAAGGAAATTGATGATGGCTGCGTCGCATACAATTTTAATTTATAAACTTAAGAAAATGATGAATTTTTCTTCAACATCTATCAAATTGATTGATTCATATCTTAGGGATCGAGTACAGTGTGTTGAAAATAATCCTTCATTTGTATATACGTAAAAACCCCCTAAAATTGCGGTAAGAAAGTATAACAGCTAAAAAATTTTTTCAAATAAAACAACAATTTAATTTTTATAAAGAGTTTTATTAATATTTTGTATAATAATAAATTTAATAATAAATATTTGGTTGTACATACACAGAGCTTCACAGATTGATTTCTATTTTGAAAAACAAATCGGATTTTTTTAAATCGAATGATTTTTTTCTTAATCAATCGCAGAGAATTCATTCTTTGGAATTCACTAGTGGGGAATTCAATCAATTGAGCTCATTCGATATTATCAATTGTTGAATTCAATCATTGGGAAGTCAATCGTTGGGAATTCAATCATTGCGAATTCAATAATTGGGAATTCAATCTATTTTTTACTTAATCGATTTACGATTTGACGAAATCGGCGAAACAGAAAAACATCGCCAGAATTGAAAAAAGTCGCGAAAATTAAAAAAATATCGTTAAAATGAAAAAAATCCACAAAAATTTAAAACAATCGCCAAAATTAAAAAAAAAATCGCCAAAAATAAGAAATATCGCCAAAAATGAGAAAAATTGCTAAAAAAATAAAAATATTGCCAAAATGAAAAAAACTTCAAAACTAAAAACGGTAAAAGTAGAATATCGCGAAAATTTAAAAAAAAATCACCATAATTGATAAAAAAAATAGCTCAAATTGGAAAAGTTGTCAGTGTCATTTATTTATCTCTGTTAGTTTTTGAAACATAGGCGATGTTTCAAATAAATACTCTTTTTATCTGCGATGTTTACTTTTCAAGAAAAACGCGCCAATCAAATCGAAATTTAGGATCGTTGTAGTGGTAATTGGGGTTGAGTTTTGAACAATGGAGCAGCCATTACCTGTTCTAAATTTCGACCTGATTGGGTAGGTTCTTAGATCGCGTTTTTCTTGAAAACAAAGCATCGCAAAGCAAAAAGAGAATTTATTTGGAACATCGCCTGTATTTCGAAAACTAATAAAGATACATTTACAACTATTTTAAGTTTATCGGCAATATTTTTCGTTTTTTTCAGTTTAAGCTTTCTTTCCAATTTGAAAATTATTTTTAACTTTTGGCGATTTTCTACCTTTTGCAATTTTTTATTTTTAATTTTGAAATTTTTTTTTATTTTTTAGCTATTTTACTAATTTTTGGCGATTTTTTTTAATTTTAACGATTTTTTCTTTTAATTTTTGCAGACTTTCTTTTAATTTTAGGGATTTTTCTAATTTTTTGCGATTTTTTTAAATATTAGCGATTTTTTTAATTTTTGGCGATTTTCTTTAAATTTTAGCGTTTTTTTTCAAATTTGGAGATTTTTTTTTATCTTAGCGATTTTTTTTTTTATTAATTTTAAAGTTTTTTTTTATTTAAAAGATTTTTTTCAATTTTAGCGATTTTTTCAATTTTGGCAATTTTTTTCAATATTGGCGATATTTTTAAATCGATTGAGTATAAAGCGACTGAATAAATCGAATGCAGAATTTTATTCTTTAAAGATCTGTACATATATTATATTTTGAAAATATTTTTCAATAATTAGGCTGCAAACACTTGGAAATAAACTATAAACTAAACACTATCACAAGTACTACAGTTATACATTTTTTTTCATTAAAATTCTCAATAAATTAAATTTTTTAGATTTTTTTTGGCTTTTTTAATTTGTTTAATTTTTTTTCAATTTAAAAACTGTCAAAATATTTATTACTATTATAAGTTGGTATATTTACAAACTTTGTGCGTAAACATTTTATTTAATAAAATAATACTACTTTTAGGCATAATGTGTTTAATTGTAAACACATAATTGGTAAAAATACTGTAAGTGTGTATTATTGTATATAAAAGTGTGCGCAAAATAATTTTACGCATTTTTATGCATAAATTTACCGAAATTGCGTAATAATACATGAGACTTTACTCGTTTTATAGTAGTAAATTTACAATCATTTTTTAGAGTGTATAAGTAAAAAAAGGGACTAATTGAGGAATGTTCTGCAAGGCTAAATGATGATTTACATCGGGTTTCTCTTTGGACAGAAGTAAATGGTTTAAGTTTAAATCCTAGAAAATCAAAATGTATTCTAATGCGAAAAAGAACACAAAAAATAAATAAATAAGTTAAATTAAAAAAAAATATTAGTAGAAAAATGTAAAATTAAAAGGAAAAAAATAATATTTTTGTATGCACTTAAAATCTGCCATTTTAAAGTCAGCAGTCTATATTTTATTCAACAAATATTTCTGTTAATTTTAGCAAAATTTACAGTTATATGCATTCAACTAAATTTAATTATAGCAAAAATTTTGTTGGTATTACAATTTTTGTTTGCTGTTTAGTGTTTACAAATATTAAACAAAAGTTTTTGCCGATTTTAGCAGAGTAAATTGTTATTTTTAGTTAACTGAAATTCAACTTGTAAAATATTAAAATTCTGAAATTGTAGCGGTTTTATTTTTGCTGTTTTTATATTACAAATATTTAGCAAAAAATTTGCTAATTATAGCAATTTTTTCTGCAACAACATTTTTAAAAATTTTTTAGTAGATTTTTCTGCTATTTTTATTATTTATATGATTGTAATAGAAAAGCAATATTTCATTAAAAATTTTGATTTAAAGGCTATTTCAGAGAAGAGCTTTTTTTTTAAAGACAATATCGGGTGCCATTGTGGATTTTTATCTGAGAGTAAAATTTTTAAGTTTTTCCTATAGACAAATACATTTTTAGTTCTTGAGATAGCCGACTTTTTCATTTTGATTTGCTACTCTTCAAAAAAAAGTGGACGTTGTGGTGTAATGGTTAGCGCGTTGGACTGTTACACAGATGATCCCGGGTTCGATTCCCGGTAACGACAACATCAATTTAAGAAAAATAATATGTATGAGTTTTCAATTACTTATATGTATCGCTGCGCCCACCTTCCGTGTTCCCATAGAACTTAACCCCACCGAAGTAAAATAATGAATCAGGGCTATGAAACAAAAAGCTTCAATAAATTAGCCAACTCTACATCAGGTGGCGAGAAACAACTTTTCTAAGACTTATTATCTCGCGCAATTACAGTGTGGCCATGTATGAAGCCCTTAATAATTCACCACCTTTCATCTCTCCACTATAATCTTTCCAAAGAAAGCAACACATTAATTAATAGGAAGAATTTCCCGAGTGTTGCTTCTCTTTTTTAAAAAAAAAAAAAATAGGTAAGGTCAAAATAAAAATAAATTTCAATTTTTATTTTGAATTTATTCTAGCGATTGATTTTCCAAAATAAATTTTCAAAAAAGTTAAATTATAATTATTTAATTATGATGTGATTCGAACCCTGGCAGCCAGATTGGCAGCCGGCGCTGAGTTTACAAGATATATAGTAATTGATAGCTTAAATGTAAGTGAAGATAACTGCTGGGTAACAGAGAACAGAATGAGACCATTCGTTATTGTTGTCCATTCATACACTCATTGCTTTTGCATTGCTTTTATTCAACAACAACAGCTTATGCTGTTTATTCCATTTATTGTTTTTGTTGAATGCCTTTTTAACATTCATTTTTATAATGCCGTTACACGTTAAGCAATGAAATGAAATAATGACACATGAATAACATGAAATCAATCACAACATTCGCGTAGTATTCGTTGACCTGTAGCAATAATAATAATTTTTTTTTAGTTTTATTAAACATGAAATATGTATAACATTTTTTTAATTTTCTTAATACAGTAATATGTTTCACAAAACAATTTGTTAGCGTTTCATTCATTTAACATTGAGACCATTCATACCAATCGTCTTGTATTCGTTGTTTTCGTGAGTGTTAAGTGAGGTTAATACTAGACAAGCAATGCAATGCATGGTTTTCGTTACACTTACTTTTCTTAATTCTGTCGATTGTTGCTTAATGGAAATGATGTGAGTTGACAACAATGTACTCATTTTTTGTGATTGCATTCAAAAGCATGAAATAAGGCACTCAAACCGTACCCAGTGGGTAACCATTGGTCATTGACAAAAATCAAATTTCGGGCCATTTTTTGGGTGGTAGGAGGGAGAGGGGGCCTTTTTCGTTTTAATTTAAGGACCCCTAACAAGAATCTGAAGTCAAAATTCAAGAAATAAATCTGAAAACAAAAAGTCGGTAGTGAAAGGGTTAAAATATATGGGTTAACATAATAGGTAAAGTAAATTTGACTTTGAAGCAACCAGTATGAAGGAATTCGAAGACAAAGTACTTTCGTTGAAATATAACATCATTTCTTAAGTTAAAACTGCATTTAGAATATTATGTAGTTAAAACCACAGCAAATGTAGTTAGAAACAAAAGAAATTTCACTTGAAAAGAGGACGACTTACATTTCAGTAAATTCAACTAACATTGTCATTTGTTTTTTTACTGTTCAAAACTTAACCACAATTGTAGTAAAAATTAACCACATATGTATAAGGTGGCGCAAAAATAACCTTCCGATGTTTTTTTTTTTATTATGTATTTATTATGTATAGCATTTTCTGATAGGAGGATTACTTTTGCGCCACCTTATAGTAAAAAATAAACAAACATTTATTTGCTTTATTTTTTAAATAAAAAAAAATACTGTATAAAAAGAATGTAAAATCATAATATTGTAATTTGATGTGGTTTGTTTTTTTATATGAACTACATATGTAGTCAAAAATTAAATTTATTCTACAAATGACTGTTTTTTTCACTGAAAAATAAAGATAATGTATTACAACTCAAACAACTACAAATATTTACAGCAGAAGTTTACGTAGTGTATACAAAATTATAAAATGATTGCATTTGAGAATTGGTCTTGTGGTAGTATTCAAAATGATGTCAAAATTCATAATTTTTTAAGATTATACGGTAAAATACTTTAATTATTTATGTATTTTTTAAATTATTTTTATTCAATGAAAATAAAATGAAATGAAAATTTTTATTCGTTATTTGTTCGATTTAATCGTTCGATCAAAAATTGTTTGATCGTTTATTCGAACAAAATAAAAACCCGAATAAATGACAACCATATTGTGCACTGAAACAATTATCTGCATGACATCAATTAATTTTTACATTAGATCTATAAAGTGTCACTGCAACTCGTCCATTGAAACTTTTAATTAAATTAAGCCAGTTTTTCATACAATTTTATGAAAAATTTCATTTTATTTATTAAAAATTGCATACGACTAATGAAAAAGTTTCAATAAAAATGGTTTCATTAAAATCATAAAGCTTTTTCATTATTGTTAAGAATTTTTCATTCACTTTGTGAAGAAAACTTCATTTGTTTAGTGAAAAAATGCATTAAAACTTGTCCGCGAAAATTCTCTCTTTGTGGGTTTCGCCAGATTTCGGTAATAAAAATATCGGCGCCCAAGTTGAAATTTATGTGATAAAAATTAGTTTCAAAGTTGTTCGAAAGTTTTCTGTTGAAAACTTTTTAATTTTTGTTAGTAGGGGAAGTTAGGGTAGTTTAGAACGTGGGGAAATTTGGAACTTTGCATTTTTCCCCATACTAATGTATTTTTAGAATTTCTAACTGTTGTGTCTTGTTCCTCATATATGTATAATCATACTCTTTACACTTAGTCAGTTTTAATATGCAAATATATTTGCACTGTTCTCCAATATAGAAAAAATACAAAAAATAGCAAGTATCATAACACCTTTAATAAATTCTTATCACTTTAAGCAATCCATATTTAAGGAGGCGTATTTTTTATTACTTTTATGTAACAATTAAAAAAACCGTGGAAAAAAGTTTTTATTTGTTTTTTGTAAAAAAATATTTTCTTTTACATTTTTAATGAGGTACATATAAAAAATTATTGTTATGTTATGTATGTTACGAATGACGCATTAGTTTTCGCAAATATTTAAAAATTCAAAAAATGATGGCAGCTTTTGTGACTTTGGTCATAATGTGGTAATTTGGAACGTATGGGTGGGGGAAATTGTAAAATATATACAAGCCTAGTAAAAAAATATCTAAAAAATTGCATATATTTTACAAGAAATTTGCAAAACTGACTTGAAACTTATGTAGTTGTATTATTACTAAGCACTTCGATAGTATTCCCCAATTTTTTTTTTTGCCCGTATGAATTAGTAAAATTTAATAAATTTTATTTTTATATTGTAGTTTTATTTCTTTCTGTTACTTTTTTTTTATTTAATTATCTCGTTAATTACCATCTAATAAACAAGAATTACCGTTAAAACTATTGTTTTTTTAATTTAAAAGTATTTTGTATGGAGTCCCAATTTACCCCACAACGTCCCAAATTACCCCAACTTTTCTTCATTGAAAAAATCGCCAAAAAAAATACAACTAACGATTCATTTATTGTAGTTGTGTTCTTTTTAGGTTAAGAAGCTACACGACTAACCACTCTTTGAAATGGATCTATCAAAAGACTAAACAAATAGAAGTGTGTGCTTTTAAAGAGCTAGAAAAAAAACTAGCATTGGCATAATATTTGCTGAAAACAACTTGCACACGTTGAAAAACCAAATAAAAAAGTTTGTTTTAAAAGAGCTTTTCTAGAAACAACAAAAAATCAATTTTATATAAAAAAATATTCAAAAGTATAAAAAAAATTACAAAATATGTACGCGTGGAACAGGGATCGCACTTGGAAACTCAGCATCATCATGTTTATAAAATACTATTTTACCATTGGTTAGACTTTAGAGACGTTGACGATTTCTGACACCATAACACTGGGAAAACACTTTTTGCCAACTTTACTGGTCATATCCGATTCTTTGCCAATGATTTTTTTTTTTTTTTTAGACCATTAGAATTATTGTAAAACAAATAATAGCGAAACGCTTTTAAGAAACGAGGCAAAAGCCTCTCAAAGAAGTGTTACTTCTGCCATTCATTTATTTACAATTTCTCGGTTAGCCAGTGATATGCCAATGCTTGATTTTTGTACCACTGACAGTTTCTGACGAGGGTCTTTTTTTTAATTGAATTGAAATATTTTTTTTAGATGTCTAATTTGGAGATGTCGAATTATATTGTTATAATGATAGTTATTAAAAAAAAAAAAATGAGAAAAATGATAATTCGTGTTTGTGTTTCCACTCCTTTTCAGAATATTGTCTAAAAATTACTTATTTTGTAAAAATTTAACAAAATTTTAATCTTTTTATTTAAGTTTGCATGATTTTCGAAAAATATCATTCAGATTTGATTAGACAATAATTACACAGGCCTACAAAAAAAAATTTTTTGTTTGGTGCCGCTAATTCTATGTTATAATTTGGTTAATTAGTCCGCAAGACGTCATGGTTAGCTGTCAAAATCGCGAAGCTACGTTCAGGTTTGTATCGATCGGTCATAATCTAAAAAATGTATTTTATTATACTTAATGTCATTATAGTCAATTAATTTCTTTGATTAAATGATAATATCGATATGCCGTCGTCGAGAAGGTGTTGTGTAAATAATCCAAATACATTTTGTTATATTTGTGGTGAATATGTAGTAAAAAAGTTTGTTTTTTTAATAAATTTATTAAATGTTATTTAATTTATTATCCTTGCGAAATCTCGAAAAATACACGTAGCATTAAAAAAGGAAGTATCAATTTTTTATCAGGGTACCGAACGTACTTGTATTGTATTATTATAAAATAAAGAGATCTTATTGTTTCAACACGTTTATTAACAATGACTCGAACACTGTATAAAAATGATGAAATATATAGTGTTACATTAAATTGGTACTTATGGTTACATATTGTAAATACTCGTTACCCTACTACTATTTACAGTGATGCCATACAGGACCTAGTAAATAGTATTAGGGTGTACTAATTACATTAGGATCAGTTACCATAACACTTGAAATCTGTTTTATTTTTAGCGGCACCAAAATAATTGTAGGCCTGTGTTATCATTACATTTATCTAAAAAATCTTAAGCCCTTAGTGGCCTGGGAACAAAACGACCCATGAAACTTAATTTTAATTAGGACTATAATATTTAAAGCCTTTAAATTGTTAAACTGCTTTTTCAATTAAAAATAAATGTACTGTATTATTTCTAAAACAACTACAAATTTTTACAGCAGGAGTTCCCTGAGTGCAATACTTAAATTTTATTAGACTATTATTATCTATAATTTTATCTAAAAAACATTAAACCCTTAGTGGCCGGGGGATAAAAAAGACCCATGAAACTGAATTTAAATTATGACCACAAGAAAAGAATATAAATGGATCATAAAAATGCGCAATTGATAAAAAAAAAACTATTATTTTTTGTAACTTGACCCATACAGGGATAATGTTTTCACTTTTTACCCTAAAAAAAACACTAGGAAATTTAAGGAATACCATATTTCAGATTTTTTTAATTTGGATATTTACCTGGTAGAGGTGCTTTTAAGGGTATCATTTGACCCTACCATTTTAACCCTTAAAGGTTCGTTAGTTTTGTACCCTATATCATATATCCGAATTTAATAAAAATCTGCAAAAAGTTATTCTGTAAATTTCAAAAGTGGGTCTTTTCTTTAGTGAAAAGTGAAAACATTAACCTCATATCATACATGAGACTAATTAATTGAATGGACTAATTAATTGATGATTTCATTACAATTTCATTGATATCAATTGTAATGAAATTATTTTCATTAGCATTTGTTTAATTAATGATAATGGATTTCATTTCATTGAATAATGGTAATGATTTCAAATTTCATTACCATTACCATTAGTAATGAATTAATTAAATAAAGATAATTGCAATTGACTGAATGCAAATATGCTAGGTTTGGGAAATATTCCGAAAGATTAATTTTTTGTGAAAACCGAATTATTTTTTTACCCAAAAACGTACGTGAAAATAAAAATTTAATCACTCCGATAATAGAATGGAACATTGGTCTAAAATGGAACGATATGGAATGAAACGGGGAACGATTGGAATCGGAACACTGTACACAATTGTGTTGTCGTAAGTGAAAATAAAAATTTAATCACTCCGATAACAGAATGGAACATTGGTCCAAAATGGAACGATATGGAATGAAACGGGGATCTATTGGAATCGGAATATTGTACGCATTTGTGTTGTCGGTACAGAAATTGTGTCCGTTTTGCGATATCGTGCTTAGTTTTCGAGATGCAAGCCATTTTACAAAATGGCGATATTTTGAAACGTCCAGTATCTCCAAAACTAAGCAAGATAGACCAAAACGGACAAAATTTTTGTTGCACAGGAGTATTAGTATACCCTTATAACATAAATAGACTACGTCCGAGAGAGATCCCAGGTGATCCATTTTTTAAAAAACAGCCACAAGGTGACTTCATTATTTTACTTATTTACGTGATAACACAAACATATGTTATCGGATAATAGAAAGTAAGTGACTCGTTCCATTTCGTTTCCCGTATTCAGTGTTTCAATTTACACTCACTTTTTTTTTTTTTTTGTAAACAAATGCTTTTTTTGGTCAATTGTAATTAGTTTTCCAGGCATTAGTGTGATTTCATTAGCATTAGTAGGACAAATGGTAATGCCAAAAAAATTTCATTACAATTAAATGGTAATGAAATTTTTTGTCATTACCATTTGTCCTACTAATGCTAATGAAATTCCAATGCTACTGAAAAAATCCCAAGTAGGCCTCATATGATTCAAATTATACAAAATATGACTTTAAACAAGTGGAACATTTTTCTGTGATCCATTTAGAGCCATTATATTGTTGTGGTCATAATTTGAAAGTAGTTGGGATTTATTAATTTTTTATCAAAATTACTCAAATGTAAAGACAATCGGTAATTTTTTATTTGATGTTTCAAGCGACTTATGATATAAATTAAGTGATTACAACATTTAATCAAGATTTTTTTAAGAGCGCAACTATTTGAAGTTTTTTTTTTCTGCTTACAGTTAATGTCACATTGCATAAACATTTTATTAACTATTATTCTCCTATTTTTACGTTTTTTATTTTTTTATAATAACGAAGAATAGCTTGTAACCAAAGCTGCTTTTTTGTAGCTTTTTTAAATATTAAAAGATAGTAAGAAAAATAACAAGGGTTGTGGTCATATCAAAATACTCTACAAAATGTTCTTCGATCACATGTTTTTTAATAAAAAATATTTTCAATAGTTTGAATGAAACATTCTTTCAGTGTAAAAATTAACGGCTTTACAAATTAACATTCGGTGATGCGAACAGAAATATGTCAATAGATTAAATCTATATTGCATTAGCAGATGAAGACAGTTTCTCTTATGATCTTAAATTCGTATAATCGTGCTATCTTAAGGTTAACATTAGCTAAAGACGACAGTATCCGTTAGTAGAGTGTTAATGTAGGGTAAATTTAAACCATGTTAGCGCAATATATTACACTATTATTTGTTTGGTATGAGCTTACTAATACACTCAAAAAAATAAGTTAGTAGAAAAGTTAGTAAAACGTCTTGTAAATCAGGTATACTATTTTTTAGCAAATATTTTTGCTAAAATCGTGTTTTCAGCTAAAATTTTTGTTATACTTATTCAGCACTTAACTGTTTTATACTAATGCTATACTAATATACTAATGTTTTACTAATTAATTTTGCTAAAAAAAATTGTGCTGATAACCAGATGTCGCGGCATGTCAAGATGTAGTAGACAAGAGGAAAATGATATTAAAAAGTACAACTCTAACAAGACAAGCAAAAAAATCAACCATGAAAAAAACATATACAGACATGTAGACAGAGTAAAGAGAAAGACAAAAACTCACATCTTAGGTAGATTTGTATGGTTTCTTTTTCTTATTGCAAAAAAAGGGTTGTTTTTTTCGTTTCGTTTGTTTTGTTTATTTTTTCGTTTCGTTTCTAGAATTATCTTCGGCAGTTTCGTCATTGAAATGATAGCATCATTAAGACAACCGTTGATGTAAGTAGTTGAAAGAAAATTTTTGTTATGTTATATATATTTATTTCTATATATTTTCAGATATTAAATTAATTCATGTCGTCAATGTGGGAAAATTAAAATTGTTATATTTCGTTATTATAGTAAATTATTTTTAAAAGAATCACAAAAATATGTTTTATGATTTTCAGCAAATAAATTAACTAAATTACAATTTTTCTAAAATTTTTTTACGTTTTTTTCAGTCTACTAAAATTCAGCAAAAATTTTATTAATTTTTACCAACGCTTTTTTATTTCTAATCTACTAAGTGTTAGCAAAACTTTTGCTGAATCTACAAATTTTGTTGCTAAAAATCAGCTCGCTGATTTTCAGCAAAAGATTTTGCTGACATTAGCAACTTTTTTGCTAGCATCCTCCTGACTAAAATTTTGCTGACTCAGCAAAATTTTTTGCTGACTTTACAAATTTTTTTTATGAGTGTACTTTAATACAAAATTTAATTGAAACCTGATTGTGGCACATGGTATTTCTAGAAATTATTTCAGGTATTTATACTACCATTTTTAACAATTCACCTAAAACTGGCCTCATTTGTTGTTAAGGTAGTGGAGACCAAAAGACTCAAAATGGTTGGTTCGTTTGTTGGTTAGATTGTGTTGGTAGGCCATTGAATTGCATGAATGCATTTTCTCAAAACGATTATCACCGACATTTTTGCTGGGATTTTGTTGTTGTTGTTGTTAATGATAAAGATTTTTCCATTTGCTCTTACTATACTTTGCTTTTATTGTTAGGCATTTCTTTTTTCTTGCAATTTTAACAGGTGAATGGGAAAATACCAAATGCTTATATTGTATTGTTTGTTGGAAAAATTAAGAGACTGCCTTCATTTTGTTTCAGAGAAAAGAACAAAAACAAAAGATATAGGGTTAGTAGTCTCTACTAGTTTGTGAAATTAATGCAGAATTATCGTTATTAAAATTGCTGCATAAATTTTTGAATTAGCCATTTGCCTTGAATAGTTTTTTTTTTCATTCGTATACGAATGGATATATCCATTGTCCTTTGGCAAAGTGTATAAAAATATTTCTTTTTATAGTTTTTTTTTATAAAAATTTTCTTTTAAAATGTATTATTTGTGCCATTATTTTAGTATAAATAATTGAAAAATATTTTAAAGCATACTTATAGGTCAAAGAGTTTTAATAAATATAGAGTAGTATATTTAGAGAAATACAAATAATATAAAAGTTGTGCATATTTTTAGGCTTAAACAGAACTAATTTCAAAAATTAAAATGCGAATAATATACATTTATTATTTAAAATAAAGGTAAAATAAAAAATTCAAATATTTCAACAAATTAATGTAGATATTTTAAGAAATTAAGACATATTAAAAAAAAATTTTGAAAATGAGGTAAAATATTTAATTATATTTTTTTTTTTATATTAAATAAATAACCTTTTATGTATACGTTAGCTGATGTTAAGTCATGCTAAATCCATTCGGTTTAATCATTTATCTTTAACGGCGCAGAAATTATGGAGGCTTCAAATTTTAAGCAAATTAAAAATAACAAAATTACAGGTTTTGATTTTTTTTTTAAGTGAAACCACAATACGTCAATTTATAGATCTCATTGTATTAATAAAATTTAAAAATATATATTCCACCACCAAAAATACACATTAAAAAAATGTTTGTCACATATTATGACTTAAAAAGTTAGTGTTTGCTAATTTGCAGGAAATCATAACACAAGGCAACAATTTTGAAAAAATTTTAGGGGCTTTGAAAACCACTATACAATTTTGATGTATTGTGGTCCCAGTAGTACAAATATGGTTCAATTTTGAAATTCTATGGAGAGGTTTTTTTTTTTAAAATTTTTAAGTAAAATTATAAATTTTTTTAGACGTTTCTCCACATAATTAATGATAACTAAAAAAAAATTAGTCCGATATTATTCAAATAAATTTAGAAAAACTGAAATTTACATAGCCTTTAATCCGTTAATATATTGCGTTTCAATCGGCTCAGTAGTTTCGGAGTTATAATAAAAAATTGAGGGAAAAAATATTTTTTTTACGTGAAAATAGCAAATTTTTTTGTTTTAAAAAAATCATAAAAAATCGAAAACGGCAAAAATCGTTCAGATTTATTGCTTTATCGCAAAGCCACATGTAATAGGAACAAAATGAGATATCGATCATAAAAATCGATTGATTTTTTTCGAATTTATTCACAATTAAGTGAATTCGCTCATTTTCACCAAATTTTAGTTTTTTGTCTGATATACATAAAATTGAGTAGTTAATGTTCTTCTTTCGATTGATTGAATTTTGAAAACATTTTCCCCATGCTATGTACAAATTTTCACATCAAAAATGCATTACATAGTAACATTTATGTATTTTTTGGCAAAACCCTACCTAGAATATACTGATTCTATTCTTCGGAAAGACATTTGTGTTGGATGAGCTTAAATGTAAATAAATAAATAAATTAAATAGTAGAAAATTTATATTTTATTATTCACATTTATTATAATAAATAAAACAAGAAAATAAATAAATATGTATTATAAACTACAAACTCTGAAATTTTCTTTTAGTCGATTTTCTACTATTGTTGAATAACGAAGTGTTACTCTGAATACTCCAGCAAAAATCAGCCATCAGGATATTTTGTAAAGCCGCTTTGTTGGCCTAAGAGGAAATTTACCATCTTAAGATCAACACAAATTACCCACTTATGTTCATCATACTTTATCTGCTTCATGACCAATGCAATTACAGAGTATTCTTCTTTTACTTTGGTTGAATGTGCGATCGGCAAGGAGTGAAATTTATTTCCATTATGCAAAAGGGCACACTTTAAGCTGCGTTTTGATGAGTCGATAAATAAACGCCATTCGTTTGAATCATATCTCTGTAAGCCCATGGCAGTCATCAAACCAGAAATATCTGTGCAGTACACAAAGTCATCCTCTTCAGTAAAATAATGAAGTAAGTCTTTTTCTCGAGTACGGTAATACGAAACTTTAGTTTCTTTAGTTATGAGACCTGTTTCTTTCATCCGGGACGCAAGTAATTCAGAAGATCTTTTCGACAATCCAAGGTCTCTAATTACATCATTAAGCTGATCTTGATTCCATGGTCTCGGCGAGAAATGTTTGTGTGGGATGAACTCGTCATTTTCAGCTGTAGATGGTAGTGCTGGATCTGACATATCTGATTGGTAAGACATACTTGAGGTTGAGTGTCCTGGTGAAGATGAAAGCACATGACTACAGCTTGCACCCCGATCTTGAGCATATTCTATTTCTTGTGAATGTAGAACTGCAAGTGTAAACCCATCAGCAGACCTCGTGGGGTAAGACCATCGCATATGTTTTCCAAAACCGCCTTTTGTACTTAAACAAAAATAACACTCGGATGCGTGGTTCGCTGTTTCTCTCCATAGCATAGGCTTCAAAATTTCCAAGTGTCGTCTGTAAAATGAAAAAAAAAATTGAAATCAGGAATATGAAGAATTCAAATTTTAATTAAGAAATATTGTAATTATAAAATATTCCAAATCTATTAATTTATACTTACTTTACGTTAGAAGACTTCATAGATAAATTCAATCGACATGGAATGCATATAGTACTCGGTGTCCAATGCTGGTTCAAATTGTGCGGATAGATATTATAGCAATCTTGATATGACTTTTGCAATGAAGTTAAGAAGCACTTCCGTTTTTTCCCGGTGATATATTGGCCGCACACATAACAAAATAAATCTGGATCGTTTTTACATAAAAATGTTCTGGCTCATTTTTATTAATATTTGAAAATTGTTTTTAACTTCTAAGCTGTATGACTCTAATTTTTGTGTAGGTATTATATGATGTTTGCGTTATCGCAAACACTTCTTGAATGAAATAAAAAGGGTCAAGGAGATCTTATAAATACTGATACTATAATTTGGGATAACCCTTTGTGTGGATACAGTTTGTGTGTGCTGCAAATTTTTTATTATTCCCAAGAATCCTAAAAAACATTAAGGACTATTATGAAAAAAAAAAAATCATCCGTTACAGGTAGCTAACGGAAAATAAGAGCACTTCAGCGTATACGCACATTTATGAGCGTTTTATTACTATCCTACCGCAATCGTAAAAATTAAACAATCTTTTGTTTATTACTTATTTTTTTTTAATTATTAGAATCATAAAAATGTCATAGAGGTTTTTGCCAAAGGGGTTTTGCCAAAATGCGTGTCGTAAAATGCACCTGAGTTTTTATGTTCTGCATTTTCATTATATAGTAGGTACAATTTTCTACAGTGCTTGTAAATATGCGATACCTTCAATTAATTGTAAATAAAAATGTAAAGCATGCATCGATTTTTATGATCCATATCTAGTTTAATTCGCATGATATGTAGCTTTACTACAAAAAAATAAAAAGTAATATTTTTTGCAGTTTTCGATTTTTTCCAGATTTTTGTTTTTCAAATTTTTTTTTTTTTTTTTAGCATTTTTTTGCTAACAATTTGTTTCATAACTTTGAAACTATTGATCGCATTAAAAAAATTTGTACAGTTCTTTAAAGATATTGTAAACCTTAATTTTTGTAAATTTAATTTGACAAAATCGGACTAGTTGTTTTTGAGTTATGACAACATAAGTGGAGAAATGTCTCAAAATATTGTCAATTTTACTTAAAAAATTTTTAAAAAAAAAATTATCCATAGAATTGAAAATTTTTACCATTTTTGTACTTAGGCAGCCATGATGCATCAAATCTATATAGTGGTTAGTCAAGCCTTTTTTTGCTGTTGACCTGTGTAATAAATACTTTCAAATTCACAAAATTTAAAATTTTATATAATGATGTTTTTTGAGGTAATGAAAATTTAGTCTGATCCATAAAACTTTTAGTCCTTAAAGTTTTTTGTTTCCTTTTTCAACTTAAGTATTAAGATCATTAAAATATTTTATTAATTGTACGTTTTGGCGGAATTGATACAACGATTTAATTGTCACAAAGCTAAATTCAACCTTTTTGCTCTTTATCAATTTCGTTCTATATGAAAAACATGAAAAATGTTCTTAAGCCATGTTTTTTTTTTTTAGTTCATAAAATTAAAGGTAGAAAAAAAAAAAACAAAAAACGTGTATTGTATATCTACCAAAGGCAGACCTTGAACATAACAAACAAATTTCCAATTTATTTTTGATCAATGGTTACAATCTTTAACTTCGATCTCATATATTAGTTCTCATTTAGTGCGAAAACTAGGTTATATGAATGTTTGATGTTTTGCATGGGATTGCCCCTTCTTTCAAAACGTGTTCTGATGATGGGAACCTATTCCATAAATAGTTCTATCAACACGTTCCTGAAAGTGGTCAACAAAACAAAAACTGTATAGATTATTTGTAAGGACAAGTTCCTAATAAATAAATATAGAGTATGGCCTCAAACTTGAATAATTTTCATTTTCATTTCATAAAATTTTACAAGAAATTGAAATTTCAAATTTAATTGTGAATGTCAGACGCAAAGAAAATTTTCAAAAAATTGACGTCAATTTATTATAAGTTTGTGGTGTTTGTAACCCGTTATTGGTGATTTGAGTTCAACTTGGTATACCTCAAACTCTATAAAATTACACAATTTTTCAAATACTGTTCCCAAAACTCAATTTCATTAATCGGTGCAAAAACGCTATAAAAATAACTGCGAATGTTAAAAAAACGGAAAATTTTGGTTTCACTTGTAAACCACGTTACAACTTTTCACCAAGCAACGCTATGCAAATTACTACTTCAGTGAATGTATCTCCCAAGTCTAGTGATTCCATTTTATATTGGTTTCGATCTAAC
Source organism: Delia radicum (assembly GCA_021234595.1). Classification (NCBI taxonomy): domain Eukaryota; kingdom Metazoa; phylum Arthropoda; class Insecta; order Diptera; family Anthomyiidae; genus Delia; species Delia radicum. The sequence continues at coordinate 273,756,044 of CM037851.1, read as the reverse complement.
GGTTAAAAACTATCAGCAAAGAAATCGAATGTATAAAAAAACTCTTCAACAGGTGTCTAAAATTTTTGAAGTACTCTCAAAAAAAAAAGTTTGTAAAGTCAGCAAAAAATTTTGTTGAGTCAGCAAAATTTTAGTCAGGAGGGCGCTAGCAAAAAAATTGCTAATGTCAGCAAAATCTTTTGCTGAAAATCAGCGAGCTGATTTTTAGCAACAAAATTAGTAGATTCAGCAAAAGTTTTGCTAACACTTAGTAGATTAGAAATAAAAAAGCGTTGGTAAAAATTAATAAATTTTTTGCTGAATTTTAGTAGACTGAAAAAAACGCAAAAAATTGTAAATTAGCTAATATATTTGCTGAAAATCATAAAACATATTTTTGTGATTCTTTTAAAAATAATTTACAATAATTACGAAATATAAAAATTTTCATTTTCCCACATTGATGTCATGAATTAATTTAATATCTGAAAATATATGGAAATAAATATATATAACATAACAAAAATTTTCTTTCAACTACTTACATCAATGGTTGTCTAAATGATGCTTTCTTTTAAAGGACGCAACTGCCGAAGATAATTATAGAAACGAAACGATAAAATAAACAAAAACAAACGAAACGAAAAAAAACAACACTTTTTTTGCAATAAGAAAAAGGAACCATAAACATCTACCTAAGATGTGTGTCTTTGTCTTTCGCTTTACTCTGTCTACATGTCTGTATATGTTTGTTTGCAATTTGACCACACTAGAATATTAATCTATTAGCATTTATTATAGAAATACATATTAAATTTAAATATTTATTTTGTCTTTTATTTTATTAATAGACAATTATTTTCACAAGCCGGTGACAACGCAAAATTAAAGTTGTTTTAATCCTCAATTTTGTTTTATGTATGGAAAACAGATACAAAAGTCTTCCATGGTTGATTTTTTTATATGTCTTATTAGAGTTGTACTTTTTAGTATTATTTTCCTCTTCTCTACTACATCTTGACATGCCGCGACATCTGCTTCATTCTGCGTATATCTTTCAATCTGGTTGCCGTCCACACTATTAATGTCCTTATCATCACAATTTTGTTTAGCAAAATTAATTAGTAAAACATTAGTATATTAGTAAAGCATTAGTATAAAACAGTTATGTGCTGAATAAGTATAACAAAAATTTTAGCAAAAAAATTTGCTAAAAAATAGTATACCTGATTTACAAGACGTTTTACTAACTTTTGTACTAACTTATTTTTTTGAGTGTAGATCGTATTTATTTTTGCAACATTACATTACATTAAACAAACAAAATTACTTTCGCAGTAATTGTTAGTTGCACTCCGAAAGTAATTTAAAGAAGAGTAAGCCAAATGCTCAAATAAAAAAGTTAAACGTTTTATATCCTAATCTACACTTTTTGCACCAAGTTTTAGTAGGCTCAAAATCATTTTTTTTTTTTTTTTGTTTAAATGGTTTCTATTCACTATTTTTTTTGTACTAATTTTTGTTTCTGTTTTAACAAAATATTTTACTAATTTTTCAACTCAAGTTGATTAAATTAGTAAAAAATTGTACAAAATTTTATTTTTACTATAGCTGAGAGGAAAGATTTCTTTTTCAAATTGGAAAAATTGCCAAAATTCAAATAAAAAATGGCAGAAATTAAAAATGTTTTCGATGGACGTTTTATGGACATAACGATTTTTTTTTATTTTGGTACACACAGAGTAAAATTTTGCTATTTGCCAATTGAAATTTGGTTACTACTACTCAAAGTCGGTTATTACGTACTTCAGTCGGTTGGTACAACTGAACATTAGTTATCACAACTGATCTTTAGTTGCAACACACAAAATATTCAGAAATCTAATGTGAATATCGTTGTACTAACTGAATTTATAAGTTGTTACCATTAATACACACTTTTCAATTCGGTCGGCACTTTATTTCACTGTGTGTAATTTTGTTTCCAATTTTAGCGACCTTTTCAGTTTTAGCTATTTTTATCCCAATTTTGACATTTTTGTTTAAATTTTTGCGCTTTTTTTTTTTTTTGATTTAATTTTTTTTAATTCTTGGCGATATTTTTCAGTTTATTGGCAATTTTAATTAAAAACATTGTTTTAAATTTTTAATAGTTATGATTAAATGCTTAATTGAAACTAAACAAAATTCAATTAAACATTGCATTGAATTAACAAATATTTTAATTAAAACTTGATTTTAGTTTTCTCTGTGTGTATTTCAAGTTCTTTTTATAAATATTCAAATGAATTCCGTAAAATGAAATATATCCATATATCGGGGAGATACGGGATAGAATCCCATCACAAAAATGCGATATAAAAGTCAATTAAAAACAAATTGACATTTTTCACAAGATTTACATTAGAAAATCAATGTTTCAATTCCTTTTTCCCCTTGTATGTTCGTTATCATTTAAAAATGTAACTTACACATTTCACGTATAAATACAATAAGGTTGTTCACAAGGATTTTACTAAATGTTGTATAGTTTACTAATGTGTAGTATCGTATAATATACAAAAAATATATGCTATCAGAGTGAAAACTCAACCCAAAAAAAAAACAAAACTCTTCGTCAAATTGAAAATAAAATTTTACCATCTCTATTATTACAATACAACATATACAACTCTTAGTACAACTTGTGAAAACCCTTAATGGTGATATATTCTAAAACATGTAAATAACCATGCCCGCATGACATGATATGTTAATAGTTGATGTTGAGTTTTTTTACAGTAATCCTTATAACATTAGCTTTTTTCGGCAATAACAAGCTTTATAGCAAAATTTTGAATATACAATTTTTGATTGATGTTTATGGCAATTTTTCCATTGAATAAATCTAACATATATATGTTAGGGTGGACCGATTAGGACTTTAGGGAAATTCTTTTTATTAAGAAAAATTTTATGTCAGAAATTTTTTTAACATTTGATGACGATATTTTAATTTAAAGTTTTAGCTTTCTACTTTAATTAAAAGCTTTGGGAAGGTAATTAAAGAGTGAAATTATTTTCTATTTAATCTCTCTTACGCTAATGTTTTATCAAAACCCCGAAAAGTGTATCTTCAGTGAAATAGCCTCAAGAAAAACATGTATTGATTTTCAGACTTTTTATCCAAGGACTATTGAGTGAACGTTTAGAGACTTTTCCTTTTTCGCCCCTCCTCATAAAAATGTTTAAAAGCACAGTCTTATCTAATGCACACATTGCGGCAAGCAGTGGCAAGGATATGCCAGTATACTGAGGCTCACTACAGGGTCACTCATTGTTTTCGCGGGTGGCGCTAGGAGTGGTGGAAGGGTAGTGTGTGAAGTGTTTATATGTCGTTATACTCACGTAAAAAAATTCGGTTGTTTCAACCAATTCTTTCCAACCGAATTGATTCTTAAATTCAGTTGTCACAACTTAATTTAGTTAGTGAAACTGATTTGAGGGTTGTGGCAACATAATTCTATTGTGACAACTGAATTCGGTCGGGACAACCAAATTTAATAGGTTCGGTTGGATGAGATCGTTCGAATCTTTATGAGAATTTAAGATTATCGACAACGTTTCAGACTGCCCTTCAGGCTGCTTTAGTAACCCCTGAGGGGTGTGTTTACCACATCGAGTGTTGGCCATGAATCCAGGGTGTCTTGGTGAGAAATGGCGAGGAATTCAAATTTGACACTTATCTGGGTACCAGGACACGTGGTCAGTAGCGGCAGTGGCAATAAACAGGCTAGGTGTATTACGTTTTTTTAATGAGGCGATACTGACTACACGCCGAAAATACCGCTGGAGGTTCGCACGCGGTTAGTGTAGTAGAACTACCGCCATTATGGCCATACTCAGTAATTAGACTGATTTAGTTGGTCATTTGATGAGACTTTGATGACTTCTGCAGAAGCTCTTACAATGGGGAAGAGGAGGTCACTTACCTTATTTTCCAAAATATACCTTATGATTTCTAACGAAATCATTATGGGAGATTTTTCTACTTTTCGCCTTCCAAGAGAGAATTTCCCAAAAGCCCGTCTAAGGAGATGTCTACGTGGGAGAAGAAAGCCGCATACCGTATTACAAGTTCCCAACTTCAGTGTTTTGACCATTAAGTCTTCCATCTTTGCCAATATCTTCAGATGGAGAGGCTTTTCCCGATGTTGCGCCGCCCTTAATAATTTCCAAAAATCCCATCTTATCGGATGTCAATGCCGGTGGAGAAATACAATAATATAAATTCCTAACCTCGTAAATTTTAATTTTGAACCTTTATTTTTGCTAAAAATGTCTGGCAAAAATTTCAAACTTTCAATGAGTTAGGCTAAATTAAAGGTAACACATCTTTCAAACTTCTAGGGTTATGGCAGCCTTGTTAGGTCAACCATCTTAGCGGAAGTCTACACGCAAAAAACCAACTTACTAAATTTAAAGATCCTTACTTCAGGGGTTTGGACAGGCCAATAATTGTGGAGCTTTTCCCTTTTTATTCCACAGTTTTACCATGCTTCTAGCGATAATTCCAAAAAGTACCTCGACTGTATAATAGCACATACTCTATGAAATAAATTGCATATTTCTAGCAAAAACGGTGCAGGTAGGCCGTTACCCCTTTTTTCCACTACCGGTAGGAAATTCCTAAATCCCATTTAAACATATATCTATGCAGGAAAAGGAACATTAATAACAAATTTCTAGCTTCGTCAGTCAAAAAACAGGTCCATATTCCAGGAACAATGATAACACACAATTTAAGTCTTGGCGGATGTCTCCGCGAAGGAGAACCCTACATACAAAATTGCAAAATCCTATCTTTAGCGGTTTGGACAGGCAATAAAGGTGGGCGCTTTTTTAGACAGGACGTCGTATACCAACATCGCCAAGAATATAGATTGTATAAGTACCCAGGCAAAAAAATACAAAGTGTTGGCAAAGCGTCGGCGACGGTGGGTTATGCGTTGGTAGAACGTGGGATTAAAAATATTGACAGTATTGTCCTACCCGATTGATAACAGTGACCAACCATTGGTTTGAACGAGCTTGCCACGGTTGGCATAACATTGGTAATTCAATTAATTTTGTATTTCTAAAATATACTAAATTCAATTAATTTTGAGAAATATATATAACAAAACACATTTATAAAGCAGCAATAGAGTTCGGTCTTGGTATAATACATCATATTTAAATGTGTGAAATAAAATAATAATTTTAAGAAATGCTTCGAATTGGTGGTAATACTGGTCAAAAGAATATTTTCAAAATTTTGCGGGTGGGTACTGGCAAAACACATGCATTGTAAACAAAATAGTGTTTTCTTGATACAATATTACTTGAACCTTTGGGAATTTGTAACAAATTGAATTAATTGTTGAGTTAATTTAAAATTTTATGAAATTTCACCAAAACTAAAAATAGATCCACCGTATTGCACAGCAGTGTTTGCTTGTATATCTTCCGGAGATTTATATCTAAATATTGTTAATTATAATGACAACATGTTGCTGGTGTCATAAAATACAAATATTTTGCAAATTTTGTGCTACAATGAAGGCCATTACAAAATATTTAAAGAATATTTTGAAACCTAATTTAAAGTATTAACTTTGTATATATGAGCTAATTTAAAATTTTTTATGTATGTATGTAGTTTTATTATAAATGTTTATGTATTGGAAAAAAATACATATTTCAAATTAATTTTAAAAATATTTTTATAAATTCTCATTTGCTTTATTAATTTATTAAGTTAAATAATTTAATTCCAGTAGTTTTAATGTCTTATATTAATTTACTAGCTGAAATGACCGGTGTTTCCCGGTTCAACTGTGATTTTTGAATGCAGACAAATTTTGAAGCTATGAAATATACGACTTAATTCTGTTGTGTTTTGCAGAATCAGTTAGAATTTTAACGTTAAACTTGAAATTAAAGATTCCAGTTGAAATTTATGAAATAAGGTTCTAGTTTTTGTTTTTCAATTGAATGTGTGCCGAATTTATTGTAAAGCATTAGAATACACAATGTTTTTGGTTTTACCGTCAGGCATATATGAATGTAGAGGTTTCGTGGGCTGCCAACTCTTGAGAATGCAACATATAGTTGGCCATGTGAGAAACATGGATACTCTGGGTTAATACCCGCTACATTAAGTGATTGTCCATGTGCCTTATTTGAGCATGTTGCAGTCAGTCTTGTTCAAGTCTATGTTGCCGTTGTGTTGGCGTTTCGGTGGTTCTCAGCTCAGCTCAGCCTGTCTTACCCGTTGGTCATTGAGACGTTGTTGAGTCTGTTGAGGTCTTTTGGTACTCCTTTACTTAGCCTGTCTCTACCATGTTGGTACTCAAGACGTGAATGGCTTTGCTGGGGAGATTCGGCAGCCCTGGCTTCAGATTGTGTTGCTCTTTGCGACTCAAGACGTTGTTGGGTCTGCTCCAATGTCTCAGACGTTCGTCTAAGGCGAGCTTTCTTAGTTTGTGCGCTGTGGTACCACCTAAATGAGATCGTTTTTTGTGCATGGTTTCGAAAAAGTTTATCCTTAAAGACTTTTTTTTTTTGTTTTTTTTAATGGACTTTTTATTGGCAAAAACGGTAAGGAAAAATAAAATTTAAAAAAATGAGAAAATCAGTAGGTAAATTATATGGGGGGAAAAAATTCTTAAAAACGAAATGGGTTTTGATTGGCTTTAATGCATTCAAATTAAAAAAATAAGTTTTATCAAAAATAGTGGGATTTTTTGATTTTGACGTTTTTGATCAAAAGTCGGTATTGAAGTGGGCTATGGTAATGAAAATTTTACTGAGGCCTTCCCGGGGAAACGTAGAATATATGTGAGTAATTTCAAAGCAAACTATTTATTATTTATTAGTGCATTTTGAATTTAAAATGTTTCAATTTATCAGTAACATGTTCTTAGAAGTATAATAGAAACATTTTCAAGTTTGATATAATATTTTTTTAAAATAAAAATTATGTTTTTTCTACCTTTAATTGTGCAATGAAAATGAAAAGTTCAAGGCCATACTCTATATTTCTTTATTAGGATATTGTCCTAACAAATAATCTATAGAGTCTTTGTTTTCAAATTTATTAATTGACCACTATCAGCAATGTGTTGATAGATCTATTTCGGGAATTTTCTAGGTTCCCATCATCAGAACACGTTTTAAAAGAGGTAAGAATCCCATTCAAAACATCAAGCATTCATATAAACTAGTTTTCTCACTAAATGAGAACTGCTATATGAGCCCGAAGTTAAAGATTATCACCATTGATCAAAAAGTAAATTCAAAACTTGTTTTTTGTGTGTAAGGTCTACCATTTCTTTTATTAAAATGACAATATTTTTGATAAAAACTTAAAAAATGTAGGAAAAGAAATAATATATGAACATTCATTTATATATGCCCATAAATGAAATATGAACATTCATATATGCCCATATATGAATTCATATATATTACCATATATGTCCATATACCTCCAAATTTTGGATCCGAACATATATGGATTCATGAATGAACTTATTTATGTAGCCATATATGACAATATATGAATATTTTCACCTGGGTTAAACAAACTGACAAAATAAGTCCGCATACTGACAAAATTAGTCTGCTTTTGTACAAAAAAAAGTTAGTATGGATGGATTTAGTATCAGCTAAGACCTTCAGAAAATATTATTCATCACAGTGTAGAAAAGCATCACCATATAAGTGGTAACTTATATGGTGATGATATTGAGTCATACCTTATTCGAAGGAAACAAAGTGTTCGTTTTAATAATACAACATCAAAAACCATTATCGTCAATTCTGGAGTACCGCAAGGAAGCCATCTTGGTCCAATATTATTCTCACTTTTTATAAATGATCTGCCGAGTTCAATTCACAACTGTAAAATATTAATGTATGCTGATGATGTAAAAATCTTTTTAAGCTACAAAAAATCTTCGGAAATGCTTAATCTTCAACATGATTTGGATAATTTTTATAACTGGTGTAATATCAACCTCATGAATCTCAATTTAACAAAATGCAAGCATATGCGTTTTTGTAGGAAATGGAATTCTCTGGGTTTCTATACTTTGGCTGACAGCAGACTTGAATTAGTTAAAGAAATTTTGGATCTTGGTGTATTACTGGATTCTAAGTTAGATTTTATAAAACACATTACGTCAATGATAAATAAAGCTCGTGGTGTACTTGCTTTTATAAAACGTTGGGCTAAGGAGTTCACTGATCCTAAAATTACAAAGCAGTTATACACATCTTTGGTAAGACCAATCATCGAATATGGTTCTGTCATCTGGGATCCTGATTACGACGTTCACATAAACCGAATAGAATCTGTCCAAAAACAATTTTTACTGTTCTGCTTAGGGAACTCAACTTGGAATCCTTCTGTTGCTCTCCCATCCTATTCCGTTAGGCTTGAACGAGTTAAATTACCGTCACTAGTAAGCAGAAGAAAAATGGTAAATGTAACTTTTTTAGTTAATTTGCTTAATGGTACTATTTGTTCTGAATTCCTGCTTAGTAATGTTAATTTCAACGTTCCTCAACGATCAACTCGCAATTTTACACCATTATATCTTCAGGTCTTTCACACAAACTATGCTAATTCTGATCCTTTTCGTAGAATATGCAAAGATTTTAATGAAATGTATAACTTTATAGACTTTTCTTTGAGTGTTATTGTCATTAAACGTAATATTATCTTGTTTTTGAATTCATAATCTAATTTACTATTGTAATTTAATTATAGTCAGTAAGGATTTAAATCCATTGACTTAAAATAAATAAATAAATGTTATATTTCTGGCTTTATTACATTTGGCAATGGCAAGGACTTACATATGTAATTTCAAATCTCATTGCTTTTATATGCGAATGTAGCGCAAAATAATGACATATCATTACTAACCACCCTATGTGGTTACCTATAGACTTACCAGTATGTATAAAAATAGTGAGTCTAAGAATATATTTTCGAAAAACTAAATTTTATTACAAAAATATTTTTCTTATTGTACATTATTTTTTTAATAAAATATGCCGCACGGTTTTCGAATCTGGGACTTCAGATTGTCAGTCAACAGCTTTACCATCTGAGCTATCTCGACATGCTATACTTGATAGATTAAAACATAAATGACTTGCCGGCACCAAATATCATTACATTCCATGCAAATGATTAAAAATATAAATTTGTACATATGCATATGTGCTTTCTAGAGTTGAAAAAATAATAAGTCTAAAAATAGATTTACAAACAATTTTTAGATCATTGCGTTATATTCAAACGTATGATAATACTAAGTACTTATATGTAACGCACTATATTTTGTAATGAAATAATCGAAAAAAATTGAAACTAGTTATTAGTAAGCCATTATTATTTGTATTGAAGTAATGCAGAGAGTAAGCTGGTGCCATTAACTGTAGTCCAAAAATAATGATATGCCATTACAGTTTCTACACTTTGATGCCATACAAACAAATTTTAATATATTTTACCTCAAAGTGTCAACAGTTTTTCAAATTCGTCATATATAATATCGGATTTATGGATAATTTTTTGAATTTAGTAAATTGCCTAAAAACTTGCTTTGTGTAGAATTTATTTTCAAAGTATTAAATATGTTTTGTCTTTTGTTGCTTCTATTAAACATTTTAGTCCATGAATTAAAATATATTTTAATAAATGGATGCACAATTCATATAAGTTTTTATAGTGTTTTGCGGTATATGCTACTGCATGCAACACTTTTGTGCCAAATAACAATTATGCCTATATTTTAAGCTGATTTGCAACATTAATGCCATAGACGAACATATGATGCTACTTTAGTTATATAAATTCTACTAAAAAAAAACTACTAAATAAAATGTAGGGTAGAAGGAGGAGGTTTCGTCATTTCCGATTTTCGCTGTATTTAAAAGAGTTATGAAAATTTTCCTTTCCATAATTTGTGCAGTTATTAATCATCTCTCATGTTACCAAAAAAAAATAAAAATATTATAGATTTAGTATATTTTGGCTAGCTTTGTCATTTCGTGTATTAAAACAAAATATGTCGATATTAATTTATAAAAAGTGTGAAAAAATCTAAAATTATGTAAGTGGCTTATTATGGTGCACATACGCGCGACAACCCGGTGGGATAGTTTCGTCTGCAAAAAATAGGTAGCACTTGAAATGACCTACACGTTATATTAACCCTCTAATGGGCAAACACAATTTTGCAATGAAATTCATAGCATGTGCTTGAAAAATAAACAATAAGTTCTTCTACAAAAATGTTGATCGCTGCTTACTTAAGACGACATAAGCCAAAATAGGTTAAGGGTAAATCTCGCAAACTAACGCTTTTACCAAGATATAACTACAATCCAAAATTTTTTTTTATGCTTTTGTTCAAGAAAATATGTCGATTTTCGATTTTTGGAAAACCCTAAATTGACCAAAAAATTATTTAAACTTCAATATATATTTTTCAAACTTTAACGCTTTGCTAAAAATACTTAATATTTATTAATTTATAAGCTAAGAGGGCGTCTTTAGAGGTATCCTGATAAAATCCTGTGTGTCCTTGGACCAAAGTAAGAACTTATTATTAAAGATAAGGCTTCAGTCTTAGATTTAATTATCAAGAGTTTTTAGTCAACTTAACCTTCAAACCATCCTGGGGTAGTTTTCAACCCATAGCCGATTTAATTTTTAAATATTTTTTTAACTCAAAAATGTTTTCATTTTTGTATTGAAAATACGAAAATAGTTTTTCGGACTTTGCATATTTCCATATATTGAGTTAGAATATTGTTCTATCCCAAGTCAAAATCTACCTCAAAATCGAATTTGATTTTGTCATATTAAATTTTAATTGTTTAGTTGCTTTTACAAAAGTTGGATTATTTTCATGATAGACAATGCAATTGTTTCATTGGCCTCACCCAAATGTTCAGTTGGCTGCAATAGAAAAAGATAATTCTCTTAGCTCAAACCGAAACAGTATATAAGGCAGACTAAAATACAATATATTCGCGTTTTTTTTTTAAATTTTAGCATAGCTTTCTAAGTTGACCCCAGGGTCATACTTGTGGTATATTACTCTGCCGGAGTTGATTTTTTTGCACTTTTATTGTGGAAATGAATTAAATAATCGAAAATTTTTTAAAAATTTAAAGAATTTTCTTGTTTTAATAGAAAAAATTCAAACGCGTAATGTTGGTGCCGAGAAAAAGTATGTTTTCTAAACATCAAAAAACATATGTTTCTAAACATCACTAGCGTTTGAAAGAATAGCTACCACACGTTTTTATGGTGAAGGTGACTACTACTTACTCCTAACCAACAATATCACATACGTTTCGTTTCATTTGGTTCAGTAGCTAAGGCATTGCATGTTAACTAAGACGTTGTTCAGTTTAAAACTGCATTGCATTTATTTTAATTTATTGAGTGTAGATTTGATATAAACATTTTTTCATAATTGTTTTCTTTTTGTGTACATAAAAGAAACTCTTAATTCTGTGATCTTTTTTAACAAAAATTTAAATTTTTTCATGCGGGAACAGTTTTTTTTGTTGTCTATGGGTCTATATAGACCCCGAGGGAGTAAAGTGTAAGTTTTTTTTTTTTGGGTGGTATGAATGTTAAATATGTTTTTTAGATTTTTGAAAACTATGTTTTTATCAAAAATAATTATTTTGTTTTTAATTTATAACGAGCTCCGTATATTTACAAAAATAAAGCAAATCAAACATATTAGCTAGGTTGATACTAGTATTTCGATCTGGCTAAAGAGATCATCAGTACCCGAAGTTTTAAAAGTTTAGAGTTGTAACAAATAACCTATTAATCATCAACTTTTCTCTATTCTTGTCTTCTTACTAATCAAACACTTGGTAAGGGTCTTTTCCTAACAGGCTTCATGATGTTACTAAACTGTGAAGACCAAAAATGTTCTTTTAATATAAAAAAAAAAATTGTTTTTACTCTGGCTCAATATTTTTTAGTTTTATTCGCCTTTTGTTTTTATATTTAACGAGATTGTTTTTTTATTATTTTCAATTTATAACGAGCTTTCAGCCTCCGTATATTTACAAAAATAAAGCAAATCAAACTTATTAGCTAGGTTGATACTAGAATTTCTATCTGGAACCCGAAGTTTTAGAAAACCTAGAGCTTAAATAATAGGCAGAGCTTTAACAAAATATAATTTAATATACGAAGGTTGAAGCTCGTTATAAATGAATTATTTTTTTAAATTTAACAAAATTCTGTTTTGGAAGCTTTCTATTTTCCAAACCTTGCACTTCACACGAAAAAATTCTTCGCAAAACATTTATTAAAATTACCTTTCTATTGAAATATAATTATTTCTAAGTATAAAACACTCATTCGACGCATTTGTGGTAAATTTATTAAGACTGCTCTAAGGCAGCCTTGCCCGTTAGAGGGTTTGATTACGTGGTTATATGTGTTGACCTGGTCAGACGTAGTTTTTGTTGAATAAATTCGAAAAAAATTAACTTATATAAGCTTTTTTTAACCTGAAGCTTTCCACAAGTAGCGTTATATCTATAGCTGAAAAATGTGCTACATCCACTTGGCGAATTCACCACATATGTAGGGCAGTTTAAAAAATTAAATATAAGGCATTAAAAACATACAATTTAAAGTTAAGATGTGTATAATTTTACCAAAAAAATAATTTTCCAAATCACCCAGCAAAACCACACATTACCAAATAATAGCTAAAGTAATGTATCGCCATAGGGATACATGCATTACAATTCACCATACTTCACTGATGAATTTTACAGGCGATAAGCCTAAAAGTAATGGGTGGACTCATTACCTGTTAGGGGGAAAAGTAACTGGTTACTTTTCAGAAAAACAAAATTATAAAAAGAACTTTTACAAATAATTTTTTTAAATTAAATGAATAACGTTTTCCCGCTGTGATTCGAATCTGGGGTCTCTGGTTGTTAGGCGAGAACTTTACCAACTGAGCTACCGCCACATACAATAGTGGGTTGCTTAAAATGTAAATGAATTGTTGTGCTTCGAGTTTTCGTTTGTGATGTTAAAAATATATAACTTACCATTACAAAAAATCGCAAAGTAATGTGTCTAAATTTAGTTTTAAATATTAATTTGCGCTTATATTTCATGCATTATGTAATTGATGTTCGGTAAGTCATTATTTTATGTTTTCATATAATGTAAAAGGTAATGATGTATCATTACTAGGTAACCTATGAGTGTCCAATTATTGGTAACTCATTACTCATTACATTTTTTATGTTTCAAAATAATATTGTAGGCAAGGAGTATGCATTACAAAGTAATGCATTATGTAACCCATTATCTGTAAATCATTACTTTTTGTTGGAAAATGACATAGGTAAGGAATATACAATACAAGGTAATGCATTACTTTATTGCACCCATTGCCAAAGTTTTGCTGGGAAATAAATAAATTGTTGAATGAGCAACTACAGCACTTTAAAAAAAATGTACCGAATGCTCCCCCTTCTAGCCTATATGCTTTTTAAAATGTGCTGCGCACAAAAAATAAATAAAAAATCCGTTGCAGTTTAAATTACACTCGACATCATTAAAAATATTCATTATAAAAGCTTAAGGTTTTATGTTTAGTTTTTAGAATGAGTAAGACTTTAAACCAAAAATGTGGAAATATCTTTATTAAAATAATTAAAAAAAAAATACGAGTCAAATTTTGAAAGCACAAAAATGTTCCATCATAATGAAAAGAAATATTAATTTAAAGTTTTGTAATCTTTTAATACGACATCGTCATCATCATCTTCATTAAAATGTTTTTGAAACTTATTATAATTTCATCTTAAGATATGATGATGATGATATTGATATTTAATATTTTTAAATCCTTTTGTTCTCTTCTAATATTTTCTAAATGAATTAAAAGTTTTTAATCCTTGTTTTTCTGTTGTTATTACAATAAACAAAAACCAAACCCCTTAAGATACTTATGGATTTTAAATTTTCAACTCTTGCTAAACAACAATAATCGTAAACACTAGTTAAACCCATGTTTAATTCCTTTTTTCTCGTACCAATTTTTCGTTGATGTTGTTTGCCAAGTCATAAATTCTAAAATTTGTTATATATCTAGTAGTTGTTGATATTGTTGGTCTTGTTTTCAGTTTTACATCAACAGCTGTCAAAAAGTTTTTTTTTTTGTTTGGGATAATAAAATTTTAAACATTTTAATAAAAAATATAAAATTTAAATACGTAAAAAAAAGTTTTTCTTTGAGAATAAGTTAAAAAAAAAAATAACAATTCATTTAATATTAGGGGATTCAGGTGGTAAACTAAATGATCACATTTCTAGGGTAAATTATATTTAGTTCAATAATATTTCGTATATGGGCATTTCCATACAAAAATCACCCAGTGACCGAAAAATTATAATAGACAATTAATTGCTTTTGACTTGTATTACACAGCGCAACACAATTGACCCCTAAAATCAAAAGCAAGCATCCCGATATTTCGGCAACTATGATTTTAATGGCGTAATCGGTTTTTCACTAATGGGCCAGATTTTTCGCAAAATTTGCATTTAAGCTCTGCATGTTTTCACGCAGTTTTTATGCATAAAATTTGAAAAATCAAATATTTTATCTTAGTTTTCTATGGTAAATGCCTTCATTAACATTCGGGTACCAAAAATTTGGTTAATAAATGTGCAGCATTAACAAGTAAATCCTCGTTTTTTCTCAGTTTTTAGTATATTTTACTTTTCGCAATCGATCAAAGAATTTTGTGTATAAGTAAAGAGATAAATCTTACCAACTATTTCGTGCAAAAAAGAAAAAAACAGAAGAAAGTGCGGTTGATGGGAAAATGCGAATTGTGTCTAAAATTTATAAGACATTATATCGAAAAATTACGACCTATGAGTTCATCTCTTAGTATAATATGTAAAGATAGTACAAACTTATGTGTAACAAAATTCAGCCAAAAAAGTTATTTTAACAAACACTTTCATTGCAGTGAATGTCTCCAAATTATTTTCAAATTTTATTTTATGTTTGTTATATTGGTACTTTTTTAGTCGGGCAAATAAAAGTAAAAAAAAATAATTTAATCCACAAATGGTGAAAAAAATAAATGTAATGTATTTTTTTTTGTGTGTTTGTCGATAACAGTGTGAACAATTACTTTTTTGCCAGACAGAGAATTTTATCATACCTTTCATTAAACTTGTGTGAAGTGAAGTATAAATATATCGAGCCCTATCCGCCGAAAAGACGTAAGTAACAATTTCATAATTTTACAGGAAAGGCATTTTTAAGTTGTTTTCTAAGTTTTCTTTGGCTTATCGGATTTTAATGAAATTAAAATATGTTATAAAAGACCAAAATATAAAGAAAACTAAACTGTTTTTTGGTACCAAATCTCACTTTAAGGGGTTAAACAAGGGGGTCTAATTTGACCCAATTTTACTTTTTTTAATTTATTTCTTGCTTGGTTTAAGAAAAGTATAAACATATGATAAACAAATTAAAGTCTTTTGAATTACGAATCCAACGATGAATAAAACATGATCGAGCGTGTCCTAGATTTTGAGTTATTTGTAAAATAAAAAAGGACGTAAGTAACACTTTGCCGTCAGGAAATATGTAAACAAACTATTGTTTGTCATATAGGAATAAGCACTTACGCCTTTTTTGTTTTTGTCTAACTTTTTAACGGTACTTCCTAGAGCTATGAAGTTTTGACCAATGATGCAAATGGTCGCAAGATAAATATTTTCATCAAAACCCGAAAATGGAAAAATGGTTACTTACGTCTTTCTGGCGGATAGGGCTCGATATGTCTGATAATCTAAACGGGGCTTTATGGTGTTTAATTTTTTCAAAGATGTTCATATGACTTCGATTTCACCCCGGGTCCAAGTGATATAAAAGATATGTGTGCCAAATTTCAGGAAGACATGTAATGTTTAGGGGTTGCACGCTTTGGCAACTATTTTCTCAAACTAATGAAATTTGTTGTACTAATGAGTTTCTTATTTCCACAAAAACGTAATTTGTATGCTGAAATAGGACAATTATGCTATAAACACATAGACGACTGCAGCTACACGACTACAGCCTGTCAAAAATAAAATACACACGTTTATATGAAAACGATTATTTTGCACCAACACAACTACACGGCTACCCGACTACTTTTGCCGCTGTAGTCAACTTAGGTTAATTTCTATTTTTGTTGGCTGCAAAACAAAAATAGTGTTGACAATAAAACAAAATATGTAACAAATTAGTGCTTAAAAATATTTTATTTTGTTAAACACAAAAAACGTCGCAACATCAAATGGTATAATTGCATTAATATTCAAGAGGGGTTATATAAATTTATTTTCACGTTATAATAATGTATTATAAATAAGTAATTGTATTTTTAAGTGAACTTTATACACGTGTCTACAACCAAGCATGTTGTTCTATTTTAATAAAGAAAAAAAAGATGTAATTGGCACTACTGAAACAAAAATGCATTTGTATCAGGGATGTTAAATGGAGTTTTCAATTTTGTACCAACATCCAAAAAAAATTGTACTTTTTGGACGTTGACGGTACCATTTTATTTAAATTTATTAAAACAACAAAAAAAAAATACATAAAAATTCTCTTGTACAGAAAAAAAAACAAAACCTTTCAATAACATACATTATATGTATGAATAAAATAAGGCATAAAAAAGTCTTATGAATATATGAGACCAAATCATGGAATTATTTGTTTAGTTAATAAACTATTTGGAATTTCTAAATCATAGCAGCATAAATTTGTCGCTCTTAACCAATCCTTAGTCTGTATGAGACTTCATAATGTTGGCTAATGTAGTCTGTTTCTTTCCTTAGTTTTTATTATATTTTGAAAAGAAAAAAACTCTTTCCACATTTGCAGACCAGTGTGGAATGGATAAAATTCCAGCAACGACTAGAAATGTCTGGAAACATATTGACATTCAGTTCATTTTGAAAATTAGCTACTACCGACCAAAAACTACAAACGTTTTAATTTTTTAACGACTTCAGTTAAAAAAATTTTAGTTTTTACTCTGGCTCAAGTAATATTTTTACTAAGAAGAAAAGAATGGAGCAAAATTAATGATTAATCGGTTTTTTGTTAAAGTTCTGCCTATTATGGAGGCTATAACTTTTCTAAAACATTGGGTTCTGATGAGATCTTTAACCAGATCGAAATACTAGTATTAACCTAGCTAATATGTTTGATTTGCTTTATTTTTGTAAATATACGGAGGTTGAGAGCTCGTTCTAAATTAAACATATATAAGATTGTTTGGAATTTTCTTTCATTTCTTTAACAATAATTTAATTTTCGTTTGAGTTTGAATTTTAACGTCTTTTTCAGACAATTGCAGTTAATACTATAATTAATATGCAATTTTATTTAATTTAATTGTGAAAGGCGTGGTAGAGAAGAATGAGTGTATTTTCTAAAAATCATAACTACATTGCAAATATTCAATTTTTTCTGAATCAGACTGCGCAGTTTCTGGTATTGAACGTTCGTCAGTGACCCTGTTTTTTTTTTGAATTTTTGAATAATGTAATATTTGTTATGTTTTTATTTGTTCGATTGCGTCTATATGAAATTTTTCTGTGCAATCACTGACCGTGGTATAGATAAACTGATTTCTAATGCAACATGCACTCGCACTACACGTTAGACAGAGCGCTTTAGCCCTCTGAGCTATAGTCAGGTCGAGTTTTGTTGTGATTAAAACTAGTTTTATTCAATACACGGTGTTTTTGTTCTTGCATACATAATCTCAGAAGTACAACTCCAACAACACAACAGTTCTATTTTTAGAAACTCACCTCACTCTAATGTCCACTGTTTTCCCATATGTTATAAGTGATGCCATATCTATATATCAATTTTCACTTCTTCAGAATTTTAATAAATTCAAAATAAAAGTGAAGTTGGCTGCAACAAGTGTCAATATATGTAAGAGCTGCCAGATAAATTTTGTAAAAAATCGTAAATTTTTAATCGATATTAAAAAAAAAAAAATTGCCAACTTTATTCTTCAAAATCCTTAAAATGATGATAAATCGTAAAATCTGGCGGATATAGTCGCATATATTTTAAGAGCTCATTACATAAAACGAATAAATGCAATGAAAAAGGACACAATAACAATTTGTTTGCAATACTAAAAATTCAAAAAGGGGAAAAAATTAAAAATTTTTAAATTGTACCAAATGAATCGCGGTAGTACCACGGTACTTTAGAAGGTCAAAATGTACCAAAAAAAGTACAATTGTACCAACTTTAACATCCCTGATTTGTATAAAAAACAGCTGTTGATATTTTTAAATTGAATCGTGATCAGCTGTTTACTATGCTGCTGTCGTTTCCAAAATAATAAGTAGCTGACCACACGGCGACGATTGCAGTCAACGGCATTTGCAGTCGTGTAGCTCTGCAGTCTGCTGTGGTCTATGTGTTTATAGCATTAATTTGTGAATTAATTGTCGAGTTTTTTAATGTTTGCCAGAAAAATGTGATAAACATGACCACCGTATTACTAAAAGATAAACAATTTCATAATAATTCACCAAAAAGATAAACATTTGAATTCTTTCAGCAGTGCAGTGGACCAGGTTTTTGCCTCTAAAATGCCTCTTAGGTGGCGTTTCCAGATTACATTTTGCATCAGACGAAGGAAAACACTATAACAAAATACAAACATGTAATATAAAAGCAAAATACTTGCAGTCAGTCATTCGCCTCTGCAAGAATGCCTTGAGGGAAACCAATATTAGAATACAAAAGAAGACAAAATTTAATTATATAAGAATAAAGGTTACAAATCTATCGCTCAAATCAATAAGAAAATCTTGCTTTAAAATTCCTCACCATCATCAACAACACTTTGTCACGAAAACACCGACTTTTAGCCTCCAGCAACAAAAAATTATATTTAAGTTACTCTTCGAAAATCATTCTTATTTGGAATAAAAAAGTGCTGCCAGCAAAACATTAAACAGATTACCTCAGAACCTGTTCTAGAACAACTTGTTTTACCACCGGTTACATGGAACCGGTTCTAGAACGGGTTCCTCGGAGTCAAAATGTAAGGTTCTAAAACACCCTGTTCTTGTTTGGATGTAAAGATCCAATTGCAAATGAAACCAACTCCATATAAAAAGAATCAGTTGCAGAACAGAAATTAGAAATAGTTATAATACAGTATAAGTTGTTCTGCAGCCTGTTCTTTGAATTTTACTATTTTACTGGTCATGTTAGTATCAAAACTTTGAACGATAGAGTTGCTGTTTCAGTGCATGGTAATGGATTTGATTATTTGCTAGTCATACCTGTTGTGCTGAAAGGCACTTATGAGGAGATGGTTTAAACAGGTATTTGGGAAGTTGACCAATATTGGCTACGTGCCAACATCTTATATGACTGATACAAGTGTCATGTTCCAGATTTCAAAGTGAATCTGGACGAAAATTGATCTGGAGAGTTTGCCGTCATCAGACTATTAACTAATAGTGAAAGGTGTGCTGTGTCAACCATCCAGTGGGTCTGACACAAGGCAATTATACCTTGATGGGCTTGAACGCACGATTTGATACAGCTGCTGTGTACTTTCCCATTTGCAGACGTCAAAAAATGCCTTCACAGTTGTGAAAAGGCTCCTTTAGTATAGTTCTGAAAGAGACTTTGGAATGGCTTTTTTTGATGAAGATATTCTTCAGGATGGTAAAGAAAATACGACCAAAAATGTAGAAACCAAACAGAAAAATACCTATTCGGGCACCTACAGATTTGGATAAAATTTGGATTTCTAATTGTGGAGACGAAAATAATCAGCATGCACAATTTTTTTAATGATATTTTTACACTCATAAAAAGAGCCCGTACAAATAGTTGAAAATTCAACTACGACAACAGACAATATTACTTGAATTTGTGCCAGCAGAATTTTTAATAAATACCTAAATTTTTGCTAAAAATTTCTTTCCGCATCTGACTAGAGGCGGGTCCATATGTATTCCCGGAAATATAAGAAGTTTAAAAAGAACTTAAAAAAATGTTTGCCCATTTTGCTCTATCTTGCTTAGTTTCCCAAATATAGCCTACTTTATGATTATCAAATAATAGATATGACAA
Source organism: Delia radicum (assembly GCA_021234595.1). Classification (NCBI taxonomy): domain Eukaryota; kingdom Metazoa; phylum Arthropoda; class Insecta; order Diptera; family Anthomyiidae; genus Delia; species Delia radicum. The sequence goes on along the minus strand of CM037851.1, from coordinate 273,735,813 downwards.
AATAAAGTCAGTCACCTACAAGTGAAAATGATAGCGGAGATACAAAAAATAATTTTTTGAAAACAATTGCTGTTTAAATTAACTAGCAAAATTTTTAAATTTAAGAATCACGAATTAATAAATTTTAGTTTGCAAAATTAGTTAAAATACGGATTAAATTTTTCTTGAGGTAAATGAGATAACTAATAACTTTAGCTAAATAACTGATTTAAACGACAACAAAAGAAAAAATTAGCTCACTGAATAAGAACCAGACAGACTTTTGAAGTAACTTTTTTTTCATGAGAGCAACTAACACTGAATTTTCGTAATTTTGCCTACTTTTGTAGCTGTGGCAAATGTGTGCAATAAACCACTACAGCGAGGAACTCGAAAATTGAAACGTTTTTATTTTTGACAGGATTTTTGGAAATTCCCAAGGAGAGGTGAAAAAAGCGGAAAATTTTCCTGCTTGGCGGACTGGCCAATCCGGAAAAGCTAATAACTTGAAATTTGGTATTAAAATTGGTATCTTATCTAATCAATGCACACAGCATAAACCGTTGCATATAGTAACTTATAATTTGGTGCAGGCATCCGCTGAAACTGGGTATTAAAAAAATTGTACAGGGAGGCACAAAAAGAGGAAGTCTGTCCCTTAACATCCGGCACTTACAATTTAGGCAAAAAATCTGAAGTTTTAAATAAATATATATATTTTTTTTGAGGTATGGGAAAATTTATTGAATATATCTTTTATAAAATCTTGGTATATATAGGGTTGAAAGGAAAGAAATTCCACCTTTAATGACCTATGGAATTCCATTAAGGTAGAAATCTGAAACTTGAAATCACAAAAACATCCACTTAAAAATGATAAACTAATTTATTGAAACAAATTCCTTAAAAACTAATTCACATCCCATCGTAATATATTTCGATATATAAAACTACCGGTAACGAAATATCGGACTTTTAAGATTGTAATAAATCAAATACTAAAAATGGTATATGTCAATCCTACTTCGCCCAATTTTTGAAAAATTGAAAAATATTTTCTTAGTCTCATATAGGAGGGGAGATACTGTTATATAATGTTTCCTGTAGCGGGGCAGTTGGACTTTAAAGCAACATACGAATATATGACATTTTAAAACCTTCAAAATCTAAAAATACAAATTTTACAAAAAAATTTTATTTTTTTGTATGGAAATAATGAATAAGGCTTTTTCAAAAAATTGTGAAAACTAGATTGCATTCGCGTCACATAAAATGCAAAATTTAATTACATATAAAAAATGTTAAAATTTCGACCGATTACAAAAATGTATCTAAATATTGTAATTGCATCAAAAAGTGATTTTTTAAATATGTATTAAAGAAGCCAACCGTAGAAATCAAATTCTTATTTTATTTTAGAAATGTTGAGGTTATGAAGAAGAATAAAAGTTTTTCTCTAAAAATTATAAACACTATTCATTTTTAAATTAGACTACACTAGTTTCTGCCATTTTTATGGACAGACGTCATCAGTGATTTTCCATTTAAATTGTATTATTATTTGTGTCTTATAATTGTTAGATTGTCTCTATATGATACATTTTTCAACAACCTGCGGCTGTAGGAATCAAAACCTACGCTCTTCTTACATTACAAACGATCACACCCAAGTACGGCCTCGCAGTTCTTTTTGAATCAGAAAAATTTGATGAAAACTTTCGAATACATGGCTTTTCAAAATTACATACGTTGAGGATTTTTGAAAATTTCTTAAAAATGAAGAAGCCATAATTTTGGAAAATTTTATGATCTTAATTATGATGTGAGCAAGGTTATTCAAGTTACAATGTTAATCTATTAATTAAAAGATCTAAATATAGACATGTATTAAGAGCTCAATAGAGTACAAAAAAACAATAAAATTGTAACACCCTCGGTCAATTTCTATGTGATGTCTCAAAGAACTCATGATATATTTTCAAACTGTGATTCCCCCTAATGTAACAATTACTAAGCCATCAATACATTTTAGCTTTGCTACTTTCAACGATTATTTCCTTATTATTTTTATCATTGTTTTTTTTTTATTTTCTTGTGTTGATTCCTTCCTTCCTTTTTTCGTTATAAGATTTTTTCTAGCTTTATTTTATTTCGTACAAGTGTTACACATTAATGAAATATAAACAGAATAAAGTGTTTTCTCAATATTGGAAAAAAGTCATAAAATGATTATTTTTTTTTATACTACGCCTAATTCTTGTAAATGTAAATAATATTCATAAAATTTTATTTCTACTTATTGTATTTTTACTACATTTGTGTTTCGTCCTTTTGCGTTGTTGTTTCTCCCTTTTGAAACTATTTATATTTTTTCTTTTTTTCTTTGTCATTTGTTTGTGCTGATGTACGATTTTCACATCAATAAATAAAAAGAGACTGAAAATATATAAAATCATCCACTAGATTTCGTCCACCCCTTCTGATTTCAAACAAACTTTGTATACAAAATGTACATCATATAACTATAACCTCGCCCAAAAGTAGGCCAACTAATCAAATCGGATCTTGCAATATTGCGTTTCGAATTATGATAAATATTATGAACTTGAATTAGTCATTGATACCTCATTTTAAAGCTATACTTAAATTAAAAAAGTTTGCAAAAGTTACAGAAAAAACTGTAATTGTTATAGAAAATTTGAAATATTAGACCAGCAGATCGTTTAGCTAATACTAGCAAAACGTGACTGTAACTTTTTAGTAAAGTAAACGTAGTAAAAAAATTAGTAATAGTTATTAGAATTTAGTACAATTTTAGTAAACTGGAAATCCATTTTCTAAAATTAACCAAATTTTGTACTAAATATTATTTACTATAAAAATTAGTAAAAATTGCTAATAATTAGTAAAAATAAAAATAGAAATAAATCTTCTGAAATCAACCAAAATTTTTTACTAAATATTACTAAACCGGAGCCTTTCTACTTTTCCTACAAATAAAAATTTTGTATTCTAATTTTCCACATGTTGTAAAAGTGAAAGTTTAAAAGAACAAGAACAAAAAAAAAATTTTATAGATATTCGTTTTTTATAATTAGAATGTATTTATTATAATAGAATTGGTAGGGAAGAAAAAACTCATCACATTTTGTTCAGTGGATTAGATGATCAGCGCTGCCAACTTTGATGATTTGTCTCTATTTTGACGATTTTTGAAATATGCTTCATCTCACCCTCAAAAAAACTTACGTTGTTTACCCTCATGTGTGGCTTTCCACACATACGGTATGTCTACATATTTTGCATTTGCAACATAATTTTTTTGTAGTCAAAATCATGGTTTACCACCAATAACATATTTATTTTTATATTTTGTTAAGTATTAAATCAAATAAGTTTTTCTTCAATACATTTTACACAAACATTTCGGTTATGAGTATGTTTACATACACCCTTTTGGCAGAAACAACACATTGTTTGGTATACATAGTTCTTAGTTTTCGACTTCCTGATATAACAAATGTGACATCTAGCTTTTCCTTCGATGTTCGGAGGAACACTTTTGGATCTTTTTGGAGGAACGTCGAATGATAGTGATGAGTTCTCCTGGGCTTTTAAGCTACTCCGGTCGCCCATTGATTCATTTATTGAATTGTTGCTAATTACAAAAAGCAAAGATGCCGCTGATTCGGTTCGTGGCACGCCTTTTCTCATTGTCATGTATGATTTTGCAAGCGATATTCCAAGCTCACGCAAGGAAACACGACGCATTGTTGATTTGTTGGTTTGCCAATTTGGTTTCACATCTTTGAATATACTCAACGCGTTTAATGCAGAGATGTCGACCATATTTGCAAAAACTGCGAACGGCCATCGATTCGTCTATCTTTTAGAACTGTAGCAAGACAACATTTCGTCAACAGTATCCACGCCACCTATAAGATATAAAATTTAAAGCTCGTGCTCAATGAAAACAAAATAAGTCTTTAAACGAACCTTTGGTTTTATTATAATATTGAGTTATTTTTGGCAACTTTTTTCCGTCAGATTCTACATCATTCGAAGCATGCATTGTACTTTGCAGTACTACGCAATTTTCTTTTCTGCCGATGTATGATACAAGTGTTGTATTTTCGGTGCATGCAAATGTTGATTGGAACAGGGGAGCTTTTTTGCATTCTAAAAGTTTTGGTGGAATGCTTCTTTTATTTTAGCGCATTGTACCGACCATTGTTAGCTCTTGGGATAATAACTTTTGACCAAATTCGTACGATGAGAAAAAGTTGTCCATTGTAATATTATGACCCTTCAGTCCACGAACCAAATCCAAAACTACACCCTAACCTTGTTTTTATTTTCAGCTAAACCACCAACTGGCTTACCTAAATACGGTTGGATTTTCCAAATGTAACAAGTTTCGGAGCAAACTAATAGCCAAAATTTTATTCCATATCGGTTAGGCTAAGAAGGCATATACGAAACTAGCATCTTCCACGAAAACCAAGCAATTGCTCGTCAATAGTAACACACTCAGACGGGTTGAAAAAATCAGCCAATAGCTCAGACCATTTGTCGAATATTTCACTAATTGGAGCAAATTTGTCTGTAGAGTGCATAGACGGGGAAGAACATGTTTACATTTAATAATACAGTTTCTCAGAATATCAAAAGAAATGCACATTTGACGACAAAAAATTATGTGCTTAGGTTAAAATTCATTGATATTACATATGTGTGGAAAACCACACACCAGGGTAAGCAACGTCACTTTTTAAATATCTCGTTATAAAAAATAAAAATTGAATCAATTAATGATGCGGCAGGAAATGTCAAGGAATTTCATGATCATCGCTCAAATATTTTTTTTTTTAATGTATAAAAAAGTTTTATTTTGTGTGGTTTTCCACACAAGGGTGAGATGAAGGTTAAGCGAGGTTCGTATTAAGCGGTTTTTTTTTCACGATAAAAAATATGTATTTATTAAAACAAAAACAAGATTTTTACATAAATAAAAAATAAAATTAGCATTTCATGCATTCACAATTAAAATTCAATTAAAATTCTTCATTAAAAAAAAAAAAATCTGTTATTTTTTTCTGAATGACTGAATTAACGATTTCATTCGTTATAAGTTTTTCTATTACTAAAATATGATTGTCAGCTTCTTCGGCACACGATTTTGTTCGAATGTATCACTTGACAAATTTTCAACATCGGGAGGATTAACAATTTCCAATATTTCTTTACCTGATAAAGTATGTGACGTCAAAACATTAGCATCTATATCTAGAAAGTCATCCACGGATATGAAATTCATATTAGGTCTATCCCATTAAACTGATAAATAGTGTACTAAACATGGTAATTTGTATGAAAACGAGTTTTTGGGACTGCTTAAAACAGTTCGTAAAAACCGAGGTTCGTATTATTAATATGAAAATTGTTGCCAAAACGTCGGGACTTTTAAATTAGTTCGTATTAACCGAGGGTTCGTCTTAAGCGAGTTTTACTGTAATTTAATTACGTTATCCGTAAAGCATTGTTACCGATATAACTGAAATAATAATACCCTTAAAATACCAACACCTAAAAACCTAAAATACAGTTAGCACTAAAATACCATTACTGAAATAATCGAAATATCTTTTTCTTTAAAATACCGTTACCGACAAAAAATCTGACAAAATCAAAAAATCTAATCACTGTAAATAGATATATTTTTTCAAAACGCCTGATCATAAACTAATGGCGTTTTCTTTTCTGACAAAAACAATGTTGCATTTTTATAAGTGACATTTAAATAATGTTGTCATAACCCTCTTAATATGTTGCCATATTCATAGTCACAATAAAACATAAATTTATACAAAAAATGCTGCCCTGCTTTAGAACAGCTGATTTGTGTATAAAAGAAAACAAGTTTAAAAATAAAAAAGCGGCAAATTGCAAATTGACATTCAAATTGTTTTTAATTAATTATTTTTTTTATTTAAAATGGATTCAGGAATTGATGCAAGCACAATATTTCGCTCCTGCAGAACACACATTTCCTCTTCATCTGATGATGAGGAAGAATCCGCATATCACTACAGCAGCTTTTTCCATTTTTAGCAATTTAAATGTATATTTTTTAAAATTATTATAATTTATAAAACAAAATTTGTTAATTTTCGTCTTTAAATATTTTTTTTTCAAAACAAAACTATAAAATCAGCTGTTTTATAGTGCAACATTTTCACCCCATCATTTTATAAAGGGTGAAAATGGCAACATTTTTGCATGTTAATAGGGCGACATATTTTTAAAAGAACATGATTCCTTTTTAAACTGCTGTCAATTTTTTAGAAAAGAACACAAAAAGTGCAATTTTTTAGAAAGGGCAAACAAAATGTTACATTTTTTGCCAGAAAACAAAACGCCATAAGCAATCATTAGAATTCTGGCTTAATTGGGCTAACTTTATCGACGTGCATTGTCAGTAGATGAATAACTTAAATAACGTTATCCTTAAAATATTTTTACCGAAATAACTGAAAACCCATTACTCCTAAAATAGCGTTACCGAAAAAAACAAAAATAGCGTTCCCGTTAAAATACCAATACCGAAATATGTAAAATACCGTTAGCGCTATATAACTGAAATGCCGAAATAAACGAAAATAGCTTTACCCTTACCGATACCCGCATCGAATCGGTTACCATCCATGGTAAAAAGTAACGGTAAAACTGTATGCAACTTAAATAGTGCAAGTTTTGCATATACAGTAAACAAATTAAATTTGTATTCTTAAAAAAATTTAACTTCAACAATTTGTAACCGATTTTAGCAAACAAGAACTCTTTTTTTAGTATTAAACATACTTTCAAGAAAAAATAAGAAAAAAAAGGCTTTCAAATAAAGTATTAGTAAAAAAGGCGCAAAAGTTGAAAAAATTTTAAAATTTTAAATATTTTGGATATTATTTCCACATGGGTTTACTAAAAGTAGAAATATATATGTATTTGGAAACGTAAACTATTCATCTTTCCAAAGCCGTTCAAATGTTTCAAATCAGTTGAAAACTGACTTAGTTAAAAATATTTTACTCTTTAAAGTCTTGAAAACCCGTTTTTATTCCATTTTTTATGTCAAAAGTCAAAACGGCATGGTCGGTTTGCGCGGTAGAAGTCTAGTTTTTGTTGCTGATCTTATTTTTTACCCTCAATCTAGCAATAAATGGGCGGGGAGCGAGAAGAAAACAACTTTGCAATTTTAATATATTTAATGGGTACTATAATGCAACAAATCTTTTAGATTTCTTTGAAAATTATTAAACCATAAAAAACAACAATGACAACAAAAAGTAAAAAATCAATACTTAAATAAATCAAAGTAATAAATGAAAATGTTACATGTACTACATCCCAGCGAAACATCGGTAATAGGTTAGTAGTATGGAACATGTTAGTTGGTAACAAGTTAAACTCCTCCTTCGCAATATAAATGAAATTATTTCACCCGTTAGTAATGCCAAAATCACATTTTTATTTGTTTTTATGGTATAATTAGTTCGTTTCTATACAAAATTTTTAATTTTTTTTTTTTTAATTTAATTTTTAATATAAATTTGACAATTTTTAAATAATATTCGATCTAAAAATTCAAATTTTAAATAATATCTTTTTTGATAACTCTTTACCAGTAAGTGAGGTAAAACATGTTGCCGAGATAAGTACACTGATTGAAATTTGTGCGTAGTATTAATGAATTCCTTCATTAATCCAATGAATTTTTTCATAAAAAAGTCCCCAAAGAAACGTTTCATTGAGTCAATGAATTCATTCAGGGACCGTAATCATTATGAGTTTTGTAATAAAAATCACACAATAATGATTATATTATGAGTTTTAAGGATTTTCTTCAATGGAAATGATTATTTTTGAGTAATATTAATAAAAATCAGCCATATCATTATTTTTGAGCAAAAAAAATACAACTCAAAAATAATCATTATTTATGATTTTTATTTATTTCGCTCAAAATAAAACTCACTTTCATATAATTTTTAAGGTGCATTTCACAAAATCCTCTAACTTTTGGAGTGTTTTCAACATATGATATGTTGAATTTCAACGACTTGCAACATCAAGCAATGGTTGCGGTAATTTATTATTATTATTAATATTTATTATTATTATTAATTTTAATATTGTGCTCACTTTGGAATATTCCTTATAACTCACCGAGTTAGTAACAGTATTATACTCGTACCCAATTTAAACAACAATCTATAAAAAGACTGAATATTCGTAAAATTAAAAATGATATGGAACAAATTTAGTATTAGTTTGCTTTCAATTTGAATTATAACAGCTTGCAGTCTTCGTGACACTGATTTTTTTTAAATTCTGTATAGATTTACATACCAGCTTTACTTTTTTTAATGCCCAGTATAGTACCAAAAAAATAAAAATCATAAATAATGATTATTTTTGAGTTTTATTTTGTTTTGCTCAAAAATAATGATTATCGTTGATTTTTTTTATTATTACTCAAAAATAATCATTACCATTGAAGAAAACTTTAAAAATCAGAAATTTAAAAATCATGACGGATATGCAAAATTGTCAAAAAATAATAATAATGGTGCAATAAATTTTTTTTATGTCTGTTCTAAGTGATTGATTTTTTGATTTAAAAAAACGAACAATAATCATTATTTACGGTCCCTGGTTTCATTAAATCAATTTTAATAAATGGTTTTATTGACCCAATGAAAATTTCATAAAATATATGAAATTGTTTTCATTAATCCTAGCCTAATCATTATGAACGTTTCATGTGTTTAATGAATAAAATTCATAGTTTGTATGAAATATTTTCGTTGATATTTAATAATTTGCACTTTTTATGATTATTTTAGCATAGCATTAATTTGGTGGTTATTGAGAAATTATCGTTCGTTGATATCATTTATAAGGGCTGGTCTGGTCAAATTTTAATTTATTTCTGTTTTTATTGTTTTATTTTTACAAAATTGTTCAATCTTTGTGTTAAAAGATTACATATTTTCATATACGTCGGTACAAAATATGTAATTTTGTATCGATCTGGCTTGTAATTCTGTAGAACGATCGACGATTACAGTCCTCTTTTTGTAGTTAAATTACGACCATATTAGATAAAATGGTTAAATATTGTTAACAATGTTGTTAAAACCAAAATTTATTATCGTTTAGCATAACGTTTTTGTGTAACATCGTCAAAACCATAACAATTTAGGTCTCGTTTTGAACAAAACTATATCATTTTTCTTAGAAAATCTGTTCCCTGGAATTTAGTGACCAAATATTAAAATTCGTCAAAAACTGTTAGCTCTAGGCAAACTTAATAAAAAGATTTAGTTATATCAAAGTTTTGGTTAATTCTGTTTAAAGAAATTTTTCAGTTTTTTTTTTTATTTCAAAATGATAGTACAAAAAAAATTTTTTTTTCTTATTACAAGTCAAAATTTTTATTGAAAAATATTTGAAAACTTTTTATTGATTGAATGAATTTTTTTATGAAGTTATGAAAAAATCATAAAAATGTTAATGAAAAAAATACCAATATTAATGAATTTTCATTCCGTTTATGAAATTTTTCATTAAACCAATGAATCGATTTTAATGAAATCGTTTCATTAATACTATGAAGGAAAATTCTATCAGTGTAGTTAACTCGATGGACATGCCCTTGTTAAAATAATAATGTCTGCAATAGAAAAGTGACAAGGTACCTCTTTAATACAAAGAAAAACTATTTTTCCACACAAAACTTATAAAAAATTTTGTTTATCAAATTTTTAATAAAAAAAAATGTTTAATTCTAATACAATACCCTATATAAAAACAATCTAAATTTAATAAAAAAAACAAAAACTTATTACTTTTATTCTGAAGGTAATATGTATTCTGTAAGGTGTTACCATAATGGACATGTATTGTTTAAATAATAGGGCTTGTAATAGAAAAGTAACCAGTTACCAACCTTAATTTCTTATTCCCAGACTTATTACCGGGTAATAGAAAGTTTTGCTGGGATATTTAAAAAAAATGTAATGTTTTTTTTCAAAACAATATGTTTTCCATACAATATTAATGTACACTCAGGGAAAAAGATTCATCATATTTATGAAAACCCTCATAAATATAAAGAAAAATTTAAGTGACTTTTGTCCAATGTAACACTTCATAAATATGATCAAGTTGTGTTTTAAAAAAAAGCAAATTGATGACAGACTTCTTCATATTTACGAAATTTTTACTAAACATGATGATGAAGTTTCATAACTTTTTATGAAATGCTTAATAAGTATTACGAAATATTTCGTCAATAGGACGATGCTGCTTCATAAGATTTTATAAAATGTTTGAAAATATTTTTATAGATCAATTTAAGTTAAACATTCCAATTTGAAATTAAAAAAATATAATATTCTATTTGAAAAATATCAATTAAAATTCCGAAATTTTATATTATATTAATTATATTTAAAATTAAGAACAACTCGCCCAGCCAGAAATTGCAGTTCGCTAAAAAAAACTTTCGTGGTAAACTAAGGATATTTTGTAGAATGAGTGTCTTGCCAGTATTACCCAAAGTAGTGCTTTGCCAGTACTGTTTTAACTAAATTTACATTGTCATATTCATTTTCTTTAAAGATTTTAGATATTTTGCCGGTGTTTTTAATAGAGAATTTTAAAGGTTGTGTTTCAACTACAGAATTTTAAAGTATGTACTCTAAAGAGGAATGTCCTAAAATAGAGATTTAATTTAAAAAAATTTTTTTGATCTTTTTTTACAAGTTTTAAAAACTTTTTTTTTGTATAAAAATCTGATTTTTCGTACATACTGAAAACTGTTTTCTAAATTTGTTGGCTTTTGTACACTCTAGTTGTATATAATAAATTATCAAAAGTATCCCAGAAATTAATTATTGTATTTCAGAAATAGTCAATTGTATCAGTGGATTTCTAGCCACCTCAGTCTCTCTCAATCTGACCTCTTTCTATTTGTTCGTAAACACGCACCTAGCAAATGTAAACACGTTGCAGAAATTTAAAAGTTTAAATTTATTTTTTAATAGGATTGTTTTTTAACACTCCGGAAATTCTTCCTATTAATTAATGTGTTGTTTCTTTGGAAAAGGGTTAGTGGAAAGATGAAGGGTGGTGAAAGATGAAGGGCTTTAAACATGGCAACACGGTAATTGCGCGAGATGATAAGTCTTAGAACAGTTGTTGCTCGCCACCTGATGTAGAAAAGTTGGCGAATTATTGAAGCTTTTTGTTTCATAGCCCTGATTCATTATCTTACTTGGGTGGGGTTAAGTGCTATGGGAACACCGAAGGTGAGCGCAGCGATACATATAAGTGATAGAAAACTCATTCATGTTATTTTTCTAAATTGATGTTGTCGTCACCGGGAATCGAACCCGGGACCATCTGTGTAACAGTCCAACGCACTAACCATTGTTATTTATTTAATTTTTAACCATAAAATAAGCCAGATTTATTGCCTCGCCCGAGTTTTGTTGGTAAGCATAAAAAACGCTGTGTATGGATAACTGCTCTATTTGTATATTCTCTTTGATTGTATTTAAAATGTTATTAACTGTTTATCGGAAATTGTTAATTGTATTTCAGAAATAATAATGAAATACTTTTGATAATTTCTTAATAGAATTAAAAATATTTCTAATACAGTGGATAATTTCGGAAATATAATTAACATTATCTGAAACACAATTGACAATCGGTAATTTCAGAAAAACAATTGATAATTTTTTAAATTCAATACAATTGATAATTTCAGAAAAATATTTGATAAATCTTAAATAAAATTGATATTTTCTGAAGTTTTGTTGTTAAATGTAAAATAAAATTAATCATTTCTGCAAAAAAATTGATAAAACTGAAAGAAATTGGATATTTTCCAAAATAAAATTATTAAATCTGAAATACTTTTAATAGTTTCTCAATAGATACTTTTTGAAAACATTTAAAATAATTAATTTATTGATTTTTATTATTGATTTGTAGTGTCCGACCGAACAGTTCGACCAGCAAATGCATTTGATCTGTATTCGGTATTTTAAAGCATTATGGACAAATTTGGCGGATGGAAAAATGTTTATTGGGCTGATTAGATGCTATTTTGAGTGTCACATTTGAAGAAAAGTCTGTAGTTAGGCAGTGAATTCACTGTTCGGCCTCAGAAAGTTCGGCCAAATTGAAAATAATTCGGCGGCCGAACTTTTAACTTTATAGCTAAACTTCGGCTTTTCTCTTCAATTTTATTCACAAAATCGATCTAAATCGGCTCAACAAACATGTTTCCAATACCAAAATTTGTCATCATTGCCTCTAGATATCAAAAAACCGACCAAGTATAGTTTTTTTGGCCGAACTGTTCGGTCGGACACTATTGATTTGTTATGCAAATTATTTATTTTAATAGTGCTGGAAAAATACAGACCTTTTTAATTTAAAGTACAGTCATTATTGATTTTTTTGAAATTATAGTATCGGCAAAATACTGAATTTTTAATATTTAAGTACTTTAATGGTGTTAACATTTTCACGTTGAAGGACCACCGCAAACGTTGAAATTCAATCGTTTTGCCAACATAGGTACTACCGTTTACAACACACAGATCAAAATTTAGCTATTCGCCAAATGAAATTCGGTTACTGCTACTCAAATACGGTTAGTACGAATTTCAGACGATTGGTACAACTTAACATTAGTTTTTGCAACAAAATTCGCTTAAATCAACTGACTTTTTGTAGCAACACCCAAAATATTGAGAAATCGAATGTAAATATCGTTGTATTAACTGAATTTATAAGTTGTTACCACTAATATACACTTTTTAATTAGGTTGGCACTTTATTTCTCTGTTTGTAGTACCGTTTACAACCTTATACCAACGTTCTTAAGATTTTATTTTTCTGACTGGTCAAATAATATTTAATTGGATTTTCAGAATTTTAAATAATTTCTCGTAGATTTTGAGTTTTTAAAAAATTTAATTGCAAATGATATTTTCTATGTTCCAAACCAAAAAAAAATAAAAAAATATATAATATGTGGTTTATAAATTTCCCTATTTTTACAAAGTTAATGAAACTTTTTTATGAAATGATAAAGGTCTATGGAAAATTGTGCATACTTTTTTTATAAAACTTTTCATCATATTTATGAAGTTTTCATAAATATGATTTAGGTGAAGGGTTTTATAATTGATGACAAAAGATTTATGAAACAATTTCTTCAATATGATGCAACTTTTTTCCCTGAGTGTTGGCTTAATCTTAAAGGCGGAGGCACGTCTTTATCATCCTTGTGTCTTTATTTTTATATCATGATTTAAATGACAAGTCATCTTTTTGTCTTTGAATTGATTTCTTTTAAATGTTAAGATGCCTTTTCCACATCTACAAAAAAAACAAAAATAAAATTTTATTTTATATCAAAGAATGCTTACGAAAAAATTTTTACATTTTATATTCATCATAACTTTATGAAATTAAAAGCTACAAATAACATCAAATTAAACACAAAAATCTAAGAATTTAAAGTACAAGAAAATATTTGAAATTCGTTGTGAGACTTATTGATTTTTCTTTCTTCTCTCAAAAGTGACCGTTGTTGGGTTCGAACATTTTAGTTTTATCGTTTTTTTTTGTTTTCAATATAAATCTGAAAATTAATATTTCTTTTGACATATTTTGTTGCAGTTAGAACTATCTGATGAATTTCAAGTACTGTAATTCAACATTTTAGGTTCTTTGTAGTTCTGAGAGGTTTTAGGTTTACAACTCGGTTTGATCTCATTTCATAGTATTTTTTAAAAATCTTTATATTAGTTTATTGCAATAACGAATTAATGCAAAACTGAGCAATATTTATACCGCCATAAAGTATTTTTTATTTAGAATCTATTGTAAACATTCCTAATTTAAATTAGTGTCTGTCCTACGTACCCAGAGTGAATTCCTTGGACGAGTTCTAATGAAATTTGTTCACTAAACTAATGAAGTTTTCTTGACAATGTAAATGAATAATTTCCTTACTTTATGAAAAAGCTTCATAGTATTAAATTTTGAATAAATAATATAAAATGTTTTAATAAATTTTATGGAAAACTGCATTATAAAGGGTGATTTTTTAGCAACATTCTTTTTGGCAACACTGTTTTCGGCAAATGAGCTGTTTTCGTGTAACATGTTACTGTTAACATGTTCAGTTTGGTCTATAATTTAACCATGAATCGACTTATTGAATTCTATTATCAAAATTCATGCTCGGTTAAGAAAGTGCATCGTGCACATCTTCCAATTTATGGTCAGTTTGGACGATCTTCTGAGGCGGATATTCGGAAGCCAAATTGCCATATTTGGTGTGAAGAGCAGCCAGAAGCATTGCAAGAACTGAAACTGCATCCAGAAAAATGCACTGTTTGGTGTGGATTATGGGCCGGTGGCATCATTGGACCGTACTTTTTCAAAGACAACGAAGGCAGGAACTTTGCTGTGAATGGCGAGCGCTACCGTGCTATGATTACATTTTGTTCCAACCAAAATGGTGGACTTGGGTGACATGTGGCTTCAACAAGACTTTGCCAAATGCCACACACCACGCAAAGCAATTTCCCAATTGAGAGGAAAGTTCGGAAGTTAGTTTATTTCGCGTTTGGGCCAGTCAATTGGCCGCCTTGATCGTGCGATTTAACGCCTGTAGACTATATTTTGTGGGGCTATGTTAAGGCTCATGTCTATATGGACAGTCCGGAAACGGTTGACGTACTGGAAACAAATATTGAATAATTTATTCGTGAGATACCGGCCAATATGTTGGAGAGATTATTCCAAAATTGGACCCAACGTATGAACCATTTGAGGCGTAGCCGCGGTCAACATTTAAAGGGTGGTTAAATTGTAAGGGCCGATGTTGAATGTGAACCACACCTAAACGCCAAGTTTTTTTCCGAATTTTATTTGACATTTCTCTATTTCAGACTTACTCAATTTGAACCATGGAGAGATACACAATCCAACAACGTGTTAAAGTTATCCAGACTTATTATGAAAATGGGCGTTCAAATCAAAATGCATATCGTGCACTTCGTGATTTTTTTGGTCAATTTGATCGTCCAAATGTGCGTACAATCGCAAAAATCGTGGAAAAATTCGAGCAAACCGGGTCTGTAGAAGATGTGAGAACACCAGTGCATGCTCGTACAGCTCGTACTGCAGAAAATATTGCTGCTGTTCGCGATAGTGTGGCTGAAGAGCCGTCCACCTCAACTCGTCGTCGTGCCCAACAATTGCACCTCTCACGCTCGTCATTGATGAACATTATGCATAAAGACTTGCATTTACACGCTTACAAGGTGCAATTGGCTAAAGAACTAAAGCCTCTTGACCATTCCAAACGTCGTGAATGGGCAGAATGGTGGCAAGAAATGGCAACAGTGGATGATAAATTTTCGAAGAAAATCATCTTCAGTGATGAGGCACATTTTCACCTCAGTGGATTCGTCAATAAACAGAATTGCCGCATTTGGGCGAATGAGAATCCAAGAGTGATTGTTTGGTGCGGTTTATGGGCTGGCGGCATCATCGGGCCGTATTTTTTTCAAAATGAGGCCGGTCAGGCAGTTACTGTGAATGGTGTTCGCTATCGTGAGATGATAACGAACTTTTTATGGCCCGAATTGGTAGATATGGATGTGGACGATATGTGGTTTCAGCAGGACGGTGCCACTTGCCACACAGCTAACGAAACAATGGCTCTTTTGCGCAACAAATTCAATGGCCGTGTTATCTCACGTAATGGCGATGTCAATTGGCCGCCAAGATCATGTGATTTGACACCGTTGGACTTTTTTCTTTGGGGTTAATTGAAAGAAAAGGTGTACGTCGATAATCCAGCAACAATTCAAGAGCTAAAGGATGAGATAATTCGGCACATTAACGGCATAGAACCTCCATTATGCCTCAGCGTCATCGAAAATTTGGACCATCGGATGGAGGTGTGCCGCCGTGGTCGCGGCGCCCATTTGGCCGATATTTTGTTCCATACATAATTGAGTAATACCAATATATCATAATAAAATAAAATTACAATAATTTCCTAAATAGTTTGTGTTTTATTCAAAATCAACATCGGGGCCTTGAAATTTAACCACCCTTAACATGAAATCGTCTTAAAACATTGAATTATATAGATCGTTCAATCGAATTAAAAAAAAAGGTTTCATACATTTCTCTAAATTTTATGTGTTTTTTTTTATCAAATCCGAAAGCTCTTAAAAAATTACCATTTGTTAATGAAAAGTTTCTATGGACGAATTTCATAGATCTAATCCAAAAATTCATTAATATCATGGAAATAATTTTCTTAGTATAGCTAGAATATAATGTGTCTCTTCATTTTAATTGTTTCATTGTCAGCGTAAGATTTTTTTATTAATTCCTCAACATTTTTGTCTTTATATAAACAGATCAGAATGTCTTTCAGTTATCCAGTTTAAAACAATACTTTATACACTTGGAGGTATCTGATTTTAAGAATGTTTCATGAGCATTAATATTGAACCATTCAAATTTTTAAAATTTCATAATAAGCTAATTCCACGCTAGCTGAATGATCATTATGCGCAATACTTGCTTCGATTTGTAACTGGCATTATCAAGAGTGATCTAGACTATACATTAACATTAAAAATTATGGTAGTTTTTAATGGATATAACAATTTTTACTGAATATTTCTCTTCCAAGGTGGAAACTTTTGATATCGGAATCTTTTTCATTTTCATCGCTGGTTTACGATCTAAAAGAGACTTTATAGCCAACCATTTAAGATTTTCGAGATATAAATAAATCACTCTAACAGACTTATAACACAGCGTTTAGGTCTTTAGGTTTTACTGTTTTATTTTCAATGACAACAACTGATTTTTGGTAAAAATGGAATCAAAACTAAAAAGGTTTCATTTACGCTAAAATTTGAGATTTTTGTGTTTAACTATTGTTTATAGCTTTTCATTTGATAAAGTTGTGATGAAAACAAAATGTAAATTTTTTTCCGTAAGCATTCTTTAATACTATTGACTTTGATTACGGTTTAAATTTATATTACCTGCTGTGTTAATATTATTGAGGTTGATGTTGTTATGATGCTGGAACACAGCGCCAACATTGCCAGCATTATTGTCATTATCATTTGGTAAGGGACTGTGTTTTAGCCAAATGGGTGCCAAGCGTAACATTAATATAGCACCCAATGGAGCAGTGAATATAATGGCCAAGACGGATATGATTAAAACGCTGCTAGCCAAAGATAAATTTTCCGTATCCGAATTTAGAGAACGTGCTAAATCCAAGGCAATAGGTCCCAAAGCAGCCTGAAAAGAGAAAAATTATAAATTTATGAAAATAAAAATTATTCAAGTTTGAGGTCATACTCTATATTCTTTATTAGGATATTGTCCTAGCAAACAATCTACAGAGTTTTTTGTTTTCAAATTTATTATTTGACCTTTTCTGGAATGTGTTGATAGATCTATTTCGGGAATTTTCTAGGTTCCCATCATCAGAACATGTTTTGAAAGCGGTAACAATTCCATGCCAAACATCAAACATTCATATAAACTAGTTTTACTCACTACATGAGAACTAATATATGAGCTTGAAGTTAAAGATTATAACCATTGATCAAAAAATAAATTGAAAACTTGTTGTTATGTGCACCAGAGGTGGACCTTGCACATAACAAACAAGTTTACAATTTATTTTTGATCAATTGTTATAATCTTTAACTTCAAGCTCTTATATTAGTTCTCATGTAGTGAGTAAACTAGTTTATATGAATGTTTGATGTTTGGCATGAGATTGTTACCGCTTTCAAAACGTGTTCTGATGTTGGGAACCTAGAAAATTCCCGAAATAGCACATCACATTCCTGAAAGGGTCAAATAATAAATTTGAAAACAAAAACTCAATAGATTATTTGTTAGGACAATATACTAATAAAGAAATATAGAGTATGACCTCGAACTTGAATAATTTTCATTTTCATTGCACAATTAAATGTCGAAAAAAACATAATTTTTATTTTTAACAAACATTTTATCAAACTTATTATAAATTTATATTATATATTTTTTTTTTTAAATTGCTTAAATATTTTTAAAGTCTTTTAATGGCTTAGTGTACAATAGGAGTCCGAATAGACTTAGAAAAGAGTTTTTTAAACCTACTGAAATCATTGCTAAATGAGGGCGTTTTTTCTTTACCGCTTAAGCCTCTTTCTGAGCGCTCTTTTATGACTAATGTGAAAGAGTTGGTTTTTGAAAACCGGTTCAACCCTATTTTTGTGTGTTGCCGGTTTCGGTTTTCCTAAAATGATAAATGTTTGAAAATTTAATAAACTGGTTTTTTGTTTTCAAATAACCGGGTTTTCCTTAGCTATATAAAAATTAGCTATAAATAAATAAATTTACAAAATTCGTTGTTAAAAATAACGAAAACATGTTCTGAAAAGTCATGTTCTGAAAAATCACTTTTTTATTAACATGCCAGAAAGCTCTTTTTTACTAAAAAATTAATCATATAAAAGACTTTAAAAATGATCATAACCACAAAAATTATTATTTTTCTGTGTCATTTTTGGATTGTTGATATTTTTAAATAATTTTTGTTTGTAAAACATTTTTTCCTCAAAATATATTTTATTTCAGTCGTTTTCAATAATGATCGGTTCTCAAAAAATTGCTTTGAATGCAAAAGGTGTATCTCACAAATAAAATTTTTTGATGATTTTTTAAAATGATTATTGTTTTTTGGAACCCATCGGAAAATTTTCTCAAGCGAATTGACAATGAATAATAATTTTTCAAATATAAGAACTAAAATTATTTAAGTGTGTTTGCAACAGTGATATAACTACAATAGTAATAAATTTAATTATAAACAATTACTGAAGAATTTTTTAGTTAGTTTTTTATAATAAGAATAAAAAAAAATTTTTGATTGCAAAATTTAACGTACACAATGGATATGCCAGACTGCCGCAGTCTGGTCCCCTACTGGGGCTCGTCAGTGGTTAATTTATGTGCCAATTAAATTGCTTTATATGAAAAACTTTTTACTTTGTGTCGTAGTAAGTTCCAAACCCACAGCCACACATCAGGCTATGATGCGAAGCAACACCTCTAAGCGACGAGTATTTGAATGAGATGAAACTGCGGCAGGCTGGCTTATCCATTATGTCAGTCAAATTTTTCAATCAAAAAGTTTCCTTCTTCTTATTATTCTTGTAAAAAACTAACTAACAAACACTTCAGTATTTAATCTAAATAAAATTATTTACAATTGTCATTATATGACGTTTACAAACACTACACCCCAGAAACAATTGAAAAATTTGCCTAGCGGCAACTCTATCTCTAACACACACTTGGTATCCAACTAATGAATGTAAATAAAGCGCATCACTATGTAATAATTACTTGTGAAAAAGAGATAGCAATAGGATTAAAAAGAAAAAGCATTCTAGTACAAAAATAAATTGTTCATAGGTGTTAGTTAACTCTGTCTCTTCTGATTAAAACAATACATTGTGAATGGTGTGATTTACAAAATTTGATTTACAAATAGCTCAACTCGCTAAGAGGTGATGCTACAAGTCATCACCTCTTATGGGTTTGAAACTCACTATACTACAAAGTAGAAAGTTTTTCATACAGAGCAGTTTAACACTATAATATACTTTGTTCAATTGACACATAAATTACGTGTAGTGTATCGATAACCACTCACATCTCTAATTACTTATTTTATATTGTGAATGATAACAGCTGATTCTACTGTGAATGATAACAGCTGATATAAGTTAAATTACAAACAAATTAAAACATAGAACATAGAATAAGTTAGATGTAAGTACCGTTATGTTAGTTTATAAGCAGGAAGAAATTTTAAATAAAGGATTAGTTGGAATCAGCACTTCAGACGAGCAATTGGCTTATTTTTTCTATTTTTTAAAAAACCCAACAGCGTTTTAAAAGTGGTTTGCCTTGGCGCTCTTTAGTGCCGGCAAAAATAAAAACATTTATTGTCAGTGGCTTTTAAAACGCCGGCAAAGAAACCCTAGGTAGGGAATCAAAAAAAATTAATACGAAAAAATGTTTTCCTCTTCTTCTTTCTGTAAAAAACTACCCAAGAAAACTTTTGTAAAGTATGCGATAAAGTAATGCATTACCGTGTAATGTAAACTGATTACATGTATCATTACTTTCAAACGAAAAGTAATAAGTCACCGATAATGGGTTACATATTACACTACATTGTAATGTATACTACTCATATTCAATTTTATTTTGAAACATAAAGTAATGAACTATTAATAATTAAAAACTCTTAGGTTACCATGTAATGATACATCATTACCTTTTACATTATTGCAAAACATAAAATAATGACTTACCGGTCTTCAATTACATAATGTATGATATATAAACGTAAAGTAATATTTAAAATATTTTTTGAAAGTCTATCTTTAGACACATTACTTTGTGAAATTTTGTGAGTATGAGGGTAAAGTTTATATTTTCAACAGCACAAACGAAAACTAGAAGCACTACAATTCATTCTGCACAGGTTCGAATCTCAGCTCGACCACGTTATGTATTTAATTAAAAAAAAATCTTTGTAAAAATTTTTCTTTTATAATTTTTTTCATGAAATTCTATTTATAGACACATTACTTTTCCCAAGCCGGTAACCCTATAAGTACCCAGTCACTTTACCCATTACAAGGTAATGAGTCCACCCATTACTTCTAGGCTCATCGCCTGTAAAATGCATCAGTGAAGTAAGGTGTATTGTAATGCGTGGAGCCCTATTACTTTACCCATTATTAGGTAATGTGTGGTTTTGTTGGGTACTTAAGAAATTATTTCAATTTACAAAAAAATACATATTTTTGCGAATAATTGTATGAAGCGGTTATCTGGTTTTTTTCAAATTCTAGAAATCAAAACCGGTTTTTCTACAATTTCAACTAATTGAAAAACCGAAAACTGGTTTTCGAAAATTGTTGAATAATCGATCACACTATTTGTGACTCATAAAAGACTTCAAAATATAAGCACTATTGAAAATTTTTGAGTCATTTATAAGTCATTTATGATTCATTTCTAAGTCGTAAGTGAATGTTGAAAAACTTTTCAATCGTGCTCATAAATAATAGTCAATATTAATTCATTTATGACTCAGAAATTATAGTCTTTTATAAGTCATAATTTCTAAGTGCTCAGAAATTTGTTAGCTGGGATGCTGTCGAAAATCCTTAATTCCAAATTTTGTTTAAATTTTATTTTCTTATAATTTTCTTAATATTAAATTATGCCATACAATTCAAAATTGTATTGCTTGTTTATATTTAATTTTTTTTTTATTCATTTATTTCTTATCTTTATTATGAGTACAGGATCCTTTTTGGTTGTCTGTTAATGAATTTTATTGTCTGCATAAATGAAAATTATGCTGCTCAAAAACACATTTCCCATTAGCAGTAGTTTTTCTTTTTCATCTTTTTTTAAAGAAATAAATATTAATTCTTCCATTTATATCTTCATTTAGTAGTAGTATTCTCTATATACATATGTCCTTTAGGATTTTTTTACTTTCTCAGTGTTTTCTTTTTAATTTTGTTTCGTAACCATTTTTTCCAAGTTTTTTCTGCTGTGATTTTGTTTCGGGGCTATCCATTAAGTCTTAAAAAAAATTCTTGCAATATTTACAATTTTTTTACCCTACACTGGGTACATACTTATTAGTGAAAACCCGTCAACTCAATCACCATTAGGATCGAGCATCTCCGATTGCAATAAAATTCACCGTAACTGTCAAAGTCGACAAGAAATCGGCAGAACATAAATTTCCGGTTCCGGACCCTTTTGGTTTCCGAAACATGACGTCATGAAAATTGCAAAAAAACCTTAAAGTATGACAAAAGTATCCTTACAAATTGGACTATAACTTTTAGGCTATACAAGATACAAAATTCGTGTTAGTCTTTTTTTTAAGTTAAAATGTGCTCTTTAAAATGATATGTATGTCGATCTTTTTCATGGAAGGGTCAGTGGTAATTTTTTTGGGTCTTGAGTTCAAATGCCTATATCTTAATTCTTAAAAAAATATATATGCTTATTATTGAACTCTCCGCTACATTTGTGTGAATTCAGGGTGGTAAGTAGATTGGTCTCTGAGTTACAGCCAAAACCGTGATGAAAATCGAAATAGTTTATATGAATTTAATTAACACATACACATATATACACTCAAAAAAAGAACTTTGTAAAGTCAGAAAAAATGTTGCTGAGTAAGCCAAATTTTAGTCGGAGGGTGCTTCCAAAAAATTTGCTAATGTCAGCAAATGCAAATGAAAATCAGCGAGCTGACTTTTAATAACAAAATAAGTTGATTCAGCAAAAGTTTTGCTAACACTAAGTAGATTAGAAATTAAAAAAGCTCTTGCTTAAACTGAATAAAAAATTGTACTTTAGTTAATTTATTTGCTGAAATTCATGAAACATAATTTTTTAATATTTTTTATTAAAGCAAATGTTCATACTCCGATATTGACGACATGAATTAATAGTATATTAAAAAAAAAAAAAATAATTATATATAAAACAAACAAAATTTTCTTTCAACTACTTCCATCAATGGTTGTTTAAATGATGCTATCTTGTAAAGGAACGCATATGTCGTAGAGAATTATAGAAACGAAACGAAAAAATAACAAAATATGACATATACAACCAAATGTGTGTCTTTTGTCTTTCGCTTTAGTCTGGCGACCTGCTGTATATTTGTTTTCAATTTGACCACACCAAATTATTAATCTCTATAAACATTAAGTTTTCAAATGCACATTAAATGTTTATTAAATTTAAATATTTTATATTGTCTTTTATTAAATTAATAGACAATTACTTTCGGAAGCCGAAGGCAACGCAAAATTTAAACTGTTTCAATCCACAATTTTGTTTTATTTAAGGAAAAGGGATACAATAATCTTCTATGGTTGCTTTTTTATATGTCTTACAAGAGTTGGACTTTTTAGTATCATTTTCCTCGTCACTATTACATCTTGACATGCAGCGACATCTAATTCATTATGCGTATATCTTTCAATCTGGTTGTCGTCCACATTATTAATGTGCTTATCAACACTTTTTTTTAGAAAAATTAATTAGTAAAACATTAGTAAAATGTTAGTAAAACATTAATTTAAAACAGTTAAGTGCTAATTAGGTATAACTAAAATTTTAGCTGAAAACATAATTTAAGCAAAAAATTTGCTGAAAAATAGTATTCTTGCTTAACAAGACGTTTTGCTAACTTTCCTACTAACTTATTTTTTAAAAGGTACACATGTATACACTCAAAGGTACACATGTATACACTCTTTTATTAAATTAATAGACAATTATTTTCGGAAGCCGAAGGCAACGCAAAATTTAAACTGTTTCAATCCACAATTTTGTTTTATTTAAGGAAAAGGGATACAATAATCTTCTATGGTTGCTTTTTTATATGTCTTACAAGAGTTGGACTTTTTAGTATCATTTTCCTCGTCACTATTACATCTTGACATGCAGCGACATCTAATTCATTATGCGTATATCTTTCAATCTGGTTGTCGTCCACATTATTAATGTGCTTATCAACACTTTTTTTTAGAAAAATTAATTAGTAAAACATTAGTAAAATGTTAGTAAAACATTAATTTAAAACAGTTAAGTGCTAATTAGGTATAACTAAAATTTTAGCTGAAAACATAATTTAAGCAAAAAATTTGCTGAAAAATAGTATTCTTGCTTAACAAGACGTTTTGCTAACTTTCCTACTAACTTATTTTTTAAAAGGTACACATGTATACACTCAAAAAAAAGTTCGTTGACAATTTTGTTAAACATCTATTCAAAATATTTAACTAACTTTCAGCATTTCTTTTTTGCTGACATCGCGTTTTCAGTTTAAATTAAGTTAAACTCTTTTACCAAAAAACTGAATTTGAACTATTATTAAACTAATTTACATTGCTGTCAAAATTGTTCTGATAAACACATCTAAAGCATGGTGTAAGTACTTTCCATTGCTAAATATGTACTTATGTAACCACTTATATGGTAATGATTTTCTACACTGGGCGTGATTTTTTACACCTCTAGAGCAAGTTTGTTAATATTTCAACCCAAATTGGCCTTTATTTGTGTAGAACATAAAAAATACGACTGAATCGAACAAAATATTTAGTTCCCAGTGTGAAAACAGTAATAACATGTCATTATTTTTTCAACTACCAGTAATGAGACCAGCATACTCCCTGCCTTTCTTTAAAATGTACACTCAAAAAAATAAGTTAGTACAAAAGTTAGTAAAACGTCTTGTAAATCAGGTATACTATTTTTTAGCAAATTTTTTTGCTAAAATCGTGTTTTCAGCTAAAATTTTTGTTATACTTATTCAGCACTTAACTGTTTTATACTAATGCTTTACTAATATACTAATGTTTTACTAATTAATTTTGCTAAAAAAAATTGTGCTGATAAGCACATTAATAGTGTGTACGACAACCAGATTGAAAGATATACACAGAATGAAGCAGATGTCGTGGCATGTCAAGATGTAGTAGAGAAGAGGAAAATAATACTAAAACGTACAACTCTAATAAGACATATAAAAAAATCAACCATGGAAGACTTTTGTATCTGTTTTTCATACATAAAACAAAATTGAGGATTAAAACAACTTAAACTTTGCGTTGTCACCGGCTTGTGAAAATAATTGTCTATTAATTAAATAAAAGACAAAATAAAATATTTAAATTTAATATGTATTTCTAATCTAAATGTTTATAGATTTATAATCTAGTGTGGTCAAATTGCAAACAAACAAACATATACAGACATGTAGACAGAGTAAAGCAAAAGACAAAGACACACATCTTAGGTAGATTTTTATGAATCCTTTTTCTTATTGCAAAAAAAGGGTTGTTTTTTTCGTTCCGTTTGTTTTTGTTTATTTTTTCGTTTCGTTTCTATAATTATCTTCGGCAGTTGTGTCCTTTAAAAGAAAACATCATTTAGACTACCATTGATGTAAGTAGTTGAAAGAAAATTTTTGTTATGTTATATATATTTATTTCTATATATTTTCAGATATTAAATTAATTCATGTCGTCAATGTCAAAATGAAAATTTTTATACGTCGTAATTATTGTAAATTATTTTTAAAAGAATAACAAAAATATGTTTTATGATTTTCAGCAAATATATTAACTAAATTACAATTTTTTTACAATTTTTTTGCGTTTTTTTCAGTCTACTAAAATTCAGCAAAAAATTTATTAATTTTTAGCAAGGCTTTTTTATTTCTAATCTACTAAGTGTTAGCAAAACTTTTGCTGAATCTACGAATTTTAATGCTAAAAATCAGCTCGCTGATTTTCAGCAAAAGATTTTGCTGACATTAGCAATTTTTTGCTAGCACCCTCCTGACTAAAATTTTGCAGACTCAGCAAAAATTTTTGCTGACTTTACAAACTTTTTTTTGAGTGTATATATATATATATAATGACATACTAATAACTCGTTAAATTTTCCATTATTTCAATACACAAAATATCGCCTTACCCATAAGTACTTATTTTATCATTATTTTAAATATGAAGTAATAAACAAACATTTTGTGGAGAATAAATTTTTAGACTCATTATTGTTTCACCTCCAGTAATAACATATATAATTACCTACTTATTTTTTATAAGCTTGAAAGTACTGACATTTGGTTCAAGCAACTCATTTATGTGTTTATCTATCAAGTACAACATGTCGAGATAGCTCAGATGTCAGAGCGATTGACTGACAAGCTGAAGTCCCACGTTCGATTCCCGTTTTATTAGACAAAATTTTGTTGTGATTAAATTTAGTTTTTTTGAAAATATATTTTTAGACTTATTGTCTTTGTTTTATTTTTCATACTGGTAAGCATATAGGTAACCACTTATATTTCTCTTTTTTTTTTTTTTTTTTTTGTCAGGATTTGTAATGATATGCCATTATTTTGTGTGACATCCGTATATTAATGTAATGAGATTTCTAATGACAATAAGTAAGTACTTGCCATTACCAAATATGTACTGATGGAACCACTTATATGGTAATACTTTCCTCCACTGTGTTGATTTTGTTCCTTGTCCGCGTTTTACTTTTCTTCTTTGCTAACAAAAAAGTGAAAAAAAAAATACTGACCAGATTCCATTGATTCATTAAAGTCATGAACAACAAAAAATGTGCTTTTCTTTATAATTTTATCCTGCCTTCGTTGTTTTTTTTTTCGTATTCATTACCCCAACGTCTTTTACTTAAAACAGCAGAAGCAGCAACAGCAACAGCAACATCATTTGTTGCTTAAAAAATGTGTTTTTAATGACAAGCCATTGCAAAGATATCATAATACTACATAGTGTTCTGTCTCATATACAACAACACGTAAGAACCACATAACCCAATAAACAAAAAAAGTTTAATTTAAAAACGAATGCCTGAGAAGTATTTGCAAAAGTTGTTTTTGCATTAAAAATATCTGACGTTATAGCAGATTCGTGGCACGTAATAATTTAAATTGTTTTATTTTATTGTTTACTGGGTTTTATATATTATTTCATTTAGAGTAAACCTTTAAAAATAATTTTATTCTTTTCTTTTTTTTTTGCTTATATTTGCATATCATGCTTTTTTCCATAACATTTTCATATATTTTCGTTAATGTTTTGTATGCGGTTTTCTTGATGGGTTTTTTTTTTCATTTCCTTTTTAGATTCAAATTTTTAAATGTCTTTTTTCATTTTGTTGTATGTGCATTAGTGTTGGCAACAAGACGATTGTTGTGTATGTGTATGAGTTTGGCCTCTGTGTATGACTTCCGTTGTATGGAGCTGTTGTCTTTAAGTACACTATGTGTGGTTTTTCTTTGAAATACAATTTTCTTGGTTTTTTTTTTTTTTTTTTTTTGATATTAAAAGAAAAGAAAAATCTTGAAATATTTTCATTTAAATATCAACGTTTTTGTTTTGTATTCTGGTTAAGTGGGATTTTTAATGTCGTGTCTTATAAAATTTCTTTTCTTTCTAAATGTTGTGCCTTAAGTCTGGGTATATTCAATATGACTAAATTAATTTTAAGGTTAAATGTAAAAGCATGCAATTAAATAAATAAACTAAAAAAAATTTAAGGAAATTCCATTCATAAATTCTTGTATTGCTAAAATTTCTAAATATTTTCTTATAGGACATGCAATCAAGAATTTATAGTCATTAAAAGTGGATAAAGAGAATCAACACTTTAGTGACTAGTAAGCCCTATAGTCGGAAATTTCGAAGAATTATGATTACACTTAGAATACTATGTAGGTAAAGACCACTGGAAAAAAAAAAAACTTTACTCAACAAAACCACTAAACTGCCTATCACATAGGAGAAAACCCCTAAACATGGCCGAAGACAGGTCACGCAGGAAAACTTTACTCAGTAAAGCCACTAAATTGCCCATCACATAGGAGAAAACCTCTAAGTGCGGGTCATTTTTTGAAATCTTGAGAAAATTCCCTTTGAGTAACCACACTTATATGTTTCTACGTATAACGGTTTTAGTACAACTATATTTACATTAGATTTCGGAATATTTCGGGTGTTGCAATCAAAATTCAGTTGAATTAATTGAACTTTGTTGTAAACACTAATGTTAAGTTGTGCCAATCGTCTAAAAGTCGTGATAACCGAATTTGAGTCATAGTAACTGAATTTCAGTTGGCAAATAACTAAATTTTTCTCTATGTGCAGCTAAATGATATTTAAATAGAAAAATAACGTGTTTTCCACAATAATCGCTGTTTTCTTTTTAAGTTCTAATATATGAAAAAAAACATTTTCTGAGTGTATTTTTATATACTGCGGTGGTGTTATGTATATTTTAAAATTTCATAAATGCAATAAGATCTATTAATTGATGTAGGTTTTTTTTAATCGGTGCTAAAACTTTAATTATATATTTCATTTTTATTTTAACTCAAAACCGACATAATTTTTGCGCCGTTGAAGATAAATTATGGCCAATGGCTAACATACACACAAAAGGTTATTTATGTCACAAAAAAAAAATTTTTTTTTGATAATATTTTACCACAAAGTGTCGAACATTTTTGAAGTTTCCCATATACTTTTGAGTTAAATGTATACACTTAGAATGGGACTGCGACAGGATTTCAGAGAGGTCTTTCACGGCGCTCTGTGACACGTTAATCCTCGACAGGGAACCATGGTTAAATGGGACCTTCTTGGGCAACCATCCGGGGATCCACTTTTACACGGATGGATCAAAACTGGATGGGAAAACGGGTCTGGGGCTTCTGTGACGCTGACTTCAATGTACGCAAATGCTTCCGTCTTCCTGACCATAATACCGTACTGCAGGCGGAGGTCACCGCGATTACGGAGTGCATTAAGCAGATGAATATCATGGGCTTGACAGGTGATATTGTGATTTTCACGGATAGCCAAGCGGCTATCCGGGCTTTATCTACGGAGTCTGTGGGATCAATGACGATACTCAGGTGTAAAGGGGAAATTAACGTTTTCTCTGCACGGGGACGCATTGAGATTATATGGGTGCCGGGATACTGTGGTATAGCGGGAAACGAAGTGGCTAATGATTTGGCTATGGGATGATCTTTCCTTTAACTAGTCACTTTGGGGAACGCTAAACCTTTTCGAGCTCCAAGGCGGAGCTGGTGGACTGGGCTGATACCATGCATAGGACCATCTGGGAAAATGCGGGTGTTGGTAGGACTACGAGTATTCTCTGGGGCAACCCAGACAAGGACAAGACGAGGGAAATTCTGAATCTCAGTAGGAAGGAACTGAGTCTTTTGATGGAAATCCTCTCGGGACACTCGACACTTAGGGCCCATCTAAACCGTATTGGTAGGGCGGACTCGAAAGTGTGCAGGGCCTGTGGGGAGGACAAGGAGACCTTGGAACACTACGTCTGTGAATGCCCGGCATTTGCCGGAATCCGGGTCGAAATACTATCCAGTGACCCAATATCCACATTGGGGGATCTTAGGGGTATAGGATGGAAGAAGTTTAGGAGTTTCGTCAGTGCGACGGAGTTCCTGGTGTAGAAAGGTGACATAGGACCGATTGTTTAGAGCGCACAACAAGCCGACATTCTGGCTTAAGTGTAAGTCCTCAGGGACTTGAGTCGGATTAGGGAAGTATTTACCCTTCTCCGAATCCTCTTTTCGACCTAACCTAACCTTTACACTTATAATACTATGAAGGTAAAGACCATTGTAAATGTAGGTAAAAACAAATGAAATTTCACTTAATGAAAGGATGACTTACATTTCAGAAAATTCAACTAACATTGTCATTTATTTTTTAATGTTCACTGGACACAAGTACATAAATTAATAATTTTTTTTTTTTTTAAGGATAAATAATGAATTATCACTCGTCACACTATTTACCTCATAATGTAATATTACTAAATGAGTTTTACTCCCTTGCAATTATGTTGAATAAATAAAAACAAAAAAAAAAATGTTCAGTTGTAGTAATTTTTAACCACATATTAGTAAAAGAATAAACAAACATTTTTTTAAAAATAAAGAACCTGTATTACAACCCAAACAACAACATATTTTTACAGCAGAAGTTCCCTGCGTGTACTAATTACTTACCACAGAAGTCGCTAATAACGCTAATTCATTGAAGATATGAATTATTTTACATAACAAAAAGTATTTAGAATTTAAAGCTTTTTAAAAAAAAAAAACTTTAAGGGCGTTTGAAAATTTTCAAACATTTCTATAGTTTGTGATATAAATAAATATAATAATACGGGGATTCAAAATAATTTCCAAAAATTTTAGAATTTTCAAACCTAACAATAGTAATTATACATGCAATAAAATTCGAAATTGTCGCCAAACAACGAAAACTTACGTAAAATATACAAATTTTCGTTTATTCTAAGATGTATTCAGTTCTTACGACATTCAGTCTTATTTTAACGCATGGACTAAGTATTAGCAGTGTAACTCCTTCAGCCTCAATTTTAAAATCTAATTTCAGGAGAGTGGAAAATAATATCATTGCAATCCAAGAACTGCAAATTTATATTTTAGTCGAAATAAATTTAAAATTTACAAAGTTCAGCATGATAACTGATAATTCAAGGAGAAAGTACTTTTCAAACTTTCAGCATAAAGATGTCAAACAAGAGGGTCGAAGTTTCCCCCTAAACGTCGTGTCCAAACCCTTTTGTAAAGACATCTAAATTTTTAATTTTAATTCACTGTAAAAAAGTTTAATTCACCGATAAGGAACTCTTAGAAATCCGTTAATATTTAAAAGCCTTATAGAATTTTGTTACTACAATTTTAAAGAAGTCACAAAACATGTTAAGAAATATTTCAAGATCAAGATTTTTGTAACAAAAGAAGTACATAAAATAACTTTTTTACCTTAACTATTTTACCTTAACAATATGTTGGCTCTGTTTTACAAACTAAACAAATGGTGACGTACTTACGGAAAGTAAAATTTATTTTCAACACAATTTACTTTCCCCAAGTCCTCCACCATTTCTTACGTATGTAAAACAGAGACAACATATTTTATGCATGTACTATTTTTACACATTGTATGGGAACCCTGAAACAGACTCGGTAGTAACAGCCGTATTTATTGCCAATCGAATGATTCGGTTGCTGCAATCAATTTTTTCCTTTTATAATAACAATCATCATTCGATTGAAATAACAGAAATTCTGCTACTACAATACAATTTTGATTGCCTTAACAGAAATTTGATGAAAAATAGCGAAAAATTCGGTAGCAGCAACCGAACCATTCAAATGGCTACAAATGCGTTTGTTACTATCGAGTCTGTTTTACAGCATTTCAAATACATTTTAGTTAAAACAAAAAGTTTAGCATTAAAACTGTATTCGAATATTAACTTTTACACACGGTTTAAAATAGGTATTTTAAGCTAAAAATCGTTTATGAATACTCGGTAATTCGGATCATTGCAACATTTCTGCATCCTTTTCGTACTCTGGACTTCATAACGGTTCGACAGTAGGTACGGAGCGATCTACCTCTTCCAGGAGTGTTGCTGGAGGAGCCAAATGTATGACCGACCCCCATATTTTTCCAAGCCCAACCTTTTCTCAGAATTTATTCATTTCAATTTCAATTTCTCAGATTTTAAAATTTTTTCAGATTTTTTTCAAGGTTGCATTAGAATCGATAATTTATTTATATATATGTACACTAGGGTGGGGCGATTTGAACATCTTAATGGCCGCTTCGCGTTTCTGATTCTTGGGATTGTACTGAGCAAAAAAGTCCACTAGACCATACGTTTACGGTGAAAATCGAGCTTCCAGATTTTGACTTGCAAACAGATTTTGACTTGCTTGTAACAATGTGTGGGATGGACATATCTCAGGAAGTAGGAGGAACTCATCCAAGATTATGGTATCAATCTCTTCTTTGGAAGATTCTCTAGCAGATTAAAGCATCAAACATATTTCTGGGTGGGGTTTAAGGGGTTAATTTTTAGTTTCAAAATAGGGCTTTTTTGACGTATTTTGTGAAAGTAACAATGTGTGGGATGGACATATCTCAGGAAATAGGAGGAGCTTATCCAAGATTATGGCATTAATCCATTCCTTGGAAGATTCTCTATTAGATTCATGCATCAATCATATTTGTGGGTGGGATTTAAGGGGTTAATTTTTAATTTCAAAATAGGGCTTTTTGCCGTACTTTGTGAAAGTAACAATGTGTGGGATGGACATATCTCAGGAAGTAGGAGGAGCTTATCCAAGATTATGGTATCAATCTCTTCCTTGAAAGATGCTCTAGCAGATTAATGCGTCAATCATATTTGTGGGTGAGGTTTAAGTGTTTAATTTTTAATTTCAAAAATAGGCCTTTTTAGCCGTATTTTGTGAAAGTAACCCTGTCCCTTTGCACTTTCACAAGGCCAAAACTGCCTGAAGGAGCGTTCCAATGCTTTTGCGATGTACTAGAGAGTTCTTAACTATTGTCTTGGCTACAATTTTTGTCTGAGTATTGGATCGAAAATCTCAAAAAAAACGTGACAAAAGTCTGAGAAAAAACTGCAAATCAAAATCTGGAAGCTCGATTTTCACCGTACACGTATGGTCTAGTGGACTTTTTTGCTCAGTACAATCCCAAGAATCAGAAACGCGAAGCGTCCATTAAGATTTTTTTCCTTCCATACTAATCGCCCCACCCTAGTGTACACACAGAGAAATAAAGTACCAACCGAATTTAAAAGTGTATATTATTAGTAACAACTTATAAATTCAGTTAATACAACGATATTTAGATTCGATTTCTGAAAATTTTGGGTGTTGCAACTAAAATTCTGTTGAATTAACCGAACTTTGTTGTGAAAACTAATATAATGTTGGTTCAACTTTCTGAAATTCGAAATAACAGAATTTGCGTCGCAGCAACCGAATTTCAGTTGGCAAATATCTAAATTATTTTCTGTGTGTTGAGTTACGAAGTTGACGAAACGTATCCGCTCGAGTAATGATCATACAATTATAATCATACACTTAAATAAAAAAGTCCGTAAAAGTTACAAAAAATGTCTTATTTTACAGAAAAATTATGTATATTTAGTACAGCACGTGCCGTTTAGCTAATTTTAGGAAAACGTGTCTAAAATTATTTGTAAAGTAAAATTAGTAAAAACTATACTTAAATTTAGTAAAATTTGAGTAAACCTCATTCCATATAAAACCATAAAAAAAATTAATTTTTGACCTCGACCCACTTTAATTCTAACAAATTTTGGTTACTGTCTTATCAATATGACATCGTCGAAGTTTTGGGTTGCCAGCTCTTCGGGTTGTGGAAATATTAGAATATAAAAAAAAAATCTAAAAACAAAATAAGCCGTACTTAATATATATTTAATGGTTTCAATGATTTGTTTTTTTTTTCATTGACTCACGTAGCTTTAACCGTTAAAAAGATATGGGCAATTATATACGAATACAACGAAAATGAGAATTATGCAAGTTCGACTTTATATTTCTTTATTGGGATATTGTCCTAACAAATAATCTATAGAGTTTTTGTTTTCAAATTTATTAATTGACCACTTTCCCATCACCAGAACACGTTTTGAAAGAAGTGGCAGTCCCATGCAAAACATTAAACATTCATATAAACTAGTTTTCTCACTAAATGACAACTAGAAAATTCCCGAAATAGATCTATCAACACATTCCTGAAAGTGTACAATTAATAAATTTGAAAACAAAAACTGGATAGATTATTTGTTAGGACAATATCCTAATAAAGAAATATGGAGTATGGCCTCGAACTTGAATAATTTTCAATTTATAACGAGCTTTCAACCTCCGTATATTTACAAAAATAAAGCTAATCAAACATATTAGCTAGGTTGATACTAGTATTTCGATCTGGCTAAAGATCTCATCAGAACCCGAAGTTTTAGAAAAGTAAGAGCCTCCATAACAGGCAGAACTTTAACAAAAAACCTATTAATAATCAATTTTGCTCCATTCTTGTCTTCTTAGTAATCAATCACGTGGTTAGGTCTTTTCCTAACAAGCATCATGACGTTACTAAACTTTGAAGACCAAAAATGTTCTATTTATATAAAAAAAATTTTAGTTTGTACTCTGGCTCAAGTAATATTTTTTACAGTTATATTAGTTTTTTGTTTTTATATACCAAGTTGACTTATATACCAAGTTGACAGGTTTTCAGTCTAAATAAATCCTTAATTGAAATCGATTTTTATTTTTATTTCTTATTGTTGCATATTTTAATATTTGAGATTTTAAATATATTCAACTTGAAAAAACTTTGCTCTCAACTATGAAAAAAGAAAATTTATGTAAACTATTTGCTACTCATGTTTAAAAAATTAGTAAAATATTTTGCTCAAATTAGCAACAAAAATTGGTAAAAAAAAATGTTATAATTTGTAAATAGAGCACAGGATTTTTTTTTTAAATTAGTTTGTTATAAAAATTGTTACAATAATAATAAATTGAAATATAAAATATTTTACCAATAACTGATTAACTGTTTTGTTTGAGTGTACAAAGTTTGATCTAAAAATGTTCACTCAATAATATTTGTAAACCAAATAGTTCTTGTATTCTTGAAAAGTTAATGTCCATAAGTAGCCTTATGGCTCGGAAATTCTCATAGTTCTTTTCATATTTTTCAAAAAAAAAGAAAAATAGCCCTTTTCTAAACTTTTAATTTGGACAATTTTCCACAAAAGTTCAACTTGTAAGACCTGTTGTATTATTAATATTGTCTGCAAAACTTTAACTAATAAATAATGCAATAAATTTCATTTCGTCTGCATAACTTATGTTGGGTCTTAAGCAAATAATATGTACCAGTATTTTTTTGAATATTTGTACAGTTACTCTGATAATTAAGTGCACTACACAAAAATATACAAACAAGACATTGCCATTTAATTGTCACGACTTTTTGATTACTTAAAACTAAAATATACTAAACAGAAGGGCAACAAGCCAAATAATAACCAGTTTTACCTATATAAAATTGTATCAGTAACTGTATTAATATAAAGGATATAAGCTAATCTAAAGAAAAAACTTTACTCCGAAGCATTTAAACAAAATAGTGAAAATAAAATAAAAAAAATTGAAAAATAACCAGCAACAGAAAGAAATGTTACAAGTGACAACCACATATTTAACCTAACATAACCACAGTTAACCGCAATGCAGCATAACATATGAGTAGCCGGCCACATGGCTACTTAGGACAAGAATAACATGAACCCAAAAAATAACGAAAAAAATGTATGGGAGACCAAACAAAAATGCAACCAAATAAAAAGCATTTTTGTTAGAAAACCCAAAAATAAAAAATAAAAACATAACTAAACTAAAACATTTAATAATTTGATACACTCGGCGTTAAAGGAATAAGGAAAAAATTTGGAACATTTGACTATAAAAGAATGTTAAATAGTTAATGATAAATTTTATGTTAAAAGCTTTACATTTTTTTTATTCAGCCTTATTAAGGATATTGTAGTCGAACTCGAGACAAAGTCGAATTTTGCTGGAAACTAATTAAAAACACAACTTTTTAACAATTAAACATGTGAAGTTCAATAAGTTCGCTAACTCTCCATCAGGTGGCGAGCAACAACTGTTCTAAGACTTATCATCTCGCGCAATTACAGTGTTGCCATGTCTAAAGCCCTTCATCTTTCCCCACCTTTCATCTCTATACTATCCCTTTCCAAAGAAAGCAACACACTAAATATAGGAAGTATTTCCTGAGTGTTGCCTCTCTTTTTATAAAAAAAAAAAAAAAAAAAAAAAAATAATTTCCAATTTGATCAAATCGATGTTGTAAACCAAGGGAGCTCTAACCCTTGGACAAACACATGGTTCTGGCCAGGCATATTTAATTTTTGAGTGTTAATTAAACATACTTCTAGTTTAGGTAGATACCTGTATTTCCCGGTAGCTGCCGAAAATATTGTTGGCTTTCTATCTGTAAAAAAAATCAAAAATATCGTTCCAACACGTCGAAAACTGCAAAAGAAAAAAGTGCTCCCTCGAACAAACACATATGCCTGGCCAGACCCCTATACAATTTGTATGAAATAAATTATTATAATATACATTTTGGGTTATTCTTCTGCAAATACAATGCAGATTGTTGTTTCCAGGTTGTTTCCCGAAAAGTATGGCATAAAAGTATGGTGGGCATGCGATGTGAAAATAAAATATCCTTTGCAAGGAAAATTGTACCAAGGCGAAAATGTGCTCATGAGTTTGGCTAATCGATAAACCAACAGCGGCAGAACTATTATTGCTGATAACTTCTTTACAACATTAGACGTAGCTAAACGTCTTTCGTCGATTGGACTAGCATACGTTCGCACCATTAGATCCAACAAAATGGGTCTTCCCAAAGAAGTGAAAAAAGACAGCAAACGGCCAGTGCTTTCATCGGTGTTCGGTTTCTATGATAACCTTATATCACTGTGCAGCTACGTTCCAAAGAAGAAAAAAGCAGTAAATCTACTATCCACTGTGCACTTCACCACGAAAGTTAAAGGCGTAGAAAAAAAACCGGAAGCTATATTTTTTTACAATTCAACAAAGGACGGCGTTGATACAACGGACCATCTGGTAACGCATTACTCCACAAAACGGTCAACCAGACGTTGGCCATTAGCATTTTTTTGCAACATGATAGACGTCATGGGATTAGCCGCTTACATCATATGCATTGAAAGTATAGAAGGAACCAGAAAAGAGAAGCGACGATTGTTCTTGAACACGCTGAGTAAACAATTGGTGCTTGCTCATACTGAAAATCGCACGAACAACAACCATATTTTGGGACAACATTCAACCCTTCTTTCTTTGGAAGGCTGTTGAATATTCCCAGCAACATGCTGCAAAACCAACAAAGCGGCCTTAGTACACTGAATTATAGAAAAGATTGTAGAATTTGTCTCACGCAAGACGAAAAGCTGCGTAAGAAGACACGTTTTTACTGCACCAAATGCACTAATCCTCGGTGCCAAACTTGCTTTTCATGCATTCCACAAAATGAATAAAATTTTTTTTTACATTTTTACCAAAATAATATACGAGCATACTTCATTCAATTCAAAGTTAGGTACACTTTTTGCCATACAAATGCATGAAAACGTATAGGGGTCTGACCAGGCTTATGTGTTTCTTAGATGGTTTCAGAAAATGTGTTTGACGGGGGCTAAATATGTTTAGTTGTCTGAGTTGTAATA
Source organism: Delia radicum (assembly GCA_021234595.1). Taxonomy (NCBI): domain Eukaryota; kingdom Metazoa; phylum Arthropoda; class Insecta; order Diptera; family Anthomyiidae; genus Delia; species Delia radicum. The sequence continues at coordinate 273,698,823 of CM037851.1, read as the reverse complement.
CATTAATCTTTATTTTTATGTGAAAAAAAACAGTCATTTGTAGAAGTTATTTAATTTTTGAATACATATGTAAAGGGTGTTTTTTATACAGGTATAGAACTTTAAATTGGCAACACTTTCTTAACTGGCAGCCATTTTGTCAGCTGTCAAGTGATTTATTTTTAGTTTGGATTGGCATTTCACCATGAATAGACTGAAGCCTGAACAACGCTTCCAAATTGTGCAAATTTATTTAGAAAATCATGGCTCCTTTCGAATACGAATTTTGCGAATTTTGTTTAGCGATGAAGCTCACTTCTGGTTAAATGGATACGTCAATAAACAAAACTGCCGTATTTGGAGTGATGATAAACCTCAAGTGTACGTTGAGACACCGTTACATTCAGAAAAACTGACTGTTTGGTGTGCTTTATGGGCTGGTGGAATCATTGGTCCGTACTTCTTTAAAAAACTATGCTGGTCAAACGTTACAGTCAATGGTGACCGCTATAGAGCCATGATTACTGACTTTTTCGTTCATTAATTGAACAACCACGATGTGCAGGAGCTGTGGTTTCAACAAGACGGCGCAACATGCAACTCAGGACGTGCCACTAATGATTTATTGAAGGAAATGTTTGGTAACCACAATGTTTCACTTTTCGGATCCGTGAATTGGCCTCCAATATCGTGAGATTTACCGCCGCTGGACTATTTTTGGTGGGGATATGTGAAGTCGCTAGTCTACGCCTATAAGCCTGAAACGATTGACCACTTGTAGGACAACATTCGCCGCGATATTGCCAATATACGGCCACATATGTTGGAACAAATCATGGAAAATTTTAGATAAGACTACGTCCGAGCCAGCAGTGGCGGTCATAGTTAAATTATACTGCAAGAAGATTATCTTTCGAATAAAGTAAATTTCATGTCAATTTAAAAATTCATCTTTGTTTTTTTCATTTCAAAGTTCTATACCACTAAAAAAAACAACATTAAAAAAAACCACATCAAATAACTGTAATATTTTTTTACATTCATTTTATACAGTAAACAAATAAATGTTTGTTTATTTTTTACTGCATATGTGGTTCATTTTTACTGCAATTGTGGTTAATTTTTTTGAACAGTAAAAAACAAGTGACAATGTAAGTTGAATTTACTGAAACGTAAGTCGTCCCTTCTTTAAGTGAAAATTCTTTTGTTTTTAACTACATTTGCAGTGGGGTTTGCCTACATAATATTCTAAGTGTATAGAAGCAAAAATTTCGACTACAAATTCGACACCCATAAACAACAACCATTTGATTCAAAATAGTTTTTTATTACTGAGTTTGGAAATAAAATGCATCTTTTGCAAAGTTCGTATAAAGAAGAGCTTTTTTATTATTATAAAGCTTATTTTTTCAAAAAGCTTTTTTGTATAAAACTTGTTTCTACACAAGAAATTTTCCATTAAATTCAACAGTTATTTTAAAAGTTAATCCGTAAAGTTGTTTCAATTAAATATATTGTTAAATTACCAAAGAAATATATTTTTTTTAACTTTTCTGTCTGTTTCTTCATAAACAAAATAAACAAAAAATCGACTTTCAGTATTAGTTTAAATATTTAGTTAAAATTTTATATTTAAAACAAAAATTGTTTATATATTATCGAAATAACCGAAAAAATCGATTGTTTTTACCGATTTTGTCAACTAATTTTTTTAACAGTTGAAAATAAACAAAAAAATATAATTGTTTTAAACGAAAAGTAAGTAATTTTTTTAACTGATTTTCTAATAATTTAATATGTATATTTAGAAGTCGAAAAGGATATTGTGAGTGTAAAAGTTAATAATACATTTGTATGTCAAAAGATTCATTTAAAATAAAACGTTTTTGCTACAAACAATTTATTTTTTCTAAAAGCGTCTTTATCAGGCAAGTCACAGAAAATTATTGCTATCATTTTTCTACGAACAAATAAAAAGAGAGCAGATTGAGCGATACTGAGTAGTATGGAAAACCACTTCTGGCATTTACAGACATAAATACCTTTTAGGTTGAAATTTTTTGTTTTTTTAAATTTTATTAAACTCTTAAATTAAATATGTTCTGTACTTCATAGCTTCACAGATACAATTATATAGCCGATTTCGGGCATGTACTATATCTCCATTTAAAATTAATAATACTTCGTCATGGTTGAGATTGGGTTTACCTAAATATCTGACCCTGAATTCTTTTAACGCAGAACATTTTGCCATAAAGTGATATAAAGTCTCATCTTCCTAAGTATTACAGATTGTACATGTTTTGTTAACTTGGCTTTCGAAAATATTACCTTTTAATAACTAAATATCACAGTGAGCCTTGAAAATAATGGTTATCTTGTTCTGACTGAGTGTATTCTGTATATAATTTATACCTTTGTTGTGGTCTAAGAACTTATAAAAGCGCGTTTCGATAAAGAGCCTTCACTTTCGAATCTTGTATGCTTGTTAGATTAAGATTTAGCAATATGTGTGTATTTGATCAAATCGTCGACTAGCCTGCAAGTAGTGTCATGTATTATTTTGATTATATTTTTTTTTTTGCTACATTTAGAGCACCGCTCTGTAACAGCTATTAAATACCGATTCCTTTTAATGTAGTATTTTAGTAAAATAGGTCGTGAATCAATAATGCATATGGTGTCAATAAAAAATGTTATAATGATAACATAAAACAGTTTTTTTCGCTCTCAGTAGAGCGAAAAACATATAGCACTAATTGCAGGCAAGCCGACGAAGTATTAAAGAGAACAAAATTTCATCAAACTTTTTATAAATATGCTCATGCTTTTCCTTGTGGTACACAGATATAATGACTAAAACGTTTAATAGATCCTTAAATTACACTCATCATAACATCATCAACCTCTCCCTTATTCTATTTGTGTTGACTATATTATATTTAAAATATCACTGGCAACATTGAAGTAGAGGTTTGTTGTTATTTAACCACTGACATGCCTCAAAAACTAACACAAGTGGCAACACTTTTGTGTGGTTTCAACATACGTAAATAACATATAAATATTAACGACCGTATTCATAAAAAATCTAAATTTAGATTCTAAATACACACAGAGAATAAATTGGTGGGAATTCCATTGTAAACAACAAAATTTAATCATTATTCAATAATATTAATTGTAAGTACTTAAAGTTCATCATCAGAATAATTAAACTATATTGTTATTAGAAAATATATAAAATCAATCAAAACACAGTCACATCATTCAAACTATTGGTTTAAACCATATTGTAATCAGAAAATACATAAAATCAACTAAAACACAGTCACATCATTCAATCTATTGGTTTTCCTTATCAATATTGAAAAAATATTATCTTCTACATTACTTTTAATACCAACAACCAACCACTTTTCGGAGATTTTATCCCTTGAATAAAATATTTGCAGTTAAAATCGAATATTAGTTTCGCCTGCAAAAAAAACAATCACTTTTTCCAAAATATTAGTTTTCGTTGCCAATTTTAAAATAATATAAAGTTTTTTAATAGTTTTGATAACTCCAATAAAATAGTATAATTAGCAACCCAATTTATGTTGTACATACGAATAAATTTTTAGACATTAATATTTAAACTTGAAAGAAAAAAAAATTCTAGGTAGAAATTTGAAAATGCAAATTCAAATTGGGTTTAGGCTAGAGGTAAAGTAATTGCCCGACAAGCAAAAGGTCGCCGGTTCGAGCCCAGTTCGCAGAGAAGAATTTTTTATTAATAAAGTAATTTTAAAATAATATAAATTTTTTTATTGTTTTGGTAACTCTAATAATATATTGAGACTAGCAATCGAATTTCTGTTGTACATAAAAATATATTTTTAGACAAATATTTATATCTGTAACTAGAAAATATTCAAGACTGAAATTTAAAAAAAAAAAAAAACATTTAAATTGGGTTTTAGGCTAGAGATAAAGTACTTGCCTGACAAACGGAAGAACGCTGGTTCGAGCCCAGTTCGAGGAATATAATTTTTTTATTAATAAAATAAATTTTGTTGAACGCATGTGAATCTATTTATAGAATATTATAGTCCCTAAACATATAATATTTAATTGTTACAATAAAAATTCGAAATTGTTGGTTGTTACAATAGTATTAAAATTTAATAATAGTGATTAGAGTTGTGTAGTTCGTGAACGAACTAGTTCAATTGAACTAGTCGTTTCTTTGAACTAGTGAGCTGGATCACAATCATCAGCTCTTTTAGGTCTTTCGCTCTTTTCGTTCTTTTTGTCTTTTGATTAATATTATTTTTATTTATGTTGCTTTTGTGTTTTTTTTAATGTTGCCAGCTCAATTTTTTTTTAAATTTGTTTTAAAATAATCTAAAATTTTTAAAGTTACGTACCATTTTATGATTTAACAATCATTTTAAATATATTTCAAAGTGTTGAATTATTCTCCGATAGTAAATTTAATAGAAAGTTACACATTTTGTTTCGCATCAGCTCATTCAATTCACTTCAAATAGTTCGTGTCACACAGCTCAACTTAGGATAAAGAGCTGTTGAACTGTAAGAGCGAACTAGTTCATTGAAAGGAGCTGAACTGTAAAGAGCGATCTTTAAAAAGACCTAAAATGCCCAAGCCTAATAGTGATTGTACGTGGAACCACAAAAATTCGGGTGAAACTACAAAACTGTTTTCTGTGTGTACGTTTTAGTTAAAATACATTTTAAGCCTTCAAACTGTATTCATCAACGAATATTAACTTTGAAACAAGGTTTAAAATACTCGTTTATGAATACAGTTTTAAGGCTTAAAATGTGTTTTAACTAAAATGTATTTAAAATCTAAATTTCGATTTATTATGAATACGGGCGTACATGTTTTACATGTTTTAACATATTTTTACATTTAGTCATTCAGTCATTCACTATTCCCAGTGTTGCGCTTTTTGTGTTTGGCTTCAAAAACAAAAATCTACAAACTTTATGTTTGTATGTTCATTAAACATATAAATTTGGAAAGTAAACCTTAACTTCACAACATCGCCTGTTTCAAATAACAAAAAAAAAAAAAAAACAGCAGGACATGTTATAAATATTTTTTAAATTAAGTGAAAACCGCTTAAAATAACGAAAAAAAAAAACGGAAACTTACTTGGACAGTTGCTTTAGGGAAACCGGAAATTGTAATATAGGCGCGTTCTTTTCTCGACAGATTTCCGCCATAAGTAGATATATAGGCAAATGCCAAACGAAACTGTAAATAAACAACAAACAAAAAAAAAAATGGAAATGTGTGAATATATAAACATAATAAAATGTAAAAAGTCACTATTAATGAAGAACGTAATAAATATTTTGCATTGTTAACATTTCACAAACAGAAAATAATTGAAAAATTACAACAAAATATGTACAGAACACTGGCTATTGGAAAATGCTTTGACTTTGTCCACATATTTTCGTATCTGGATGCATTTTGGACAATATTGGTAACATAGCTGTTGATCCGATTTTATACAATTTTCAGTGAAAAAATTTGCCCAATTTTTCGGTCGGATACAACACAGAAAAAAAAATTTCCCTACTTTCTCCAATTACATCGATTTGTTGAAAAATTTAAAAGCTGTCCATTAAAAGTTAATTGAATCAATTAAATATTTGATCAAATTTGGAACTAGCATAACATTTTTGTTTTACTATCGCTAAAAATATATTGTTGTTGTTTTTTTCTAATACTTATGTTGTGGTTTTCCACAAAGGTATATGTATTATTATTGATATACCTTTATACTATATTTTAATAATTCTCATTATGTTTATTACTTTATTAAGTTATATAATTTAGTTTCAGTGGTTTCAGTCTGAATATTAATTTATTCTAAAACATTATCATAAAATTGATAATATAATTTTTGAAGTTAAATTTTCTTTAATAAAAATGTAACCATTTTTTTTAAGCGAAAAAAAAAAATGCTAAAAACAAATTAGAAATAATTTAAAAGATAATAATCTGGTTTTAAGAACAGGCCTAATTTTAGCAAAAAAAAAAATCCAAATGCAAATTTTTCCCATACTCTCATACTCATCAATAATTGCTAAAACACAATTTATGGCGTTTTTCATCGCGGATTTCCCAAAATTGTGACGTGAGGGAGACATTTGGAAAACAGATAAAATCGGTTTAAACCAAAGCGACTTTTTCCAATTTTGTGACTGTGTGTAATTAAAAATTTTATTATTAAATTTTAAAGCGTTGCTGATACTTTTAATTGATACAGGTTACCTGCTCCAAAGGCGAATAGCGTTTGTATAAAATTGCCATTTAGACATCGCACTATGATGACTGATAGTTGTTAAGTCTTAAGTCCTAGAATTGAATATGGAAAATTTTTGACGTTTGAACATATAGTCGGGCTGACGTGTGCGGATAATTTAGAGTACAAATATTAGTGTTCGAATGCGCAATAGATTTTCAAATTCAACTTAATATAATTTTTTAGTATATCTTGATGTTGTATCAAACCTTCTCAGACCAAACACCTATTTATTAATATTGTTATAAACCACGCTCAATCTACGACTGCTCTTAGTATCAGAGGTCGGGAAGACCGTAGAGCCATACATAAAACCCTGCATTAAATATGTTTTAGCTAGCACAGTTCTTATGATAAGTGGTGTGCAGTATTCCTTTGAAGTTGTCACACGATTACGTTTATGGTCAATTGAGAGCAAACGCGGCACCCATATCGCAGACAGCTTTCTTAAATCCAACTGATCATTTAAAATCGAAACCATACTACCATATGGAATGCCTATGGCATCAACAATCTCCCACACTTTTACTCTTCGCTCGGCCAACACCATATCTTGGATTTTTTCGACATTTTCGGGTGTATTGACCTCAATTGGCCGGCCAGAACGTTCAGCATCATTTGTACTTGTGCGACCACAACGAAAGTCAGTAAACCACTTCTTTACCATTGAAATCGATGGTGCAGAGTCGCCATAGTATTTATCAAGGTTTTCTTGGTGTGATTGGTGTTTTTTTTTCGCAAAAAATAATAAAAAAATAATAATAAATTGAAATGAGAACTCGAAATTCACTTTGTTCCATTTAAAAAAAAAAGCCACGAGGTTGTATGTTGGAACAGCTGTTAAACGGAAATTTGACAGTAGTCTAATACCAGGTGGTAATTGATGGGATCAGTGTTGCGAGGAAAGTTCGAAAGGTGACGGACTTATTGATCCACCATCGTATATGTAACAAATCGTTTTCCTTTAACAAAATCTTTTAAAATTAAAACATATGAAACAGGTATAAATATTTTTTTGCATTTTCTACCAAAATATTTTACTTTTTTTTTTAATCCCTAGTTTCATACAGTAAGTGGTTATTGTCTTAATATTTTACCAATTCTACGGCGCCCAACTTTTGGAAAACCTAAAAAAGTTTTTTATGAAAGCCTGTATCACTCTGCAGTAAAGGGATAAGTATTCGTGAAATATTTTTTAGCTTTTAAATTTTTATTTTATTTTTGCCGAAATTTATCAAAACGCAAACGAAGTTTTCTTTTATTTCACCATTTCTATATACTACACTGTGAAACACAACGTAAATCATACAGCAGTTATCCACAATAGTTCCAATACGAAATAATATTATACTAGTGCTAAAACAAAACCACCAATGGGTTATGCAAAATTGGCTGGAATTTATTTTTATGTAGTCCTGTAATATCTGTCTTTTCTAATGGAAGCAATGGTGCGAAGAATTTAGTTAATCTTAGCTAAAATTTTAAAGATATTCTCTCATTTTCACTCACAGTTTCTTAATCGCTGGACATATTTTGGTATATTTATTATAAATCTCAACAAATTTGTGTTAAAATAAGCAATCTTACAAAACCGTTTGAATTTTTTGTATAACTGATGATATACTTTCAGTTCGCTTTAAAACAATTGAGACTGAAATTTCTTGTTACACTGTGTTATTTAACATATTGTTCAAGGAATTTTCTAGATTTATGCTAAACTAACAGCACATTTGGTGTATGGGTATTATAGTGTTATTTTTTTTAAAAAAAAGTGCATTTATACCAAACCAAGCATGCATATATATATAAACAATGACCGTTTGTTATTACCACAAACAAAAATAAACAATAACCAACAGCATGTTTTACCTTGTTTTTATTTTTGTACAATGCACAACCATTATACAACACTATACCACTACATAACCTAAAATATTATTAAAAAAAACTACAAATATAATTACCAAACTTCCGAGCAACACCAACAATGCACCGTAACCAACTACTTTACCATCCAAAACGGCGAAATTAATTTCCTTGCCAATGAGAGCAAATGAAACAGGTTTTAAAAACTTCCATAACAAATCAAGGCGTTTGGGTACACTGGACTATAAAAATATAAAAAAGGTACAAAAAAATATATTATAATAAATTAAACTTTTTGGCTAATTTTTTTTTAAATTTTTTAAAAATAAATTTATATTAAGTATTAAATGAATCATTAAAAAAATGTTAATTGCAGAGGAACAATTTTCCAAATTAAGTGCACGCTAGCTTATACAGGCAACTTTATGGTCAATAAAGATTGAATTAAATTTTTGTTTGATTTAAAGCTCATTTGTAATTAAAAGTTTAATATGTAATATATATTAAATGTTCAATTGAAAATGAATTTGGAGCATACTGCAAAATTTTCCAATTTTTATAACCCATAAAGATTAGAAATGAAAAAATTTAAAGTATTCACCATAATTTTATAAAATTGCCAAAATAAAAAAAAAAATCCGTTTATTTCCAAAAAAAAAAAAAAAAAATCGAATTTTTGGCGATTTCTTTCTGCGATTTTCTTTTTTAATTTTAGCTATTTTTTTTCAAATTCGGTAATTTTTTTATTTGACAATTTTTTTAGTATGGTGCTTTATAATTTTTTTTTTTTTTTTTTCATTTTAAGCGATTTCCAATTAAATTTTTTCAATTAAATTTTTGACGAATTCCAAATTTTTTTAATCTAAAGATTTTTTTTTTTTAATTGTGGTGATCTTTTTCCAATTTTGACTTACTTTGTTTTTAAATTTTGGGAATTTTTTTCAATTTTGGTGTTTTATTTTTTAATTTATACGATTTTTTAAATTTTGTAATTTTTTTGCTTTGTCGATTTTTTGCAATTTTATTGACAGCAATTGGTTTGAAATTAAAAACAATATTGTATTTTTAATAGATATGATTAAAAACTTAATTGAAACTTAATAGTTACAAATTAATTTAACTATTACTTTCATTTCCTTAATATAACTGAATTCCATTAAAATTTTAAGTGAACTGACAACTATTTTAACTGAAATTCGATTTTTGTTTTTTCTGTGAAACCAAATCTTATCGTATCATTAAATTAGACTAACAAGCAAACTACACTGTGGTGAATCCGCAGGTTTAAATGGATTTTTTTTTTTAATTAATAATCATATAATTACAAATTATATAATATTACCCTAACCGAGCACTAGCTACTATGGCTTTCGGCGCGTTGTAGCGAAAACAGACCAGTGCCTCTGGTGGGAATCGAACCCACGACCCCCGCACTGATAAGCCAGCACGCTACCAATTAGCCTACCGGGGCGCACATTAAATGGGATTTGGATATGTTGTTGAGAATAAAAAATATTAGACACGTAATTTTTTCGGGTGCGCAATCTCAAGGTTAGGGTTTAAAAAGGGGGGTAGAAAAATACATTTTAACGTTTTTTTTTAATAAATTGACCCCCAAAACACTCAAACTCAGTTATTTTTTACTACTGCACGGGTTGTCACTCGAATAAAAATTATTCGATTAATCGAATGATCATAAAGAAAATTCGAGCGAACAATTAAAAAAACATGATAATTCAAATAAATTTTGACAATTAATCGAATAAAACGATTAATTTAATGAAAATACTTCTTTTAATAACATTTTTTTTTTCGAAAATTTGTCAATTTTAGGAAAATTTTTTAAAAAATAATAATGCCAAAATTAAATCAAAACTCTATTGACAAAATAACTGAATTTGATTTGTTAACAAAGTTTTTTAATGCATAAAATAGGTAAATACATAAAAGATCGTCATTAATATTCGGTTATGAAATTTGGTTTGTAAATGTGCAGCATTAAAAAGTAAATTCGCGTTTTTTCTCAATTTTTACTTTATTTTACTATTTTTTTTTACAATTTATCATCCGTTTTGCAAATGATCAAATCTGAACAAAAAAAACAAATCTGAAATTCAGTTCATGGGAAAAACGCGAAATGTACCTAAAATTTATATGAGAGCATTACGAAAAAAGATGACATATGAGTTAATATATTAGTGTAATATGTAAATAGTTCTAAAAAATACGTGTACCAAAATTCAGACAAAAAAGTTAATTTTTGCGAAAGTTATTTTAACAAAAACTTTATTTACAGTGAATGTTTACAAAATATTTTCATATTTCACATCGCGCTTTTCACATAAACTGCTTTTTTTTTTAATTTTTACAAGAAATCATTGTCCAAATTGGTTTATGTTGAACAAAACTGGTTTGATACTTTGAGAAATGGGATGATATATTTTAAAATCTAAAGAAATATCGATTTTACTATATTTTTTAAAAAAATTTGATAAGAAATTGTAATTGAAGGTCTCATCAGAATTTACCATACAAAATTGAGAAAAAATATATTATTTTTAAAATTTTATGTCTAATACACATCAGAGAACAGAATGAGAGCATTCGTTTTTGTTGTCCATTCATACATTCATTGCTTTTATTCAACAACAACAGCTTATGCTGTTGCTGTTTATTCCATTTATTGTTTTTGTTAAATGCCTTTTTAACATTCATTTTTATAATGCCGTTACATGTCAAGCAATGAAAGGAAATGATGACACATGAATAATATGAAATCAATCACAACATTCGCGTAGTATTCGTTGACCTGTAGCAATAATAATAATTTTTTTTTAGTTTTATTAATCATGAAATATGTATAAATTTTTGTTTAATTTTATTAAACATGAAATATGTATAAAATGTTTTAATTTTCTTAATACAGTAATATGTTTCACAAACAAATTTGTTAACGTTTTATTCATTTAACATTGAGACCATTCATACCAATCGTTGTGTATTCGTTGTTTTCGTGAGTTTAACACTAGACAAGCAATGCAATGCATGGTTTTCGTTACACTCACTTTTCTCAATTCTGTCGATTGTTGCTTTATTGAAATGATGTGAGTTGACAACAATGTATTCATTTTTTGTGATTGCATACAAAAGCATGAAATAAAGGCACTCAAAGCGTTCTCTGATACACATTGTAAAAACATGAAAAAATTATATTTTTGATCCTCAGATTTTACCGAAATTTTTAGAATTTTCTAGTTGCGCAGTGTTATTGAACTATAACAAAATTAGGTATCAAATGCATGGTATTTTAAAGACACATAAACTGGTATATAAAACTCGTCCATGCCTGTACTAACCTAATTGTTATTCAAAAAATGTATAGAGCAATTTCATATGAAAGCGATCACCTTTTGGACGACCCCTCTCCGATTTTAAAATAAATAGTCTCAATCGATTACCCAGCAAAAAATAATGTACCTACATATTTTTTTTTTTTTTATAGTGACTGGTTTAGTGGTGGTGTGCACCACTGTCATGTGACAAAATTGAAGAATTCTTCATAAGGGACCTCATTGAAAGTTGTTTAAAAAAAAAAACTACTAAAGCGATCGCAACGAGTGATAGCTCGTTGGAAAGGTATTGAATCAGGCTTTAATTGAAAAATAAAATTTTCCTAATTTTTCTCAGAAATTTACCTTTTTCCCATGAAAATTAAATTTTCCGATTTTCCACAGAAGATCCTAAATTTTCCGACTAATTTTGTTTTTTTTTGGGTTCCTCATAATTTTTGCTTTAAGAATCAGCAATAAAAAAATGGGCCCCGACTCCTTGTTTGGACAGGAGAAGAGCATTTAAGAGACCACCTTGTTCTCATTGTTTTTATATTTTTTATAATTGAATTATTTTTAATTATTTAACAAGAAAAATTAGGAAAATTTTATTTTTCAATTAAAGCCTGATTCAATACCTTTCCAACGAGCTATCACTCGTTGCGATCGCTTTAGTAGTAAAACAACTTTCAATGAGGTCCCTTATGAAGAATTCCTTAATTTTGTCACATGACAGTGGTGCACACCACCACTAAACCAGTCACTATAAAAAAAAAAAAAATATGTAGTTACATTATTTTTTGCTAGGCAATCAATTGAGACTATTTATTTTAAAATCGGAGAGGGGTCGTCCAAAAATTTGCCAATTTTGATCGTTTTCATATGGAATTGCTCTATATAGATTAATGCTTATTTAATATTATTGAAGGTTTTTCAGGGCTATTTCCAATTTTCGTAACCGTTCGGCTTTAACACGACTATTCATGAAGAGATTTTATAGCCTTTATTTTAAATATTTCAAACATGTGACAACCCTGAGCCCGCAGCATATACAGTAATGGTATCAAAATGTTATGTTTTCTCGAGTACTGAAACACTGCGTAAAAAATACTGAATTTCTCAATGTTTAGACATGTTTTTATTCTGACCCCCACTAAGCATGCGATTACAACATATCCACGTTTAGTCAAATTTGCGGATTCACTACTGTGTAGTTAAATTGTAAGTAAAGCAATTAAAAAAGTTTTTTTTTTTTTTTTGCTTGAATTAAAAACTCCTTAATACTTATTGAACAAATTTTCTGGATAACAAAACAGTGTAAGCCAGTATTTTTTATTTACTATTTGAAGATGTTAAGCTCATTTACAGAAAAATCTTAAACAAAAATCTTATTTGCCTGCTATTAGGATTACATAAAAAACTTTATAACAAATTTTGAAAAAAATGCGTACTTTTAGGCTTAACTAAAAAATTAAAACCCTGCTACTTTACGGATTATACAATTTCTCAATAAAAAATTTGTTAAAAATTCAAATTAAATTCTTTAAATCTGTTTTCAATGGCTCTTCAACTATTTTACACCTTTCATCTTAAGCTTTTCAACAAACAAAACCCATTGACCTTTTTTTTTAGTTAAAAATTTTTTTTTTTTGAATCTCAGTAAGTCAAGCAATTCAATAATACTCCAGATTTCGAGTGTATAAGTAAGAGCATCATTGCTTTATGCAATTTGTATTGTTTTCTAAGAAATAGAAACAACAGTAATAATAGTCATCAGGTATTCCCGGTAAGAAAATGACAATCGAACCACAGCTGCTTAACTAGTGGTACAAGTGCTTTCCCAACCAAAAAATCATAATATCATTAGACAAAAGTTGCGTCTGTTCAAAACGGCTCGGACAAGCACTGGAGTAATAAAATTTCCAACGTTGGCAAAATGTTGGTAAAACAATGAAATAGGTGTTCTAAAAATAATTTTTCCAAAATAAAATTAAAATAATGTTAATTTATAAGTTTTTTGGTACCGCTGGGATTTGAACCCTGGCCGCCAGATTGCCAGCCGACAGCTTTACCCACTGAGCTAACGAGACATATAAAACTTAATAGCATAAATTGTTAGTGATTGAAAATTGCTGGGTAACAAATGGCTGCTCAAATATGTCAGCACAGGCATAAGGTTTGTTGGCATCAACTTGCCAACGTTGGGAAAACAAAAAATTGAACTCGGAACTTTCCGACTTCAAACTTTTTTAAACAAAGCATCATAATTTATATAAAATAATTGTTCTACCAGTGGTTAAAACTCATACTTGGGATTTTTTCTATTAGCATTGGAATTTAAGTTAAGAAGTTAACAAACGCTAATGCCAAAAAAAATTCATTAGCATTTAATTGTAATGAAATTTTTTAGCATTAGAATTTGTCCTAGTAATATTAATGAAATCACACCAATGCCTAAAAAGCTAATTACAATTAAGCAAAAAAAAAACATTTGTTTACAAAAAAAAAAAAAAAATGGAGTGGGAATTGTAACACAGAATACGGGAAATGAAATGGAACGAGGAACTAACTTTCTATTATCCGATAACATATGTTTTTATTATCACGTAAATAAGTAAAACTAATTAAATCACACTGTGGCTGTTTTATAAAAATTTATCAATCGGAACGTAACCACTCCCGTGGAGCAATATTTTTGTACGTTTAGCTCCATCTCGCTTAGTTTCGCCATTTTGCAAAATGGCTTGTATCTCAAAAACTGAGCGAGTTATCGCAAAACTGAAAAAAATATTGCAAACCTTAATAAACACGTACACTTCCGACAACACAAATGTGTTAAGTTTTTCGATTCCACACGTTCCCCTTTTCATTCCATATCTTTCCATTTTGGATAAGTGTTCCATTATCTATTATCAGAATGACTAAATTGATATTTTCACGTTCGTATTTGGGAAAACAAATAATTGAGAAACCCTGTGGTTTTTTCATAAAAAAATTATGCATATTTGTATTCTGTCAATTGTAATTTGCTTCCTTTAATTGATTCATAACTAATAATGATGAAATTTAAAATCATTATCTGTAATCAATGAAATCAAATAAATGAAATTCATAATCATTAATTAAAAAAAAATGCTAATGAAAATAATTTCATTGCAATTGATATCAATTAAATCGTAATGAAGTCATCAATTAATTATTCTATTCAATTAATTAGTCTCATGTATGTTAGAACTCTGAGCCGTTGACATTTTCGGTCTGGATAACACTGGCAAACACTTTTTGCCAACGTTGTCATACAGAAAATTCTAAGCCAATGTTGTTTTTTTTCAAGACCACTGAATTTACTGTAAAACATATAATGACAAACCGATTTCTATAAACGCTAGCAAAGCAACTCAACCATGAATTTTTGCAGTAAATAATGTGCAATTCCTTAGTTAGCCAGTGGTGTGCCAGTGCTTGATTTTCTGTACCACTGGCAATTTTTGACTGGGTTGCTTGAAGTGTAGTTTTTAATTTGCTTCTTGTTTTCCTACTAGTTTTTTCTTTTTCTTTTCATTTGTATTTCCGTTTGTATTTCTGTTTCGATTTAATTTTTCTTGTTTTATTGCCCTTTCTGTACTTTTATTAAACATTTTACTAACCCATACTTGTAGAGTATTGTGTTTATTTGATCTATCCTCTTTCGTTTATGCTCTTTTGTATTTTGCGCCTAAATTCATACTAATACAGTCTCACATTCATGTGGAGAATAATAAAGATTATTTTTAGGTTTTTTTTTCATTCTTTTCTTTGTAAATAAAAAGCTAATAACAAAAACATTTTTTTTTTTTTTGAGTTGCATTTTAAGTACACGCAGAGAAATACTGAGGGAATATTATCGATATGCTTAGTTATTATACAACTACAGAAGTTTGAAGTTATTTCTACAAAGTTCTAGTAACATATTTACAAATTTTTGTAAAATATATACAAGTTACTAAAAATATGCATTTGCTTTACAAGCAAGTTTGTAAAACTAACTTGATAATATTTTCCCAGTTTTTTTCTGCGTGTAGGTTAATTGTTAAGTCACAATGATAACATGCGAATTATAAATTATAATTATTTGGAATTTGCAAAATGCCGGAAATTTTACCACACACTCAAATAAAAAAGTTAGTAAAGTCAGCAAAAAATTTTGCTGACTCAACAAAATTTTAGTCAGGAGGGTGCTTGCAAAAAAATTGCTAATGTCAGCAAAATCTTTTGCTGAAAATCGGCGAGCTGATTTTTAGCAACAAAATTAGTAGATCCAGCTAAAGTTTTGCTAACACTTAGTAGATTAGAAATTAAAAAACCCTTGCTAAAAATTAATAAAATGTTTGCTTAATATTAGTAGACTGAAAAAACTGAAAAAATTTGTAGAAAAATTATACTGTAGTTAATTTATTTGCTGAAAATCATAAAACATATTTTTGTGATTCTGTATAAAATAATTAACAATACGTTACAAAATATAAAAATGTTCATACTCCCAAATTGACAATATGAATTAATATAATATCTAAAAACAATAGAAATAATTATATAAACCATAAACGAAATTATCTTTAAACTACTTACATCAATTATTGTCTAAATTATGCTATCTTTTAAAGGAACGCAAATGCTGCAGAGAATTATAGAAATGAAACGAAAAAACGAACAAAATTAAACATATACAACCCTTTTTGCAATAAGAAAAAGGAAACAGAAAAATCTTCGCAAGATATATGTCTTTGTCTTTCGCTTTAGTCTGTCTACTTATTGCATATTTGTTTGCAATTTGACCACACAAGACTATGAATATGTATAAACATTTAGTTTACAAATTCACATTTAATCTTTATTCAATTTAAATATTTTATTTTGTCTTTTATTTAATTAATAGATTAAGTTGTTTTAATCCACAATTTTGTTTTATGTATGAAAAACAGATACAGAAATCTTCCATGGTTGCTTTTTTTATATTATGTCTTACTAGAGCTGTAATTTTTAGTATAATTTTCCTCTTCACTACTACATCGTGACATGCCGCGACATCTAATTCGTTCTGCGTATATCTTTCAATCTGGCAGATGTGCTAATCAACACAATTTTTTTTTTAGCAAAATAAATTAGCAAAACCTTATTAAAATATTTGTAAGACATTAGTTCAAAACAGTTTAAGTATAACTAAAATTTTAGTATATATACACACAGAGAAAAATTTAGCTATTTGCCAACTGAAATTCAGTTACTACGACTCAAATTCGGTTATTACGAATTTCAGACGGTTGGCACAATTTAGCATTAGTTTTCGCAACAAAATTCGGATAAGTCAACTGAGTTTTAGTTGCAACCCCCATAATATTGAGAAATCGAATGTAAATATCGTCGTGCTAACTGAATTTATAAGTTGTTGCCATTAATATACACTTTTTAATTCGGTTGGCACTTTATTTCTCTGTGTGTATACCTGATTTACAAGATGTTTTACTAACTTTTCTACAAACTTATTTTTTTGAGTGTAGTTTTATATTTTCCATTTTAAAAGTTATACTATATAAAAAACTTCAGAACTTGTTTTGAAATTTTAGTTTAAGTGAATGTTCCCCAATGTGGTCCAACACCTGGTATTTTTGCTATATACAAAAACACTTACCCACCCGAACTTGTAGATTTTATTGAACTGTGTATATGTTGTAGAGGAGCAATAAAAAAAAGCAACTCGTACAATTCTTTTAACTGCCCAATATCACATTTAGGCCCGATTACTGAATGTGCAGTTAACATTTAACAAACTGTTAAGTTGAAAAAAAAATAAGTTAGTACAAAAGTTAGTAAAACGTCTTGTAAATCAGGTATACTATTATTTAGCAAATTTTTTTGCTAAAATCGTGTTTTCAGCTAAAAGTTTTGTTATACTTATTCAGCACTTAACTGTTTTATACTAATGCTTTATTAATATACTAATGTTTTACTAATTAATTTTGCTGAAAAAAATTGTACTGATAATCACATAAATAGTGTGGACGACAACCAGATTGAAAGATATACGCAGAATGAAGCAGATGTCGTGGCATGTCAAGATGTAGTATAGAAGAGGAAAATGATACTAAAAAGTACAACTCTAATAAGACATATAAAAAATCAACCATAGAAGACTTTTGTATCAGTTTTTCATACATAAAACAAAATTGAATATTAAAACAACTTAAATTTTGTCACCGGCTTGTGAAAATAATTGTCTTTTAATTAAATAAAAGACAAAATAAAATATTTAAATTTAATATGTATTTCTAAACTAAATGTTTATAGATTAATAATCTAGTGTGGTAAAATGCAAACAAACATATACAGACATGTAGAAAGACACACATCATAGGTAGATTTTTATGGTTCCTTTTTCTTATTGCAAAAAAAAGGGTTGTTTTTTTCGTTTCGTTTGTTTTTGTTTATTTTTTCGTTTCGTTTCTATAATTATCTTCGGCAGTTGCGTCCATTAAAATAAAGCATCATTTAGACAACCATTGATGTAAGTAGTTAAAAGAAAATTTTTGTTATGTTATATATATTTATTTCTATATATTTTCAGATATTAAATTAATTCATGTCGTCAATGTGGGAAAATGAAAATTTTATATTACGTTATTATTGTAAATTATTTTTAAAAGAATCACAGAAAAATGTTTTATGATTTTGAGCAAATAAATTAACTAAATTACAATTTTTCTACAAATTTTTTGCGTTTTTTTTTTAGCAAGGCATTTTTATTTCTAATCCACTAAGTGTAAGCAAAACTTTTGCTGACTCTACTAAGTTTGTTGCTAAAAATCAGCTCGCTGATTTTCAGCGAATGATTTTGCTGACATTAGCAATTTTTTTGCAAGCACCCTCTTGACTAAAATTTTGCGTGTAGTTAAAGTTTTTTTCATTTGTTTTTACATGAAAACTTTTCTTTAATTTACGAAAACCAGATTTATTTGTATACAGGGTTAAAGTACGAAAAAAAAAAAAAAAATTTCATACCCATATTGCATTTATAGTAGACCTGGAGTTGCTTTTTTTTTAATTATTTTAAATATAGGGAAAAAATGCTCTTCGGGAAAAGTCGCATAAAATCCGAACGATTTCGAATATCGGAAAAAACATTCCTGTTAATTATTTCTAGCTTAATACAACTACAATTCCCTTATAAAGCATCATATTTGGTGTTACTCAAAACATATTTTTTTTTAATAAAAAAAAAATACTTGAAAGTCTTTAAACATAATTTGTTCAGCGGTTATAATGACCCCAAAAAAAAAAAATTTTTTTTATAGTTTAAAACATGCAGAAGTAAAAAAAAAATTTATTTTTTTTTAATTAAGAAGAACTAAATGCAGCAAAACCCAATTAATATGAACTCCGACAGACCTAAAAAAAGTTGAGGTTCGTATATACCGGAGTAATTGTTAAATTCTTTAATTTAATTTCATAAATGGAGAGTTTTTGATACATTTGATACATGTCCAAAATGTTTCTCAATCTTGTGATGGTTCCGTAAACTTGTTTGCAAATTTCTTTAAATATTTTAGTGATAATGATGTTTAATTTTTCAGCTCTTTATATATGCTTGGTATTGGGTATTTAAAAATCTCTGAAGAGAAATTTTTTAACGGTGTAAACTCAGGAATAGCAGATGGTCTATTACTGAAAAAATGAGCATCTTCTATTTCGGGTGCACTTATTTACATTTTTTTTTAATCTATCGCTTAGAGAATTAGTTTTCTGAATTCTGTGATTGCCTTGTGATTGACTTTTGTGATGACTTTTCTAACATTTTACTATATACTGCTAAAGCTATAGGCCATCTCCTTTCAGACTGTGTTTAAACATACTACATTTTAAGTTTCAAATTTTCATTTATATGAGAAAAGACATCTTGGTCCACACACTTTTTATTATGTTTTTTATTTGTTTTTCAAACACGTATTCATTGTATTCTCATATTTACTAGCGGATTCATAAAATATAGTATATAGTGCGAACATAAGTTTTTTTTTTTTATATTTAACAAACCAGTGGGAATTTTTTGGTTTTTGAATTTAAAATTTCAAATATCTACCAATTTGATTATTTTGTTGGGGTTTCTAAGGAAATTTAGAAACCGATACCCGAAATGAAGTTTAGAGTATAGGCACAATCAAATCAAAGTTGGTAAAGCTACCAATCGAGCACACAAAAATAAAATCCACCTCTTCATTATTGGCAAATCTTTTACCACGAACCATTTTTTCAAGTTTGGAAATAAAAAATAATTGGAGGAAGCTAAACCTGGCGAATAAGGTGCGTGATGAAGGTGCAATTACAACTTCATATTCACAACATCTTCACAAAGCTGTTTTCGTTCTATCGTGAGCAAACGCAGCACCCATCTAGAGCACAGTTTTATCCTCTCCAAAATTTCGATCACTATTAGAAGTATAGCACTTTTTGAAATGTCTATTATTTCAGTCAGTTCAGCCGATCTATTTTGGGGATTATCTTAACCGTTTCTGGCGAGGACTCCTCAATTGGTCGACTACAACGGTGTTCGTCTTGGCAGCTCGTATGGCCTCGTTTAAACTCCAACACCCAATATTTTGAAGTCGTAAGCGAAGAAGCAGACTCCTCCAGAGTAGATCGGCTTTAGTATTGGTCGAACTGAGACCTTTCGAATGAAAGTATTGAGTTACATAACGGTGGTCAATTTTACTATTTTTACAAGTTCACAAACATCCTTTATTTTTAAAAGCTCCAAAAAAATACTAAACAACGTGGTGCTTGGAAACTTAAAAGATATTTTTTATAAGGTTGCTACTTTTTACCAAAGTAATTTTTTTCAAACTTCCGCCATCTATACGTCAGGTCAGGCCTTTAACACTTTCGACCCGGTCGGTACAATATATGCCAAAAAATGCAAGTGCTTTTCAATGAGTCGTATATAGAAAACTTTTTTTAATTCATTAAAATTAATAAGCTTTTACTAGTAAGTATTTTTAAATATGAGTAGGGCAAAACGAGGAGCTTTCGTCAGTGGCACACAAACTCCACCCCCAATTAACTAGAAATTTAAGAGAGATAATAAAAATGCGTAAATGAAAATTTGTTCAGTTTTTGATCATGTTTTATACCGCCAAGTTTTAGTGGTTCACTATATAAGTAATCTCTGACAGACACATTTTTGTGTCTTAAATTTTGTTCAAATAACATATAAAAGTATAACTTTTTCAATTGGTGTATTAGAAAATATATCTTTTAGTATAATGTTCTGTTGACTTTAATAAAAAAAAATTATGATGGGGCTTTTGCAAAAAGTTTTAAAAGAAGTGTAAAAAAGGTATGGTTAGTGGGAGTGGCTGCACCTGGCATACATTCACCATCCTACAGCCTCACAAATGGTTAACATTGAAACTTACCAATAATTTTAGTGCAAGAGAATCATCAAATCAAACTTGCACTACAATGGTCTCTCATAATTATCACGTAATTATGTCCGAAATCTAAATAAAAGAGGACACTTTTAGAGTAAACCAAAATGTGAATTGCGCCCCACAAAGTGGGCATTTTCGCCGTTTTATGTTGTTATGAAAAACATTAAAAATATTATATAAGGCATAGATTTAATTTGAATTTTATGCATTCAAATCAAAGCCAGACTCTTATGATGAAAAATAATTTTTCTAAAAAAATTATTAATTTGGTAAAGACATCGGTTCAAACCAAAAAGTGGCGAATGGTCCCCAGTCTACCCTACTTATGCGACATTATAACTCAAAATTAAAAAAAGTATTGGCTAGGCACAAATATGTGCTTTCTTTCAGTCTCTAAGGTCCACCTAGTGCCAATATAGTTTATTTCGGTTCGAAAGGTTAATCAGTATAAGAACATTTAATAACTTTCATTTGAAATTTGAAGGAGTGTGTGTAACTTTTGTCTTCGTTGATGGATTTCTATTTTTTTTTTTGCAATTTGTAATCTTGAATAATTTGTGTTGCGAACTGTTTTATTTAGCATTTTTACTACAGAAGGTCCCAACCCTCTCACTGGGAACGCTCGAACACAAAACAAAACTTTTAATACAACACAAAAAAAAAAAACTACACGATTCAAAAAAAAATAACCCACCACATAATGATCTGAAGACAGATGTTCGTCTTCTTTTTGCCCACCCAACCATGGTCGTACAATTGTCCAATTCCACTTTGATACGACCCCAATTACCGCTCAACCTTGTTCGACGTTTAATACACTATAATGTATTAAGAAACAGCATATCAAAGCGTGCCTATAGCTTCTACCGTTGCAATATTATTTAACCTCAAAAATACCCCTTTTTTAAATACATTTATTCTAAAACTGGTTTCCCAGAAGTCGTCGGCGTTTAAAGTGTTTGGTTTTTGGATACTTCTTAAATAAGAGGATTTTAATGACCGGAACTTCATTTTCTGACCTTTCGATGGTGCAATTTTCAAAATGCCCAAATTTATTAGAAAATTTGTGTGAAAATGTGTGGCTGCATATCGTATGCATCTAAATTTAATGAAAGTGATGAATCAGCTGTTTCGTTCTTTGTTTATGTGAGGTGCTTTTTTGAAAAACGCACTATCCATAATCCAAAAACAAAACAGCTGCTTCGTTACGGCACGGAACGGCCGTAACTGAGCCTTAAGAATGCGTGGATATTGGTATTTAATAATTTGGGTATTGGTATTTAATAATTGTAGAACTACCCTGATCTAAAACAATATTTATTTTTTAACACGCAAAAAAAAAAATATTGAAATTTAGCTGAAGTACACTATTTTTTGTATTTTTAGTGAAAACGGGTTGAAATATTGTTTTCAGTATTAATAAATAAAGATATATATTTATTTTTATTATTTTAGGTAGGAAATAAAATCACAGGAAATAAAATTCGATCCGGAAGATCGATTACGAAAAACAGTTTTTTGTTTTGGGGTATTACTAGATTTAGTTTCATTTACTCACACAATTAAGTCAAAGACACAATGTTTTAAATTTTTGTTTGCATTTTAAAAATAGCATTAAAATGCAATATTATTACGTGCCGCCGCCGACCGTTTGCGATAATTGTTTTTGTCTGTTTTATGTAGTTTTAAAATTATACAATATGGAGCCAAACATTTTCAGATAATTTTTTTTTTTTTTTTTTTTTTTTAAAAAGAGAGGCAACACTCAGGAAATACTTCCTATATTTAGTGTGTTGCTTTCTTTGGAAAGGGATAGTATAGAGATGAAAGGTGGGGAAAGATGAAGGGCTTCAGACATGGCAACACTGTAATTGCGCGAGATGATAAGTCTTAGAACAGTTGTTGCTCGCCACCTGATGGAGAGTTGGCGAACTTATTGAAGCTTTTTGGTTCATAGCCCTGATTCATTATTTTACTTCGGTGGGGTTAATTGCTATGGGAACACCGAAGGTGGACATTGCGATACGTATGAGGGATAGAAAAAACTCATACATATTAATTTGATGTTGCCGGCACCGGGGATCGAACCCGGGACCTTCTGTGTAAAAGTCCAACGCGCTAACCATTACACCACAACGCCACAAATTGTTTAATATATGTGTACATTTTAAAAATTGCATCAAAATACATGTGTAGGTCACAAATTTATAAAATGCACTTACAGTCATTAAATGCCTCTGATATTTTACATTTTATTCCGTGCACAGTTTTCTGTGAGAGATAAATCTTATATTATTTTCTCAACTGAATTTCTTATACTCTTTTTTTTTGTTCTTTGATTTTTTACTAATATTGCCACATTTCTACAAAATTATACACTATTGAGAATGGTTAAAAAAATAAAACTAATTAATGCAATTTTTACCATAAACTTAAATATATAAGATCCTAACGATAACATAACTTAAGAAATTACACACATACGAGTCATACTATTGTATGAAACCGAACGATTTTTGACTTCCCTAATTTTTTTTTTTTGCTTTGAAATTTTGCTGACGCATTCTTATTTTAAAAATATTTACACGTATTTTTGAAAGAAAATTAAAAATTCATAAGAAATTTGCCGATATGTCGATATTTAAATTGATGTATTTTAAAAAACTAGTAGACCGATTTTAATAGTTGATGGCTTATTTCAATGGTATTGTATTCTCCTTTTTCTAAATATATTTAAATATCTGTATTGCCATTTTTTTGGCGCTACGAAATAACCCCCAATGAAATAACCCCCAACGGCCAAAAATGAAATAACCCCCAAAAAAGTTGTGTAAAATTGTTTGGGGTTTTTTTCATTTTTTTTGGGGATTATTTCATATTACGGTTTGGAGATTATTTCATTATGAAGCAACCCACAATAAAATAAAGCCCAAAATTTAAATTCTTTGGAGATTATTTCATATGCAATTATTTTGGGGGTTATTTCATATTTTTTGGGGTATATTTCATTTTGCTAAAAGTGAAATTTTTTTAATATTTGTTAGTTTTTCTGCGTGGCGGCCTGCGGCCGCTCTTAGGGGTTTTCTCCTCCATGGGACGCGGCAGGTGGCTCGCTGAATAAAGTTTCCCTGCGCGCGTCACACTAGGGAAGATAATGAGACGCGCGCAGGAAAACTATATCCAGAATCAAAAATATGAAAACAAAAAATAAAAAAAATTTGGGACATATTTCATTTCTTTGGAGCTTATTTCATTGGGGGTTATTTCATTTCTTCCTTTGGGAGTTATTTCATTACGAAACAACCCCCAAATTTTGGGTGTTATTTCATTTTCACCTTTGGTGAATATTTCATTTCTTTTGGGTATTATTTCATTTTTTTTTTTTTTGGGACTTATTTCATTTTTTTTGGGATTTATTTCATTGGGGGTTATTTCATTTTGTCGTTTGGGTGTTATTTCATTGGGGGTTATTTCGTAGCGCCCCATTTTTTATTTTATGATACAAGAATACGTCTGACAAATTTCAAAGCAAACAAAAATCATGATGTCACAAATCGTTCGGTTTGATATTGAATGACTCATATATGCATGTTTGATCAATTTTAATTTGTAAGAATGCTTAAATAAGAAAATTGGAAAAATAGTTTAACCTAAACTGACAGGCTTTTCTATATTCCGTTTCCGTTGCTATTTTGTTCGTTATTTTTTCCGTGCCGGTTTAAGATTTCTGTTCCGTTTATATTGTGTTTATTCTCTCTTAAATTGGATTTTTATCAAATAGTAATTTATAGTTTTAATAGTTTTTTTGTTTTTTATATACATTGAGATTATTTTTATGTTATTTTCCATTTATAACGAGCTTTCAAATTTATAACGAGCTTACAAAAATAAAGCAAATCAAACATAATTGCTAGGTTGATACTAGTATTTCGATCTGGCTAAAGATCTCATCAGAACCCGAAGTTTGAGAAAAGCTAGAGCCTCCATAATAGTCAGAAGTTTAACAAAAAACATATAAATCATCAATTTTGCTCCGTTGTTGTCTTCTTAGTAACCAAACACGTGGTTTGGGTATTTTCCTAACAAGTATCATGATGTTACTAAACCTTGAAGACCAAAAATGTTCTATTTATATAAAAAAAAATTTAGTTTTTACTCTGGTTTAAGTATTATTTTTTATAGATTTAGTAGTTTTTTTGTTTTTATATACATCGAGATCATTTTTATGTTTTTTTATTAATTTATAACTCTAGTATTCTCTACGAACTAGATTTCAAAATGTAGGTTGAATTGGATGCCGAGTATAATGAAAAACATAATGTAAAATGCGTATTTATACGAATCGTTACATGAATCCCTTGAATATTTTTTTATTGTTGCTTAGTTTTGTCTTAGTTGTTCTCATTGGAGTGTACTTGATTTAGAATTTTTCTATTTGTTTGTCACAAACACACCATTGAGCCAGCAACAATAACAAAACAAAAAAATAAATATAAAAAAGATATGAAAAAAGTATAAAAAGTAGGAAAGCATAGAAAGAATAAGAGGAAGAAATCAAATGTCATAAGCTGTCTTTGCAATTAAATGTGTCAACAAGATTGACTTTATGATAAGATTTCTCTGGTAGTTGACTTGACTCTAAAGTGTGAAATGTTTTCTCTTAATGCAACAAAAAAAAAAAAAATTCTGAATAAAAACTTTAACATAAAGAGACTTTTGCATTTGCATTGGTGTAAAAATAATTGTGTGTGTCTGTGTGTGTTTCTGTGTATGTATTTCGGAAGTTTGTTGTTGGTATGTTAAGTCATGATAAAACCACTTTATATGCACTTAAGTTGTGATAAAGTGATGATAAAGACATATAAGAAGAAGAAACAAATATCAAAAAGTTAATAAACTACAAAAGTCATCATAGTTAGTGTAAAAGTAGAAGCTGAAGAATTTATGGTAATATAATTGAAAACCACATTAAAAAATATTTTAACACTATGACATTATTTTTAAATACATAGTTGTGCTTTATGTTAATACAGCCAGCAATTTTGTAAATTGTGGTGTAGACTTGATATACACTCAAAGTAGTTTGTAGTTTAAATTAACTGAATACATTCATATTGAACCCCAAAATATGTATTTTCGTTTTTTTCTAGTTTTCGAATATCAAATTACATACAAATTTTAAATCGAAAACTTGAAAAAAAAACCGAAAATACGTATTGCGGGGTTTAATGTGAATGTAGTATAATTTAACATAAACGATAAATCTCTTAATATCCGGTCTACTTAATTTTCATCTAAATCAAGTGTTTCTTGTTACTTATTTTTAAATACTGTTTATATAACCAACAAATCCGTAAGAACAAAAGAATATTTAGTTAAAAATAAATGTACAGTTTTAACTACAGATCAGTAAAAATTACAGTTA
Source organism: Delia radicum (assembly GCA_021234595.1). NCBI lineage: Eukaryota > Metazoa > Arthropoda > Insecta > Diptera > Anthomyiidae > Delia > Delia radicum. Next base: position 273,672,434 of record CM037851.1, on the reverse strand, counting down.
TATTCACTTATTTGAATTATTACAGTTTTTTGTTTTTGTTTGTACACCCAACTCTTTTTTTACACGGTAGATACGTTCCAACAAAAAACGTGTAAAAAAAAACGTGTAAAAAAAAGCACGAAGCCCATACTTAAATCAGGGATGTGTTCCAAATTAAAAAAAAACGCGTTAGATAAAAAATTCCTATACGTTGTTCTAAAAACCGTGTAAAAAAATTAAACACGTGTTACATAAATTAAAAAAAATAAATTAATTCATATTTTTATTAAAAAAAGGTAACAGAAAACTTAAATCCATAAGTAAATATTGTACATGAAAAAAATTAACTTGAGAAATAAAAGAAAAAAGCTTTATTAGCAAATAGCATAACTGCTTAGTAATTAGCCATGTTAATTGCCAACTGGACTACTATTGCTTTCATCACTAGATACTCGTATATCTAACATATCTGAGGAGTTTGAATCCATTGATGAGTTCCGTTCCATAATAAGGTCGTCTGTAGTTGGTTTGGTTTTAGTTAGGAAGTCTATAATCAAATGCTGGGTTTTTGGTTTTTCGAGTTGCTTATGCAGTTCATGGTACCCAGCTGTACAAATCTGGAGGTTACGTTGAAATTTCAATGCATTTCAATATGCGTTGCCAAAACACAAATAAATAAAAAAAATGCAGCAAATTTTGTCGTTTTATCAAATCTATATTTATAAAAATGCACACAAAGTATTTTACTAAGTAGACATTTGATGTAAGGCATCCTGAGAGTTTTTGATTTTTTTAGTTTAAAATTATTTTGGATTCGTGTTAGAACAAATAAACCGTGTAAAAAAGAAGAGTTTGTCTTTTTTGTGCACCGTGTTATTTCAAAATCGTGTAAAAAAAGACCGTGCAAAAAAAGAGTTGGGTGTATTTCGTTTCTAAAAAATGTATACACGCACACATTTGTGTAAAATTTTTCAATGGCTTGAAATTTGAATTGAACTAATTTTATATATAGACAAAACTTTTGAATAAATATACAGACACGAATTTTATGAATATTTATTTTTGACAAAAAAAAAAATAAATTAAATTTTATAATAACTTTAACTGAAATGAATAAACTCCGTTTTTGAGGTTAAAATTTTATGAAACTTTAAATAGATGAAAATAATAAATGAAACTAGAAAAATCGGTAAATGGTACACTCAGGGAACTTCTGCTTTAAAAATATGTAGTTGTTTGGGTTGTAACACAGTTTCATTATTTTTAATGTAAATGTCAGTCATTTGTAGAACAAATAAAATTTTTTACTAACCTTGTAGTTCATTTAAAAAAACAACCCACATCAAATGACTGTTTTATGATTTTACATTCATTTTTTACAGTTATTTTTTGTTATTTAAAAAAATAAAAAAAATAAATGTTTGTTTATTTTTTACTACCATGTGGTTCATTTTTACTACAATTGTTAGTCATTTTTTGAACATTAAAAAACAAATGACAATGTTAGTTGAATTTACTGTAATGTAAGTCGTCCTTTCTTTAAATGAAATTTCATTTGTTTTCAATTACATTTGCAGTGTTCTTTACCTACATAGTATTCTAAGTGTAGTAAATTATTTTAGTACAGTGTTATTTTAACGTCATATAGACAGTGGTAATTAATTTTTAATTAATATGCATTTGACAAATTTAATTTAGAAAGGTTGAGGTTAAGAAGAAGAATAAACGTTTTTCTCTAAAAATTAGAAACACTATTTAATTATTAAATCAGACTAGACTAGTTTCTTTCTGCCTTTTTATGGACAGGCGTCATCAGTGATTTTTCATTTTAAATTGTATTATTATTTGTGTCTTATAATTGTCCGATTTTCTCTATATGATACATTTTTCAACAACCTGCCGGCTGTAAGAATCAAACCTGCGCTCATCTAACATTACAAACTTAATTATACCAAGTCATGACCGTTTAGAGATCACACCCAAGTATGGTCTCGAATGTAATGCAGCTAAATTGTTATTATTATTATTTTTATTTATTTAGTGCAAATTAATTTACAAAAAATATTAAATTAAAAGAGAACTGGCTGCGAGGGCCTTCGCTTCTATTTAAATACTTATGTTAAGAGAATAAACATTTCATTGTTTAATATAAAGAAGGGTTAAGTTATATATATTGTTGAGTATATCAGAGGGTAGATGTATTTTCAGCTGATTATAGTATAGGTTCCTAATCGCTTCTGTTAAGTTAGTAGGCTGGTTGTTGTTGTTAAAGCAGGATAAAAGATGGTCCATCGTAAGTGTGTTGCCAGAGTTTGAACATGTAGGAGGGGGTGGTGTATTTCTTTTTAAAAGATATTCGTGAGTTAGCTTGGTGTGACCCAGTCTTAGTCTGGTGAAATATTTTTGTTGTTTTTTAGTAAAGGTATTTGGGTATATTGGTTTTAGTAAAGTTGGGTTTATATTTTTGTAGTAAATGTTTGGTGAATACATGTTGTTTTCTTTTAGTTGTATTTTGACAAGATTTCTTAAATCTTTTTTAGTATAATTATTATCAGAAATGTAGGAGATCTGTTGGTGTTTTTGGCGGCCTTATCAGCAAATTCGTTTCCCAAAATGTTCATGTGAGCAGGGGTGTATAAGATTTTTGAGTGCTTGCTGCGTAGAAGGTTTTCTTTAATACGGATTATTGAGGGATCATTGTGCTTGTATGATTTTAAGGCATTTATGAATGACGAACTGTTTGTGCATAACAGAAGTTTTTCTCCAGGTGGTTTTATTTTTATGGCCTCTTCAATAGCAGTTATTTCCGAGGTAAATATTGACGTAAATGCAGGGAGGGTTCCTATTTTAACAATCGATTTGTTATTATTGACTATCGCAAACGAATTTGCATCCGGGGTTTTGGAACCATCACAGCACCAAATAATGTATTTTTTTTTTTTTTTAAAAGAGAAGCAACACTCAAGAAATTCTTCCTATTAATTAATGTGTTGCTTTCTTTGGAAAGAGGATAGTGGAGAGATGAAAGGTGGTGAAAGATGAAGGGCTTCAAATATGGCAACACTGTAATTGCGAGAGATGATAAGTCTTAGAACAGTTGTTGCTCGCCACCTGATGTAGAGTTGGCGAATTTATTAAAGCTTTTTGTTTCATAGCCCTGATTCATTATTTTACTTCGGTGGGGTTAAGTGCTATGGGAACGCCGAAGGTGGGTATAGCGATACATATAAGTGATAGAAAACTCATACATATTATTTTTCTAAATTGATGTTGTCGTCTCCGGGATTCGAACACGGGACCATCCGTTTAACAGTCTAACGCGCTAACCATTACACTACAACGCCCACAACATTTTTAGCTAAATTGTTATTTTGCACAAATGTATGAAAAAGTTGAAATGAATATTTATTTGAAAAATAAATAAATAAAGAAGATTTTTTTTTTATATTAAATTACGAACAGTAAACTACATAATATGCTGAGTGTATAATCAAAAAGTAGGAGAATTTTTTAAATAATTACAATACATACCAAAGCGATACATACCAAACCATATTTGGTATATGGATACGTATGATTGATATTTAATATTGTATTAATAACGCTCATACGCTTTTTTGGAAAACAAGTCTTATTTTTTCAATGCGGATGAAAAGTGTATTAATTAACCGTTAACCCGATTAATCAAACAATTTGAGTAAGCAAATTATTTAAGTAAAGTTAATAAAGTAACTTGAATAATTTTCAACGATTAATGGAATAAATCCATTGAAAATGATTTGCGTTATTTAAAATACTTTTATATTTTGAATAGTTATATGATTAACTCATTATTGACACAGTGTTAATTTTCCGACCTAGTACATTTAAACAGCTATATATTTTTTTTACTGAATACAGATTACTAAGTGGTTTGAAAACCTTAAAATAATACAACACCTTGACTTCAATCGGAAATAAAAAAAAAAACGTTTGTAAATTATAATTATTTAGAAAACTCAATGTTTGACCTTTTTTGATGGGACCTTATTCAAAAATTATTGAAAAATATTAAAACATAAATCTTTTATGAACGTAAAAACTATACGTCAATCTGGTAACATTGTGAAATAGAGACGGATTAGATTAGAAAAATAAACAAAAATCTAAAAATAGAATATTTGTGTTGTTGTCACTTCTGAGTATAATATACAATAACAGAAAAAGCTAATAGGAAAGAAAACTGCAATTTAGCTGCATTGCATTCGAGGCCATACTTGGGTGTGATCGCTAAACGGTCATGATTTGGTATTGTTACGTTTGTAATGTAAGATGAGCGCAGGTTTGATTCTTACAGCCGCAGGTTGTTGAAAACATGTATCATATGGAGATAATCTGACAATTATAAGACACAAATAATAATACAATTTAAATGGAAAATCACTGATGAAAATGTCCATAAAAAGAGGAAGAAACTAGTCTAGTCTGATTTAAAAATTAATAGTGTTTATAATTTTTAGAGAAAAACGTTTATTCTTCTTCTTAACCTCAACATTTCAAAAACAAATCTTTTATATTTTTGATTGTTATGATGATGGCAAAATATGAAAATGCATTTCTTCGTTAAAAATTAGTTCATCAAATGCTGTAATTTTTGAAAATCCGACCATGAAATTTTCAAATACACAAAGTCTAAGATATTTCAAAATTTATATTTTCACTCAAAACATAAATAATGCCTCCTTTTGTATAAATACAATCCACATTTATAAAAGTTGTAATGTCAGCGTTGTCATATGACAATTTAAAATTGCCAAAAACTACAGTTTTTTTCCAAAAAATTAAAAAATCCGTTAAACTAAAAAAATATTTTTGTTTATATATTTTTGAATGAAGATTTGTTCACCGATATATTTTTTTAAAATATCTTCAACCGTCTACGATTTATAACATGTATGATTTCACTATTTATTGCTAATATTTGCGCTAAAGAGCGCTTTCAGCAGTTTGGTTGAATAATGTCTAGGATGTGCCATTAATGAGTTAAACAAAGTAGGTCTGTAATCTTTTTACGCAAATCAGAAAACTGATTGTCACAAAAAAAATAAAATAAAAAAAAAAAATAGTAAATTCCGCAATAGTTTTGAGAAGATTTAGTTATTTAAAAAATCCCCGCTAAAAATTAATAAAATTTTTGTTAAACATTAGAAGGAAGAAAAAAAACTCAAAGAATTTGTAGTAAAATTATACTTTAGTTAATTTATTTACTGAAAATCATAAAAAAATGTTTGTGGTTCTTAAAAAAATCGACAATACATTAAAAAATATAAAAATGTCCATACATTCGCGACATGAATTAATTAAATATTTGAAAATATTTATATATAAAGAATGGCCCAGTTACAATCTGGACGCATTCATAACGTTGTTACAGCGCATGAAATTTGAAACCATTTACATATGTTGTTGACAAGACATATACCGTTATTTGACATAATTTTCAAGTCTGTCATTCGAATAGTATTTCGTACAGACGCCATGGAACAAAAAAGACGTAAAGAAATTTTTCACACTTTCTTAGAAAATCCAGCATTCATTGGTTCGAAAAACAAACACATGAATCCTCCTAACTGGCCACAATTTCGACCAATCGAAAGATATTGGGCAATAGTAAAAAATAAATTCAAGAAGAGTAATAAACAAAATTCCAATAACTAAATGATGACAATTTTGAATGAAGCCAAATAAGGTAGAAAGTTCTAGAAACAAAGCAAAAAAATAACAAAATATGACATACACATTATGTAGTACCAAATATGGCACTTCCAATTGATTGACGGCCTACCACTCAATCGATGTATATTAAAGAGATGAATATAGACAAGAAGAGGAAACACCTTTTGAAGTGGATCTTCAGTTCCCTACAAGAGATTAAAATTTGCCGGTGCTAGTGCATTTTGAATTAAAAATTTGTTGAATTTTTATTCGAAATAGGGCTCAAAAGTTTCATAATTTTTGGATTATTACTGGAAAAATATTTTAAAATTTTATGTGGAGAAATTTTGGTCCAAGATGAATTTTTTATTACGACCAAGCATAATTTCTATACTTTATATTTTTTTTTAAATTTGTAAATAAAAAAATTGTACTTGTACATTTTTTACTAACCTTGTAGTTCATTTAAAAAAACAAACCACATCAAATGACTGTTTAATGATGTGACAATAATTTTTTACAGTAGTTTTTTTGTTATTTAAAAAAACAAAAGAAATAAATGTCTGCTTAGTTTTTACTAACATTGTACTACAATTCTTAGTCATTTTTTTGAACGTTAAAAAACAAATGACAATGTTAGTTGAACTTACTGAAATGTAAGTCATCCTTTCTTCAAGTGAAATTTAATTTGTTTTTAACTACATTTGCAGTGGTCTTTACCTACATAGTATTCTAAGTGTAGAAAAAAGTAAAACTACCAAATTTTAATAAGCTCCAGAAAATCCTTCCGACTCCTTGGAGGTTGAGGGTTCACATTACTAGATACAACTTAATGTCTTAAGTGAGCTGGCTTTTGTTTGTCATTTATTTAACTGGAAGCATATTTGTGATTTCATGTATTGCAAATTAAATATTGGTAAAGGCATCTCAAAAGACCCAAAAAATTCACATGGAATTGTACATTCCAAATTTTGGCCAAAACATTTCTTTGGATCAGTAGATATTTAAAATAAAATTTCATCAAAACCGGACCATGTACTAACACAATATCTGTTCAAATATAAAAATTTATTGAGTTTAAATACATTTTCGGAAAATCATTATTTTTTTTAAATTAGTGTTTCAAAATGATAGTTTAAAAAATCCTTTCTAAGGCGAAAATCATGCGATTAGCTCAAAAATACAATTTACTTTTGTTTAAAGGGTTTCTGAAATCAATTTTGGCAACACTATAAAAAAACCTGGCAACTCTTAAAAAATTGTAGTTTTCCTTTCGGACTGCGTAACTATCTCTCTTTCTAAATCCGTTAAAAATTTGGAGTTTCTCAAGAACTCAATAACTTTAAAAGTTTTAAGTCTGTGAAGTCTCAAAAGATAAATTTTTAGCAATAACTTAAGATTTTAGGGGTGTATCAAAATACATAAAGATTGTTAATATATTTACTCAAACAGACTGATAACATACTATACTAGTGCGATGTTTAAGTATATATTCACTGTAGAACGGTGTTATTATTAGTTTGAATTTTAAAACGACAATTTTGTCGTGAAAAGCTAAAAACAGTGCGTACACCCGAGAATATTGCTGCTGTGGCAGAAAGTGTGCGTGAAGCGCCATCAACATCAATTCACCGTCGTTCTCAACAATTGAACATTTCGGAGACATCATTGAGACGAATTTTGCATAAAGACCTTGGTATGACGCCATACAAAGTCCAATTGGTTCAGGAGTTCAAAAAAAAAAGAAGTTATTTGGCGGACCCTTTACAAAATATAAACTGAATTTCTTCAAGGGATATAAAATTCGTTTGAGTTTTAAATCTTTCTTTTAAATAATGCTTTAACATCTGTACTGAATCTTTAGCATTTCAGAGATCAATTTTTTAATAGATCTACACGTACATTTTCTTTAAACGTTCTTACAGGATTTCCAAAAAAATCTACATATTTTTAATAATACTTTGATCTTGATTTAATCTATAGTAATTCAATTTTGAAATAATCTGTTTAAAAGTATTTATTTAAAAATAAATTTCAATTTCATCTTTGGCCTTACGGCAGAATTTAATATAAAATTTTCTTTATTTAAAATTCAACCTCTTTTTTTAAATCTTATCAAATATTCAGATTTTTTTCACTAAATCTCTTTTTTACAAACTGTCCTCCTTTATCCAAAACAAAGGCAATATGGAAAAAAATTCAAATATTTCTATGTCATAATCAGGGACCGGAAGTTCATGCAAATGCATGTTTTATTCCTTAAGTCTGAGAAAAGGGTAAACAAGATATCAATGAATTTGAATTAAAATGGCATCGATTAGTTAGTTTATATTTTTGCATATTTTGCTTAAAATCAATATGTTTGCATAGTTTGCTTTAAATGCATGTTTTTATTGCATATTTTAACTTAGTTTGCTTAAAATACATAGTTTAATTGTATTTTCCTAACAAACGCTCTTCGCTCAGCATACAGAACAAAAATTTAATATTCAAAAGTGTGAGAAGAGCAACTTTGACATATGGGCTATTTAAATTTTTTTGAGCACCTGCTGAAACCGACATACTATGGCTCTTATTTCGTTAAGTTTTATAAATTGAAAAAAAATGTTGTACAGGGTTTGGATGACTATACTTCAAGGATATGACGTGCAAAGTTTTACGTTGCAAAGTCTCCACCTTAAGAATAGGCGGTCATCTAAAATTCGAAAAATTAAAAAAACGACTTGAAACTTGCAAAAGTTTTTTCATTCATTTGGTTTTTTTTTTTTTGTAATAATTTTTAGCTTTCAGATCCAGACCAATACAAAATATAGTCACAAGTCTTAGAGGATATATCGAGAAAAAAAAAACTTTTGATATCGCTGCTGGGTGAAAAGTTGCATGGTGGTTTAAATAGGGTTTATGCGCCGTTTAATAAAAACGAGTTTTAAGCGCAGAATTAAAAAAAACGGCGTAATTTTATAAAGTTTGTGGTATATGAAGTTGGTGTCAGTGCACCAATAACGTATTACGGACATCACAAACTTAAAAGAAATTAGCGTAAATTTTTTGAAAATGTATCTTTTTTGCGTCTGACAATCTGAATTGTCTATTTAGTTGGCTAGTGTATTGCGTGATGTGAGTAACTTCGTAAAGTGCACCTCCGAGGCGAAAACGCACTATAAAATTTTTAAACGCAAAAATTTTATGAACTTTTGAAAATTTTTGCAAAAAAACAATTTTTTTTTAAAGCTTTTTTTTATATCAAAACATGGCATGGGAACATGTTTAGGTATCTAAATAGATTCTTCTCGACGGACTAAACTGATGAAGTGCAAAAAAAAAATTATTTTTTTCAATCCTGGCGCGTTCAGCGGCAGTTTTTTCCAAACACATTTCGCTTTGTGACAACTAAAGCGCTGTATCAATTCCGCTCAAACGTACATCGAATGGAAGACTTTACTGGGCTTGATACTAAAATCGAAAACTCACCAAAAAATTTTAAGGATTTAAAATTATATCGAGGAAACAAAATGTTTCTAACCTCAAAAAGCATCCTTGTATGAAATATTTGATTTTGAAAATTTAAAAGAATTATTTTTGAATTCGGGTTAATAAGTATCCCAGAATCCCAACAAGTATTTTATAATCGGTCCAATATTAATGTTTGCAAAAAAAACGTAATTTTGTAAAATGTTTAACAATTTTAAATAAATTTGTATATGCATACAAGATCAAAAAAAATTTTTTTTTTATTTTTTTTTTAGTGTATTTTAAAAAGTATTGAAGCTTTTACAAATATTTTATTGTGCTAAGAAAGCCCTTAAGGGGTATTATCCACACGCGTTATCCTTCTTCAATTTTAACAAAAACTGTAATTTTAATATTTTTTTTTTAATTTTTAACTTTAAACCGACTTAAAATTTGCGGCGTTTAATAAAAATGATTAACTCGTACGGATTTCACATGCTCAAATATCGGTTTATACACACGCAAATCGACATTGATGTCAGACAAAAAAAAAAACTTGAAAAAAATGTCTAGGTGCCGTACATTTTTGAAGTTGCCCATATGCAAGTCCCATTTGGTATAAAGCAGCAAAAACTCATCTGAAGAAACTTTAGATCAGCTTCTTCACTACGAAACTGGATATAAACGAATTGATGACTTCATAAAGAGACTCAACAATAAATATTACGAAAAAGTAGAAAATTCATCTTATCAACTGATAAGAGAGTGTAGAGAATCGGCAACAGGGTAGCTTTAAACGAAAATCACCAAATTGAAAATGATATGTATGTAATGCATTGTTACTTTAGATAATGCAATTGTATACATATATATTTCCTAATTATATTTGAATAACTTTCTTTTTCATATAAAGGTTTTCCTATTTTTCCTTTAAAAATGTTAGAATATAAAATTAGTCAATATCTGTGATTAAAAATATAACTCGCTGTAATATCTATGGATAAAATCTCGAAAAATGTAAATATGTAAATCAGTGTTTCTCAACGTGGGGCGCTCGCCCCACTGGGGGGGCAATTTCAACATTTTAGGAGGGCAATGGGCTAATTTTTGTAAGTTGTTTAACTTTTCATGTCTTTTTAATATATAAAAATAAAATTCTGCAGAATAAACAAAATCTGTATTTTTATATACTTACTTATATACCATTTCCATCGTCATATTTAGTAGAAACCGGATTTGGTGTTATTTAAATTTATTTCCATCGGGATAAACATTAATTGCATTTATAGTAATTAAATGTGCTAAAGTCCCAAAACTTATTTAACAAATTGTGAAACAATCTGATGTAGGCGTGTCCCTATCCGGATTTCATTCCTGCCCAAGGAAATCTTCAGGGGACTTTGTTATTAGAATTTCTAGAGATATTTGTTATGTTAAATCACAAACTCAATGAGAATTTCTTGTCCTCGTCTAGGAGCGAGATTCAAAATTTAAAATATCAAAGAAAAAACAAAAACAAAAACAACAACAAAATATTGTCACAATTGGCTTTGTCATCTTCCAAATACTACTCTGTTTTTTGACAGACCTAGCAATGTAGTGACGTTTATTCAAGTAAATCAACAATAGAAAATCATATGTTTTCTATTAGTGTCAGTTACATTTAAATTTGCACAAGCACCTGCATATTTGTTATTTAAATTTATTTTCATCGGGATAAACATTAATTGCATTTATAGTAGGATTTGGTGTCATTAGTAATTTGTTATTAGAAAAAAAGAAATCGTCTGGAAATCACAAATCACGGAGACTTATGATTAAAATTAACAAAATTAGAACCTGATTTAAAAACCATTTGCAGCCTGCACCAAGCTCAAGGATCTCATTAATTTTTAGTGTATTTATTATTAATTCTATCTTTATAACAAAAATATATGTACATACATCCATTGAATTAACCCTCCGATGAGTGACAGTTCTGAACTTCACGGCCGTGTGAAAAGGTCCCTACTGACCTTTTTTGTAAATCATGTTTTTTTCATATAAAACATTTTTTTTTGATTTTTTTTTGTTTTTATTGTTTATAACTAAATTCTACATACAAAAATAATTTTTTCAATTTTTTTAACTTTTTGTTTTATCATCATCCCTAATGTCTTTGAGTTTAGGTCTTTGTGTTCAGAACAAGTAAATTATGTTTTGAAACAATAAAAAAATTATAATGATGCCCAAAAACATGCATTTATTAGTGAAATTCAGTACAAGGTCCATACGGACCTATTCACACGTCCGCGTACTATTCTCACTAAAACCTCAATAACTAAAGTAATGATCTGATCGGCTTGATTTTTTTTCCAAAAGATGCGCAACAAAATACTCTTGGAATACAGACTAACTTTGGTGGGGAGGGGAGGTTGCAGTGGCCGAAGTAGGAGTAATTTCAGTTTGAAAAGGCAAAAAGGTCCCTAGGGACCTTCTCACTCATCGGAGGGTTAAACAAATTGTTACGTGTGTTTTTTATTTAAAGTGCTCTCTATTGTACAGAAAAAAATGAGGGGGGCCATGGAAAATTTTTTAACCCAAAAGTGGGGCACGACCCAAAAAAGGTTGAGAAACACTGATGTAAATAATAGATAATTTAATAAAGATGAATTTAAAAATAAAAATAATTGTATTTTCCTCAGTTTTTCGTAAAAAGATCAGTTTAAATTTTATTTTATATTTGAAAAATGAAAACTAAACATTGACAAATAAACATGTTTTAAGTGATTTTTAATCAAGCTTAAAACCCTGAACTGGAGTTTTGATAATTTCGAAGGAAATTAACAAAGAACATGGATAGGTAGGGACTTTAAATTAATTACTTTTAATTTCTTTTAAGAAATTTTAATTTAATTCTAAAGTTAATTTGTATTGTTTAATATATTCTCTGTATACCTTCTGCACAGTTAACACAAAATTTTAATTATTTATATTAAAAAATAGTATTTTAGAGCATATTTTTCAAATTTTTAATGCCTATTTTAAGATTTTTCATGCATATTATAGGCACTTTTTTTTACTGCATGAAGTTCCTGTCTCTGTTCATCAACTATAGTTACACTACAAATATATTTACATAGCCACACATACAATTCAAATGTATTCAAAACACAACTAGCATACAAATACAAGCATACAACTGTGTTAACATACTAAGGAAATAAAAAATATGTTTGTGGCAAAACCTAAAACAAAAATGAAAAATCCTTCTACTGAACATTTGTGTAGAAATGATTCATAAACTCAAACAGAAATAACTAAAAAAAAAAAACAAAAAACTGAAACGCATTGAGAAAAACTGGTTACATTTTGTAACGTAAACTTACATTTTCATATAGTTGTTTTTGCTGTGGCGTCAATTTCAACTGTTGACTCTTCCAACCAATGCCAGCTATGAAAGCAATTGTTACACAGCCCAAGGCGCCAGCCGATGGATAACCGATAGCTTTACTGCCCATCACTGATATGGCACCGCCCAAGATGGTCAAAACAAAACGTAAACCGTTTACATAGGACTGAAAAGAAAAGTTAAAAAAATGGGGTTTTGGTTAAAAAAAAATGAGAAAATAAAAATTCATACAAAAACCATTCAGCATATAAAAATTAAAATCTTGTTCTTTTTCATAGGTTTAGAAAACTGACAAAAAAAAATTTAAAAGAACTAATGGTATCACAGTGGTTTGAAATTAGAAATATTTGGCAGTATATATGAATATTATTGTTTTGATATCAACACAATGTATTGCATTAGTAGGGGGCATTCCCTGAGTGTTGGTCTATAGTAAAAAAATAAAAATAAAACAATCGGCGTGTATCAAATTGGGGCAACAATTCTTAAGTTGACCAGCAAATTGCGTGTTTCAGAGGAAACAATTAGCTAAAACATACTCCATCATGGGGCGTTGTGGTGTAATGGAAAGCGCGTTGGACTGTTACATAGATGGTCTCGGGTTCGATTCCTGGTGCCAACAACATAAATTTAGAAAAATAGTATATATGAGTTTTCTATCACTCATATGCACCGCAGCACCCGCCTTCGGTGTTCCCATAGCACTTAACCCCGCCGAAGTTAAATAATGAATCAGGGCTATGAATCAAAAAGCTTCAATAATGTCGAAAACTCTCCATCAGGTGGCGAGCAATAACTGTTCTAACAATTATCATCTCGAGCAATTATAGTGTTGCCATGTTTGAAGCCATTCATCTTTCCCCACCTTTCATCTTTTCACTATAGGAAGAATTACCTGAGTGTTGCTTCGCTTTTAAACAAACAAAAAAAAAAAAAACGAGGAAGGCAGTACCTAAAAATATACATTTATTTATAAGAACAATAATTTTTCCCTGAAGAAGTCACCCAATGTGGAGACGAAATATTGGAAATAAACAATTATAATTAATAAATAAATGATCTTAAGCTCATTTAAAATTGAAAGAATTATATATTTATATACTATAGTAAAAAACAATTGGCAGAAATACCAACAAAATGCAGACAACAGATGGTCCCGGGTTCGATTCCGGGTGACGACAACAACAATTTAGAAAAATAATATATATGAGGTTTCTATCCCTCATGTATAGCAGCGCACGCCTTCGGTGTTCCCATAGCACTTAACCCCACCGAAATAAATTCATGAATCAGGGCTATGAATTAAATAGCTTCAATAATTTCGCCAACTCTACATCAGGTGGCGAGCAACAACTGTTCTAAGACTTATCATCTCGCGCAATTACAGTGATGCCATGTTTGAAGCCCTTCATATTTCCCCACCTATCCCCTCTCTACTAACCCCTTTCCAAAGAAAGCAACAAATTAATTAATAAGAAGATTTTCCTGAAATAGAAGATCTCGGTCCGTTGGCTCTCTACAAAAAATTAATTTATAATTTATACTCAATACTGTGTTATAAATAAAAATATCTTTTAAATTTTTTTTTTTTTAGTTTTTTAACCCTTTTACTACCCTTGTACACTACAGTGTACACATTTTAACAAATATATAAAAAATATGATAATAAAATAAAACTTAATATTTTTGTTTAAAAAAATTCATTAGGATATTGGTCCTTGATAAAAAATCATTATATGCATAAACTGTTAAACAGGTCTTTATAGTGGCTATATTTTGTTAACTACAAGCGTTGTAAAATTGTCCAACTACAAAATTGGCATAGGTTATTTATTGTCTTATAATTAGTTAGTTATTGTCTTATTAAACAATCATATTTTGTTTGAAAAAATAATCAATCTTCATAACACAATCACAAATTACACCGGCCTACAAATAAAATGTGTTTCTTGGGTTCCTATCTAACTGCAGAAATTCAAATTCAACACATCGAAAAACACCAAAATACCCATTCCCAGATATTAAAATTTGTTTTTTACGATTTTAAATTTTAGAGATTTTACGATCAGCAGCACTTACATCAAAAACAAACTTTAATAAAAATTTTTTTTTTTTATTAATTAATAATCGTATAATTACAAATTACCCAGTAAAAAACGCTGTTTACATGCAAGCAGGTTTGTAAGGGAGTAAGACAAAAAGAATCCCTTACAAACCTGCTTACATATGCTATGATTTTTATATGGCGAATTCCCAATTGGAAGCATTACTTTTGGACAAAATAAGCGCTGATTTTAGCGCTTATAAAAAGCTGTGATTTAATGGCTTGCAGTAAAATCATATTTCATGACTATATTATTACGATTAGAAGTAATAACATGAATATACCATACATAGTTTATTTTACATAAAGTTCTACAGATATTAAATTTTTGTTGTTAAAATTTTAGACACATTAATTTAATAATTTTATTTACGTTTTTACCGCACCACGTGCTACCTCTTCAGAAGCAGATAAATGATTATTTATTTTTTATAACATACTCGAAAACACTAAACACAATCGGAAAACACTCGGGAAAATTAGTACAGATTGTTTATAATACACGATTTGAAACTTTCTGCATTACAACCTGCATCCTTGTAAGGGATTAGCGTAAGCTGCTTACAACCTTCATCCTTGTAAGGGAAAGCAGTAAGCTCAAAATTTTTGTTTGTTTATTTTTATACGAAAATTATTCGTTTCTTTTGCTGCTTCTCAGTATTATGTAATAGTAGGCGCATTTGTTTTAACCTGCTTCTAAAAACAATATACTATTACCCTAACCGAGCTAGTATTATGGCCTTCGGCGCATTGTAGCGAAAAAAGACCAGTGCCTCTGGTGGGAATCGAACCCACGACCACCGCACTGATAAGCCAGCACGCTACCAACTAACCTTTATTAGTAACATAAAAGAAACCAAAATATGACATTTAAAAATCAGACCCAAAAATCGTGTCGACCATTTTAAAACTATTTTTTTTTAATTAAAATATCAACAATATTTTGAACTTTGAACACATTGATCAGAATATTATAAATTTCGAAAATGTTTTAAATGATGCAATAGCTTTTAGCGTGCCTAAGATATATCCCTCATTGAGAGGGAAATCTTTGCCGAACCATATTAGGAATATGATACAACGGAGAAATGGTTACCGACGGGATTGGCAAAGGTACATGAACCTAAACGACTTTTATCAGATGAAGGTATTTAATCTGAGAATTCATGAGGGAATTGATTCATTTAGAAATAAAACTTGGGATAAATTACTGTCAACGCTTGATAAAGGCTCGCCGCCTTTCTGGAATTTGACAAAAGTTTAAGAAAAAAGGCCAACAATATTCCTATTTTAAAACATAACGGTTCTCGGTACACCACCAATCAAGAAAAGTGTGACATCTTAGCGCATACATTTGCTACAAATGATTCCATTTCATCCCATCTAGGCGACCCAATTACAACTTCCTTAGTTAATAATACTCTGGAATCGTTTAGCTCGTTAAGAGTTAATCCGGTGGATATATATTTAATCAATAGTTCACAGATTTCTGATATATTAAAAACTTTAAAAAATAAAAAATCACCTGGCATCGACGGTATTAATAATAGATGCCTCAAAGCACTTCCTAACAAAGGCATTAAATTTTTAAAAAAATTAAATTAAAACCTTCATAATAAATTCTTGTCTGAAACTCTGCTATTTTCCCCAAAATTTTAAGGAGGCTTAAGTTATCCCAATCAAAAAACCTGGTAAACGATCTGATTGTCCATCTTCATACCGTCCTATAAGCTTGTTGTCGAGTGTAAGTAAAATTTTAGAAAAAGTCATAAAAATTAAATTAAATGATTTTATAGAAGCCAACAATATTATTCCACCTCAACAATTTGGATTCCGAAAGGAACACAACACAGCTCATCCGTTGATAAGAATAAGGAATTTAGTAAAGACAAACTTTAACCATCAAAAATCAACTGGGATGGTGCTATTGGATGTCAAATCTGCTTTTGATTCAGTCTGGCACGAAGGTCTCGTATTTAAGATGATAAATTTAAATTTCCCAATAGCATTGACTAAAATTATTCAAAGTTTTCTCACTTTTCGTTCATTTAAAGTTCATATTGGCTCACACCGTTCTGAAAGCCATTTTATAACGGCAGGTTGTCCTCAAGGGTCATGTTTATCCCCTGTCCTTTATAATTTATATACCTCTGATTTTCCTCAATTAGACTACTGTACTTTGTCAATATTCGCTGATGACACAGCAATCCTAAGCTCTGAAATTTTGGCTGTTGATATAATAGCTAATCTACATAGAGCATTATCGGATATCTTAACTTATTTCAATAAATGGAAAATTATATTGAACTATGAAAAAACTCAGGCGATATACTTTACAAGGAAACGAAAAGAATGTTATATACCACAAACCAATATTATTATAAATAACAATTCTATGCAGTGGGAACAAAAAGTAAAATACCTTGGTATTATACTTGATCCGAAAATGAAGTTTAAATATCATATACCCTATGTAGTAAATAAAGTCAACATATTAACCCGTATCCTATACCCTTTTATAAATAGGAAATCAAGCCTTAATATTAATAATAAAAAACTCATTCTAAAGTCCATCTTTCACGCTGTAATATTTTATGCAGTTCCCGTTTGGTCTACTAGCGCATCTTGCCATATTAAAAAACTGCAAATAGCTCGAAATAAGTTATTAAAACTTATATATAACCTACCTTGGTTTTTTTCTACCACACGCCTTCATGATATTGCGGGCTTGGAATTAGTTTCAGACAAGATTAATAGGCTTAAACAAAATTTTAATACCAGATGTCAGAATTCTGATTTCTTACATATTAATGAGCTAGCTTCAGCTTAGGTTTTATCTAGTCTGTAGTTAAGTAGTTTAAGTATTTAGGTTAAAACAATTATCAAATAGGTTTTTGCCAAATTTTCTCCTCCAATAATATATTATATATATGTATATAGAAATTTTTTTTTAAATATATAGAACTATTATTAAGCTGAAAAAGAAAGATCTTGAACACTTAATATGTAATTCAAATTGAAATGTAAATGTAAATATTATGGATAAATAAATAAAAAAAAAAAAAAAAAAAAAACTTTTATTACAGTAAATTATTTTTGATTTCAGGCTTAATTATTTTAATGATATCCGATAAAGTCAGACTTCCTTATCTGGATAATTTTGTGTATTTTAAATGAATAAATTAAAAAAAAATTAATTTTTCCAAATTTCAAATTCGGGTAATTTTTAATAAACTACAATTTTTTCATAATTTTTTTTTTTTTTAATTCAGTTCTTCTCTTTGTCACCAATTGCAATAAAACTAGAAAGTGATAAATAAAGATAAGTCTATTTTAAGCGACACCTTTGTGAGTATATATGATCAGTTTTTTTGATTTTTATATATAAAATTTTACATAAACAGCTAAATCATACAATTGTTCATTAATGGCCTCATCAAGGTCAATGCATATATATTTTTTTGTATTTAAACTTTTTAATACAAATTTATAATATTTCTGTCTATTGCTTTCAGATATTAACAAAACTTATAAAACCTTGTCTCCAAAAATATATTTTTAAAGGAAGAAGAAGAAGAAAACATTTTTATTGCAAATTTTTACGGACACAAGCGATACACCAGACTTTCGTCCCCCTCCTGGGACTCGTCAGTAGTTAATTTATGTGTCAATTGAACAAAGTATTTTATATTGTTAAATTGCTCTATGTGAAAAACTTTTTATTTTTTGGTGTCGTTCTGGTATTTGAACTCACTGCCTTAGCATCAAGCTATGCATCGTAATCTCACCTCTTAACGAGTTGAGCCACGGTCGACACAGCGATGACTGTGGCTAAAGTGGATTTTGGTCACACTACGTATACACAAGTATTGTTTCGATCAGAAGAGACAGAATTAACTAATACCAATGCACAATTCATTTCTCAACTAGAATGCCTTTTCTTCTTAATCCTATCTCTTTTTCACAAGTAATTATCACGTTTTATGATGCGCTTTATTCACATACAATAGTTGGATACCAAGTGTAGGTTAAAGATTGAGTCGCCGTTAAGCAAGTTTCTTCAAATTTCATGTCAGAAAGTGTGAAAAATGTTTTCTTCTTCTTCTTCCTGTAAAGAGACTAACTAAAGTAATATTCTACAGTAATTAATATAAAAATTAATTACGATTGTCACTATCTGACGGTTGCAAAACACTGTCTAACATATATTTTTAAAATTTTATTAAATTGTCTTCTCAATTGCTTCACTGTTTCAATCCATAGGCTGTGCGTGAATACCAGCTGTATAAACGCTATTATGTGGCTATAAAATAGTTTCTCAAAATGTAACATGTGTTCTATTTTAGATGAACTTAAATTTGTTATATACACCAGTTCAAATATTGTATTCCCTAGTGAAAATGGTTTTAACAAAGTTTTGTATAACTTTATACAATTATATCTTATTATGTATGGTTAATGTGACATCATATAAAATGGTTTATTCTCATATATAATTTCGTCAACATTACAAAACTTAGATCTAATAACATTGGATAATTTTCCTTATCAAATTGTATAAATATATATATATAAAATTTTAACCCATATATACACATATACAGTTATATATAATTTGATTGGGAAAATAAGGCACTGTTATTAGATATAAGCTGTATAATTTTATTAGTTTTGAAGAAATTTTGTATGCAAATATACAATTTTATGTGATCTCACTTTAACCACATATAATAAGATATAATTACATAAAAATATACATATTTATATTAAGACCATTTTCAATCGGGTTTCATTTTATTTTAGCCTGTTTGCCTATACCATTTTTTTCCTATACCCATATTTTTCCAGATTTATAAATGTTTGTTGCTAAAATCACATTCTACAAGTTATTTATGTATGTTAGTCTCGATTCAATTCATATTTTTATTTTACATTTGATTTTCTGTTTCTGTTTTTGTTTCAATGTTTTTTTTTTTTTTTTTTTTGAAACAAGAGATTTTGTGCATGTGATAAGTATTGTTTTTGTACCAGAAAGTGTTTAGTAGTTAAGTTCGTTCATATTTGTATGTACAATATGTAATTTTTTGGGATTTGTTTTTTATTTATGTTTTTTTTTTTTTTGGTGAACTGGTTTTTTTCATCGACTGTTAGTTGTTTCTAAAACAAATGCTTTAGGCCTTGTTAAAATTACATGATGGATATCATTTGTAAAAATAAAAAAATTACATATTTAAGAAAATTTGTTTTCAACAGAATCAAATAGCTAAAATCTAATACTAATAAAACTTTGAAAAAAAAATCCTTAACAAAAAAAAAAAAAAATTGCTTTACCATACATTTTTTTTTTTTGTACACTCATGAATGTTGTTTTATATCATCTCATTGCGATGAAAACATACATGTTTCTGTTAAAAGCCATCAGACGTATGATTAATATTTAGTTTGAATGAAATAGTGATCATCATACGTCTACTTTGAACCAAAACAAGCCAAAGTGAATTTTTACTCATTAACATTTGAAAATAGAGTAAAAATTTTTGATAAAACTACTAAAACTTACAAGGAAACTACTGTATAAAATGAATGTAAAATATTAATACAGTAATTTAATGTGGTTTCTTTTTTCATTTCATTTCATTTCATTTCATTTATTCAATCTATGGAAACAAAAATTCCTTACAGACTATGATTAAATCAAAAATTTAATAAATATATAAATAAATTTATAAATAAATATAATATCTTCAATATAATATAGCTTAATTACTTAAAACTATATTAAGAAACAGCTTAAATTTATCCTTGGACGTGGAAAACTCTATATAACTCTATATTTTTAACCCTGCAGTACTATCGTTATTCAACTTACGCCATTACTATCATTGGGCGTAATCCACCCCTACTTATTAGTATATATCATTCATATCAGTTAAATTCAATTATGCAAATAATACATTTTTTTTTTTTCAATAACGAACTCCAAAATACAGAAAAACTTCAATTTTATAAGCTTATCAATGACAGTAGTGTATCCAACTCTATTGATTCATTGGAGCATCGTCGGAATGTGGGTTGTGTGACACTTTTCTATCGATATTACCATGGGAGATGCTCATCTGAGATAAGTGAACTTATTCCACGAGCCCGAGTTTTTATTCGTAATACTCGCTTATCTAGTAGAGCACATCCGTTTGTAGTTGATTGTCCTGTGTTTCACACAACGCATTACAGAGAAAATTCGTTTTTTAGTCGAACGATTCGTATGTGGAACAAACTTCCCGCAGAAGTCTTCCCTGTTACTTACAATATAGAAAAATTTAAATCAAATATCCACAAACACTACTCCCTCTTTCCTCCCTCCCATACCCTATTTTCCTGATCAATACAATGCACTGCATGAGTAGGGGGCATCCCCTGAGTATTGGTTAAAATTAAAAAAAAAAAAAAAGTAGCCAAACATTAAATTTCTTTTACAAAATGTCTGTTTTTTCACTTAAAAATAAAAATACTGTATTACAAAGTCAAACCACTTCAAATATGTACAGCATAAGTTCCCTGAGTGTACATTAGATTTTTAAATATTTTGGGTGTTGCAACTAAAATTCAGTTTAACTAACCGTACTTTGTTGTCTAATGTTCAGTTGTACCAACCGACTGAAATCCGCAATAACCAAATTTGAGTCATATTAAACGAATATCAGTTGAAAAACAACTAAATTTTTCTCTGTGTATAAACTGCATTAATTTAATGAAAAGTTTCAATGGATGGTTTGAAGTGACACTTCATAGATCTAAAGCAACTATGGATTTTTTCGAATTCGGTCAATTTTACCAATCATATGTTATAATTTTGATTAATCTTATGTTTTTTATAAATTTATTTAACACCCAGACACCCAGACGTATAATCAATATTTTTAGTCATAAAATATTACTCATACGCTTTAGCTTGCCGTTCATTTAATTTCTTTTATTTACAACTTTAAACATTGCAAACAATTTATATGAATTTTTAGCAATAAATTTTCTAAAGTAGTTAATACAATCATTGAGTTGACATTTTTATTAAAGATTTTTTTTTCTTTTCCTGTGTGTAATAAAACTTTAACAAATTTTGCCTTTTTTATTTAACTTTTTTCTTTCGGAAATCGCTATAAATTCTATTTCTCTTAAGAAAAACTAAAACTTTTAATATAAAAATGCTTTTAAGCTTTATGTGTGTTTCTACCTTAAAGATATGCGTAAATTTTAACAATTCAATTCAGTATAATTTATAAATGCATTTTGTACAAAATACAGAGAAAAATGTCTTTATCTTTTTACACATGAAACAAATACTATAGAAGAAACCTAACGCTAGTAAATGCATAAATCTAGCAAATCAAATAGTAAATCTTTTTACATTCTGTTTTCATGTGGTATATTGGCAGGATTTCGTTTAAATTTTAGAAATTTCGTTTTATAAATATTTTAACGAAATTATATAAAACTTCTATAGGGTGCTTATATCTTCACTATTTTTTTTTTATCTAGTCTTCTTGCGTATGTATTTGACAACAAATTTGAGCTTTTGTGTTATATGCCATGGATCAGTAGCGCACAAGATGGCAAGGGCGGAAGGACATGCACACAGAGAAATAAAGTGCAAACCGAATTGAGAAGTGTATATTAATGGTAACAGCATATAAATTCAGTTAGTACAACGATATTTACATTCGATTTCTGAATTTTTTGGGTGTTGCAACTAAACTTCAGTTGAAGTAACCGAACTTCGTTGTTAAACCTATGCCAACCGTCTGAAATTCGTAATAACCGAATTCGTGTCGCAGTAACCGAATTTCAGTTGACAAATATCAAAATTTTTCTCTGCGTGTGTGGCCCGCCCGAAATGATTTACTTTTTTTTGATTTCACAAATTTATAAAAAAATTTATAAAGCATTAAAAAAATTTACATAGTGTTATAGTAATAGAATTAAACCCTTAAAAATAGCAGAAAAAGCTACTAAAAATTAGTTAAAAATTACGATGCAGCAAAACTGATGAAATTAGCAGATTTTTTTGCAAAGCAAAAATTAAGCAGCTAAACATATAAAATTTTAATTGTATTATGGTCGAAATTTGGTTAATTTAAAATAACAATTTAGTCTGCTCAAATCAGCAAAAACTTTGGCTTAATATTTGTAGACAAAAAAGCAAACAAAAATCGTAATGAAAAATAAAAAAATTTTGTTACATTTACTTTAAATTTAGCTGAATGCAAACAATAGTATATTTTGCTAAAATCAGCAGTAATATTTTCTAAAAAATTGTTTACTATTGATTTCACACCGACTAGATTTTATTCGTAGAAGAAAACAATTGAAGAAAACACTTTGGAAATATAAATTTTTTTTGGTGATTTTTTTATTGTCTACTAATTAATTTTAAATAAATTTAGCTCAAACATAACAACATTTTTGTATATTTAACAGATTATTGTTAGTAATTATGGTTAGCAGAAAAATTTGCCAATTTTAATAATGTCGTTTTCAACTAATTTTTAATAGTTTAAGCAAAATAATTTATTAATTTTATTCTAATCTTTTTATCGCAAAAATACTTCGATTTTTGCTGATTTTGTTACATTATTTTGCAACTTTAATTGAACTAAAATTGTTCTAATTAATATTTAGCAAAACAAATAGTTCCTAATTTTTTAATTTTTTTTCTAATTCATGTTGAACTATTTTTTACTAGTTTTAGTAAAAAAAATTTGACTGGCTTTTTAGTTTTAATGCAAGTACTAAAAAATTTTTTAAAAAAGTTGTAAAATTTTAACTAATTTGCATTAGAAATGTGTGGGAAACTCTGTAAATGAAACATTGTGAAATAATTTTTTGTCAAATAGTTTTAGATTAGTCGTTTGTAATTTCTTTCAAAAATCAGTTCGTTTTTCTAAATAAAAAAATATAAAAATATAAAATTTCGTATTTGTCATAATTTTATAATTGGTGACCCCGCGCGTTTAACAAATATGCCACGTACAACAACTACATCAACAACAACTACTCCAGGCGTTGCAACTTCAAATTCATCCACGAATAATATGAAATTACCAAAGTTCTAGAAATTGAATACTGCTCTCTGGTTCGCTCTGGCATTAGCACAATTCATCCAAAATGGTATTTCTTCGGAATCTGCCAAATTATTCATAGTAATTGTGGAAATGGATGAAGACATTTTGTGCGTTGTAAGCGACATAGTTCTTAATCCTCCGGCAGATGCATATCAACAACTTAAAACACGTCGTGTTAAGGAATTATTGTCATCTCCGGAGATTGGCGACAAAAAACCTTGTCAATTACTTCGAGAGATGCGATTGCTAGCCAACAACAATGTTAACGACGATTTTTTGAAAACTATTTGGTTACAACGACTTCCCTCTCAAATGCAGGTTATTATCACTGCTTCATCAGAATCTTTACCGAATCTGGTCAAAATTGCTAATCGAATTTTTGAAACTTCCGCAGTAAGTACACCCTCAATGTGTCAACTATTCCGTCAGTCTCTCAAATAGATAGCATTAAACACCAATTATCGGAGCTTACAGTCAATGTTAATGGCAGTCAGAGAACTATTTCGATAGACAGAGTAAAACCTGCCTATGTTTCAAATGATTTTTCCTGAATCTTTTGCAACATGAGAATATCACTTAAATTTTTCGTAAGTCCTTCACTGGAGGGGAATATTGTGGGAAACTCTGTAAATGAAACTTTGTGAAATGATTTTTTGTCAAATAATTTTAGATTAGTCGTTTGTAATTTCTTTCAAAAATCAGTTCGTTTTTTTAAATAAAAAAATTATAAAAAAATAAAATTTCGTAATTGTCATAATTTTATAAATGTATTTATAGCTTATTTTTAAGTTGAAGCATAAATTCAAATTGCATTTTTTTTTCGAAATACAAAAAACAAATTATTTGCCAAATTTTTCCAATGACAATATCGGCGATTATGTATTCGCCTTTCCTCTGAAATGGCCGACTCTTAAGGAGTTTACTAGCTTAAGATATTTTTTAATTTTTTTTTCATATTTCAATAGTTTGAACTTGTTTTTATATACGGTTTGAATTTTGGAGAAAATATAGCAGAAATAAAAATGTTAGAGTTTTTTAAACAAACTCCTTGCCCTATATTTTACATGAGCAATATTTATTTGAAATGCTTTTTCTCAAAGCAACCCAGCAAAAATTTTTAGTACAGATTACCTCTGAACCTGTTCTATAACAACTTTTTTTACCCCCGGTTACATGTAACCGGTTCTAGAACAGGTTCCTGGGAGTCGAAATGTAAGGTGTCACTGCCCCAGAACCAGTTCTATAACAGGTTGAAGAACCGCTTCTAAAGCAACCTGTTCTTGTTTGGAGGTAAAGAACCTACTGCAAATAGGAAAAACTTCATATAAAAAGAACCAGTTGCAGAACAGAAATTAAGCTTCAGTTATGCGAACGTTGCTGTATCCGTAACGGACCGTATCGTAATGTAAGCACGTTGGTGCACTTATAGAACAATTAAAAACGTGCCATATGTTTTTGACATTAGTAACCAACACGGCATTAATATAAATTAGGGTAGTCCTTATATTGCACTTTGTCGATTTATGCTGCTCCCAACCCCTAAAAACGTGAAACGGTGTCTAAAAAGTAAATTCTGAAAATTTGAGCAAAATCGATTAACCCTACGATGCTGCTCAAATTGGTCAAAGTTTGGGCTTCTGGCCCAAAATGGCCAAAATTGGAAAAAAAAATTATAAATTAAAATTTATGAATATATCAAAACCTATATTCTTTTTGATTTACATTTGCCCAGAGATACTCTGATAAAAATATAAAGTTTTTGGGATATCGTTAACCCTTGTTATTCCGGTACCAAAAAAAAGGTAAAAAATAGCATATTTTTCAAACCTCTAAATTGATTTTGTTTTTAAATTTTGTTAAACAAAATTTCGAAAACTGTTAATTTTCTTTATTAATTTTAGAGTATATTAGTTGGATATTAAAAATAAAAAAAAAAATTTAAAATCTATCTTTTCAATTTTCGGGTATACCCATTTCAAAATGGCGGATTTCAAGAAAATCAAAATTTTATGCCAAATTTTCAAAAATTAATTTAAAAAATCCAGATAACTAATAAATATATTTTGTTTACTTATTTGGCTTATAAATAGCCTTTAAAAATAAGTACAATTGAAAAACATTGCTAACCTATGTTAGCCCGGTAGCGAAACTACACATTTTAGAAAATTTGGAGCTTTATGCTAAAATTGATAAAAAAAATTAAAATACTTGAAATTAATTACCAAAGTATGTTTGTTGTATTCTACTAGAATGGAACTAAACATATAAAAAATATGAAGTTATATGAACGTCGTTAATCCATGTTTACCACAGGGCAAAAAAAATGGTGTTTCTATAATCAATGCCCCATATAAACTGAAAAATATATTTTTTTAATCACAAAATATTGTTATTTGTGTAAAAATATAATTTTGTAGTAGTTAAATTTTTTTCAAAATTAACCCTTCGCTGCACCGACACCAATTTTTATTTTATATATAATAAGTAAGCAGAAAATTCACAAAAATTGTATTTGAATTAATTTTCGCAGTAAAATATTTTATTACATATTATTTTTAAATAGTTTATATGAATTAATTTATTTGCATTTTTATTAACATATAATTGTAATTTAATGAGCAGCATAAATCGACAAAGTGCAATATAAGGACGACCCTAATATACATACATAAAACAAATACAAAATATTTTTCAAGCTTGTTGTGTCTAAGATGTTCATCATCCATTTTCAGGTAGTTGGTTTAAATTTTTAAATTACTTTAATTGAATTAATTAAAAAATATTCTAAACCACATTCACTTCTCTTTATTTTGTTTGTTTCTTTTTTTATGAAAAGCAAACAGCTGTTTACAACACAGTGATTGTTATCCAAAATGTTCAAAGGGTGCAGAAAAAGTACAAAATGCAGAAAAAGTACCAAGTGATTTAAATGGTATTAAAACAGTATTTTGTGTGTGTATATAAACATTAATAATTAAATAATTGATGTTTTAATTGTAGTTTTACAATAAACAGATATGTATTTTAACATATACATTCACATGTACATAAATGTGCATACACAAAACAAGATTTTGATACCTTTTTATATATTTCATATTTCTATTGCATGTGTATGTGTTTATTTATATATACATATACATTTATGGAAATATGATGTATTATAAGTTATTATAAGATATTATTACTAAAAAAAAGTACCAAAAAAAAGGGCGAAAATACCCGCATTTAATTTAACACAAAAGCAGGCCATCACTGCTTTACAAATGTCACATAACAACGGAATAAAATTCTATTTTATACAGAATGTTACATTACGATACGTTACAACTACGGTTCATTAAATTTCGGTAAGCGTTTGCATTGCTTTTCGTATACCAAAAACGAGCAGCTGATTCATACAGTACAGATACGTTACAGCAACGTTCGCATAACTGATCCTTTAGAACCTGTTATACTACAGTATAAGCTGTTCTGCAACCAGTTATTTGAATTTTACTATTTTGCTTTGAAGATATTAAAAATCGAGAGCCACTGTGCATCTTTAATGGATGGAACAATTTTCAATCAGTTTTTTGTTTTTGTAGAATACTAAAAAATGAAGTTCGTAACTAAGAGACATTTTCAAATTTTTGCCTAGTACTATTTTAAAAAATAAAAAACCACGATTTTTTGGTGTTTTTTTAATTTTTGAGTTCACCCTCATGCCATTTCAATGCAAGTAAAACAATTAAAAATCCGGCTACTATAGAGACTAAAGAATTTATTCGTGTGTGCAACAAATTTTTTTCTCAAATGAGTACCTTGCCTTAATAGACGACGGTATGACAATCAGGGTCAGAGTTCTAAATTATAATTTTCTAAAAAACATCTAATATTCTGGTTTTCTATCGCAAAATAATTTTTTGAATAAACTATTTTATTATTTTTTAACAATTGCGTAAATATTGTCGTTTTTATTGATTTCTAAAGCTAGTTAACCCCTTAATTTAAACTCATTCTTACTACAAATGATTTTGTTAAAGTAACAGGTTTTTAGTTGTTTGTAAAGGGTGTTTTTTATACAGGTATAAACCTTTAAGTTGGCAACACTTTTTTAACTGGCGGCCATTTTTCCAGCTATCAAGTGATTTATGTTTAGTTTGGTTTGGCAATTCAACATGAAGAGACGGAAGCCTGAATAACGCTTCCAAATTGTGCAAATTTATTTTGCAAATCGTGGTTCTGTTCGCGTACTACGTCATTTTACGGTCAACATAATCGTCCATCAGAGCAATTAATTCGATTAACTATGGAACGTTTTCGCACCACGTTTACTCTAAATGATTAATTTACATCCACAAAGACGGCGTACAGTGCATACAGAAGAAGTCATTGCTGCTGTAGTGCGTAGCGTAGAGGAAGACCCCAATCAGTCTATCCGTTAATGGTGACCGCTATAGAGCCATGATTACTGACTTTTTCGTTCATCAATTGAACAACCATAATGTGCAGGAGCTGTGTTTTGAACAAGACGGCGCAACATGTCACACAGCTCGTGCCACAATTGATTTATTGAAAAAAAAGTTTGGTAACCGCATAGTTTAACGTTTCGGACCCGTGAATTGGCCTCCAAGATCGTACGATTTAACGCGCTGGAATATTTTCTGTGGGGATATGTGAAGTCGCTAGTCTACACCGATAAGCCCGAAACGATTGACTACTTGGAGGACAACATTCTCCGCGTTATTGCCAATATACGGCTATAAATGTTTGAAAAAGTCATCGAAAATTGAACCTCCAGATTATACTACGTCTGAGCCGTGCCGTGGCGGTCATATACCAGAAGTCATATTTTAATTATAATTCCAGAAGATTATTATTTGAATAAAGTTAATTTCATGTCAATTCAAAAAATTTATCTTCGTTTTATTCCATTTTAAAGTTCTATACCTCTATAAAAAAACAAAATTTATAACGAAAAATTATAACAAAAATGTTATTTTTGAATTTGAAATGCTATTTATATTTGTATTCAATTAAAGTTAGATCAATTTACAAATATTATTGTATTTATGACATTTAAAACTATATATTGCACCACCAAAAACATTAAAATATTTTGGAACACGCATTTTTTCCGGTTTTACGATATTTAATTGTGCTTGAGGTTACAGAATTTTTGCGGTTAACTATTTTATAACGCATTTTTGCTTGCCAATTTTAAATATTATTGTGAATGTCAGACGCAAAAAAGATGATATTCAAAAAATTTACTCCAATTGCCTTTAAGTTTGTCATTTTCGTATCCTGAATACAATAGTTACAAAACTTTTTAAATACTATTCTCAAAACTCAATTCTCAATTAAACGGCAAAAAGCCCCTATTGAAGAAACTGTAAAAGTTTAAACATCGGGGAATTTTAGTTTCACTTGTAAACCACCATAAAACTTTTCACCTTTTCTAGTAAGGACTAGTGACTCTATTTTGTGTTCTTTTGTATCTAAAAGTAAAAAGGTAAGAGCACAAAAAAAAATGCATTATAGAACTCTTGTAAGTATCAAGTCATTTTGAATTTTTGGAATCTTAAATGGCCCTCAATTCTTACGATGAAGACGTAAGCTTTGCATGGCATAGCGTTTACATATAGTTAACCTAACCCTGTCCATCGTGCCTCTCAATTCATAAAACCTTGACAAATAATAGGCATTAGGCTTGGGCATTTTAGGTCTTTCTAAAGATCGCTCTTTACAGTTCAGCTCCTTTCAATGAACTAGTTTGCTCTTCTAGTTCAACAGCTCTTTTTCCTAAATTGAGCTGTGCGACACGAACTATTTGAAGTGAATTGAGTCATCTTATGCGAAACAAAATGTGCAACTTTCTATTAAATTTACTATCGGAGAATAATTCAACACTTTAAAATATATCTTCAGTGAAATGACTCAAAATTGAATTTTTTATTAATTTTCAGAAATGATTGTATTTTTCAAAGAACTAGGTAACAATTTTTCGAAAGAAAGAAGAAATGAATAACGTCTCCTTTAAACGTTAAAAAAATTGAGCTGGCAACATTAAAAAAAAACTCAAACGCAACATAAAGAAAAGAAATATTCCTCAAAAGACAAAAAGAACGAAAAGAGCGAAAGAACTAAAAGAGCTGATGATTGTGACCCAGCGCACTAGTTCAAAGAAAAGACTAGTTCAATTGAACTATTTCGTTCACGAACTACACAACTCTAATAGGCATCTAAAGTCAGTTTCAACAGGTGCCAGAAATTTGCGAAAAAGCTCATACACACAGAGAAAAATGTAGATATTTGCCAACTAAAATTCGGTTACTACTGCTCAAATTCGGTTATTACGAATTTCAGTTGGTTGGCATTAGTTTTCGCAACAAAATTCGGTTAATTCAACTGAATTTTAGTCACAACACCCAAAATATTCCGAAATCTAATGTAAATATCGTTGTACTTCTCAATTCCGTTGGCGCTTTAGTTTTCTGTGTGTATGACTCATCATGCCTATGCATGGTTGTTTTCCTTTAATAAAAACATTAAAGAGTTTTAAGTTACTACCAAAAGTTTTAAATTATATAACACAAAATTTTACATAAACAATTTCAACAAACCCTTCCAATAACAACAATTACACTTACCACTTGATTTGCATCAAAAATCGTTTGGTAAACTTACTTTCGAATTTGAAAATATTCTCGCCTCGGAAGAGTATTTAACTAAAAGTCCAAACATCAAAAGTATTTTTCTTTTTTATATATATATTTGGGTGATCTCAGAATTATTTTTCTAGAAAATTTTTTGCAAAATTGTCCAATTTGCTCGAAAACTATACCGAAATGATTTCTAAGGAAAAATGCTATTTATATGTCATACACTTAGAATGCTATGTAGGTGAAGACCACTGCAAATGTAGTAAAAAACAAATGAAATTTAACTTAAAGAAAGGACGACTTACATTTCAGTAAATTCAACTAACATTGTCATTTGTTTTTTAATGTTCAGAAAATTACTTACAATTTTAGTAAAAATGAACCACATGTTAGTAAAAACTAAACAAACATATATATATATATATATTTTTTAATAACATATTTTTAAAACAGAAGCTCCCTGAGTGTACTTTAAAATTTATATTACAATATTGTAGCTATCAAAAAACACGGTACGTCAATACCGAATATATTTTTAAAGCTCTTCAAAAATTCCCTGTACGTCAAGGCTCATCTGTTAAATAGTTTTTCTTTGCTCGGTTTGTTGCTGCTTTCATTTAATTCAACTTAATATACATACAACAAATATTGAATTTATTATGCATTCACACACTTTTAAATATTTATACAATTCAATCAGTACAAAAGTTAAAAGTTGTATTTAGTTAAATGGATATACACATTAGGGTTATAACTTGTTTTGGCACGCAAGCTTCCAAGGCAAAACCTAATAGGAAATTATGTACTGATGATAAAACCTCTTTTTTATCAATTTGAATCAAAAACTCGAAAAGTTGTAAATTTTTTATTCTTTGTTAAAAAAATATGTTTCTTTTTTAATTAGTGTGCAATTCCGTAAACATTGCAAGAAAATATTTTTTATCGAAGAACAAATAAAAGTCTATCAAAAGAAGTACAATTAAAGAAAATTTCTGTGAAAACGCAAAAAAATATAAAAAAAAAACAGAAATATTGCAATTTTATTAAAATTAGGCGTCAAGACGACATAACTTTTTGACGAAAACATAAAAGAATCTCAAAACATAGGTAATTTAAAGCAACATTTTTTGCTAATATTAAGTAAGATTCTTCTTCCGCTAAAAAATGCAACAATTTCGGTCTTTGACAAAAATTTCGTATCAAAATGATGGGAAATGATTTTTGTATAAAAAATAATGAACGAATAATAAAAAAACTGTTTTATTTGAAGTGAATTATTTCTTTTTATACTCGTATATAAAAATAATTTATTTTAGCTTCAAACTTTAACGCTTTTGGTGCGCGTACTTTTTTAACGATCCGGAAAAAGTAAAATCATAGTTCTTCTGTGCTTTTCATATTTCTTTTTTAATTTTTTAAAAAATGGAATATTTTACTTAAAATTACGTAGTTTTTTGTTATGAACTTATGCTGCCAGCAATAATTGTCAGTAATTGGCGTTCGAATAAGAACGCCGTTACTGATCTGAACCGCAAAAAGTCGAGAACCGAGTGTGCCAAGGTACTTAGATGCGAAAAGGTTTTATACGAACAGCGTCTACGTGCCAAAGTTGTTTCTGCTCCTCGGGGCAGTAAGACCTTTTGGTCGTTTGTTAAAAGAGTAAGGGATAATGCTAGTTCTTCTATTCCAACTCTTTTAAAGGACGATCCATCATTCACTGACCCGGTTGATAAGGCCAACCTTTTCGCTGAACTTTTTGCAAGAAATTCTTTCTTGCCGGAAAGCGACCAACCACTGCCCGTTCTCGAAAGGGTATCCTATACTATGCCTTCGATTTTCTTTCGGGCCCGGGCAGTCAAAAGGGTTCTTGCGGATCTCAACGTAAATAAGTCACCGGGGCCGGATGGCATATCAGCACTGGTGCTGAAACAGAGCTCTTTAACGTTGGCACCGTCCATTGGCAAAACTTTTCAGCTCTTCGTACCGTGCGGGAATCTTCCCCTCATGCTGGAAGGTGGCCAATGTCCAGCCTATCCCTAAAAGGGTGCGGCTAACAACCCTGAAAATTACCGCCCAATCGCAATTTGCTCTGCGCTCTATAAAGTGATGGAGACCATGGTTAACCACCATCTTGTGAAATATTTAGAGACAAATTCACTTTTAAATGATCGACAGTATGGCTTCCGTAGTGGTCGATCTACGGGAGACCTGTTGGCGTTTCTATCGGAACGTTGAAGCCGGCCAATCCACCGCTTTGGTGAGAGTAAAGTAGTTGCTCTAGATATTTCTAAGGCGTTCGATCGTGTGTGGCACGGGGCACTCGTGACTAAGCTAGTTGCTTTTGGTGTCGGTAATGTCTTCTCTCGATTTATAACGAGTTTTCTCAGAGACCGCACTATACGTATTGTTTTAGATGGGGTCTCATCAGTTTTAGCTAAATTCCGGGGTACCGCAAGGTTCTGTTCTTTCTCCTACCCTTTTCTTGTTTTTATTAATGACCTTCTTGGTCAGACCATCAACCCTATCTACTCTTTTGCAGATGACAGCAACATTTGTCATTCATTTTCATTCGATCATAGGCCAAGCTCTTTGGAGACAGAGGGCATGCGGCAGAACATGAATGACACACTCAATCAAGAGCTTTCTACAATCTCCGAGTGGGGTCGCGCGAATAAGGTCGATTTTAATGCACGCAAGACCCAATGTTGTATGTTAACCCACAGACGGGCTGTGGAATTGACATTGTCATCTGTAACTATGGATGGTATAGGTATTGAGGAATCGGATACTCTTGATGTTCTGGGCATGAGAATACAGTGTGATGTCCGTTGGAATTAGCACGTATTTCAAGTGTCGAAATAAGTGAACTTATTCCACGAGCCCGAGTTTTTATTCGTAATACTCGCTTATCTAGTAGAGCACATCCGTTTGTAGTTGATTGTCCTGTGTTTCGCACAACGCATTACAGAGAAAATTCGTTTTTTAGTCGAACGATTCGTATGTGGAACAAACTTCCCGCAGAAGTCTTCCCTGTTACTTACAATTTAGAAAAATTTAAATCAAATATCCACAAACACTACTCCCTCTTTCCTACTTCCCATACCTTATTTTCCTGATCAATATAATGCACTGCATGAGTAGGGGGCATCCCCTGAGTATTGGTTAAATTATAAAAAAAAAAAAAAAAAAAAAAAACGCCTCTTAGAAATTGCCCAGGCAGAAGTGTTTACAAAGCGTCGGTGATGGTCGGTTATGCGTTGGCAGAACATGGGGTTAACAATCTTCACAGTATTGCCCAGTTACCCGATTGATAACAGTGGCCAACCGCTGGTTAAAAAAAAAACTTGCCACCGTGGGCATAACGTTAGTAATTCAAATAATTTGGAGCTTTTAAAAAATATTAAATTAAAAAAATTTTGTGAAATATGCATAATAAAAACATTTAAAAAGCAGCAAGACAGTTCGGTCCTCATATTTAAATGTGTGAAATATAATAAAATAAAAATGCTTCTAATTGGTTGTAATATTGGTAAAACCAGTATTGGCACACAATTTTGAGGTTGGAACTGGCAAAACACATGTTTTTTTTTTTTTTTTGGTACGGTTGGCAATTTCTACCTGGGTGGAATTGACTTAAAAAAGAGATATTTATTATCAGCACAAAATTACCCATAATGTGGAGCCCTGTAATTTGTTCACAACAAACAAGTTATATCCCTGCAATACACAGTATTGCAAATATGTTATCAAAAAAAAAGAAGTTAAAATTTAAATAACAAAAAAAGGTTTAGCAAAAACTAAATTTATTTTTAGAAAACACGTTTTTATTTAATTAATTTAACAAAGTATGCAGTGCTCTTTTTATGGTAAAAAAATTGTAGCAAAATATTTGCAAAGGCGCCAAAAATTATGCAATAAAATGTTTGTTTTAAAATCTATTAAAAGTAGGCATCAAATTTACAGAATTTTAAAATTCTGTTTAATTTTTTTTTTTTTGTGAAAAGCTATTGACGTTGTGTGGTCATTTACAGTTCATTTTTTATACAAAAAGTATTGTCTGGTGGGATTTGTTATTAATGAAAAGGACAGCGAATTTCAAGCTCTAAAAAATAAAAAATATGCCCTTAAAATATGTAGTAAGAAATCAAAAATATGCGCTTAAAAATGCACTACAACAATATGCACCTAAATTTGTGGATTTTAAAAAATCGATTTTTATTTCTAATTAAATTTTATAGGCTAATTTTTTAAATCACATCGCCGATCTTCACCTAACTTTTTCATATTATTTATTTGGTTAAACACGATGATGCACGCAGTGACTGTCTGCAGCGACTTACGTAGTTTTCAAACAAAATTATATGAAAAATGCGAGTTTATAAATCACCTGAGGGCTATTTTAATCACTAGAATTGCCAAATCCATCACCTGCTTGTTCTTAAGTGTTAAATGAAAAAATAATGCATTTTAAAACAAAATGTAAATAATTAAAAATTCAAGTGATAACGCAAAACTCAATCACAAACACGTAAGGATTTATAAAATATCAGTTTCTAATTCCCCCGCGTTACACTGACAGAATTATCCTTCGTGATATTAATGAAACAATTTCATATAACTGTTTTCGTAGATTCAATGAAGAATTTCATTATACGAGGGCGGATCCATAAGTCCGTGATTTTTGAATAAAACACAGTTTTTTTTTTGCAAGAAAAAAAATTATTTTTCAATACACTTAGTAAAACGTTTCTCCAATTTTTGTATCCCTTCCAAAAAATAGTATATTCGAGGTCATAAAATAGGCATTTGTTTGATCAATAATTTCATCGTTGGAGCTAAATCTCTTTCCACCGAGCCATTTCTTTAGGTTTGGAAATAGGAAATAGTCACGATGGGCTAAATCCGGAGAATATGGCGGATGAGTTAAAAATTCGTAGCTTAATTCATGGAATTTTGCCATTGAGACTGTACACGTGTGCACCCATGCATTATCTTGTTGAAAAAGAACTTTTTTCTTGGCCATATAGGGTAGCTTTTTCTTTAAATCCTCGTTAAATTGGTCCAAAAAGTTGGCATAATATTCGCCGTTTATTGTTTTTCCCTTTTGAAGGTAATCGATGTGGATTATTCCGCGTGCATCCCAAAAAACTGTTGTCATCACCTTATTGGCCACGATTACGTTTATGGTCAATTGAGAGCAAACGCGGCACCCATCTTGCAGACAGCTTTCTTAAACCCAACTGATCATTTAAAATCGAAACCACAATGCCATATGAAATGCCTATGGCATCAAAAATCTCACGCACTTTTACTCTTCGATCGGCCAACACCATATCGTGGAGTTTTTCGATCATTTCGGGTGTATTGACCTCAATTGTCCGTACAGGACGTTCAGGGTCATTTGTACTTGTGAGACCACAACGAAAGTCTGTAAACCACTTTGTACCATTGAAACCGATTATGCAGAGCCACCATAGTATCTATCAAGCTTTTCCTTGGTTTGATTTACATTTTTTTTCGCAAAAAAAAATGTTTAATGAGCACTCGAAATTCACTTTTTCCATTTTTAAAAAAATCCACGAGGTTGTATTTTTTGAACAGCTGTTAAACGCAAAGTAAATGACGGAACTTGCTCAAAATTTGACAGTAGTCTATTAACAGGTGGTACTTGATGGGATCAGTGTTGCATTCCATATAACTATGAGGGAAGTTCGAAAAGCCACTGACTTAATGATCCGCCCTCGTATCCAAAAAATTTTTATTAATATTAAGAACCTTTTCATAAATTGTTTTTCAAAAAATGAATAGTTTCAACAAGAAAAAGTTCATTCGATTTCATAAATTACCTTTTTGTAAGTTTAATTACAATTTTCTTAACTAGAGTACACACGTTAAATATTATTGACCAATTATTTTAGATTGTATATAACAAAATTTAAAGTTTCAATTAAATTTAAAAATTCAAAATGATTTGGATTTTTGTTTTTGAATTGCATATTATTGAGAAGTTTGTGGGCAATATTTAAAAACTAGTTTTTTGAAATTTAATTTGTTTTTACTAATTCTGGACTTCTATGAAATTGTTTAAAAAATCATATAAAACCGTTCATTTTTCGAGATTCATGTAGAGTTTTATTAATTCAAGGAACTTCTTAATATTAAAAATTGTATGAAAGTGTTTCATAAATTATATAAACGCTTCATTGTCGGAATGATTCAATAGCTTTATGAAGGTTTTCATTAATTCTACAAACATTTTATAAACATTGACTTTAATGTAAACTGTTTCATAGATTCTATGAAAAGGTTCAATGGACGAGTTCCAGTGACAACTTTCATTAAAGCTATGAAGAAATTCATTACTGAAGTGGAGATAATTTTCACAGTGCAGGTGAGTGATATGAATTGAGTGAGTGATGTGAACGCAGGTGATTAGGACAAAATTAGGACATTAACTTTTATTTTGACAAAATATGAAAAATTAATTTGAAAATATGCATAATATGCAATAAAAAATGCCGAAATATACACTGAAATATGCATCTGTAGCAAAATATGCAAAAATATGCTTTTATGCAAAATATGCAAAAATAAATCGATGCCATTCGCTGCCCTGTTAATGAACATCAACTATGTCCGTATATAAATTTAATTGCCTCAAAAACTTTTCCTTTCAATTAATTTAAGTTCAATATCGTAGAGTTAATCGAACTGAAATTCTATTTATTTATTTAAAAATTTGGTCTAAAATTAAATGCCTTAACCCGTTATTATTTTCCCCTCAGGCATAGTTTTAACACCCAACTAATTTGTGTCGCACCAACACTCCGACACTCTGAATATCAGCTTTGGAAATACTTTCGCTTTCTTTGGACAAGCATCCTTACCTTTAAAGGGTTAAGCTAGTTCTTAAAAATACAATGCATTAGCTTTGGTTTCGTTTAAAAAATTATGTTAACAACTACTTGCTGTTACTATCAGATATTTCGCCAAAAATTGGTTTAAAGCTTTTTACTCAAAATCAAAAACACAGCAAAACCATTTACTCTACAGAACTGTTATAAAATACCCCCATCATCCTTTTGGGGTTATACACAAAACTTTATGCGAGAGTTTCACTAACCTATGCCAACTAAGTAAGTGGACAAAATTCAAATATAAATTACTATTAAGTAGGCATGTTTTCTTTTTAAGTTTGTTCGATAACACAAAAATGTTTCCAAAATTGTACAAGGTTTTACTGGAAAGTGTTTGTTTACACAAATACTCAGTAAAAAATTGTAAAAAGAGACAGTAGAGTGACAGTTTGATGCCAAAGAACTTGCAAGTTTTTACTGGGTACATTTTTGCCAGTAAAAATTTATAAGAAGAAAAAAACATATGATTAAAAAAATATGCTTGTGAAGGGTGATTTTTTAGCAACTTTCTTTTTGACAACACTGTTTTAGCAGCTCAGCTGTTTTCATGTAACATGTTACTGTTAAACATGTTCAGTTTGGTCTCTAACACAGTACAACACATGATTTTGGGACTCAATTCTGAGAATTGCACGTGAAAGTAGCCCCAAAAATAAGAACTTCTGCATCATTCGTTTTGTCAAGTTGGCTACAGCAATAATTTAATGGCCATACGAATTTTTTGGATCAAGGCGGCTTTTAAGCACTTTTTCTATATTTTAACACGGTTATATCTCAGTATACCGTACAGAATATCCCTTTTGTGTCTGAAGCAAAATTGTAGGTATTGAATAGGAGAAAAAAAAATGCGGAACAATCCTACCCGAAAAAAGGGCATCCGGTGCTTTAAAAATCGCAAAAATGCACATTTTCAAAATTTTTTGCTCAATAACTGGATTACAAATCCACAAATATGCTGTTTTTATTTTGTAATGAACTTTATTTTGCATGCAAATAAAAATTCCGATATTTTTTATTTTGTTTGCTTCCATTTTTCACCTTTTTTGCTCAAGAAAGTTCAGTGAACAGTTTATTTCACGTTTGAAGCCGGTCAATTGGCCGCCTAGAAAGTGCGATTTATATAGGCCCTCATCAAAAAGTGAATGAATTATTCATAGTCATAAAAAAATAGTTTTTCTAATTACAAGCGTTTTAAAATTGTCCAATGCTATAAATTAAAATACTTAAAAAAAATTAGTTATTTCATTTGCAAACGTTTTAAAACTGTCCATTTACTGCATTGGCATAGGTTACGAAAAACTCATGCAGCGTGTGTGTAAATGAAGTAATAATGTAAAAATAAAATATATCAGAAGAACACCAACCAAATACTATTACTAACATAGTTTGACTAGCATCTTCATGTTCTTTGAAAAATGCATAGAAGCGTAACACTTATTTCTTGGATGACATATATAAAGTATTTTCCACACTAAGAGAATTATATTTTCTACAATAATGAATTTCTTCACAGCTTTAATGAAAATTGTGGCTGGAACTCGTCCATTAAAAAATTTCATAGTCTATAAAATACGTTTCATTAAAGTCATTGCTTACACTCAGGTAACTTCATCTTCAAAAATTTGTAGTTGTTTGGGTTGTAATACAGTTTCTTTGTTTTTAATGTAAATGTCAGTTATTTGTAGAACAAATTCAATTTATTACAAACCTTATAGTTCATTTCAAAAAACAAACCACATCATGTGACTGTTTTATGACTGTTTTTTTACAGTTGTTTTTTGTTATTTAAACAAATAAATGTTTGTTTATTTTTTACTAACATGTGGTTCATTTTTACTACAATTGTTAGTCATTTTTGAACATTACAAAAAAATGACAATGTTACCTACATAGTATTCTAAGTGTACAAAACCCATTTTTTTCTGAGGTACCCCAAGGCTCGTTTCTTTGTCCTATTCTGTTTAGCATTTTTATCAACGATACAGTTTACTGTTGTAAAAGCACTAGCATGACGCCCAAATATATATATAGATGACGCCCAAATATATATATCTCGCGCAACTGGACTTTTAGAAGATCTGAGCTGTCGACTTAATGAGGACTTCAACGAAATTTGCTGTTGGTCTTTGAAAAACAATCCTTTAATAAACGCCAAAAAAAAAAAACACAAGCCTTAATAAATGGCAGTTGTTCTACTACGATTTTGCCAGATATCACCGTGCAAAATGAAGTTGTTCAATAAGTAAGAGTTATAAAAATCTTGGATTTTTCATTAATTCTAAGCTTAATTATAAAGATCATATTAATTTATAAAGATCATGTATTGCGCTCTAGGGAAACTCTGGTCTTCATAAGCGTTTGTGACATAAAGCTGAAATTGATGAAAACGTTAATTGTACCTATTTGAACTTATCATGCAATTGCTTTTGGAAATCTTGAGGCTGAATCTAATAATAAATTACAAATGGTTGTTAATAATTGTGCTAGATATGTATTCAACAAAAGAAAATATGATCGGATATCTAAATACTCCATTCAAATCTTGGGCTGCAGTTTAACTTCATATCTAAACATTCGAAATTTATTATTTTTACACAAGCTTATAAAGTGTGTTTTTTTAAGATCTTTCGGATTTGATTTAAAAAAACCATATAAACTTTAGAGAAATGTATGAAATCTTTATTTGAGTCGATAGAACGATCTATATAATTCAATATTTATAAATGATTTCATGAAAATGTTGACCGCGGCTACACCTCAAATGGTTCATACGCTGGGTCCAATTTTGGCATTCTCTCTCCAACATTGTTCGCGTGCTATCACATGTCACCCAAGTCCAGCTCTTACATTTTCGCCAAAAAAAAATTTTGTAATCATCGCACGGTAGCGCTCGCTATTCACAGTAACGTTTCTGCTTACGTCGTCTTTAAAAAAAGTACTGTTCAATGAATCCACCGGCCCATACTCCACACCAAACAGTGCATTTTTCTACATGCATTGGCAGTTCTTGCAATGCTTCTGGCTGCTCTTCACACCAAATACGTCAATTTTGCTTGTTCACGTATCCATTGTACCAGAAATGAGATTCGTCGCTGAACACAATTTTTCGACAAAAAAAGAGGATTTTCATCAAACTTTGCCATCGCCCATTCACCAAAAGTGAGCCGCTGTGCTAGGTCGTGTGGATTCAACTCCTGCAGCAGCTGTATTTTAAAAGGTTTTACACCCAAATTCTATTTCACGTAGTGGATTAACAGAAGCCCAATTGCTGCGAACGGCGCCGAATCGATAATTTACGGTCATCAACAACAATGGCGGATACAGCTGCGATATTTTCGACTGTCAGCACTTTTCGTATGCGTGTTGCTGGTTCAATGTCCAATAATGTAAATTTGGTGCGAAATTTAGTCACAAGATTCCAAATAGCTGCCTCAGAAGGTCGACCAAACTGACCATTAATTGGAACAAGTGTACGATGCAATTTCTTAACCGAGCATGAATTTTGATATTAAAATTCAGTAATCTGCAAACGTTGTTCTTTTGTTGCCAATTCATGGTTAAATTATAGACCAAACTGAACATGCTTAACAGTAACATGTTACACGGAAACAGCTGAGTTGCAAAAAAGAAAGTTGCTTAAAAATCACCCTTTACATACGAAGGAACCTGGCTATTTACATATATCGGAAAATAAATATGTACAGATCAAGTAGAACGACCAATATTAACACTTCGGCTTACAATTATTTATCATCCTCTATATTGTTCTTTGTTAGAACTGTGAAATTGTGGAACTCTTTGTCAAATTAAATAAGATCCTTGTGTATTGTTTTTCAAAATTCCAGTTAGTCATTTATTGAAAGATTATTTATTTACGTTACGCTGGGTTTTTATTTTTGTCGTTTCTTTAAAATTTTTATGTTAAATGTATTATGTAATTAAGTTAAGTTATTCAGTCATTGTAATTTAAAATGTTTGAGATGCTTTAAGAGACTTTCAGTCTTATTTGTAACAATAATTAAAATAAATAAATAAATATTCCTCCTTTAAAAAATTGCCGCCTTAACTAACATTATATCCTACATCCTTCAGCAACATCTATGGTAGTCGTGGTAACATATTTTCAGCGCTTTTGATTATGCGCACCATTAACAACAAGCACCACTATGAGCACCATAATAAACAAAAAGTTTCTTTTCGCATAAAAGAAAACAGCAGCAACAACAAACAACAACGGAGGAACATCATTAAAGATAGCAAGTGAAAATACTGGAAGTTAAACCAAATAACCCAGTCAGTCAGCCAGCCAAACAACGTATATATGCAAAATATTCTTATATCTGTATATAAAAAAACCCTGATAGTATAAAACGTTTAACAAAAGAAACTACCAACACATGTTTTTTTTTTTTTTTTTTTAATACTGTAGTAGTGTTGCAATGTAGTTAAAGTGGTAAAAAGTGAACATTTATGACCAGCATATGCTATAAAATATATTTTACAACTCAATATGTTGTAGTTCTCTGTAAATTATTCCTTTCGTTTGATAGAAACAACGATATTATTTTTAACATATTTTTCGTTTATTATACTCACCGAATTACGCGAGGGTACAAATTTTAACATTAGACCATATAAATAACCAAATACAATGCCAATACCAATACCCACAGGTCCTTGTAAAATTTGCTCTGTTAGTGAACCTTAAAAGAGATGGCAAGTTAAAACAAAGATTTTATGTGTTTTCTAAAGATTTTAGTGAAAATCATACATAACTTACCCGTGGAAAATAGTACACCGCATATAACGCCAAATAAAAATATGGCTACCACATCATTACAGGTTGTCATAGCATAGATAAGTGTATGTATGCCACTATTTAGACCCAAACGTTCCTCTTTCAATTTCAACATTACGGTGACAACAACATTTGGAGATACGGCAGTTACCACAAGGCTGGAAGTAGTGGGATTGGAAATAAACAGATTTTTGAGAATCGACTTTAAACAACAACATACAAAAAACATAATGACAAACAAAATATATAAATTTTAATTTATAAAGGGTCCGCCATCTAATGTTTTTTTTTCAACTAGTGCTTATTTCGTGAATGGTAACACTTAGCTCATGTCTGATTTGACAGATAATTAGTTTTATCCTTCCGCTGAACGAATATGGTCCGTATGTTCGTTATCTTGTGAAAAAAGTGAAAGAAACTGGCATCCTCATCGATAAACCAAAGCGTGAAAAGCCAAAAACCGTGCGTACACCCGAGAATATTGCTGCTGTGGCAGAAAGTGTGCGTGAAGCGCCATCAACATCAATTCACCGTCGTTCTCAACAATTGAACATTTCGGAGACATCATTGAGACGAATTTTGCATAAAGACCTTGGTATGACGCCATACAAAGTCCAATTGGTTCAGGAGCTCAAAAAAAAAAAAGTTATTTGGCTGACCCTTTAAAAAAAAAAACATTATTTTTTTATAATTTTCATATATGGGAAAAATCTACGAAACCGTACGATTTCAGATTTTAAAAATAAAAAATTTCATATTACAGTTTCACACATTGTTTTCTCGATAAACTTTTTTAAATATATTAAAAATCAAAAATGTGTTCGCGTGAATAACTTTTTTTTAGTGGTGAAAAAGTTATGAACAAAAATTCACAAAAATTTTCGCTTATACAAGTTTCGCTTATAAATGTTTAGTCGGAGATGCGACTACACATATTCAAGTAACCTTTCCGTGCTGAATCCGAATTTGATTTGGATATTTTTCGAACATATCTGGTTTTTACAGAAATTGAGGTCAAAGCTAATAGAAACATTTATTTTTTTGCTATTTTTGAGTAGTTTTTACACTCACGCAGAAAAACTTTCCTCAGCGAAGCCGGGCTTTGGACGGACTGAAGGAGAAAACCACTAAGATAATAAATGTTGTATTATCAACTCCATGCGGTTATCACATTTTTGTACTGGCAATGTCAAATTGAGTTATTAAAAAAAAAAAGCATAACACTAGATTTGCAATCATCACTGAGCGTTTGTTTAAATATGCATAGTCGTGCTATATATCCAGTATTAATTTTAAGTACACTGACAAGAACTTTTCAATAAAAGTTCCACAGTTAGTTAAAAAGTTAATAGGAAAAGTTGTTTCAATGGAATATTCAGATAAATTACCAAAAAAATATATTTTTTTAACTTTCTGTCTGTTGTTCAATAAACAAAAAATGGATTTTCGGTAATAGTTAAAATATTCAGTTAAAATTTTCTATTTAAAACAAACACTTTTTATATTATATTGAGTATTGAAATAAACGAAAACAATCTACAGTTGAAAATAAACTAAAAAATACAATTGTTTTGAAAGAAAAGTAAGTAGTAATTATTTTAACTGATTTTCAGATAATTTAATATGTATATTCAGAAGTCTTTACGGAAAAAATATTGTGAGTGTAAATAACACGGTGCTACAATGAAAAAAAACTTGGAAAACGACCTAGCGTGGGTTATAGGTCTTGTTGAGTACATTACAAATTGTGTCAAAAAATTTCAGAAACACCCTCAAATTCAGAAGTTATTCTAAAAAACCGTTTTCAAGTGATGTTCGTCAACTTATCGACCTGTTACTCAGTCAGTTTTTGTCCGATTTACATTTTTTTAACGGGTTTGGAAAGAAAACTGATTAGGCTTTAAAATGACGTGCATTTATTATACATTTGTAAGTTATAAGTAATGTTTTTGTTAAGAATATCTACAAAAAAAAAACGAAAATTATAAACTTTTTTGATTTTAGTAGCTTTTCATTGCTTATTTTAATATGAAAGCTTATAAAAATTTATACCAACGTATAAAGAAAATTTAGTTCTTAACAAAACATGGTTTTAATTTTTCAAATCGGATGAAAATTGTAAAAGTTATTCAACTTTTCATTAACACCTGTTTTTAGCATTTTCTCCCCCAGCGCAAACCATATGAATAAAAAAAAAAAAAAATTAAACAAGCGTTTTTGTAAGTCAAGTGGTTTACCAGAAGAAAAGTCTGCAATCTTAACATTTTACTTTAGAAAAAGTTTAGTAACTTTTGCAAATAGAAACCGATTTTAACAAATAATATCTCGTTTTTTTCTATATAAAATTGTCTTTAAAATACAGTGCAAAAAAAGATAGGTTTTCATAAAAAAAAATTAAAATAACTCTTGTTGAATTTGAAAAATTTGGAAAAAATAAAAAAAAGAGAAACTTTTGCTAAACACTTACCTAATGTCTTGGAATATATATTTAATGAATACATTTCATGAAAGCCTAATTCTTTGTCTT
This sequence comes from Delia radicum, assembly GCA_021234595.1. Classification (NCBI taxonomy): domain Eukaryota; kingdom Metazoa; phylum Arthropoda; class Insecta; order Diptera; family Anthomyiidae; genus Delia; species Delia radicum. The sequence goes on along the minus strand of CM037851.1, from coordinate 273,627,811 downwards.
TCCAAAACTGTTTAAAATTTTGAAATCGGTCAAAAAATGTGTGAGTTAGAGGTACTAAAGTGCTACGACCTACCCTAAAACAGTTTTTTGAAAATAACTCAAAATTTTGAGGGTGTTTCAAAATTTTTGAAAACGGTTTTTTGTATGTCCTCACCTAGGCCTACAACCCCCACTAGGTCGGTTTTCAAGTTCTGACAAAAAGTTTTTTTTGTAGCAGTGTGTAATTATTACAAAAAACAAAAAAAAAAAACAAGCAAGTTCCGAATTTGAGCAAAATATTTAATTGATTCAATTAATGTTTTTTTAATGCAGTTTATTTTCAAAAAAAAAAAGGAAATATTTTACAAAATATAGAAAGTGCCTCAGCGCCACTTGGACATTTTTGAGGCGAGTTGGCAAAAAATATTACATAAGTTTTTATATACAACAAGATTTATAATAAAAAAGAAAAAAAAATATGTTTTTAAATTATATTACATATCAAAATAAATTTTCGGGTTCTGATGAGATCTTTAGCCAGATCGAAATACTAGTATCAACCTAGCTAATATGTTTGATTTGCTTTATTTTTGTAAATATACGGAGGTTGAAAGCTCGTCATAAATTGAAAATAATATAAATTTTTACAGTTTTCTAAATTTTAGAGGAGAAACTCTTTTAAACTATTTTTAAAAATTGAAATCCTTTCAATACTTTTCAAATTTTGAGGAAGATTATTGAACTCAAAACTACCCATATGTTCAATTTTTCGTTTCGTTGTTTCCAAACGACATCTTGGAGTTCGGAGATTCATGTTATTTCATGTGTCAAATACGGTTGGATTCCTACCAAACGAAATTATATGATGGCCTAAGTTATGTGTCGATATAAAAACGTACAAAAACAACTGCATTTTATAAATGGTCCGCCAAATAACTTTTTTTTTTTGAACTCCTGAACCAATTGGACTTTGTCTGGCGTCATACCAAGGTCTTTATGCAAAATTCGTCTCAATGATGTCTCCGAAATGTTCAATTGTTGAGAACTAAGGTGAATTGATGTTGATGGCGCTTCACGCACACTTTCTGCCACAGCAGCAATATTCTCGGGTGTACGCACTGTTTTTGGCTTTTCACGCTTTCGTTTATCGATGAGGATGCCAGTTTCTTTCACTTTTTTCACAAGATAGCGAACATACGGACCATATTCGTTCAGCGGAAGGATAAAACTAATTATCTGTCAAATCAGACATGAGCTAAGTGTTACCACTCACGAAATAAGCACTAGTTGAAAAAAAAAACGTTATATGGCGGACCCTTTACAATGCATAAATGGTAGAATTGTTTTCGATATATCCTTATACAATGTTATTGTGGAATATAATAAATGCTTTTTAAAAACAACTTTCAAAGATTTATTCTGAACTCTTTGCAACGATTTTAATTCATTGCTTTTTTTATAAGCATATATAATGGGCAAATAGTTTAACTTACTATGAATTAATGACTGTTATATAATTAGCTTAGTTTTCTCGTTAAACTTGTTCTTAAATTTGTAAAGCATACCAATAACCGATACAATCTTTGTTTTCAAGGTTTCAATATGTTTATCCCATGAAAGATTATTTTGTAGATAAATTCCAAGATATTTTGTTGAACAAACTTCAAATACTTCTTTTCCATCAATATATACACTAAAATTTTGGTTATCTGTTCTATGTGGCCTAAATCTCAACAATTTGGTTTTATCTGGATTTAAAATAAGTTTATTTAGCCTAACATACTCTGTAACTATAGCAGCATCATACTCCATATACGTCTTTAAAGCTAATTCGTGTTTATATGGGTATAACAGACAGATATCATCAGCATACATGTACAGTTTCACAAACAATTCTAAATTTGTTATATCATTTAAATATATATTAAATACCCGAGGACCCAAAACACTCCCTTGTGGTACGCCATACTCAACTATACCAGTATAACTTTGACAGTTTTCAATATCTACATATTGTTTCCGATTTCATAAATAGTTCTTCAAAAAAACCAGTGCTTTTTCATTAACCTCAAAATACTAAAGTTTTTCAATTAATATTTTATGGTCTACTAAATCAAACGCTTTAGAAAAATCGTAAAATATACCAGCCACTGAACCCGTTATCCAAAATTTGACAAATATTTACAACATTTACAACAGCTTCTTCTGTTCCACACTCTTTCTTAAAACCATACTGACAATTATATAATAAACTATTATTATCCAAATATAACGACAACCGTTCGTAAAGAATTTTTTCAAAAATGTTATCGATTATCGGCAGCAAAGCAATTGGGCGAAATTTTTCTACCATTGAAGCATTATTTTCCTTCGGTATTGGAACAATTTTGGCAAGTTTTAGATCGTCTGGATATACCGAAGTATCAATAAAATATCCTTGAGAGAAATGGAGAGATAAGATTTTTGCATTCAAATAACATCCTGGGTGATATTCCATCCCAACCAGAGCTCTTTGTCATATCTAGGTTTGAAATCATATATTTAATTTCTAAGGAAGTAGTATATGAAAAGCTAAATGTGGCTTGACAACGTGTTAAGGTTCTTAAAGAGTTACATGAATCAGCAGGTGAATAACTGATTTGTTGCTTAAAGGCCTCATTAGATGTTACTTTCTGTTGCCGTTCTGTGTCGTTCTGTTCTGTAGGTAATATTTTGTAATTACTTTTTCTGTGAGAGGAATCAGCTGTTTTAAAAAGTAAAAGAAACTCAAATTAAAAACATTCAAATGAGGGATGATATATGCGATTTTAAAATAGTACCAACCTGCATATAAAATAGTACTATTTCGGCATCACAAGTATAAAAAAAAAATTTAAATATAAATTAACAAACAAATCTTTGTACCCTCCAAAATGAACAATTACAAATGAAACAACAAAAATATATTATAAAAAATATGTTAAGAGGTGAAAACAAAATTTTGAGGTGAAAAACTTTTTTGGATGTAAAAAAATAAATTGTCGTGAAAAACATTTTTGAGGTGAAAAAAAGGTTTTTGTGGAGAAAAAAGAATTTGCGGTGAATTTTAAATATTACACAACTCTTAGCGTCTGGTGGAAAAATATGACGTTATATTTTATACACCAGACACTACAATGAATTCTAATAATATACAGTCCATTATACACCAATTTGTATGGAAACTTTAGAGGTACTTTGACATTGTCACTCATTACTTTTGGACCGCTGGACCGATTTTGCTCATTTTCAATACCAAACTTTTCGGAAAAATGTACATAAAGCTATGTAAAAACGAGCAGTACGTACTAAGAAAATTAGCCGATATTGATTTAAAAAATTTTTTAAATTTTGAGAACTTTTCTTAAATTCAGCAAATTTGTAATATTTTTTGAATGTGCTATTAATATCTTGCTGTATTGAATTACATTTCTCACAGTTTTTTGCGAATTCAATCCTTGTGATTGGTAGCAAACAAATTCGATTTCACATTTTTATAAGATTTATATTATTTACTTTTTTGAAAATCAAAATTAGTTAATAATAATTAAAACCCTTAGTGATTGAATTGAATAATTCCCAGCGAAAAAAGAGTGGAAAAAGATGTAGTAAAATCATCACATATACGAATTCAGATGTAGTGCAAATTGAGGTGAAACACGCATGATTTTAACTTGGGGTTGTCATAGGACGGAGGTAATGCAAATTTCTCAAACTTCACTTTATTAAAAGTACTATGTGTAAGGTTATGAAAGATTGTACTTTTGGGTGTTCTTTTTCATAGAACTTAATTTGTTATTTTTAATTAGTGATTAAGGTATGATGTCAAGTCACATCTTTTTTACTAAGTGATAATATGTATCTGTAGGAGTGCTTAAAATGTTATATTTAAAAAAACTTTTAAACAGCTTTCTAGTGTTAAAAACAAAGCGAAAGAATAGTTTTTCGTTCAACTGAAAAGAAAGAAAACCATTGTTAAGTCTGATATTTTGTAATCATTGTTTTTCAAATTTAAAGGTCAGAAAACACTAATTCAATGAGACATCTAGATTAAAGAAAATAGTTGTTAAAAGACACAAACTCCCGGTTCCATTCGATTATGCCAAATACCGAATTGTAACCGAACATTCGTGACATTTATACTAGTAAACCTTGTATATGATGACATTATATGCTAAGTTAAGAAACTGATCTAAAAGGCCAGCATTAGATCAGAAAAATCAGTAGTAGTAGCTAATTTGTGTGTAATGAAAATGTTGTTTCTTTTGAACTACTTCGCATTATTTTTGCTGGGTTGGTTTAATCGATTAATAAAACTCTAATATAATCATCTGTAATCAGTCGCACTCAGTGAAATCATGTGATTGAATTCACAGCGTTTGGTTCCGAATTAATTCATTGTTCATATGGGACTGCAAATCGAATTAATAATTATTGAATTTTAAAGGGACCAAGAAATTCATACATAGAAACATTTGTAAATCGTAATAAATGAGTCATAGGAGTATCATGGTACATCTGAGGTTCGAATAGTACCATAAAAAGTACTATAGTACCAACTTTATCATCCCTGATTCAAATATTGGGAAAAAGATTTCATAACAAACCAATACATATGCATTTTAGGCTGTCACTTAACGTTGAATTCTATTTTCAATAGATTTGTCCGCAACAGAACAGAACGGAAAAGTGAAAACTAACCACATATACAGACTTTCAATTGAACAGAAACAAAACAGCTGATTCGTAACGGAACAGACGTACAAACTAATTCTGCCTAAGTGTTCTTGGAATTTCAAGAAAATATTGATTAAAGAGATTACTTTTAAGTTGATTGTCAACTACTAATTGACAGCTTTTAAAATTTTCAACAAATCGATTTAGTTGAAAAAAAGTAGGGAAATATATTTTTCTGTGTTACAAATAAAGTGATTTAAACAAAGCTTTGAGTAAACAATCCAATTTTTTATTGAAATATAAGGAGTTTTGGGATTTTCGATATTTTGACGATTTCTCATTTTGACGATTTTTTCATGAAGTTTACGATTTTTTCAACAAAATGGGTTGGAAGCACTGCCTAAACTTATTAATTTTGCTGCATTCGTTTCCGAGACTCCTTCTAAATCTCTTTTGGCCCATAACACATAAAGAAGGTAACGTGAAAAGAATTTGGTAGAAGACCATATTGTATTTTATTGTCCGGGTTAGGTGATTCTACAAGAAAAATACATGTCACTTTTATTTGACCTTGTCATGCTAAGGGCATATTATCTCCTACACTCATAGAAAAATGTTAGTAGACCATTTATTAAAGCCGATAGTAATCCAACTTTGCACGTTTTTAAACTAATTTTTAGTTCAAATTGAGATATTAGTTAAAAATTTGGCTATTTTGATGAAATACTAAATTTTTAACAAATGTTTTTTTTTTTCTGAATTTACTAAAGTCTAAAAATAATTTCAGCTGCTTCCAAAAAAGGTTTTCCAAAGATGCAGGTTCTAAATTCTTGTAACGCTGGACATGCTCCGCAAAAATCTTCCGTTGTTTCATATTCTTCCAGATTTCACATTTCCATGGTAGCGTTGAGCATTATCATTCCACTTGTTGCGTGGAACACCCAGGTGATTGTTTCAAAATTATAGTTTTTGCTTATGTATAGTTGTGATCTTACGGGATTCAAATAAATCTCTACTAATATATTGAAGATGTAAAGCCATCGTATAAATACGGTTGTCTTCAGCTTTAGTTTCTAAAATAAGAATATAATTTGGGGAGACAAAAAGCTTTGCCAAGTTGCATTAATAGCAGTTACTATGCTTTTCAATATATTTACCAAACATCAATTTAGGAGTAAAACTCACGCCTAGATATATAAATTCAGTGGCAATTTTAACTTCAGAATTGTTAAAGAACAATTTTTCAGAAATTATATATTTATTACCATTATTATTTTCAACTTTCGGGAAGCGTATGCTAGACGAAATATCTGAGGTAAGATATCTCACTACTTCAGGTTAGAGCTAGTACTCTCAACTAACCAAGTGCAGTTGTTTTTTAAGACGGAGTCATTAAAATAACCAAAATCGAACCATTTTTAATCGTCATATTCCGCGGTAAGAAAATTTATTAAAAACTTTATTGAAGTGGAAGTGGTGGTGAGCATGGCCAAAGGGATCAAAAAGCAGCGGAAGAGGTAATAGGAGCTTTTAAAAAGGATCCTACCATTTAAACTCGAGCAGTCGCCAGTAAAATCAAGAAATCGCAAAATTTTATTCAGAATGTCAAAAGTGTTATAAAGCTTAGGTATGTCAAGACAGGAACGGAAAACAAAATTTATCAGCGAAAACACGCAGTCGATGTCTTTACGAAAAACAATTAACAAAATATAATTGCGTGATAATGGATGATGTGAAACATATTGCTTTGCAAACTTCAGGTACATTGCAGGACAAGACTTTTACACAGCATGTAGTCGTGGTCGTGGCTCCAGATCAATGTTACCACAAAATTAAGTCCTAAATCCCAAAAAAAAAAAACAGTACCTGGCTTGGCAAGCAATTTGTTCTTGTGGGGGAAAATGAAGTCCTTTCGTTACAACTGGTACAATTAATGGTGAAATTTATAAAGAAGAATGTTTCAAAAAGCGACTGTAACCAATTGTAAGACCTCCAATTACAAAAGCGTTAATTTGGCCTGACCTATCCAGTTGTCATTATGCAAAAGACACAATTGTATGGTATAGCAACAACAAAATCGACATTGTACAAAAATAACTCAATCCACCAAAGTGTCCACAACTACATCCTATAGAAGAATAAAAGAAAAAAAAAAATTATAAAAGAAACTATAAAGAAGACACAAATGACGGTATCAACTGTAGAAGAGCTCAAATCTAAATGGAATTTGGCAGCCAGAAAAGTGCATGAAAATCTCGTGCAAAAACTAATGGGTCAAATCGGAAAAAAGTGCAATGTTTTGCTTACCAATCGCCTTCTAATTATTTTTTTCTTTACTATTTGGTAGATTGTAAAATAAATAAAAAAAAAACACTTCGAAAGCTGCCTTGGATATTTTTTATTTAGAAAACAAAGTGGTTCGATTTTGGTTATTTCCTCCTTTATCTGTTCCTTTCATGGCGTGAGCTGACCTTAAACCAACCAAATTAGACGACAATGCTACATGTTGTAAATGTGCGCCCCTGTAGGCTAGTTGGTAACGTGCTGGCTTATCAGTGCGGGGGTCGTGGGTTCAATTCCCACTAGAGGCACTTGTCTGGTTTCGCTACAACCCGCCGAAGGCCATAGTAGCTAGTGCTCGGTTAGGGCAATAGTATATAATTTGTAATTATATGATTATTAATTAATAAAAAAAATAAATAAATAAAAATGTGGTCAATATTAGATTTTTCTATCACACATAGTAGTTTCTTCCAAATCGGCGAGTATACGTTACGAGTCTTCCCTTCAAAAATACACTCCGTGTTCTTTAATCTCTATAGATTTTTTTTTAATAATTCAATCAAAAAGCTGGGAGTTCGAAATTTGTAAACTATTTTAAAGCCTGACCTGCTATTTTCATAAATGTCATGTATATTTTAATGATTAAAATTATTTATAAACCAGAATAACTTTTAATCAACCATGATATGAAACTTAATTACCCATTTTCCAACTTTTTGATTAGTTAATAATGAAATTATAAAAAATCCTTAGTGTAAAAAAAAAAAATAAAAAATCTAATAAAAACATCAATTTAACCACTAACTTCCTTAAATGATAAATATATTGCCTCTTCGTTACCTACATATGACATAAAACTACTGTCATAGCCTCACATACATGTACAAATATAAACGTCAACGACCATTATTAAAAACTATGATGATGATGACAACGTTGAGTTGTTCTAAACGGCAGTAAAAGTTACCCAGCATAAAATAATGTTTACCCAAAAGCAGTTCTGGAAGGCATTATTTAATTACCAAACGCTTCCGAAACAACTCCAGAAGGCATGATTTTTGTTCACGATGTTCCACTTGGTATGTCTCTTTTTAGCAGGTGAAAAGCTCTTATGACCTGTTCCACGATCTCGAACGAAAACCTAAGCGAACGCAAGCTAGTCACTCGAATTCGAGTCAATTTGGGTTTCTCTATTTCGAAAGCTATCGTTCGCCTATACTTACGTGTGTCAATTTTTGTGTTTTACGTATTTACAAATCATAGTGGTGCCAGACCGGATATTTTAAACTTCTATTACAATTTCCTTTAAAAATACCAAAAATACTACTAAATTGTTTGAAGATAAATACAACACTACTTAACAGTGATCAGCTGTATATGACAAATAAATAATTAAAACAAATAAATAAAACAAAAGCAAAATTAATAAATCAAAAGAATAAAATCAAAAAGTACACCAGCGTTTTAAGCTGTTCCATTGTGGATTTCATTAAGCTGAAATTTAAAGTTCTTAAAAAACTACAAATATTCGTGTTATTTTGTTATCCATTCTTTTTTTTTTAATATTTATAATTTTTTATTATATCATTCATTCCAGCAAAGAACATTGAAAAATGAGGATTTTTTTTTAGGTTCTCCGATTTTTTTATATTTTGTACATGAATACTCTATAGTCCCACTTGCGCATAGCCTTTTTCAGATCTCGAAATTTGTAAAAATCGCGATTTTTTGTAAAAATCGCGGTTTTTTAATTTTCATAAATTTGATAAAAATGCTAAAAGTGTTTTATAAAAATATTTTCATTTTATAGAATAAAAAAAATATTTTTTTTTTAAATCATTAAAAATAAAAGACATGTTTTTTTCCATAAAAATCAGTATTATTATAAGTAGCTAATATTCCATATTTTAGTACTGTTTTTTTTTTTTTGAAAATCGTAGGGGGAAAGTTTTGAAAAATGCATTAGAAAACTGCATTTGCATTAAGTATGCATTTTTTTTTAGCATTCATTTTGTTTAAAAATCCAGTTATAAAGTAGACAAGTGCATCTTCCAAATATCGTTTAAATTAATAACATGCGATATACAATTAAAAAGTTATGGCACTTCAAAGTAAAGTGCTTTTAGCATTTTTTTGATATTTATGAGAACTAAAAACGTGCATAAAATCACGAGTTTTTACAAATGTGGAGATCTGAAAAAGGAAATGTACAAATGGGACCATAGAGTATTCATGTTAAAAAAATAAACAAATTCAGAGGACCCGTGTTCAGATTTTTTGATTTTTCTAATGGAATGAATGATATATTTTTTTGAAAATATCTTGTTACTCGAAAACAAAAAAGCAAGTGACTGGTTTTGACATTTACGTTCGCACTGTTGACAACTCGTTCGAAATAGAGAAACCAAATTTTGTATGAAAACTGTTACGTTTTCATTCGACTTGTACTTCAAGTCATCGTTCGCATAGAAATTTAGTTAGAGAAACCCAAATCATTTTTCTTTCGCTTAGAAAGCGAAAGAAAGCTTTCTTTCGAATTAGAGAAACAGACCATTAATTCATGTGCTCTTAGAAGAAATAAATTTATGCCTTTGTAGGAAATGAGAAGCGGATTTTTGCGTATTGACAACATTAGTGCTTTATTGTATGCATTATATTCTGCTTCATTGTATGCATTATTAACTGCTTCAAAAGAATGCATGCAGCGAAGCATTGCTGTATTGTATGGAAGACGGTTAAGCGTTTTCTTGAAATCATACAAATGTAGTTGCTGCGTACCATATCGAGGTAATTTCTTTGCTGGGTATAGTTAACATAAAGTCTGGAAAATTAAAAATTCTAGTATCATTAACGTAAGACCTCTTAAAAATATTGCCAACAAAAAAAAAAAAAAAAAAAAGAGCGCAAAAGAGAAAATATAGTAAACATAGTGTATGCATAAAACTTCATGCATAATATTATGTAAGTGAACGGCTTAACATGCATAGAATCTTGCACAAAAATGTTACAATTTTTCTGCAAATACATGCATATTTCTAAGTTCATATTTTGTAGTTTGTATTATGAATAGAGCAGGGATGGGAAAATTATTAATACCTAATCGAAAAAGTTTCGATATGTGTATATAGAATCATATATATAACTCCATATCATATCATATCTTAGCTGATCAGTAAAACTGAATGCATAACCTTATCTATTGGGATCGTATTTCATCCGAAAAATGGGTTAAACTAATTTAGCGCAACATGTAGAAGAAAATTAACATATTGTAGATTTTAAGAGTGTTAAGATACTGCCCTATGGGGAATGAGACCGGTTCTTCGTGTGCCACAGGATCGGTCCTTCGTGCCAGAGGCCAGTCCTCTGCTAAACCCTACCCTATGTAAACAACTGGCAACTTTAACATTGGCTTGTCATAGGAGGGGGTCATTTGTCCTGCTTTAAACCACATAGTGGCATGCCACAGCACTAACCAAAGACGAACATACCAGAATACTGTCGCAAAAAGGCCATGTCGTATAAAATAAACGAAAACTAAACAGCTTCCAATGGGTAAAATTCTGGTCAACTGGCTTTTTCTTGTTAATAATCATTCTGGTTAAGTGGTATGTGCTCCCTTTACCAGTCAAAGGATTGATAAGTTTAAGACAATTGACACGGCTTAACCCACTTCAGTATTACATTATACCAGTCCTGTGATAAGTCCTTCTTTAACCAGTCACTTTTTGGACAATTGACTCCTCATTCCCCATAGGGTGGCCAAAGAACGAATGGAAAATAAGAGATATACTCTTAAAAGTTTACGTATTCAGCAAAGAATTTCAAACGCTCTTAACACTAAAGAATATACAGACCAAACAAAGCTTCAATATTCTATTGCAATCAGTTGATTAAAAGGTTCTGTGATATTAGGATTAAGATTTTTGCTTTGATTTGTACAATTTTTGATTATTTATATATTTATTTTTTTAATTTTAATTTGTGTCGTGTTGCCAACTTTTTATAGATAAAATAAATATTTAATTGTGTAATTTATAAAATTTTAAATAATCTGTGATTCTAATATTAGAAAAAAATATTTTAACTTCATTTTATATAATTTAAATTAATTATTTTCCATTTTTTAATCTATTTGACAGAATTTAACAAACATATTTAAACTCCTGATGAAGTTGTAAAAACCAACCAACGAAACATTGAGTGAAAGATGATGTAAATTTGGTTTTATTTATATCAATTTACTAAAATACTGACCATCAACAGCCCGTAGAGAAATCTAAAATTCATAAATACTAATTTGATATAGTTATATATAATGTGATACAATTAAGGATGACGAATTTAAAAAAAATTTCGACACTTTGAGGCAAAATATTTGTTTGCATGACAGGAATAACCTTGTGCGTATTTGCTAGCCGATGTTTAAGAATGCTAAATCCATCAACGTTAATAATTTATCTTTAACTGCACAATAGTAATGTCATCCTGAATAAAAATAATATTAAATAATAGTATTAATAATAAAGATCGAAAAAAACATAATTTTTATTTTTAATAAAAATTATATTAAACTTGTATAAAAGACAAAGTACCGTCTGTGTTGTTTATAAACTACACACAATATAAAAAGGAGAGAAAAACAAAAAATGTGTATTGAATATCCACCAGAGGTGGACCTTGCACATAACAAACAAGTTTTCAGTTTATTTAACTTCAAGTCACTGTCGAATGTTCAATACCAGAAACTGCGCAGTCTGATTCAGAAAATTTAAAATTTAAAATGTAGTTATGATTTTTAGAAAATTCATTTATTCTTCTCTACCACGTCTTTCACAATTAAAATGAAATAAAATTGCATATTAATTATAGTATTAATTGCAACGTTAAAAACGACGTTAAAATTCAAACTCAAAAAATTATATTATTAAATTTCATATGGTAATTTTTACATTGAATTGATGAACTTGATTGAATTGAACTTTAATTAATGTATAAAAACATATAGGAAATGTTTCATAATAGTTAGTAAGCACTTAATAAACAGTTATGCAACTTCTTCATCATATTTATGAAATATTTAATAAATATGAATAAGTCTGTCATCAATTTGCTCTTTTAAAACACAACTTCATCGTATTTATAAAGAGTTACATAGGACGAAAATCAATTTTACAAATTTACAAATTTGACAATTTTAAAATAATATTCGATTTAAAAATTAAAAAAAAATTGATACCTCTATACCTGTTGGTGAGGAGTAGCATGCTTCCGAAGTAAGTTGTAGGATTCCACTATATGTAGGATTCCACTTGTTTCAAAATGTTCTTATTTCACGAAAACGAAACAAGCAAACGTAGTTTTAGAATTTTGTATTTTTTGTCAAACAATTATTTCAATAAAATTATTATTCATTTGGAATTTAAAAAATACGGTTCGATAATTCTACAGTTTTCGTTTTCGTGAAACAAGTATATTTTGAAACAAGTGGAATACGACATAAATAGTTACCTCGATGGAGAATGTCCTTGTTAAAACAATAATATTTGTAATAAAAAAGTGACCAGGGTTCAACGTTAAACTTTGTATGTCCTACTTCTTAAGTATAAATAGTATACCTGACTATATCCAAATCTCTTGGGAATTAAGAGGCATTTAATGTCAGTTTCAACTGGTGTCGAAAAATTTTGAAGCAGCTCATAAGAAGATAAATTCGTTTGAATATAATACGAAGATAAATAGTTTTAATTTATATATAAAATAATTTAAAAATTGATATAGAGAGAAAATGTGTTTGAAATTAAAACACCTCTGAGTAAATTTTTCAGAAAATGTTTCTAAAAAAGCTCAGAAATAGCATTTGGTCGACGAAGGACATTGTTGTATAAAGACCTTCCATCCCTGTTACAAAATATAGTGTTTTACTTTTTAGTTAAACACTAAAAAATTTTTGCATGTGTGTATGCATAAAATTTGTTTATGTATGTGTTATAGTATGTATAATTTTCATAATAGAAAATTATATAGTTTAAAAAAAACGAAAAAAAAGTTTAACTGTTTAAAAAAAAAAACTACATGTACTACTTATAAAAAAATTAAAAAAAAAAAAATTATTAACAGTTTCTCTTAATAAACACAGTTGTATCAATAAAGTGGTGGTTGTAGTAGCACAACTACTACTACAAGTTGTAGAGTTGTATTAGTGGTTAGCACAGCACATTTTTCTTTTTCTCAACTTTAGTTAAATAATACAACTGTGAAGAGGTACTCATAGACTGGAGTATGCAACTAATTACAAAACAGTGCTATAGCATACATACAGTGATGTTCAAAATAATAGTCACAATAAGAACAAAATCGAATTCAATTACATAAAGAATATATAAAAGGTAGTAAGTATGTTTTTCAGAAACGTAATACAATAGGCCAGAACCAACGAACTTGTACTTTTTTCAGGGTCTTTATGTTTTTAATACTTTTAAAACAACTGACTTTTGAATTATTAAGATTGTTAGATTTGTACACTTACTGTTAGGCCAAGAATGGGCAGATTCGATAAAGTATTTAAAAAAAAGTATTAGAAACTCTATCCCTTTGGTTTTTTTTTTTAATTTTGTTAAACATTGCTATTATTTTCTCCATTCCTAAAACTGAATTAATGTTTTACTCCCCATTGTTATAGTAGTTGTGTGTAGTGGACGTTGATTGCATACATGTACATATACTTGATTTTGCGGTTTTAAATGCGGAGCATAATATATGACTTCATTTATATTAATATAAAACTTTAAAATTGTTTCATTTTTCCTGTCTTTATACGCTATGTAAATATAAGTTTTAGTTTCCACAATAGGGGGTATAAAGTTTACTCGAGCATGGGAGAGTCCTGTCGTACAAACTGAGCGTAAAGGCAATTCACAAATTATCTTATATAACCAGTGTAGAAACGGCATTGACATCCCGAGTAAAAAAAGATTTAATCTGATCAGATCTAAAATGATATGATTAAATCTAATTAGATATGATTAAATATAATTAGATTTGGTGCGACATGTATTCATATATGATAAGATATGGCATTTGTAATGCACTTTATGACAAGATTTGAACGGATCTGCAAAATTGGATAATTTACATGCCCATATATGAGCTGATTAGGTCACATAGGATCATATTTGGTGATATATTTGTTTATATCTAAAACAATTTCATGATCTCTTTGTTCAGATCTGGTACAAGATCTAAGGCCTTTGTCCCCTTTTCAAAAGCACTAAAATAAAAACGCTAATCTTGTTTTATTAATCTTATAACGAAAATAATAATACGGTTAAAAAAAATTGCTAGCATTTTGTGTTGAGTTTCCGCATTTTTGTTGTTTTTATTTCATAAACGTTTTAAAAATTTTTTAAAATTTTGAAAACTTCAAAAATTGTCATACATTTTTTGTATGCACAATAAATTGATTTTGGAATGTAAAAAAATGCGTTTTTCTCAAAAGAGAGTGAGGATAAATTAATAATAACATATATCTTAAAGAACGTTTAACAAAATTAGTTTTTTTTTTCAGATTATCAAACAAAATTCTGTACATATGCATTCAAATGCAGGAAGAGAATTTTGCTATTTCCCTATGTCCACAAGACGAAGGCAGCGATTACTCTGCAGATACCAACTAGCCTATCGGGGCGCACAACTCTGCAGATATATTAGGATTTATTAACACTCTAACAATTGACTACTTAAGAATTTCGGAGCAACTCTGCGAGCCAAAGCTGGATTTCAAAAAAGTTAAAACGTGATTTTTTTTTAGTTTGTTATGCCTTAATTTGGGATAAAATATAAATATGCGTTTTAACAAATTATTCCAAATCTTAAAATATCAGATCTGCCCAGATTTGATCAGATCTAATTAAATCTTATCTCTTTTTAACAAAATATTTTTACAAGAAAAAATACCGTCAAGCTTTCGAAGATCTATTTTAATTCCGCTTTTTAAAAAAGGAGATCCAAATCTGCCATCAAATTACCGTGGTTTATCATTGATTGACACATTATGTAAAATATTTAATTCTATTCTATTAAATAGAATTACTGAATGGATTGATAATAGTAACATACTAAATGAATATCAAGCCGGTTTCAGAAAGCATTACTCAACAGTCGACAATATCTTTAATCTGGTTAACATTGTTAATCTCAACAAGCTTAATGGTAAAAATACTTTTGCTTTCTTTGTTGACTTTTCGTGTGCTTTTGACATGATCCCCAGAAATAGTATTTTTTACAAATTATCGTGTCTTGGTCTGTCGTCAAAAATAATTAGAATTTTGCAGTGCTTATACGAGAATACAGAAAGCCGTATCTGGGATGGCACCTCTTACTCAGAGTCTTTTACAGTTGGATTAGGTGTCAAACAAGGGTGTATACTAAGCCCCATACTGTTCTCACTATACATCAATGACTTAGCAGATGTGTTACCTGGTGGTGTGAATGTTGCCGACATAAATGTAAAAATTCTCCTCTACGCTGACGATATTGTTATCTTATCTGATTCTCCAAATGGATTGCAACTCATGATTGACGCTTTATATAATTACTGCAGAACGTGGAGCTTAAAAGCTAACCTTGATAAATCAAAAATTCTAGTTTTTCGTACTGGCACAAGAATTTCTTCAAACTTGAACTGACATTTTGGAGATGAAGGTATAGAGATTGTGAACAGCTACAAATAACTCGGTATAGATATAGCTTTTAACATGTCCTTCAAAAAACATTTAAACAACAAACTATCTGCTTCAAGACTAGCAATTAACTCTACGTGGTCTAAATACATAAGTCATCCTCAGATTTCAAAAGACAACAAATTAAAAATATTTCATGCAGCTTCCAGGTCAATTATGTTCTATGCGGCACAAGTATGGGGATATCAAAAATTTGATGATGTGGAAAAACTGTTCCGTTTCTTTATCAAAAAGATGTTATACCTTCCAGACTCAACTCCCAACTATATGTTATATTTGGAAACCGGATTTGACTCATTATTTATTTCCACTTTGAAATTACACTTTGATTACATAAATAAAGTTTTAAATATGAATCATCATAGATTACCTCGAATCCTTGCTGATAAGATCATATCTCAAAAGGTATTATGGGCGGAAGAGTGGGCTAATATATGTCAAATGGTAGAATTTACCCCAGACAATGCTAATACCCCATTATGCGTTTATTGGAAACCAATTTTAAATCTTTAAAATCAAAAGAGCGTGAGGATTATGTTTTAAAAGCTACAAATTCGCAATTTCATGATCTATACTCAAAACTAAATTATAATGTCACTCCATCCCTGGCGGCAAATTTTTCATCGCGCATTACATGCCTATTAGTTAAAGTGAGAGGTGGTTTACTTGATCTAAATGCTAGATGCTTCAGAAACGACACAGTTAGAATATGCTCACTTTGTAACCTAAATGAACTGGAAAATACATTCCACTTTATTGGAAACTGTCCAATATATAATGGACTTAGACGAAATTATTTTGGTAAAACTCAACTTAACTCAGAGGAAGTGCTGTTAATCCTAAATGGCTCCAATTTCTACAACTTGTACAAATACATAGACACATGTTTAAAATATAGAAAAATGATAATTAATGAATTTAATATTTGAGAAAAATTAATTCTTTTTTTTAATTTTTAATTTTATATAAAACAAATAAAATTATAATTTATATTGCATTTAAAAAATTATATAATTCTAGTAATATTGCCAATCTGGCATACAACTATAATGTTACGCCAAATATAGATTCTAAGAATCATGAAACTTATCTTAATATGAATATGTAAAAATGAAAAATCTATTAATACATAATAATAATAATAATTAAATCTCAAATGTGTCTCCATTTTCGAGATCTAATTAAATCTGATAATTTTTGATATGTCCCAATCTAACTGGATTGGGACAGATCAGATCTTTTTTACACGGTATATCATGATTTTTGGGACTACCTGAACTGAAACACAACGTTTCCAAAAGCACGGTTTTTGAGCAAATAAGATATCAGACCAAAATTCTTAACCGATTTCAAAAATTCGTTTCATTGTGTTTTAAGTTACAAAAGTTCGCACAAACCTGTCAAGACGGAATTTTGGATTTTTAGGTTACTAAAAACTTTAAAATTTTTTTTAAATGTCAAAAATAATTTTTTTTTAGTTTTTTGCCAAACAGCTATTAAGACTTCAGGGGAATAAAATGATATGCACCTTTAATAAAAGGTATTTTAATACTATATTGGCTTCTCCAACAATATTTTTGTTTAATATTTATATCTGTCTCCTATGATCAATTTACTTTTCGAAAATTTACATTTTATTTTATTTTTTCATCCTTGTGTGGTAGTACATTGCACTTGATTTAATTTAGTTGAAGCTTATTACTTCCGTATTAAACATCATACTGTTACATTTATTAAATACGTTTTAGTTTTTCAAAAATTGCTGAAATATTCTGCTAATATAATTAATTATTACATTTTTGGATCTTATTGGATCCAAGTGTTTTATCAGGATCATAAATTAGATATATTTTGATCCCCCAATTTTAAGATAAATTTTGATCTAACTTAATCCGGTAATATATTTAAGGGATTTAATCTTATATTACGGGATACCCCAATTTTGAGATAAACTTGGCTAAGAATAAATATCGACCTATATCAAATGAGGTCTGATTTTGTATTTGAGATGTAACTTTTTTTTCATCGAGAACCGACATTTGCTTACAAATTTCTAATTTTTATTCAAATTTATCCCATTTTTATTTTTTGCTGTCTATAAGGTGGTCCTTATTTTTGTATTTAGCTTTTTCAAAATAGTTATGTGTGTGATTGGGGTAAAATTTTACTCTTGATCGGTTGCAAATTGACTTACCGTACCGCAAGCGCATTGAAGTTTTTGAGAACGAAATTGGGCAAAAAGTAAATAAAAACGTTCGTAACTACTCAGGAGTCACCCATAGGGAGGTAAAATGTATGAGCGGCCCCAATTATTTTTGTCTCCCAAATGGTTCTTTACAACAACTTTACCCTCCACCGTCAATCCCTTAGGGGTACTATTACAAAAAAAAAAACTGAATTTTCACGAAAATTTACCAAAATAGGGGGACAAAATAACAATTATTACAATAAATGTTATTAATGGTAATATAATTATTAATAATTTATTTCAAAACATGTTTTTTTTCGGATGTTGTTTAACCTGTCCTAAGGTGAAGCCCAAAACGGACTATATTTTGGACATATTTTTCACATGTACAATTTCAAATTTTATAAAATTTTCTTCAACAAAAAGGAAACTATTTAGATTTGAACTTCACTGAATTGCTAAATACATCTTAGAGAATGAAAACAAACAAATTTAAAAATATCGCCCGGCAAACTTGGCAAGGGCAGCGATTAGTTTTTTTGAGGATTTAAAGGAAATTGTGATAATTTGTTTTTATAATGAATTTCAAATCGAAAATAGCCTACATTTGTACCTGTTGTTCTCTTATTTTATCACCCTTTCTCAAGGTTGATATAAAAAAAATATTTAAGGGAATTTTACATGTCAATATACTCCATATGTCAGTACATGTATGTACATTTGTTGCATTACAATTTGTAAAAGCAAGAGCCGTGGTATGCCAAAGAAGGTATCTTAAAGACGATTTGCATATAAAAAATATTATTTAATATGAAAAAATTTTCATATTTAATAATTGTGTGAAATAATGCAGTAATACTTCATTTATAGATAACTTATAAATTTGAATTTATACTTTTTTTTCTTATTAATAAAAATTGTATATTACTCCAACTTAAATGAATTTTTTAATGAGGAATACCAAAATAAGAAAGATTTTTACTTACCCCAGTAATATACCCCATAACCAGGGCATATTTAATAGGAAATGTGCCAATACCGCAATAATTGTTACCTCAGCTATTGTGGGCACTAATGTCAAACGTAATATCATAAACCATAATTTTTTAAATGCATTGGAATCTAAACCTAAACCAGCTAATAGCATAATATTTATTAAAGCCATTTCTCTGGAAAAAAAAATTAAACAAAATATTGTAATTAACAAAAAAGAAGAAACAAATAATATCATATCACTCACCTTAAAAATGCCTCAAATTTCTGATATCCACTAAAATCAGCCCATCCCAAATTTGTGTAGAGAACACCAAAGAACAGCATACCCAACATATCGGGTAGTTTTATAAATGTCACTAAAATACCCGCCGTTTGAGCACCTACAAACAGTAAAGCAATTCGCATTATAACTGTATTGGGCTCTGCATATTCGGGCATTAATATGTAACCCAAACTCCATAAAACTAAAAATATTATTAAAATAGCCAGAGGTTGTGACGACACTGCATAATGTTTGACAAAATATTGCCACCTGTAAAAGAAATTTAAAATTTAGTTTAAACAAAACTTTTCTACATGTTAAATTCTTAAGTACGAGGGTAACTAGAAAATTATGTTTTGTAAGTGGTTGTACTAAGAATGATAGAGAAACAAACCAAGTCAATGCATATTTTATTTTTATACACTTGCAGAAAACTTTGTACATTTTTTTGTCTAAAACTACAAAAAACTACAAAAAAAAAAAAAAAATTATTTTATAAACACAAAACCCACTTATTAGTCATAGTCCTTCAATTCAGAAAAAGGAATCTTTCCTTTTTTACTTTTTAGGAAAACTATTGATCATTTTTTATAATTTTATTTGTTATTAGTTTATTATAAACCATTTACAAAAATGTTTTCAAATATTTTTCTAATAAACTCATAGAAATAAACCTGCGAAAAATGAGCTGGCAGAAAAAACTGCTAAATTTTTTCCAAATTTGTTTGCTAAATGTTAATAAAATAAGAACAGTAAAAATAAATCTGTTAACTTTACAAAATTTAATTTTTATACAATTTAACAATGTCGATTTTTTTGCTTAAAAAATGCATTTATTATAATAACAAAATAATTTGATACACACAGAGAAATAATGTGCCAACCGAATTGAAAAGTGTATATTAATAAACACAACTAATAAATTCAGTTAGTAAAACGATATTTACATTAGATTTTTGAATATTTTTGGTATTGCAACTAAAATTCAGTTGAATTAACATAACTTTGTTGTAAAAAATAATGTTAAGTTGTGCCAACCGTCTGAATTTTGTTATAACCGAATTTGAGTCGAAGTAACCGAATTTTAGTTGGCAAATTTTAGAAAAAATTGCCAAAATTAGCGCATTTTTTTTTTTTACAAAATACACAGTTAAACACTAAAAAACATCGGTCATGCGACTTATCACTTCTGATAGATTTTAGGACATAGATCACGACATTGAACTCAAAATTTTAATATTAGTTTTGGTTTCTGAAATATTTGCGAATTTAACTTCAAGTTTTTTCTTTAAAATTTCTTATTAATTCATATACCTGAATAAACTTTGAATTACTTTTATTACGGTTTTAAAGTGGGGACTTTGAGCATTTTAAACCATATCAATTAATTGCTATTGTGTAAAAGATGTAGGATATCCTTGCAATTATTTTTTTTTTTTTTTTTTTTTTTTTTTATTTATTGAGTAATTAATATAAATATTTACAATAATTTAATATCTTAAATTTAAGAGATCAATTAATATAAATTTTTCTACTTAAATATTTGCATACCGAATCTATAATCAAGTTATCAAATAAATTATTTTAGTTTGTATATAGGGAAAAATGTTTATGAAAAAACCCTGTGAGATAAGAAAAGGTTGTTATGAGGTAAAAGAGTTAGATAAATATTTTATCAACATAGTTCATTAATATGTGGATAGCTAGAGTATCTACATCGACTTGAAAAATTTTGATATAATGTTTGAAGCTTTTCATTAACATATTTTATGTTGGACATAGAATGTAGCGTTGATGTCGAAAAGAAAAAAGGCAAATTATACATCATTTTAAGAATTTTGTTTTGGCTTATTTGCAGCTTTTTTAAATGGCATTTAGATGACGTATACCAGACAGGAGCGGCATAGAACAATATTGGATGAAATATACTTTTAAGTATTAAAAGTTTATTTTCTATACACAAATCAGATTTTCTGTTAATCAGAGGATACATTATTTTTGTTGTTGTATTAATTTTGTGAATAGTATAGCTTATGTGTTCGTTGAAAAGTAACTTTTTGTCAAGTATAACACCAAGATACTTCACTTTATCTTCCCATGGAATATAAACATCGTTAATTTTAACAGAGGTTTGTGGTAAAAAACAATTTTTTCTTTTCCTAGTAAAATATATTGATTGAGTTTTAGTAGGATTTATCATAATCTTCCATTTATTAAAATAGTCTACTACAAGATTTACTGATGATTCTAAATTCCTAACAATATCTACTCCTAAAGTATCCGAACTAAGGATAGCTGTATCATCAGCAAAAATAGAAGAATTACAACCAATTAGAGTTGGAAAATCGTACGTGAAAATGTTGTATAAAATGGGAGATACACATGAGCCCTGGGGACATCCAGCTGAAATGTCATAAGCTTGTGATGACGTATTACCAATGTGAACTTTAAAGGACCTATTAGACAGAAGCCTTGCAATTAAATTAAAAATTTTACATGTTTTTATTTTTTGTGAATATTATAAAATCCCTTAATCGAAAAATTTCCACTTAATTCATTTCCTCAAAAACACATTAAAGATATATCAAAATTATCCGAAAACTCAATCTGAAATTAAATTTTTATAATTTTTTTATTAAAATAAATGTTGTATGAAATTTAGAGAAAATATAAATAGTATGTATTTGACATGCATAATTTAAATGAGTTATTTTTAGGAAACCGCACTTCAGCAAACTAGAACTTCGTATTAATTAAAGAACATACACTCAGGGAACTTCTGCTTTAAAAATATGTAGTTGTTTGCGTTGTAATACAGTTTCATTATTATTAATGTAAATGTCAGTCATTTGTAGAACAAATTCAATGTTTTACTAACCTTGTAGTTGATTTAAAAAAACAATCCACATTAAATGACTGTTTAATGATTTTACATTAATTTTTTACAGTTGTTTTTGGTTATTTAAAAAAATAAAAAATAATTGCTTGTTTATGACAATGTTAGTTAAATTTAATGATATGTAAGTCGTCCTTTCTTTAAGTGAAATTTCATTTGTTTTTAACTACATTCGCCGTGAATGTTTTTATCTGAATTTTATTAGTTATGATTTGTCATAGACTCCATATTTTTAAGGCATAAAAATATATATTTTTTTTTTTTACATTTAAGCTATTTTTTTCTTTAACTAAAATAAAAAGTACGCGATTTTTTTCATAAATTAAGTAACCCGTGATGTTTACGAAAGATACATATTAAAATTTTAAATCTTCGCTTTATTGCAGATTTTTCGTAAGGGAAATCGTGAAAAATTTGAAATTTTAACTTTAAATAGGAAATATTATTTCATCTTTCGAAACATGTAATATATCAAATTAAAATGCATAGTTCATACCATTTGGATGTTGCAAAAAAGTATCATCATATTAAGTTTTGAGTTTTTTGCAAAAAGTTTGTCAAAAAATTTAAATTTTCTACAAAAGGTTTTTAGCAAATATTTCTTTAACTGTATCTAACTTTGCAATTCTAAGGCCATATTCGTGATCTGTGGCCTGAAGTCATTTGGAAAAGATGGGTCGCAAAGCCGATGCATCAAATATTTCTGATTTTGTTAAATGGTGTTTTTAGTAAGATAACTATAACAAAAATAATGAATTACATATATTTAGTTATATTTGAGCTAAACTTCAGTTCATTTAGAGGAACAAACCAATCTGCTACATCGGCAAATACGTTGCTATATATTTGTAGATAAAAAATCATAAATGTTTCAAGTTTTTTTTTTAGATTTTTTTTAATTTAATCAACCTAGAAAATTCCCAAAATAGATCTTTCAAATAGATCTGAAAGTGGTCAATTAATAAATCTGAAATCAAAAACTCTATAGATTATTTGTTAGGAAATATAGAGTATGACCTCGAACTTGAATAAGTTTCATTTTCATTGCACAATTTTAATAATAATTATATCAAACTTGCATAAAAGACAAAGTACGGTCATGTTTACTCCCCCTTTACATTTAGTTTTTAAGCAAAACAACTGTGAAATAAAAACGAGAAAAAAGCAGAAAACGTGTATT
This sequence comes from Delia radicum, assembly GCA_021234595.1. Lineage (NCBI taxonomy): Eukaryota > Metazoa > Arthropoda > Insecta > Diptera > Anthomyiidae > Delia > Delia radicum. The sequence continues at coordinate 273,604,591 of CM037851.1, read as the reverse complement.
AAATATCTACCAAAGGTAGACCTTGCACATAACAAACAAGTTTTCAATTTTTTTTTGATCAATGGTGATAATCTTTAACTTCGAGCTCATATATTAGTTCTCATTCAGTGAGAAAACTAGTTTATATGAATGTTTGATGTTTTGCATGGAATTGTCACTTCTTTCAAAACGTGTTCTGATGATAGGAACCTAGAACATTCCCGAAATAGATCTATCAACACATTGCTGAAAGTGGTCAATTACTAAATTTGAAAACAAAAACTCTATAGATTATTTGTTAGGACAATATCATAATAAAGAAATATAGAGTATGGCCACGAACTTGAATAATTTTCATTTTCATTGCACAATTAAAGGTTGAAAAAGCAATATTTTTTTTTTATAAATAATATATCAAACTCTTTTCAATGTAAAAAAATATCTGCCCTTCTGAAATCAGCAATTAATAACTTTTTATCAAAATTTCTGTCGCTTTTAGCAAAAATTTATGTTATTTGAATTCTACTAAACTTGAGGTAAATATGGTAAAATTTTTGTCGATATTACAGTTTTTTTTTGCTGTTTTCAGTCTACAAATATTTAGTAAAAGTTTCGGCTATACAGCGTTTTATGAGGTGTTCTCCTCCAGAATTAAAAAGAATTTTATTTTTATTTTCGGTTAAGGGGTCGGGGCCAAAACCGGTACGCGTAGTAACATATAAGTGTGGGTACTGTAATGAAAGTAGATTTCCTCTGGATTTCAAAAATTATATTATTTTTCGGATATATGAGACGTAGCGCCCTCTACACTAGTTTACAAATTTTGCCTGCAGCACTATTTTTAAAAGACTTACATATACATCGAAATTTCAACAAAATATATAATTTTTTGATAAAAACGCAAAATGAAAAGACTTTATTCAGCGCAACCGCTAAACTGCCTATCGCATTGGATATACCCATAAGTCCGGCCAAATACCGGTCACGCAGAAAAACTTTACTCAATAAAGCCACTAAACTACTTACTACATAGGAGAAACCCCCTAAGCCCGGCCCAATGCCGGTCACGCATAAAAACTTTACCCAGCAAAGCCACTAAACTGCCTATCAAATAGGAGAAATCCCCTATGCCCGTCCCAAGGCCGGTCACGCAGAAAAACTTTACTCAATGAAGCCACTAAACTGCCTACCACGTGGGAGAAACGCCCTAAAATTGATATAATTTTTTAAATCTTTAGGAAATTTTCTTTCATTTGAGTACCCATACTTATATTATTCTCGCATACCGGTTTCTTTTTTAATTCCAGAAGGAGATATATATTTTTTTTTGTTTTAGGAACGCCCCATAAAATGCAGTTTTGTCAAAGCTTTTCTAATCCTAGCAGAGTAAATTTATATTTCCAAGTAACTAAACTTCAACTCCAAAATAAGTAAAATTTTAAAAGTTAACAGTTTTAATTAAAAGTTTTAACTGAAAGCAGCTTTTTCGGCTATTTCTACAGGTTTATTTCTGTGAGTGTAATAATTTAAAGTAATTAATTTATTTCTAATTTCTGGTTTGGAGGGATGAATGAGTTTTGGTAAGAAAATGAAAAAAAAAAGAAAAAAGATTTGAAAACAGTATACTTTTCTTAAAAATTGGAACTGAATCTTTAAATGTTGGCATGATGTGCATTCAAATGAACAAAATTTGTAAAATTTATAAACAAATCTGTGATTTTACCCACATAGAATATATTGGTTGGAATTACATTGCAACCAAGAATATTATTTAGTACTCATTAATTTGAAATGTACAATTCATCAATTAAACTTAATTATGAACTAAAAACATACGAAATTAACCAAAACTCTGTCACATCATCCAAAATATAGGCGTTTATAGCCAATATTGGAAATCTATTATCTTCTACATTACTTTTAATACCAATAACCAACAACTTATTGAGTATTTTTTCGCTTGCAAAAAAAAAAAATAATGAAAAATAACTATATATAAAATATTAGTTTCCTTATCAATTTTAAATTAATATAAAGTTTTTCTATAATTTCAGAATTAGCAACCAAATTTCAATTTCAAATCTATTTTTTGACATACATATTTAAATTTTAAATAAAAAAATATCCATTATTGAAATTTGAACAAACAAATTCAAATTGGGTTTCGGCCAGTGCTAAAGTAATTACCTTACAAGCAGAAGGTAGCCGGTTCGAGCCCAATTGGCGGCATAAAATTTTTTATTTAAACAATAATTTTTCAAAAATATAAATTTTTTTTATAGTTTTGGTAACACTAATAAAATATTGAGACTAGCAAGCGAATGTCTGTTGTAAATACAAAAATATTTTAAAGGCAAATATTTAAATTTAAAGTAATTGCCTAACTGACGGATGGTCGCCGGTTCGAATATTCAATTGTTACAATAAAAATTCGTAATTTGTAAAAAAATGTCGGTTGTTACAATAGTATAAAAATTTGAAAACAGTAATAGTATGTGAAACCGCAACGATTCGGTTGGATAAAAATTCGGTTGCGACTACACAACTATTTTCTGTGTGTATAGAAAAATTACCTATTTTTAGACCAACTTAGTTTAGGAAAAAGTGTCTGTTATAATTAGTGAAAGTAAAATTTTAGTAATCCCTTAATGGAAATTGATTTGCTAAAATTAGCAAACATTTTTACTAAAATAAGTATTCTTTAGCATTTTCTTTATATTTAAGATAATTGGACAATTTCAACAATTTTGATATACAATTTCTGTGTGCTTTTGATTAAATGAATTTAGTTTAATATAAAGTCACATCATGTCCTAACATTTTGCAAATTCTATTAAGAGATTTTATAATATTCACAAAAAAATAAAAACAAGTGAAGTTCTTAATTGAATTGCAAGTATATCCTACATCCTTCACCCAATCGCAATTGTAATTAATTGATATGTTTTTAAATACTCAAAGTCTATATTCTAAAACCATATTAAAAGTTATTCACAGTTTATTCAGGTTTATGAATTAAATATAAATTTTAGAGATTTTTAATAAAAAGTAAAATTCGCGAATATTTCGAGAACCGAAGTTGTTATTATAATTTGGTGTTCACATTCGTGATCTACATCCTTAAATCTACCAGAATTGATAAGTCGCATGTCTACAGTCGCCAGATATGAATTCGACAAAATAAAGGTTCCGCCATCTAACGTTTTTTTTCAACTAGTGCTTATTTCGTGAATGGTAACATGTCTCATGTCTGATTTGAGAGATTATTAGTTTTATCATTCCGCTGAACGAATATGGTTGTGTATACGCTTGAACAACGCTGGGAAATATTTCGACATTACTTTGAAAATCATGGTAATGTTGCAGAATGTGTGCCGATACACCCAAAACGAGTCGCTGTTTGGTGCGGATTTTGGTCCAGAGGCATAATTGGGCCATTTTTCTTCGAATATGAGCAAGGAGTGGCCGTTACAGTCAATGGCGATTGTTATCGGGCCATGTTGAACGAATTTTTGTTCACAAAAATTGAAGAGGAGGAAATACAGCTGCACACAATCGATATATATATATGTCCTTTATTTATCTAAATATAATAAGAATTACATTTCTGAACACCATAAATACTTAAATAAAGTTCAGTGTGAACATAGGGCGTCAACAAATTTTCTCCATCTGATTCTATCTCTGGCAATTGTTTTTGTTTGATTCCAGGATACTCGAGCAAGTAAACATTCTTGTTTAAGGCAACGAACCCATGTGTTACGGGGCCTACCTTGGCGGCGTTGTCCTTGGGGGTTCCAGTCGAGGGCTGTTCTTGCAATTTCTGTTTCTGGTCTTCGCAATATGTGGCCTATCCACGTCCACTTCCGTTTACGAATATCAATGTGTGCTGGCAAGGAGTTTGCTCTTTGGAGCAGAGCTTCATTTGAAATACGATCTGGCCAGTGGATGTTAAAGATCTGTCTTAGACATTTGTTGATGAAAGTTTGAATTTTTCTAGTGGTAGCTTGCGTTAAGCTCCATGTGGTGCAGCCGTAAAGTAATACTGACTTCACACTGCAGTTAAAAATGCGGATTTTGGTTTTCCGAGAAATATTATTTCTTCGCCAAATTTTAGATAAGGAAAAGAAGGCTACTCGAGCTTTATTAATGCGATCGGTAACGTCAGCATTTGAACCACCATCCTTAGTTATCTTGCTACCAAGATAACAAAAAGCATCCACATCTTCAATACGTTGGTCATTTATTATTAATGGGATAACGATATCTGTACCTATGCGCATAAGTTTTGTTTTACTTATACTAATTTTTAAACCAACTTTTTTGGCGTTTTCAGACAGACTTGTGAGTTTAGCTTCTATATCCGAGAAGCGATGGGCCATTAGATATATGTCATCGGCATAGTCTATGTCATATAGAAAATCAGACAATGTCCAACGAATACCGAAAGAGCATCTCTGTTGGTTTGTTCCAATACGCAATCGAGCAGTAGCAAAAACAACGTTGGAGACAGGACACAGCCTTGACGCACACCTGTGCCTGGAACAAACGTCCGACTCTCATTCCCATTGAAACGTACCCTACATTGAGCGTCCCTATATAGCTCACGTATCATATTTACTATTTTATCAGGAATTCCCTTGTAGGTTAATGCAGACCACATCGAATTTCGGGATATAGTGTCGAATGCACGTTCAAAATCGACGAAAAGTAAATAAAGAGGGGTGTTATACTCAGCGGACTGTTCAATTATAATGCGCAAGGTATTAATGTGGTCAGCACACGAACGACCTTGTCTAAAACCAGCCTGCTCACCACGCAATATCTGATCCACAATAGGGGAGATTCTATGAAGAATGAGGGTTGCCATTACTTTACCAATGGCGTTTAGAATGGTTATACCGCGCCAATTTTAGCATTGCGTTAAATCCCCTTTCTTGGGTAGTGTGACCACTATACCTTCCTTCCATTCATCTGGTATATAGTCCGATGCCCATGCTTCTTGAATGATAGGAGTGAGAAACTGCGCTAAAGACCTAGCTCCATATTTTAAAAGTTCAGCAGGAATGTTGTCCGTGCCAGATGCTTTGTTGTTTTTCATCCTATTTAAAGCACCTTCAACTTCTGAGCATGACGGTGACTCTGTAGATATGTGATAGTGTGCTTAAAAATTAGACCGATCGTGTAGGCTACTGCATGGCCAGCCGAGGCAGCCATTGGAATGAAATTATTTGCCATTATTAACCGGAAGGATTGCACTTTCAAATAAAAAAAGAAATTTGAGAAAATATTCAGAAGTTTTTTTTATAGCATTTTCAAAAAAAAAAAAAAAGTTATTTGGCGGACCCTTTAAAAGTACATCGAGGAAAAATAGCAGTACAATTAAGAAAATAAAAAGTACACATTTTTGTAAAAAAAAAACATGTAAAATTCAGTACATAAAAGTAACAATTTATATAGTTAATAACTAAAACATTCGTCCGAAGTTTACTTCTTCGGGCACCTCTCAAAACAAAGCGTAATGTATAAGACAACTCTAGAATTTAAAAAAGTATATTTTTGCTATTATCAGTTAAGGGGCTGAGGCCCCATGCCCCAAAAACCGTTACGCCTGGTAATATAAAGGTGTGAGCACTCTCATGATTTCAGAAATTTATTTTATTTTAAGATCTATAACATGTGGCTCACACCAGATTTAGTTTAGACCCCCTTTCAGTCTAAAATCGCAAACTCTGGTTAACAAAAACTAGTAAAATATTTTTGCTAAAATTACACTCACAAGAACTTTTCCATAAAAAATCAACAGTTATTTAAAAGTTTAATCGGTAAAGTTATTTCAATGGAATATACAGTTAAATTACCAAAGAAATATATTTTTTAACTTTCTGTCTGTTATTCACTAAACGAAATAAACAAAAAAAAAAACGGACTTTCGGTAATAGTTAAAATATTCAGTTAAAATTCCCTATTTAAAACAAAAAGTTGTTATATTATATTGACTATTGAAATAAACGAAAGCAATTTGTTGTTTTCTTTTATCGATTTTTCAACAGTTGAAAATAAACTAAAAAATACAATTGTTTTAAACGAAAAGTAAGTAGTCCTGTTTTTAACGGATTTTCAGTTAATTTAATGTGTATATTCTAGTAGTCTTTACAAAAAAAATATTGTGAGTGTATTAAAAAATCTTGTTATTGTTAAATTAAAAATAGGAATTTTTTTTTTAAGCGATTTGCTAAAATTAGCAAAACTTTTTACTAAAATTAGTATTTTTAGCATTTTTTTTAAATTTTAGATTTTAAAAATATTAAACATGAACAAAAACTTTGATAATTTCAACAACGCTGGTTAACAAAAACTAGTGAAATATTTTGCTAAAATAATTAAAAAATTTTGTAATTTTTAAATGAAAAATATGACATTTTTTTTTTTTTTAAATCAGTGCAACGACTGTGAACTGGTATATAAAATATTTTAGTAATTTTTCAACTTAATTTTTTTATTGGAGTGTAGCTTCCGAAAAGTCAAAATATAAATTTTGTACTTTTGCTTTCTCGGAGTTTAACATTTTTTATAAAACATTCATTCTACCATTTTTAAGAATTTTTATCAACAAATCCGTTAAATTTTTTTTTTACTAAATTTGGCGAAAAGTTGATCTTCAGTATGATAAATTCTGAAAGTTTGTTATTAAAATATTTAATAAGAATATTTTTTACCTCTTAATATCATTGTTTATTTTTCTCATTCTTGACAATTATTTTTAACTAAATTCTCAAACCGCCCTCATTATGAAATCCCTAAAATTTATATTATTTACTCACGTTGCGCACTCATTTTGTAATAATATTTTGTTGTTACAGTGAAAATATTTTTATTTTTTCATTTTAATGTAATACTACGTTCATATTGAACCACAAAATAAGTATTTTTGTATTTTCGTATTTTTCCAGTTTTTGATTTATAATTTGTATGTAATTTGACAGTCGAAAACTAAAAAAATAAACGAAAATTCGTATTTTGGGGTTCAGTGTGAATTTAGTTTAATACTCAAGCATTCTTAATGATATTAGGGTGGCCCATTTTGAACATTTGGTAGAATTTACAGGGTGCTAACAAAAATTTAAAAAAAGGCCGTCCTTTAACATAGATTGATCAAATTTCAACACTCTACAGCGATGGAGGAACTTGCTACGACATCAAATAATTTTCAATGATATTAGGGTGGCCCATTTTGACCATTTGGGGGGAATTTACAGGGTGCACCCAAAAATTATGAAAAATTGCGTCATTTAACATACATTGGCCAAATTTCAACACTCTACGACGATAGACGAACTTACGACGAGATCAAATAAGTTAACGAATTTAAAATATAAAAAATTTCATATTTGTATAATTTTTAATTTAAAAAAAATATGTATATATATTATGCAAGTGTTCCTTAAGATAATAAGGCTCATAAGGTCAACATATCCTAATATTGCATAAAAAGGTCTACAAGGACCTCCAAAGTTCAAAAAAGCTAGTAACAAAAATATGAATATCAAATAATATACAACATGATATCTGCTTTTAAGATTTTGCCATTCATTTTTTTTTTAAATGGATTCATAATTCAAAGTTTTTGTATTAGAAATCGAAAGTATATTAACTTACTTTTACCTTGTGCTTATATAATCATTCTATTATTGACCTATTGCACAAATCTATAAAAATAAAAAATTGTTTTTTTTTTTCTTTTGCAATGCAATAAAAATATGTTTATTAACAATGAAAGTGTACATGACAACCCTTTCGAGATATATAAAAGTGGTGTGTCATATGACTGGGTCTGATACCAGTTTCAAACGTTATTTTCATACACTCAAAAAAATACCCTTTTGAATATGTTTGCAGTCAATTATATATATTTACAATGATTAAAATTTTAAAATCTAAATAAATATATATTTGCAATTTTAAAATTTTTAGATATTATGTTTGTGACATGCATATACACCTATAATAAACATACTTATATATATATATATTTGCAGCCAAACATATCTATGTTTGCCGGTAGATGTTTTTCAGTAGTTCCAAGCATATATATGTTTACAGGCAAAAATAATTATATTTGCAGAGAAAAATGCTACATTAGAAACATGGGAAACGGAAATGTTTTCGAAACAAAAGTATATTACCAGCATTTATATTTCTAGCGGGGCATTTTTTCAGCAATACAAACTAGTACTTAGGAAAGCCTATCTTTGAAAATAATTCCGTAGACTGGGGCTTAAGAGAACTAGTGCTAGAGCTGATGTTAGCGAAACGATGCAAAATCAGCGTTTCTATGTACTTGGAAAGTTTTATTATGCCCTATGAGTAAAACTGTTCGAGCTGGCGCCAGGATCGGTCAGATGTTAAACGATGCAAAATCAGCGTTTCTATGTGCTTGGAAAGTTTTATTATGCCCTATGAGTAAAACTGTTCGAGCTGGCGCCAGGACCGGTCAGATGTTAATTGATCCAAAGCGTGGTTATTTATAATTTTATTGGTTATTAAATTTTGATATTGCATTTCAAACGAAAAATAAAACAATTTTGAATAGTTAAAGATTTTTGAAATAGGTCAATAATGAAATGAAATAAGTACAATAGTATTGAATACCAAATTAAAAGTAAGTTAGTATATTCTCGATGTATACTGTAAAAACTATGCATTATGAATACATTAAAAAAAAATTAATGGCAAAAATGAATAACTAATTAATATAAAAATTTATTAAAAACTCTATAACTTCATGGACTTAAGAATCAACTATATCATGTTGTATATCATTTGAGAGATATTTAAAATACATTTCATTTGATGTATTAACCATTAATATTGGTTGCACGTATCAAAATTTATTCATATTTTTTTTACTAGTTTTTAGAAATGTTGAGGTCCTTGTAGTCCTTTTTATGCAAACTAAGAATATTTTGGCCTTATAAGGCTTATTACATTTTGCAACTCTTGCAATATATAGTTTTTTTTTAAACTAAATATTATAAATATAGAGTATTTTTACCCATTTCGTCAACTTATTTGATTGCGCTGCAAGTACTTCCCATCGTCGTAGGGTAATGAAATTTGTATATAAAATGACGTAAATTCCATCAAGTGCTCAACATGGGCCACCCCAATGGGTAGGTATATTATTAATATTTTATTACGTTTAAATAATAATAATTACTACAATGAAAATGAAAATTATTCAAGTTCGAGGCCATACTCTATATTTCTTTATTATGATATTGTCCTAACAAATAATCTATGGAGTTTTTTTGTTTTCAAATTTATTATTTGACCCTTTCAGGAATGTGTTGATAGATCTATTTCGGGAATTTTCTAGGTTCCCATCATCAGAACAGGTTTTGAAAGCGGTAACAATCCCATTCCAACCATCAAACATTCATATAAACTAGTTTACTCACTACATGAGAACTAATAAATGAGCTTGAAGTTAAAGATTATAACCATTGATCAAAAATAAATTGAAAACTTGTTTGTTATGTGCAAGGTCCTCCTCTGGTGGATATTCAATACACGTTTCTTGTTTTTTTTCTCCTTTTTATTTTTTGTTTCATTTATAAACAAATCAGGGGGATTAAACTAGACTGTACTTTATCTTTTACACAAGTTTGATATAATTAATAATTACTATTAATTGCTTTTCTAATAATCTTAATTACATTTCATTGGTTACATGGCTACTTCTTTTGCTGCTGTTATATAAGTAGTTATTGTTTTTGTAGTAGTCGTTGTTGTTGCTATTATTATTATTTGCTTAATACTTATACAAGCAAACATATTTCTTTGTATGTATGCGTTTAATATAAGGATATCATTTATTTTAGAATTACTTGATAGAACTGTTCAACAAAATCAAAAAAATTTTATACATCGGCATTGCGACCTATCATTTCTAAATCACGTTAGCACGTAGATCACGAATGTGGAAATATCTGCAAACACTTTTTGTGGGAAAACATAAATTTTTTGATAAATGTGTAGCAAAAAATACAAAGTTGAAAATTTTAAGTTTTCTTTGATCTTCTTTTATTTAATTCTTCTTAGTTTAAACGAGCTTAAGATCATTCATTTATTAATTATTTATTTCCAATATTTCGTCTCCAGATTGGGTGACTTCTTCAGGGAAGAACTATTACAATTTGAAAAACTTATTTTAATTATTAAAAACTTATATACATATAACAATTTTTTTTTTGATTTCCCGCCTTTTTTAAAAAAAATTTTTAATTATTAAAACAAGTTGTTCAAATTGTACTAATTGTTCGCTGAAGAAGTCACCCAATGTGGAGACGAAATATTGTAAATAAATAATTAATAAATAAATGATCTTAAGCTCGTTTAAACTAAGAAGAACAAAATTGAAAATAATAATGCAACTAATTTGCAACATTCAAATATTATGAACTATGGACTTTATTTTGATATATTATTAAAAACTTATATACATATAACAATTTTTTTTTTTTGATTTCCCGCCTTTTTTAAAAAAAAATTTTTAATTATTAAAACAAGTTGTTCAAATTGTACTAATTGTTCCCTGAAGAAGTCACCCAATGTGGAGACGAAATATTGTAAATAAATAATTAATAAATAAATGATCTTAAGCTCGTTTAAACTAAGAAGAACAAAATTGAAAATAATAATGCAACTAATTTGCAACATTCAAATATTATGAACTATGGACTTTATTTTGATATATTAGACGTTTCGAAAGATTCGAAACGATTTCGCTACTATATAAAATTTACAGCGAACAGAAGACCCAAAACCTGAATAAGTATCTTTAGTAAACATCACTGCCCAGGCAGACAAATACAATCGCCAAAGTGTTGGCAAAGCATCGGCGACTGTTGGTTATGCTTTGGCAGAACGTGGGATTAACAATCTTGACAGTATTGTGCTGTTACCCGATTGATAACAGTGGCCGACCGTTGGTTTGAGCGAACTTGCCACCCTTGGCAATAATGGTTAGCGCGTTGGACTTTTACACAGAAGGTCCCGGGTTCGATCCCCGGTGCCGGCAACATCAAATTAATATGTATGAGTTTTTTCTATCCCTCATACGTATCGCAATGTCCACCTTCGGTGTTCCCATAGCAATTAACCCCACCGAAGTAAACTAATGAATCAGGGCTATGAACCAAAAAGCTTTAATAAGTTCGCCAACTCTCCATCAGGTGGCGAGCAACAACTGTTCTAAGACTTATCATCTCGCGCAATTACAGTGTTGCCATGTCTGAAGCCCTTCTTTCCAAAGAAAGCAACACACTAAATATAGGAAGTATTTCCTGAGTGTTGCCTCTCTTAAAAAAAAAAAAAAAAAAAAAAAATTGGTTGCCATCTAACACATAGTAATTAGAAGCATTATTAGATAATAAAAATACTGGCAACGCATTTTGAAGGTGGTACTGTGTTTTCGGTGTTTCGAAAGTTGTACCATTTGCCTACAATTATGCAATTGGGGAAAATTGTTATGCAATTGGGGAAAAAATGTACGCGTACTGCTGAAAACAGTACGTCTGGCAAGCCTACACTCCGGGAACTTCTGCTTTAAAAATATATAGTTGTTTAGGTTGTCATGCAGTTTCTTTATATTTAATGTAAATGTCAGTAATTTTTAGAACAAATTTAATTTTTTACTAACCATGTAGTTCATTTAAAAAAACAAACCACATCTAATGACTGTTTTATGATTTGACATTCACTATAGTTTTTTGTTATTTAAAAAAAATATAAAAATAATAATAATAATAACATAGTAAAATATAATAAAAAAAATTCTACTTATTTAAAACGAGCTTGAGATCATTTATTTATAAATTATAATTATTTGTTTCCAATATTTCGTCTCTAATATTTTATTACCTGAAGAAGTCATCCAATGGGGAGACGAAATATTGGAAATAAATAATTATAATTAATAAATAAATGATCTTAAGCTCGTTTAAAATGAGAAGAATTAAATAAAAGAAGAAAAATAATAACATATCGCACACCCAGTTCAAAAGTGACTCAACTCAAAATTTAATTTTTCTGGTTTATATGCTTAAACTATGCACAATATACTTGTTTATCTATAAAAAAAATATCAGTGTGTTTTGTTGTTGTTAACTGTTGCTAAAAAACAGTTATGTCTTTCTTTATGTTTCAATTGGTATAAAGTTGCAAATATTTTTTTTCGATTTCTGAAAAATTAAAACTTTTAATTTGAGTTACTTTTGTACTAGGTGTGCGATATGTTGTTAATTTTTACTGCAATTGTTAATAATTTTTTTGAACAGTAAAAACAAATGACAAATGTTAGTTTAATTTACTGAAATGTTAGTCGTCCTTTCTTCAAGTGAAATTTCATTTGTTTTTGACTGCAATTGCTGTAGTCTTTACCTACTCAATATCGTTAGTGTACACTCTAAAAAATGATTGTAAATTTACTACTATAAAACGAGTAAAGTTTCATGTATTATTACGCTAATTCGGTAAATTTATACATCAAAATGCGTAAAACTATTTTGCGCACACTTTTATATACAATAATACCCACGTACAGTATTTTTACCAATTATGTGTTTACAATTAAACACATTATGCCTAAAAGTAGTATTATTTTGTTAAATAAAGTTTTTACTCACAAAGTTTGTAAATATACTAACTTATAATAGTAATAAATATTTTGACATTTTTAAATTGAAAAAAAAATTAAACAAATTGAAAAAAGCCAAAAAAAATCTAAAAAATTTAATTTATTGAGAATTTTAATGAAAAAAAAAATGTATAATAGTATTTGTGATAGTGTGTAGTTTATAGTTTATTTCCAAGTGTTTGCAGCCTAATTGTGGAAAAATATTTTCAAAATATAATATATGTACAGAGCTTTAAAGAAAAAATTCTTCATTCGATTTATTCAGTCGGTTTTAACTCAATCGATTTAAAAATATCGCCAATATTGAAAAAATTGCCAAAATTGAAAAAATCGCCAAAAATCGCTAAAATTGAAAAAACCTTTAATATAAAAAAAATCACCAAAAATGAAAGAAAACGTTAAAATTAATAAAAAAAAAATCGCTGAAATTAAAAAAAAATCTCAAAATTTGAAAAAAACGCTAAAATTTAAAGATAATCGCCAAAATGAAAAAAATCGCGAAAATTTAATAAATTAGAAATATCCCTTAAACTAAAAGAAAATCGGCAAAAATTAAAAAAATCGCCAAAAATTAGAAAAATAGCTAAAAATTAAAAAAATTTCGAAATTAAAAATAAAAAATTTGCGCAAAAAATCGCCAAAAATGAAACAAATTTTCAAATTGGAAAGAAAGCTTAAATTGAAAACACGAAAAATATTGACGAGAAACTTAAAATAGCTGTAAATATATCTTCATTAGTTTTCGAAACACAGGCGATGTTCCAAATAAATTCTCTTTTTGCTTTGCCATGTTTTGTTTCTGAGAAAAACGCGATATAGGAACCTAGCCAATCAGGCCGGTATTGGGGTTGAGTTTTGAACACCTGTGCAAACATTTTTCCAGTTGCTTTTTTATTTTTTGAGTTATGGACGTTTTTTATTTAGTCAATTTTTAAAAGGTACATATTACGAAAACTAATGGAGCTGGGGGAAACCATTGTTCAAAACTCGACCCCATTACCCCACAACGATCCTAAATTTCGATTTGATTGGCTGGATTCTTAAATCGCGTTTTTCTCGAAAAGTAAGCATCGCAGATAAAAAAAAGTATTTATTTGAAACATCGCCTATGTTTCAAAAACTAACAGAGATAAATAAAAGACACGAACAACTTTTTTTAATTTTCGCGATTTTTTACTTATTCCGTTTTTGAATTTTGAAGTTTTTTCATTTTGGCAATGCTTTTACTTTTAGAAATTTTTGGCGATTTTTTTTTTTTTTAATTTTGGCGATTTTTTAATTTTGGCAAATTTTAGTAATTTATTTTTAATTTTGGCGATTTTTTTTTAAATTTTGTAGATTTTTTAAATTTAAGTAATTTTTACATTTTTGGCGTTTTTTTTTTTCAATTTTTTAGATTGTTTTAAATTTTTGAGATTTTTTTCATTTTAACGATATTTTTTTCGATTTTAGCGATTTTTTCAATTCGGCAAATTGTAAATCGATTAAGTTAAAAATAGATTGAACTCCCAATTATTGAATTCGCAATGATTGAAGAAAAAAAATCATTCGATTTAAAAAAATCCGATTTAATTTTTTTTAAATAGAATTCAATCTTTGAAGCTCTGTATATGTACAACAACTTATATACAAATATTTATTATTAAATTTATTATTATACAACACATTAATAAAACTCTTTCTAAAAATTATTTTTTGTTTTATTTGAAAAATTTTTTGGGCTGTTATTCTTTTTTACCGGAAGGTAAAGATACGCATTTTTAGGGGGTTTTTACGCTTATACATATGTATTTTTACGCATTTTATACGTATAATTGCACGTAAATCATGTTTTTTTACACGAAAATTTGGTAAAATTACTCATTTATTTATAAATTTTATCAAAATTTTACGCACTTCCATTGTAAATTTACCAACTTTGTGTTCACAAACTTACTCTCAATGTGCGTATTTTTTTCATTTACACACATAGAGTAAATTTACCCAACTTATAGTAGGAGTACAGTTTCCTACTATAAGTTGGGTAAATTTCAACAGAAATTAATTAGAGTGTACGCATATCCGTAGTATTTTTGGTGTTTAACTGTATAATATCTTCGAATTTTATTTCGCTTTCATATACTTTTATAAATATTTTTCATTGAATATAATATCCATTTTCAAGTTTTCAACTTCTTCCAGAGTTGAATTTATTTTAAATTTTTAATATCTTTTAAAATTCCCGTTTAATTTAAAAAATGTTATGTTTCCGCGTTACATTTCCTAAAATTTGGAACTTGTTGTTAATTAAGAATTCATTGGAAATATATTTGAAATAAGTCTCACCTTATTATTTTTACAACTTTGTTGTTTATTATATAAACAATTAAATTCTAACCAACCATAACATGCTTAAAAACAGGGATTAATTTCAAAGTAATTATAAATAATTGTTGCTTTCATCAGTCAAATGAATTTTGAAATTTTCAAAATATTTCGTATCTACGGTATTAAATCCTACACTACGTAACTAAAATAATTTAATTATGTAAAGGGGAGAGCAACAGTTTCTGCATAATTTCAATAAAAACAAAACTTTAAATACTCAATTAAAATTACGTAGTATTTAATATAACCCCAAAATTAAGTAATCAGTATTAAAGTAATTAAAATCTATACCAATTATTGTTATTATTTTACCAACATTTAGATAATAGATATTTATACAACAACTTATTAATTTTATTTTATCATTATTATATAAGTAACGTATAAGACTAATACCACGGATTTGATGCCAACAATTTTTTTGTATATTTTCGCGCGTTTTTTACAAAACTAATTTAGTGGTAATTTTTTTTTTTTAATTTTTAAGTATGTTAAAAATGTAAAACTAGAAATTATGGCATAGAAAAATTTTAGATATATAACCGCGCAATAGCTCAAAAAATTGGACGAAGCCCAACAGTTGTTGACAATTACATTAAGGACCCCGGAAGGTATGGAAAAAAATTTAAAGGAAGGGTTTCATTGTCTTTATCTGCGCATGAGAAAAGAAAAATCATAAGAATTGCATCTAATTCTGCCTTATCCTTATCAAAAATAAGAGCTCAAGCTGGAGTGAAAGCGAGCAAGTCAACAGTACGCAGAGTAATAAAGAGCTGTGAGTATCTAAAATACCTGAAATTAAAAAAAAAGCCGCCACTTAATGCTACACGTAAGGAAAAGCCGCTTCAATTCGCAAGAGACTACATGGTATGTGCAGCAAAGAGGTCATGTAAATGACTGGAGAACCGTAATATTTACGGATGAAAAGAAGTTTAATTTAGATGGGCCTGATGGCTACAACTATTATTTCCATGATCTGCGGAAAGAAAAGCGATTTTTGAACCGACATCTCAGCCGAGAGGGCGGCGTTATGGTGTGGGGTGCTATTACGTACTATGGCACCATCGATCTTGAATTTCAAAGTGCAAAAATGACTGGTGCAAGCTATAAAACGTTATTGGAATTGGCTTTTCCGAAGTTCAGTGAACTATTTGGTCCCATATCTTGGATATTGCAGCAGGATAATGCTCCTATACATAACGCGAGAGTAGTTAAGGAGTTCATTTCAAGCCAGAATGAAAATATTCTTGATTGGCCACCTTATTCTCCTGATCTACACATTATTGAAAATGTCTGGGGTTGGTTATCTCGTAAAGGAGGAAGACGATACGATGACAAGGAGTCACTAATTCAGGCCATTAAGGATGCTTGGAATCAGATTTCGTTGGATTACATTAATTCGCTTTATCTGTCAATGAAAACTCGTATATTTGAAGTTATTAAAAACAAAGGTGGTTGTACCCAAAAAAGTGAACCAAAAAAAAAAATAGCAAATTTTTTAACTTTTTTTGATAAATTGCTCAAAAAAAGATCTTTAGGTAAGAAACTGCTGCTGCTGTTTATAGTTCTGCAATCGGTTAAAATTGCAAAAGATACAGGCTGCTGAATATGGAATTTTTAGTGCCTTTAAATAAGTGAACCGAAGTGTAAATAATAAGATATAGGCTTGCAGGCTGCCTATACGTTAGAATTTTTTTTTTTTATTTATTTATTAATTGCGTTAATATTTGTGGAAAAATCTATAAAATTATAAAATTTATTAAAGTCGTCGCATAATCTTCTAAATGGATCAGCATTAGCATAGTTAACGCAAAAGTAATCAATATATAATGGACTGAAGTAACGTGTTGGACGTTGAGGAACGTTATATGTAAGATTGTTCAACAAAAATTCAGAGCAAATGTCGCCATTTATCAGATTGATTAAGAATGTTACATTTAGCATTTTTGCGCCGCTAATTAATGAACGTAATTTAATTTGAGCTAACCTTGATTTATATGAAGGAAGATTAGTAGGATCAGGAAAAAGATTTCGTAAGCAAAAAATTAAAAATTGTTTTTGAACAGACTCAATAAGATTACTGATAACGTCGTAATACGGATCCCAGACGACGCAGATGTATTCTGAAATTGGTCTAACAAGAGACGTATACAATTGTTTTGTAATGCTTGTATCAGTAAATTCTTAAGCCCAACGTTTAAGCTTTATTAGATGTTATAGTAATATGTTGAGTAATATTGAATAAAACTAGTTTTAATCACAACAAAACTCGACCTGACGATATATCAGTGGGCTAAAGCGCTCTGTCTAACATGTAGTGCGAGTTCATGTGACATTAGAAATCAGTTTATCTATACCACGGTCAGTGATTGCACAGAAAATTTCATATAGATGCAATCGAAGAAATAAAAACATAACAAATACAACATTATTCAAATTCAAAAAACAGGGTCACTGACGAGTGTTCAATACCAGAAACTGCGCAGTCTGATTCAGAAAATTGAAAAATTTGCAATGTAGTTATGATTTTTAGAAAATACACTCATTCTTCTCTACCACGCCTTTCACAAATGAGTAAATGTCAGTTTTGTGTCCAGTAAAACACCGAGATCGAGAAAAACATTTACGAACTCCAACTGATGTTCACCAAGATAATATTGACCAAGATCTCCAGAATTTCTAGAAAAACACATGTACTTGCATTTACTTAAATTCAAATCCAATAAATTTAGATTGCATCAAACGAAGAAACTGTTTAAATCACGTTGCAGGTAAGCTTGATCACCAGAATCTTTATAGCTAAGGAAAATTTTAACGTCGTCAGCATAGATAAGCACGTTAGAAAATTTAATTATAGATGGAACATCATTTATAAATAGAGAAAATAAAATTGGACCAAGGTGCGGTACCCCAGAATTTACAATTATTTTCTTAGATGAGGTATTATTGAACAAACCACATTGCTTTGTAGCAGTTAGATAAGATTGAAACCAGTTTAAACAGTTTTTTGTAAATCCCATCAAGTACAATTTTTTTAAGTAAAAGGCAATGATTAACTTTATGTAAAGCTTTGCTGAAATAGGTGTATATAACATCAGTATGTTTGCTCATGATAATAATGCAGCAATTTCATAAAAATTTATTCGTATATTCAATGAAGAATAGCAATATCTAAAATGCAATGTATTTTTATATAAAATTTGTGTTTAAATTAATAAAAGAACTATTCCGCAAATATTCGGTAAAATGCTGAATACACTATTCGTGACATCTTCAATGTATACTTATTGTTATCGTTACTTTAAATTTAAAGTAATGATCTGAAAATTTTTATAAAATCTATTTTTAGACTCATTATTTTTTTAACTCTAGTAAGCATATATACAACAACATAATTTTGATTTTTCGTCCTCATAGAGTATATGTGCAGAAAAAATTAATTAAATTTGTAGACCCTTGGTCAATTACACAGTAAGTATGTAAATATGACACACCAAAACCCGGGACACGTAAACTTAATTTTGGGTCGTAGAATCCAGTGGTATACTCCGTTTTAATAGGTTAGCTCAAAATAAAAAATTATTTCAATTTAAAGTTTGCATTGACTCAAGCTATTTTTTGAGTGTATTTAAGTAAAAGACATAAAAATCTTTTTTGAAATGATTTTATGTATTGTTTATTTGTTTAAACTTAAGTCTAACAATGGTGACCCTAAATTTTAAGGAGGATACAATTCATTTATATACAATCCGAAACGTCAGGGCAATTAGCTTCGACTTATACTGAAATCTGTTAGTTCAGTGTCATATGCTTCGAATTTTTAAATTGCATTATAAAACACGGTCTCAAAAGAGACGGACATCTTTGTTAACTTTCACTTTCGACATATTAACAACAAATAAAGTAATTTCAAACGGGATTTCGATATATTTTACTAAAAATACACTAAAAAAATCGCTTGAGTCAATGCAAACTTTAAATTTAAATAATTTTCTATTTTGAGCTAACCTATTAAAACGGAGTATACCACAGGATTCTACAACCCAAAATTAAGTTTACGTGTCCCGGGGTTCCGATGTGTCATTTGAAAAGTTGAAATTATACTTACAGTGTTATTATTTGATGTATTAAAGAACTCTTTATATTTTGCTTTGGTGACTTTGACGTATGAGTGTTAATATAAAAAGTATACGCAATGGTGAGCTACTTTTGAAGTTACTAAATTTGCAAAATACTGGTGGCGTATGAGCAACAGTAATTTATCTTATAAAATATGTCAGCAATGGCAAAAATTATTGTAAAAGAAGCTGATCTTTGAAAATCTTATTATCCTGTCAGCTACTTTTATGCAAATGCATTTTTTGTAGTCAGATGGCCAAAGTCGCTTTTGACAAAATACTTTTCTGAATTTTGCAACAAACTGCTCTGTGTAGAAATGCTAATGACATGCCATTACTTTTCTCACTAAGAGTAATAACACCAGCTTACTCTCTGCATTTATTTAACGCAGATAATAAGGACGTACTAATAACTAGTTGATTTTCTCATTATTATTTCCGAAAAAATTATACCGTACCCATAAGTGCATATTTGTATAATTATTATAAATATAAAGTAATTATATTAAAATTTATTGAAAATCTGTTTTTAGACTCATGAGTTTTTCAGCTCTAAGTAAGTACATATGTAATTACTTATTTTTGATTTTTTGTGAGCTGGAGAGAAAGGACATTTTGTGCAAGTAAATCATTTATGTTTTTATCTATCAAATATGACATGTCGATAAAGCTCAAATGGTAGTGCGTATGAATGACAACCTGGAGTCCCAGGTTCGAAACGCTTGTGGGCACATTTATTTAAAAAAAAATCAATAAAATAAATATATTTTTTTTTCATTAAATTTATTTATCTTTTTTAATTTATTATTAATTACACTGTGATAGTCGAAAAAATGAACTTCGATGAATCCTTTTCGAACTATTAGGGGGAAGTCCCCTGAGTGCGAAAGTGCATTTGGAAGTGTCAGATTGGCTCCAGTTTTTGAGAAATCGGTATATATCCATTTTTCATGGATATAGCTAAGTCTGCGCTATTTAAAAGAGTTTTATTCGACTGTATTAGTTTTTTTTTTACGGAATGTTTTGACTTTTTTTCAAAATTTCACATAATTTAAATCATTGATGTCAATCAAAAGCCATTTTTAGCCATTTTTTCAGGTTTTTAGGTCGTTTTACCAAAATTTTTCCAGCATAGGCCTCAAGTTAAGCTTCAAAATCAAAATCCTTGTTATTTTCATCTTTCGTCTTGAATTTTTAAGCCCTTTTAGCAGCAAAGTTTCAAATCTGGTGTCTTCTTTTGTCCTTCTTATAAGTTGTTTTAACAACAAAAAAAAAGTTAAAGTTTTACTGGTTTAAATGCTATTTAAAAGTATTTTTATTCAAAAAGAGGTGCAAAATTGAGATTAATTCATTATATTATTAACGATAAATTCAAAGAAATGAAAAATTTAAAAAAAAGTTCAATATTTTGATTTTGAAGCTTAACTTGAGGCCTATGCTGGGAAAATTTTGGTAAGACGACCTAAAAACCTGAAAAAATTAAATTATTGTTTTTCCCTTTTGAAGGTTATCGATGTGGATTATCCAGCGTGCATCCCAAAAAACTGTTGCCATTACCTCATTGGCCACGATTACGTTTAAGGTCAATTGAGGGCAAACGCTAAACCTATCTTCCAGACAGCTTCCTTAAATCGAACTGATCATTTAAAATCGAAACCACATTGTCAAATGAAATGGCTATGGCATCAACAATCTCACACACTTTTAGTCTTCGATCGGCCAACAGCATATCGTGGATTTTTTCGACATTTTCGGGTGTATTGACCTCAATTGGCCGTCCAGACGCTCAGCGTCATTTGTACTTCTGCGACCACAACGAAGGTCATTAAACCACTTTTTTACCATTGAAATCGTTTGTGCAGAGTCCCCATAGTATTTATCAAGTTTTACCTTGGTTTGATTGACAGTTTTTTTTTCGGAAAAAATAATGTCTAATGAGCAGTCATTTCACTTTTTTCCATTTTTAAAAAAATCCACGAGGTTGTATATTTTTAACAGCTGTTAAACGCAAAGTAAATGACGGAACTTGGTCCAAATTTAACAGTGGTCTCTTAACAGGTGGTACTTGATGGGAGCAGTGTTGCATTTCATATAACTACTAGGGAAGTTCAAAAAGTCACGGACTTAAATGAATATTTGTTTCCAAAACTTTAAAACTTTTTAGATTGATTGAAAAATATTTAAAACTTAATTATAAATGAAAAATAAATGAACACAATTTCGGACGATTTATAGATAAATTGAGTTTTCTATTACTCAAAATAAGCAGAACTTGTTCTGAAATAAGAAAAAAAATATATTTTTTTCGAACTCTACAAAAAAGAATCTCTTGACGGAGTTCAGTTTTTGTCATTTGCCAATTTAAATTTATTTATTAAGAAAGGTGTTTCACAAAACTGGAACAGTTGCTCCATTTTTTGCTTGTCTCATATAGGAGAATAAATACTGCAAGTTTCACATTGACACGATACATTTTTTTATAGCTGGTTGGCCTAGAAAGCAACATAAGTATGTAATATAAATTGAAGCTGTATATGGATTGGAAGTTATTTTGGAAGCAAAATATTTAAATTTTGTTAAAAATATTTAAAGTGGGTTAAAGTTTTCAATTGGGTTAAAGTTTATTCTGATTAAAGACATTTAATATAGCTGGCAGATGCGTAATAATATAACGTGAATGACATGTTGAATAATTCACTTATTTAAATACAGTACGACATCGCTTAATGCAACAATTGGAATTTTTAAAGAAAAATTTGCTGATTTTATAAATAATGGCCTATTTATAATTTGGACTCACAAATGATTTCAGAACTTTTTAAGAAAAAGTGGCACACGATATACCAAATATACATATTAAACAATCCCCGGCAAAAAATAATATATAAATATACACGATATATCAAATTCAAAGCAATTTATTTAGCTTTAAGCGCATGGCAAAATTTTTGCACACTATATCTTGGTGAATAATATTTAATAATATTATTATACTGGTATAAACCGCAGGCGCCAGATTTTAATACTTTTAAAATGGTTAATTTTGTTTGTTCCTCAGCAAAAAACAAGCACGTGTCTGCGTACAAATAAATTTCTTTTACTAGATGGATATTTTTGGTTTCATATAGAGGCTCTTTACACAATATTTTTTTTTTATAATATAATAAGGAATTTCAGTGTTATTACTGCCACCAATTGCGGAATTTCAAACTTCACATATACATAAATTGTAAAACAATGGTGGACTGCGAAAGAAGGCTTTCTGGTGCAAAAAACGACTAGACTAAACTACCGTATGTACAAAAAATACATCATAGTTGCGCCAACTCACAAAATGTGGGAAATAGTGGAAATTAGATTACATATGATTTTCTAACAATTGTGAATTGTTGTGGTGTTTGTCTTAGCTATCTTCTGTAATTACAATTAAATGTAAAATCGACCCCGTGTAATTGAAACTAGTTTTAAGCCACAGCAAAAATCGACCTTACTTTAGATCAATTGGTTAGAGCCTCTGTCTAAAGTGTAGTGCGAAGTGCATGTGGCAAAGAAAGCAGGTTCAAGCCACGGTCAGGATTGCATTTAAAAAATAAACATTTCATATAGATGCAATCAAACAATAAAATCCATAACAAATAATTACAGTATTGTCAAAAACGGATTACTGATTAATGTTGTGTTACCAGAAACTGCGCAGTCTAATTCAATAAAAAATTTACAATGTAGTTATGATTTTTAGAAAAGTATGCTTAATCTTCTCTACCACGCCTATCTCAAACAAATATGTGCATATTAATTATAGTATTAATTGCACACTGTCTAAGAAGACGATGAATAAAATTCAAAAATCCCCAATAAAAGACTAAAATTTACATTTCGCAAACGAACGAATTGGTGTCAATTTGTTTTCTTAGTTTTTTGGAAATTAGTATTCGCCATAGTTTTAAGAAAATGAAAAAAAAAATATTTCCAATAAAAATGCGATTTAAAATAGCACTTAAGAAATTTAAAAATTATAGTGGAACGCGAAATAATCTTTTAGGTACAATTAATTAAATTTTAAAATTTATTTCATGTTTTACATTTTACAAACAAACAAATTAGTAAAATAATTTACAATATTTATTTCAAATTATGAACAAGAAAAATATTTATACAATTTTTCTTAGTCTAAACGAGCTTAAGATTATTTATTTATTAATTATTTATTTCCAATATTTCGTCTCCAGATTGGGTGACTTCTTCAGGGAACAATTATTACAATTTTTAAAACGAGCTTAAGATTATTTATTTATTAATTATTTATTTCCAATATTTCGTTTTAAAATTGTAATAATTGTTTCCTGAAGAAGTCACCCAATGTGGAGACGAAATATTGGAAATAATAAATAAATAATCTTAAGCTCGTTTTAACTAAGAAGAATTAAATAAAAGAAGATCAAAGAAAAACTAACATTTAAAAAAAAATAAATAAAAAATGTTTATATATTTCGGGCCATATTTGGGTGTGATTGCTAAACGGTCATGACTTGGTATTGTTACGTATGTAATGTAAGAAGAAGCGCAGGTTTGATTCTTACAGCAGCAGGTTGTTGAATAACTTTATCATTGTTGAAAAACGTTATCATATAGAGACAATCTGACAATTATACTATTTAAATGGCAAATCACTGATGATGCCAATCCATAAAAAGAGGCAGAAACTAGTCTCGTCTGATTTAAAAATTAATAGTGTTTATAATTTTTAGAGAAAAACGTTTATTCTTCTTCTAAGCCTCAACATTTCTAAATTAAATTTGTCAAAGGCATGTTAATTTAAAATTAATTGCGACTGTCTATATGACGTTAAAATAACACTGTATTGAAATACAATTAATTAGGTTTAAAATTGAAATCACGATTTACATTCTATAAAATAAATTGGTAAAAAAATTTCAAATTTTTTCTTTTTAATCAAAAAAAAAAAAAATAATAATGAACATTTTTAAGAATCATTTATAGTAATTAAATGTGCTAAAGTCCCAAAACTTATTTAACAAATTGTGAAAAGCAATCTGATGTAGGCGTGTCCCTATCCGGATTTCATTCTTGCCCAAGGAAATATTCAGGGGACTTTGTTATTAGAATTTCTAGAGATATTTGTTATGTTAAATCACAAACTCAATGAGAATTTCTTGTCCTCGTCTAGGAGCGAGATTCAAAATTTAAAATATCAAAGAAAAAACAAAAACAACAACAAAAAATTGTCACAATTGGCTTTGTCATCTTCCAAATACTACTCTGTTTTTTTGACAGACCTAGCAATGTAGTGACGTTTATTCAAGTAAATCAACAATAGAAAATCATATGTTTTCTATTAGTGTCAGTTACATTTAAATTTGCACAAGCACCTGCATATTTGTTATTTAAATTTATTTTTTTAATCGGGATAAACATTAATTGCATTTATAGTAATTAAATGTGCTAAAGTCCCAAAACTTATTTAACAATTGTGAAAATATTGGTAATAAAAATAAAATTAAAACAGTACACTTAAAAATTTTCAAAATAATAGCGGAATGAGAAAAATTTATTACTAGTACAACTAATTAATATTAACCCTCTAACTGGCAACGATGATTTGCCACGAAATTCATACCATGTGCTCCACTCGAAAAACAAATAATAAGTTCTTCAACAAAATTGTTTATCGTTGCCTAATTTAGGCGATATGAGCCAAAATATTTTAGGGTACATTTTGAAAACTAGAGCATATAAAAGAGAAGTTTTGGACAAAAATTATTTCTCTTACCAAGATATAAACACACTCGAAAAACTGTTTTTTTCTGCCTCTATTTATGAAGATAACGCTATTTGCTCTTTTTGGAAAAAGCGAAATTAGGCGAAAAAGTATCTAAACTTTAATTTATATTCTTCAAACTTCAACGCTTTGCTATTAATACTTAATGTTTTCTTTCAGCAAAATTTCACAAAAATCCGTCTATTACACTTAGGAAATTATGTTGGTAAAGACGACAGCAATTGTAGTCAAAAACAAATGAAATTTCATTTAAATTAAGGACGACTTACATTGCATTAAATTCAACTAACATTGTCATTTGTTTTTTAATGTTCCAAAAATGACTGACATTGTAGTAAAAATGAACCACATGGTAGTAAAAAATAAACAAATATTTATTTATTTTTATTTTTTTAAATAACAAAAAACGACTGTTAAACAATGAATGTAAAATCATAAAACAGTCATTTGATGTGAGTTGTTTTTTTAAATGAACTACAAGGTTAGTTAAAAATTGTATTTGTTCTACAAATGACTTACATTTACATTAAAAATAATGAAACTGTATTACAACCCAAACAACTACATATTTTTAAAGCAAAAGTTCCCTGAGTGTAGTTTATAAGTTAAGACGATGTTCTTTAGAGGAATTCTGATAAAATCCTGGGAGTCCTTGGACTAAAGTAAGGACATATTATTAAAGATAAAGCTTAAATCTTACTTATATTTATTATAAAGAGTTTTTTTTGGATTTTTGAAACTATTTTTTTTCAAAAATAATTAATTTTTGAAATTTTACGAAATTTTCATTTTGCAGCTTTCTCGCTTCCAAACCGTGGACAGCACTCGAAAAATTTCTTCGCAAAATATTTAGCAAATTTAGTTTTCTATCAGAATATATTAAGTAGAATATACTAAGTATAAAACACTCATTTGACGCATTTGTATTACATTTTCTGAAGGCTACCTTAACTGTTAGAGGGTTAAAACTTAATCCACGATTTACATTTTGCAAACAAATAATTTAATAAAACAAGTTTTGGAAGGTTTTTATGCATTTGTTTTTTTTTTTTTTGCAAAAATATGAAATTTTGAAAAAAAGTTTTACCAAAAAAAAAATAACTCAAACGGTATGATTTTTACGTTTTTGAAACCAACATTCCACAATTGTAACTGTATTAATATTGCTAGAATTAAAACAACAGATAGAAAATAAAAAACGTTTTAAAATGGTTTATTTTGCAAAAACATTTTTTTTTCAATATAATTTGTTTTTAAGCGTCGAGATTTTTTTTGTAAAAATATTTTTTGATTTTCAACTTGAGGGATATTTTTAATTGAAAGTATTTCTTTGATATTTGCTTAAAGCAAAATATAAAACGTTTTCCGGTGCTTGGTAAATATCTATCTGTGTTTATTTTTTGTAGTCACACTTCAAATTCTAGTAAACAAATATGAAATCCGAAGCGTTGTTGATTTTTTGAAAAGTGCCATTGACCTTTTGCAACCAAAACACCGTTTTTGTGCAACTTTTGTGGTTGTAATATTTAGTTTATTCCTTAAATTTTCTGCAGTTCTTAACCGAATGTCTTCAGAATTGGAAATATTTCTGAAAACATATATATAAAACCATTTTGTAATTGCATCTGGGGCGTTGCTATGATTGTTTACTTTAGTCCAGACTTTAAGAGAGCCATTCTTTACAAATGATTGTTTTTTTTTTGTATCAGTTTTGCCCAATTTATTCAAAAGTTATAATTGAAAGCGTTACATTAAAAAGCTCCAGAAATGCCTCCTAAAAAGGTCGAAATAAATTTAAGTTTAATTAAATTTAATTTAAATAAAATTTAGTAAAATTTTTCTTTCATTATATAGAAATTACGTTTTACAAGAGTAGTTTTTTTTTTGGCTAATTTATAAGCGAGTTCGTGTTTTTTTGGGTACTCAAAACCAAATTTTTAACATTAATATATATTGTTTTGCACGATAATATTCTAAAAATGTCTAGAACTACCTGAATTAGCTTTTACCAACCGGATTTTTAATTTTAACCTAAAGTAATGAACATAAAAAAAAGAAAGTTGAAATTCCCACAGCAAAGCCGTGCTAAAGAACATTAAAACTTTCAAATTTAAAAAAACCTTAACTATTTCCTCTTTTCTAAGTGGTGGTAATCGAGAAGTTGAGTTTAGCGAGGTAGCACTGTACTCGTGTTTAGTGATTTATTCAATTATAGTGTATATTTGTTAAAACACAAAATAAATTGTTGGGTGTAACTATTTATTTTCTTTAATTTAACGGTCATAAACTATTTATACTATTTATAATTTAACCACTTATCACATTAATAACATAATAAACATTACCCAAAAGCAAGGTTGGCAACAGTAACCCATAGTAATCAGTAATCGGTTTGAGTGAATATCGGCATTTTAAAAAGACGAGTGCCGCAATATAAAAGTGCTGCTGTCAGAGACGATTTAAAACATGTTAAGGAGTGATGGAATCGTCTGGAAACTTGGTAATCGGGGTTGCTTTCTAAAAATTTACGCTTATTGGCTACGCGGCCAAGGATACTCTCAAATAAAAAAAATAGTAAAACTTTTTATATTCCAATTAATAGTTTTTTTTTTCCAAATTTTTGGTACAAAGTCATATTTTAGCGAACATTTTTGCTACTCTATATATAAAAGTGAAAATTTTTAAGTGACACTTCTTTTTTAGTTGCCAATAGCATGTCAGAGATTTTTAGATTTTTCAGATTTTTTCGTTCTATTTTAAAGTAACTATCCGACGAACAAGCTTTATATATAGTCATATATAGCTTGATATAATTATATATAATTGTATATGTGGCCACATGTAATGATATATATTTACATCTCATACTTATTTTTACGAAAGTTTCTTATATAACTATTTATGGATTTTGTTTATCAGTTTAATCGCTTCTCGGTATTTCCGCATAAAAAGTGATGACAACGACCTCTTGCGAATAAAAATACTATAGCTTTTGCTGTTTTCTTTGCATTAAGTAATAAAAAGAAAATCAGACGATTTTAGTTTAGATTATTCGCCTTTATAGATTCTTTTTTAAACGATTTTTAGAATAACTACTATTTTTACGGCCGAATAACCAAAGATATGAATATTTTGAAAAAATTGCAATTAAAAGAAAATTAGTGGCCCGATTGAAAAATAAGCAGCAAGGCAAATAAATATCAAATTATTCTAATCGCGTGTTTGCTTTGACGAGAAAATAATTCAGGTAGATTTTTTAGTATTTCTAAATTCATTATGGCCTCTACTATTTATAGGCCCGCAACTGTATATACCTAATTAAGTGATCAATTTTTAAAGAAGAAAATTAATTTATGTGACTATCGTTCTAATTACAAAGATTTATAGAGTGTTAATTGTTGTCCCTTCAAAAATATGTGTCTTGACAGCATGATTTTTATGGTTGTCAAAACTATTATTTGCTGCTAATCTTTTGTATTAGTTGCTAATCTTTCGTAATATTATTGCTAGTCTTTTGTAATATTGTGATTGGGTTACCCTGTTGTATTACAGGGTGTACTTAGAGTTTGTCAAATTTGACTACCTCGTGTATAAAAAATCAATTAATTGTATTAAAAATTGATCAATATTGTATACCTTCTCAAAAAGCCTTAAAAGGGTTTTGTTGTCATACCAAATGTAATTTTCAAAGCTTCAATTGCTAAATATTGAATTTAATGCATATAATTCTTATTTAGTTATAGATTTATGTAGACAAATGCTTTCAGAAATTTGTTTTGTCTTTCTTTTGAAACGTAGGTACTATTCGAGAAAAAGTGGATTTTTTCAATTTTTTTTTGTTTTTTGCATTAATAAGCATTTTTGTTCGAATTAGAGTTTTTTATTTAAATAATTTTTAATTTATTTTTAAATTTTTTATTTTGTTTTGTTGTTAAACAAGTTTTAACTTCTAAAATTACATTATTAATTTTTTTACAACGCTGTAGATTAAATAAATATTCAAATTTAAACTACTGAAACTAAATTATGTAGCTTAATAAAGGTACAAACTAAATGAGAATTCATAAAAATCTTATTAAAATTATTCGAAATATTTATTAATTATACATAAACCAACAGCAATATATCGATAATATATTGTTTTTTTTTATAAAATGATGAATGAATTTTGGGCGGTAGTATAAAAAAATGTCAGGCACGTTGCGAATTTGAGCAATTATTTAATTAAACCAATTAGTTTTTAATTGCAAGTTTTAATTGAACAAATTTGAGTAATATTTTTTTTCTGTGTGTTAATACGAATTAATTTTGTTAGTCCCTCGGAGTTTTTATTAGCCGGGTTTTATTGTATGTCGATTTATAATAAGGAATTATTATAATTTTAAAAACGGTTAATTGCCTTCAATTTTTTTTTTTTTTAATTTTAATTTGAAAAATAATTGAATAAACTCCAGATCGATTCCTCTTGACGGTTTTTAAAAAATATTTATTTAATATCCTTAACAAAAACATAAAAACTGTAATTATCTGAAAAGAAAATGAAAATTATTCAAGTTTGAGGCCATACTCTAATTTATTTATTAGAATATTGTCCTAACAAATAATCTATAGAGTTTTTGTTTTCAAATTTATTAATTGACCACTTTCAGGAATGTGTTGATAGTTCTATTTCGGAAATTTTCTAGGTTCCCATCATCAGAACACGTTTTGAAAGAAGTGACAATCCCATGCAAACATCAAACATTCATATAACCTAGTTATCCCACTAAATGAGAACTTGTTCGTTATGTACAAGCTCTACCTTTGGTAGATATAAAATACACGCTTATTGTTTATATTCTCCTTTTAATTTTTACACTTGTTCTGTTTTATTTAAAAACAAGATGTAAAGAAGAAGTAAACTAAGACCGTACTTTGTCTTTTTTACAAGTTTAATATAATTTTTATTAAAAATAAACATTATGTTTTTTCGACCTTTAATTGTGCACTGAAAACTGAAATTCCCGAAGTATATCCACGAGGGCTTATCAACAAGTCCGTGACTTTTTGAATGAAGCACAGTTTTTTTGCAAAAAAAAAATATTTTTCAACATAATCTCCTTCTAGCTCAATACGATTTTCAAAATTTTGTATCATTTAAAAAAATAGGATTTTTCGAGGTTCACAAAATAGGCATTTGTTTGATCAATAATTTCATCTTTAGGTTTGGAAATAGGAAATAGTCAGTGGGGGCTAAATCCGGAGAATATGGCGGATGAGGTACCAATTCGTAGCCCAATTCTTAGTATTTTGCCATTGAGACTGCACACGTGTGCATTCGTGCATTATCTTGATGAAAAAGAACTTTTTTCTTGGCCATATGGGGTCGTTTTTTTTAAAATCCTTGTTAAATGGGTCCAATAAGTTGGCATAATATTCGCCGTTTATTGTTTTTCCCTTTTGAGGGATTTTTTCGACATTTTCGGGTGTATTGACATCAATTGGCCGTCCAGAACGTTCAGCGTCATTTGTAATTGTGCGACCACAACGAAAGTCAGTAAACCACTTTACCATTGAAATCGGTGGTGCATAGTCCCCATAGTATTTATCAAGCTTTTCCTTGGTTTGGTTGGCGTTTTTTTTCGCAAAAAATGACCACTCGAAATTCACTTTTTTCCATTTTTAATAAAATCCACGAGGTTGTATGTTTTGAACAGCTGTTAAACGCAAAGTAAATGACTGAACTTGCTCAAAATTTGACAGTAGTCTATTATCAGGTGGTACTTGATGGTAGAAGTGTTGCATATCATATAACTACGAGGGAAGTTGGAAAAGTCACGAACTTATTGATCCGCCCTCTTATCAACTCATTCCTGAAAGTGGTCAGCTAATGAATTTGAAAACTAAAACTCTGTAGATTCTTTGCTAGGACAATATCCTAATATAGAAATATAGAGTATGGCCTCGAACTTGAATAGTTTTCATTTTAATTGCACAATTAAAGGTCAAAAAAACATAATTTTTATTATTAATTATATATGAACATAAGAAAAATTGCCAGGAGGAATCAAACAATTTAGGTAGTTATTTTTCAAATTTAAACTTTTTCAAATGCATTATAATCTGTTTGCTGAATGAAAATTTTCTCAAAAAAATATCAATTTACACCACTGTCCAAGGGGTGATAGGGGTGGTACTTGGTATGGAGGCATCAATAACACCCATTTTTATCATTAAATAATTCTCACGTTGTTCTAAAACCGTGACTACAGTTTCACGTTGATATATCGACTGGCAGTATTTTCGGCCACCAACCCCATACAAGTCACACAAGTGTGCTCTGGTGGCAACAAAAATACTACCAAAGCGCTGATAAGCTAGTAACAATTTCAGTGTATGAATAAATATATTTTTGAAATCGAGAATTTTGTTACTAGTATCGACAGTGGTTATCAATTTGGAAAAGGGGGTTTAATCCGGTTACAATATTATTGAAAATTTGGTTGCCAACCTTTACCAAAACAAACTATAAATACTGTCTACATAAAATTAATACAAATCAAACACAATCAAATAAAAGAAGCCATTAAACTGACTAAAACAAACAACGCTCTCAAAATTCATACAAAAATTATGAATGAAATTAAAGAAACCGCAACAATCAAACAATGCGATCGAATCTGGGCAGCTCGTATACTACTCAAAATAATGAAAATTATGGGATTATGGCAATGGAAGAGTTACAAAACAAATACTGACGTAAGAGAATTTCAAGGATACTATCATATATTGGAATCTATGCAAAGGATAGTGGTGCATATACCATTTACATATATTTATATTACCTTGATGTGGTTAGAAGTTTGGACATCTGCTAACTTGGAAAAAGCCAGTGATGTTTTATACATGTCTTTTACTGAAGCTGCACTAATAGTGAAAATCTTAAATATTTGGCGTCATTCCGACCAGGCGTGGCAGTTTATAAATGAATTAGCTTATAGCAAAAGATATGAATTGCTTAATTTAGAAGAAGTTGAGTACTGGCAAATGAAGCAAAAACAATTTCGTTATATCGTTTTTATATTTATGAGTGGTAGTATTTTAACACTTGTTGGTGCCGCCATCGGTGTATTATTTGCCAAAGAATATCAACTACCATTTGTCTATTGGGTACCATTTGAATATAGAATAAATATTATATATTATTGGATTGCCTATATTTATAGTATGTTGGGCATATCAGTGACAGCAACGTCCAATGTTTGTGTCGATATGATGGGTTGTTATATGCTCTTTCACATAAGTTTATTATACAAAGTCCTAGGTTTACGTTTAGTACGCCTAAATGGTATAAAAACTAATGATTTTGTCAAAGAACTTAGAAGTATTTTCAAATTTCATAGAAATATAAGAAGGTAAGTTAAAAAAAAAAAAACCCTATTAATTTTTATGTTTTTAATTCCTTATTACTACCTTTTTTAGAATGTCTAAAGATTGCGAACGTATAGTATCAACATATGTTTTTTCACAAATAATATTAAGTGCCTTAATTTTATGTTTCAGCGGTTATCGTATACAAAAGGTATTAAATTGCTTTTCTTTATATTTTCTATATATCCATATCGCACACTTAGTTCAAAAGTGACTCAACTCAAAATATTAATTTTTTGGGTTTATGTGTTTAAATTTTTTGGACACACATAACTTATGTAGCCCATAACACATCACACATATTCAGTTTTTAAAAAAATAGAGAAAAATTAAAAAATAATAATAATTTCGAACGTTGTTATCAACTTTCTCTGATTGAAAAAGCATTCTGGTTGTCCTCTTTCACACCTTTGCAATAAAATAAAAATAATGAAATTTTTAGAAGCATTTTTAAAACTTTTTCCTCTTAAAATATTTTTAAATATGCATGCATCGAAAATTTAATAGTTTTTATATAAAATTAAATTTCGCTTTTTCTGTGAACCAAATGTCATCTAATTTTTTAGATCTTTTGATAAAAAACCTTTCAATTATTTCCATATAAAAATTAAATCTTTTGTATAATTTTTAATTTTGATATATTCAACAGAGTTTAAAACACACATTACGTCCTTTATACAAAAAAGTGTTTTCTTCAAAAATTGCAACTGCAGATAGATAAACATAAATAAATCAAATTTTTATTTTGTTAAAAGTGCACGCAGAAAAAGTACACTTTTGCATATGTTTGCAGCCAATGAGTTATATGAAAATGAAAATTATGCAAGTTCGAGGCCATACTCTGTATTTCTTTATTAGGATCTACAGAGTTTTTTGTTTTTAAATTTATTAATTGACCACTTTCAGGAATGTGTTGATAGATCTATTTCGGGAATTTTCTGTGTTGCCATCATCAGAATACATTTTGAAAGAAGTGATAATCCCATGCAAACCATTAAACATTCATATAAACTAGTTTTCTCACTAAATGAGAACTAATATATGAGCTCGAAGTTAAAGATTATCACCATTGATCAAAAAATAAATTGAAAACTTGTTGTTTGTGTATAAGGTCTACCTTCGTAGATATTCAATACACGTTGGTTTGGTTTGGTTTTTTTTTTATTTTTGTACACTTTGTTTTGTTTAAAAACTAAATATATTCATGTTGCTGCTCGATTTGTATGGTCGAAATTAAATGTTTTGTTTGTGCAACAAAAAAAAAACCCACTAAAAAGTAAAAAATTTTCACCGCCTTCTCTGAAAATGAGCCACTCTGCGGAGGCAAAATACTGAATTCATTGCTTAATTACGGACTTTTTTTCCAATTGTCCGAATACCGACAAAAAGCATTTTATGATCGTAGTCTTCGGTCGAAATGTAGAAATAATATATAAGTTTTGTTTTTATTTTGTAAATCGAGAAAAGTAGACGGTATTGGAGACACAGTAGAAGAAAAATTTAGTTTTATTTAAAACATTGTAAGTTTTCGATTGATGTATGATTTGCAGGGAGGAAACCATTTCCAAAATGCATCCTAAAATGTATTTTGCATAAAAAATTAATTTTTTTGTGCATAAATGCAAAAGAAAATCTAATAAATCCGACAACAACTTTCGAATTTATGGCTCCTTGAAGTTATATACTTTTGGAATTTTTGTAATTTTCTTAAAAAATTTAAACCGTAAAAAATTGCGAGTTTTAGAAAATTTTAAAAAATTAATATGAAGATGAGAACATATCGCTCATTTACTTCAAGACCATCGTAAGTCAAAAAATTAGATTTTTGAGTTAATGATGTAGATTTATCAGTTATATCATGCTTCATATTGTATAAAAATTTCATATTAATGTCAAGTATACTTTTCGAGATAGAGGATAATATATTTTATTTTTTCTTTAAAGTGGGTGTAAAGAGTATATATTTCATAGAGAAACTGTGCTAGTCATGGGTCTCTCGATAATTAGCCAATTCGCCCACAATTCTCAATTAGAGA
The DNA here is from genome assembly GCA_021234595.1 of Delia radicum. Taxonomy (NCBI): domain Eukaryota; kingdom Metazoa; phylum Arthropoda; class Insecta; order Diptera; family Anthomyiidae; genus Delia; species Delia radicum. The sequence goes on along the minus strand of CM037851.1, from coordinate 273,570,181 downwards.
AAAATACATTAAAACCCCCCTATTTATAAAAAACGTGACCAAATAAATAGAGAAAGGGTCGAGCTAGGCAGATATGGATTGAATGAAAACTTTAAACTCGTTTTCTGCAAAATCGTGTTTTTTGAGTTATGTCACTCTTGCAGGAAATGAGCTATATGTTTTTAATATTAAGAAACTCGAAATTTATGAGGGCAAAAAATTTCAATTTTTTCTTGATCTGTCAAAGAATGCATGATATTTAACTTAACTCTTTTTATTTTAGATGAATATTTTTCAAAATCCTGGCCAATTCTTTTCTATGCTACAATTTTTGTATGTTATGGTTTTGGAAATTTTTTTACCCTGTTATTTTGGCAATGAAATAATTTTAAATTCTTCGGAGTTATGCACCCAAATTTACAGCTCAGATTGGTTAAAGTTTTCCATAGCCAATCGTAAACTTATGAATTTGTATATGGAGTTTTTAAAACATTCGGAAAAAATTAAGGCCATTAATTACTTTGATGTTGGTCTACCAGTATTTACCAAGGTTTGTATATGTATTTGTTCTAAAAATTTGTAATATTTTATAATTTTCCCTATTGTAATTACTTTACTTTGCAGGTTATTAATAATGCTTATGCCGTTTTTGCTCTTTTAATGAATGTGGAAAAATAATTCTAAAATTGCAATATTTATGAATAAAAATGCATTTTTTATAAAATGCTCATCAATGGTGTAGCTATTTTAAGAAATTTTAAGTAAAGGCACGTGAAAATCTTTATGCATCTGCGTTACATTATTTTATAGCAATTTTGAAAAAAATTCCAAAGAAAATTTAAAAAATTAAAAATTTATCGCAATTTATGCCATTTTAAAAATGCCTGTATCCTTTACTCGATCTGGAAATAATTTCCCACAAAGTATGATAATAATATCATATTATGGAAAAATTCCTTCCCAATCGAATAAAGGATACGAACATTCACAAGATTTTAAGTATTTTCTAGCTATTTATTCGATTAACCGTTACGCGATTAATCCATGGATTTTTGACAAATATTTGTACGAGTAATTTAAAATAGCCAATTTCGATTAACGAATAACTCGATAATTTTGTTCGATTAATCGAGTAAATCAAGTAATTCGAAAAAAGTTTTTTTTTTTAAATTATACAATTTTTTTGCTCAGAAAATAGTTCTTACTAAATATTACGGCTATACACTTACAGAAAAAAATAGCACAAAATATTGCTAAAACCACTGAAAATTAGTTCAAAATGATAAACTAGCAAATAATGATGAAATTAACAAAAAATGTTTTGCTAAATATTAGTAAGAGAATAAATGATAAAATAAATCTTTTTTTTTTTTTTTTTTTTTTTTTTTATTTAAATTTATTTTCATCGGGATAAACATTAATTGCATTTATAGTAATTAAATGTGCTAAAGTCCCAAAACTTATTTAACAAATTGTGAAAAGCAATCTGATGTAGGCGTGTCCCTATCCGGATTTCATTCCTGCCTAAGGCAATCTTCAGGGGACTTTGTTATTAGAATTTCTAGAGATATTTGTTATGTTAAATCACAAACTCAATGAGAATTTCTTGTCCTCGTCTAGGAGCGAGATTCAAAATTTAAAATATCAAAGAAAAAACACAAACATCAACAAAAAATTGTCACAATTGGCTTTGTCATCTTCCAAATACTACTCTGTTTTTTTGACAGACCTAGCAATGTAGTGACGTTTATTCAAGTAAATCAACAATAGAAAATCATATGTTTTCTATTAGTGTCAGTTACATTTAAATTTGTACAAGCACCTGCATATTTGTTATTTAAATTTATTTTCATCGGGATAAACATTAAATCTGTTAAGTCAACAAAATGTTATGTATATTTGACCTTAATTTTATTTAATTGAAAATCTCAAATTATTTGGCTAAAATAAATAAAATAAAATTTTCGAACAATTTGCCCTGCGGGAAATGGACCAGTCACTGGTATGGTCATGTGACTAGAACTTTGTGTGTATGAACCTGTCCTAGTTTCGGTTCTGTTATATGAAAGTGACCGGTACTTTTAACATGGGCTTGTCATAGGCGGTGACAATTTGCTACCTGTGGAGCACTGCGTGACTTATCGATAAACTTGACCAAGGTAACCTATCACCATACAAACGGAAATGAATATACTACGGGACAAGTTAGAAGTAGGTAATGTCAAAGTATGACCATTTTAGGATTTATGTGATATGCAACAGAACCAGCGGGAAAAAATTATCACGTGACTGGTGTAGGTGTACGTATCTTAGAACTGGAGAACAATTTTTGAAAGAAAACTAGTCACATATTAAGCTCAATGTGTTCTGTAACAGGGGTAGTTTGACTGAAATAGTTTTGAGACGTACCACTGCACTGGTCTAAGTGGTACACGTCGCCGGGCATGCGAAAAGTAATTAGCAAGTAACCTGTCAGTTTTTATTCAGCGTATGTCATATTATGCACGAGTTGCTAAATAGCCCGTCCGGAACCAATCACTGCACTTTTCCAAAACAGTGTGTCTTACCCCCCTGTTGAAAAAAAACCTTAAAAAAGGCACATCAAAAATCAATTTTATAATTAGCTTATTTTGTCTATACCCAACAAAAAACTAAGTTTAAGATCGCGACGTTTGGCGAGAAATCACCATATCTGGCAGCCCTTGTCACAGTTCTGTGTTCAGTTCTTTTAAATCAGTGGAATGTTGCGTCTTCATTTCTACTGTCACATAGTCGGTACAGATAAAATTCCTTCAGTGTTATGGCTGCTGTGTAGCGGTCAAGGGACTGAATCCTTTGGCACTAATTGCCATGTTTTCATCCACTGCTAACGGTTTTGAACCAGTTCAATGACCAGTAATAACTTCAACTGCAACGGCCCTAGTTTTTTCAGTACACTTTGATGTTATGTTACTTTTTCTCCAGTTACATGATATATCTGATAGCAACCAGTGAATGTTTTGTCACCATAACTATAGTCACGTGATTGGTCATTTCACCAAAATTAACACTTTTTGGTGCACAACAATTTTGTGCCCCCAAATCATATATCACAGATTTGTCACTTTGGATCAATCGACCCTTCGTTTCCCGCAGGGTGCATACTGACCCTTCTTTTAAAAAATTCAATTTGGATTGTGTCATAAAATAAAGAGTTGTTATTATAATAAAATCTAAAAATAAAATTGCTAATTTTCCGATCAAAATTTGTTGAATTTTTTTTAAGTTAAATTGTGTTACCAAAAAAGTAACCCTTTTTTTTGTCTTTAATTTTATTTGCGATTTTTTTAACTTTTTTTAAATATCAACTAAGAAAATCTAAAAATTTGTGAAACTGAACACGGAGATCTTCATGTGTGTAGAAAAAATTAATCAAATTTGTAGACCCGTGGTCAATTCCAAGTAAAAATAAACTCTTTATATGCAGCTTTGGTGACTTTGACGTATGAGTGTTAATATAATAAGTATACGCAATGGTGGGCTACTGTTGTAGTTACTAAATTTGCAAAATATAATGTAGGTGACGTATGAGTAACAGCAATTTAGCTTATAAAATATGTCAGCAATGGCAAAAAATGTTGTAAAAGAAGCTGATCTTTGAAAATTGTATCACCAGATCAGCTACTTTCATGCAAATGCATTTTTGCAGTCAGAAGACCAAAGTCGATTTTGAGAAAATAATTTGCCGAATCGGAGAATTTGCAACAAACTATCATGAGTAGAAAGGGTAATGACATCTCATGACTTTTCTCACTACCAGTAATGACGCCAGTTTACACAGATAATAAGGACTTACTAATAACTATTTTAGTGCAAAAAATAATGTAGTACCCTTATTTTTATTATTATTGTAAATATAAAGTAATGATCTCAAAAATTTTTTAAATCTGTTTTTAGACTCATTATTTTTTCAACTCTACTAAGTACATATATAACTACTTATTTTTGATTTTTTTTTTTTTTGTAAGCTGGAAAGTAATGACATTTTGTGCAAGCAAGTCATTTATGTTTTTATCTGTCAAGTTTAAAATGTCGAGATAGCTCAGAAGATAGAGCGCTTGACTAACAACCTGGCATCCCAAGCACATTTTATCAACCCTTTCACTACCCTTTTACACTGCAGTGTACACATTTTTAAAAATATATACAAAATGTGATAATGCAATAGGACTTTACATATTTATTTTAATATGTTCATTAGGATATTGTTCATCGAAAAACATTATATGCATATAAGGCGGGACATGACATTGGCCGTTTTTTCAAATCGACTTCTTTTATCATTTTGTGTTTTAGAAAATATTCTTAAGATTCTAAGAAAAAAAAATTTCATGGAAAAATTCCTACGGGTTCAAACGTTAGAGCCGGATTAGTGAGAGCGCATTTTTAATTTTTAAACTTTTTTTTTCTTTGTTCACAAACTTTGAACGCGTTTATCTCGAAACCATGTTTTTCGTACTGGTTGCGGTACTAGCGGGTTCATTTTTTGACGATTTTTTTTTTTTTTTGTATTTTTTTTAAACTAAAAACTAAAAAAAAAATAGAAAAAGCTCGTTTCATACGATAACCAATTTTGTTAAGATTTAAAAAAGTACTTTTTTTTCCAGATCGACAATTTTTGCGACTCCCAGCGATGCAACCACGAGGCCCCGTTTTTTTCTCTGCCGCCAGTTTGGAGCTCTATAAAACCAGGTTGGAGTGAAAAATATATTTTTTTTAATTGTTTTTCTTGTAATTTGTTCAATTCTCTACAATAATAAAAATTTTGGAAAAATGTTTGTTTTTGACTAAGTTATGAATTTTTAAAAAAAGATCTGTTTTTTCTGCCGCGAATGTAATGTCCCCCCATAATGTTCATCAGGGAAATATAGTCGCGCTATTAGAGCTAATTAACAAATTTCAATTTTTTAATCAGATAAGAGTGGAGTTTTGAGTATTTCCTAAACCACTAAATCTAGAATCACGAAATTTCGCAAGTAGCTTCATCTAATAACCAGAACAAAATCACACAGAGCATTTTTATATAGTCGAATGTTTAAGCGCGGTCTGAGAATTTTCAAAATCGATGTTCAGACCCATTTTGTGTTGGGTGAACTTTTTTTCTTCTAATCTAAAGACCATTAATAAGAATCTGAAGTCCAAATAGAAATATATGCACAAACAAAAAGTCGGTAGTAAAAGGGTAAAAAAAATGTTTCTATAAAAAAAATATTTTTTTTTTATTTAATTTAGTTTTTTTTTGAAAATTTACTTTTATACACAATATTTTTGCCCATTTTAGTTAGCATAGTAACCACACAGAGACGGAGGAGATTAGAAAAATAAACAAAAATCTAAAAATAGAATATTTGTGTTCGTTAGTGTTGGTCACTTCTGAGTACAATATACAATAACAGAAAAGCTAATAGGAAAGAATAACTGCAATTTAGCTGCATTACATCCGAGGCCCGACTAGGGTGTGATCGATAATCGGTCATGACTCGGTATTGTTACGTTTGTAATGTAAGAAGAGGCGCAGGTTTGATTCTTACAGCCGGCAGGTTGGTGAAAAATGTTATCATATATTGTAGAAATTATCTGACAATTATAAGTCACACATAATAATACAATTTAAATGGAAAATCACACTCAGACTAGACTAGTTTCTGCCTTTTTATCGCCTGTCCATAAATGGTCTTGTCTGATTTAAAAATTAATAGTGTTTATAATTTTTAGAGAAAAATACGTTTATTCTATAACCTCAACCTTTCTAAGGATATTTTTTAATTTTTCTTAACGTGTTTAGTAAAGATATGTAATTACTTTGCGCGACATTCTCATATAAATTTAAAAAGATTGGTAATGACAATTGTAAGTACTTGCCATTACCAAATATGTTCTTATATAACCAAAAAACTTCTCTACACTGGTTAAATAATGTACACATTATAAAGTTTACGACATCATAGTTTTCATTAAGTTCAACGGTTCATGACTTGCAACGGTTTTAACCAAATTTTCACAAAGATGTATCCATTAAAGTTGACCACTGTGTATAGAATGATTTTTAAAACCTAATTCATTTGTATATGAATTTAAAGCAATTTTTATTACGAATCTATATAAATAATTAAAAAAAAAAACAAAAACCCAGTTAGAAAAAAGAAATGTCCAACCAAACCCAAATGCAACATGACAATAATTAAACTACCAACAGAAAAACACCATCTTTTGGCCAAACATTTTCTAAATCATTATAAACCTCATACAGCAGCCAAAAGCTATAATTAAGCAACTTTCATGCTGTACCTGGGTATTAAGCAAACTGCATGTGAGTATTTAATTTCTAAAATCGCTACGAATGTTAACAACGACATGTGGCTTAAATGAGAGACTGATGTTCGTTCATAGGTAGTGGAAATATAAATGAAGTAAAATGTATGACTACTAGGTGCGAAGTAGTGAATAAAAGCCATGCGGATGAAAAGAAACGCCTTTAACAATGCAAAAAATACAACAACAGAGAATGCAGGAAAACGACAAAGTACACTGAAAAAAATTTAGTAAGCGAAAATATAAAAAAAAAAACATTGTTTAGTTACTTTTAACCATTTGCCATTTTTTGATGTGAAGGAAACACATTTTTTTGACAGAAGTATTTAACAAAAGTATTCCGATAAGAAACATTTTTTGCGCATTAGAATCTTTTGGCAATTCCACGAAAAAATCAATACGCTGTTAAAAATCAACATACATGATCGGACATGCTTCATATATGTGCACATGCAACCATACACGATTCATATGTGTTCATAAATGATTTATATATGTTCGTATGAGGGATCATATGTGTTCACGTTTCTGCATGAATGAAAATTGAGGTAATATTTACATGTATGATCGCGTATGTACCAACTATGAGTGTATATGAATGCTATATGGTGGTGTATGGACATGTATGAGCTCGATTGACATCATATATGAGTTCATGAAAGAATGTTCATAAATGGAAGCATATATTTTGATTTTGAAGAGCAATTTTTTATATATGAGGAATTTCTGTACTAAAATTGGTGGTGAGTTTTTGGTAGTAGTTTGCTTAAATTGCCCATCCCGGTTAGAAATTAATATATATGCATGCATTTATAAACATATATGAAACAATTCGTGAACATCATGTCCATATAAAACCATATAGGATTCACATATGTTCATAAGAGTTCATATGTGATCATATATATAAATATTGCTTCAATTTTCATTAATGTACACATAAGTCCATGTATGGAAATGTATAGACATTTATGATTTTTTATGATAGGATAATAGGATTCATAGAGAGTATATGGGAAACTTCAATAAATTTTCAAAGTGTCGTAAATTCAAATATTTTCAAAAAAATTGTTTGCATGGCTTGAATAAACTTTTGTGTGTATATCAGGAGATGTTTAGCATACACTGCGTTGCAAAACTATAATTACACATTAATTTTACTAAATTTTGTAGCCCGGCTAAAAATTAACATATAGGCATCCATTTATGAACATGTATGAATTCATTCATGCTCATATATGAAATGATTCGAAGTCGTACATGTTCATACACCCCCATATAGGATTCATATGCATTCATAAGAGTTCATTCGTTAATCCACATATGTATGGAAATGTATAGACATGTATGATTTTATATGTAAATATAACCTCAGTTTCCGTTAATGCACACAGATGACTATATATTATTTCTTATATGAACATATACAGGCGTGGATCCAAGAAAAGATTTTATGGAGGGAAGTTAGAGTATTTTTGATGAATTATCTTTTTGATTTTTTTGTATTTGAAATTTGTCCTTTTGGGGGTAAAAGTAGTATAATAATTTTAAATTAAATTTACTAGTACTATTAACTTTTGATATTAATACAACATTCAATTTTTATCTGACGCATTCTTAAATAAAGTATTCACTAAAGTTTGATATAATTTTTATAAAAAAAAAAAAAAAATATGTTTTTTTCGACCTTTAATTGTGCAATGAAAATGCAAATTATTCAAGTTTGAGGCCATACTCCATATTTCTTTACTAAGATATTGTCCTAACAAATAATCTATAGAGTTTTATGTTTTCAAATTTATTAATTGACCCTTTCAGGAATGTATGGATAGATTATATTTCGGGAATTTTCTGGGTTTCCATCATCAGAACACGTTTTTAGTGAGGGTAACAATCCCATGCAAAACATAAAGCATTCATATAAACTAGTTTTCTAACCAAATGAGAACTAATGCATGTGTTTTTGTGTCAAATCGTAGTTTTTCAATAAATTGTGTTACATCAAGTTCATATAGAGATTAAGTTCTACTTTTTATATAATAAAAAAACAAACAGTTTATGACAATAATTTTCTACACACTGATAACAATTTTATTAGTTTATTGGACATTTTTGCTATTTTTCTTCCAATAAAATTCTCTCTGACAAAGATAAATTCCAAAAAAGTGTAAAATTCGTAACTGAAACCGATGCTGTATTTATTTTGCATTTCTATCGTTCAATAAAACTATTTAGATTTGATTGCTGGTAACTCCACATTACCCTCCATGTTAGAGCATGTACACTTTTTGAGTACCCAAGCGTTTTCGTGTATAAATTTGTATACAATAAAGATAATGCATTTTTCAAATCAAGTTATATTTTAACATCGACATTGTAAATTTATCGCCAATACTTTGGCGGAAAGCTACTAAAATAAAAAAGGTATTCCACATTACCCGACATTACTCTATATCCACTTATACAGTTTCATATGATTATGTGTGTACCATATACAATTTTATATTGTAGCATATATTATTTGATATTGCTTTATGGATCAGCATACATATACACATATGTGACCATATCAAATTATGCCAATTTCTATAAGATTGGATTAATGAGATAAAATTAGACTAGACCAAAACTGTGATATAATCGAATCAAATGATATATTTTTTATCTAATTTTATATAATTTTGTTATATTTGATCCAATATACAGATGCAATTTCAGCATCTAAGTATATCTGATTAAAAACAATATTTTTAACCGGGTTGTCATGCCTGTCGCTCTGAAAGGCACTACCGAGCAGATGGTTGAAATAGGCATTCGGGATGTGGACAAATATTGGCAATGTATCAATTTTTATAGGGAATCCGAATATTGCTGTTATTGTTTTGCTGCCATCACACCACCATAAACTAATATTAAAAGGTGTGTTTTGCCATACCTTGAAGTGGTCCTGACACAATGCAATTTTAAGTAGATGCGCTTCAACGAACGATTTGTATATTCTACAGCTGCTTTTTACTTTTCCAGATTATGTCGCAGTTACTAAAATATACCTTTAATATCTGCCCAAACGAAACAGAGATTTGGCTTTTTTGGATGAACGTATGCTTCGTTTTGATAAGGCAAATACTACTACACTGATTGAATTCTCCTTCATAGTATTAATGAATCGAGTTCATTCAAATTAATTCATGGTTTTAATAAAAAATTTCATTGGCAGTGAATTTTCATTCTGCAAATTTGTTCATTAACATTTTTTTATGTTTTGTTCATAATTTCATAAAAAAATTCATTAAATCAACGAAAAATTTTCGAATTGTTTAGTGTATTTTTTTTATTTCTTTCTATATATATTAGTACATTTGAATTAAAAAAAAAAATCGCTGAAGTTAAACGCCGAATATTACAAATGACACACAATTTTGTGTTAAACAAAATTAACCAAAACTTTGAAAAAAATGAATAAGAGACGAACTCTTAAAATTTTGCATATAAAGCGTTGATGAAAGTGAGTTTTATTTTGAGCGAAAAAAATTAAAATCATAAATAATGATTATTTTTGAGTTTTATTTTTTTTTTTGCTCAAAAATAATGATTATGGCTGATTTCTTTTATTATTACTCAAAAATAATCATTACCATTGAAGAAAACTTTAAAAATCAAAAATTTAAAAATCATGACGGATATGCAAAGATTGTCAAAAAATAATAATAATGGTGCAATCAATTTTTTTTTTTGTCTGTTCTAAATGATTGATTTTTTGATTTAAAAAAACGAACAATAATCATTATTTACGGTCCCTGCATTTTATTAAAGAACAAATTGTTTTTGGCTAATATCTTTAACCTCTTTTAAAAGTGTGTTATAGAGAAATACTTTTTTTTTGGAATAAAGAGTAATGAAAAATATGTTTTAAAAACTATGAATTTTATTCATTAAACACATGAAACTTTTATAATGTTTTTGCTAGCATTAATGAAAAAAATATCACACACTTTATGAAATTTTCATTGGGTCAATTAAACCAGTCATTAACATTGTTATAATGAAACATGTTTCATTGATTCAATGAAATATTTCTGTGGGGAATTTTTTATGAAAAAAGGAATGCATTCACATAAGTGTAAAAATGTAAAAACCGTTCCATTCGGGCACCTGCAGATTTTGATAAATATGGATTTGTAATTGAGGTGACAAAAATAATCCCCATGCACAATTTTTTTTAATAATAAATGTAATTAACATTGAATTATAGCAATTCGACCTCCAGTTTCAAAAGTGGTCAAAGTGTACAACCGTTGCCCAATCTTCTTCAAATTTGGCATATATTATTTTCGACTCATGTAATTTTAATATTTTTAATTTTCTTTAAACTTAAAACCGCCATAAATTTTTGCAACGTTAAAGGTAAATTGGCTTACACATACACAAAAGCTTGTTCATGTCATGCAAACATTTTTTTTTAATGGTGGTTTTTGCTCTTTTTTAAAAAAATGGACAAACAAGATCCTTACATTGAGGAGTTAGAGGGTTAACATATCCTACAAAAATATTCTCCGTAACATTTTACATAAATTTGATGAACACACCATATACTTTAAACGTAAGCTTTACTCGATTTTTTATGCCGATTGATAATACAAAATTTGCATTTTGGGGGAAATTCTACCTCCCCCTAAAACAAAACCCAGATGTAAACTTTCAAGTGTCTTTTTTTTTTGTCTCTTCTATCAAAATTTATAGCTCGGACCTTGTAATTTTGGAAAAAAATTTGATTTTGTTGAACAGTGTATTTAGCCTTGAAATTTCGAAAATGTATGACCATGTATATAAATGAATAAATTTAATCCGATTCAGAAAATTCTATAAAGCTATTATGTTATTCACATTTTATATTTTTCTGCAAAACATTTTTTTGTAAAATATGAAAAACGTGTGCCTTCATGTCGAAACTTTTTTTAAATAGACATTTCCATTCAACAATATGAAAAAACCGAAAGGTCCACTTTAGCGAATAGCCCACATTAGCGAACATTTCCTTATTTATTTACATATTATAGCCAAATTCTATACCCAAATGCTTCTAAAAGTCTTTGTAAATATGCCATAAAAATTAGAGATAAATTATTTTATTTTTAAAATTCAAAATTTGAATCCAATTTTGTGAAAATCTGCGAAATAAGCGAGAAAACGCAGTTCGCTATTGACTTTATATTGGCCGAAATATACAAAACCAATGGCCGGTGCCCTTGTTTTTTTATTTTAGTGATCTATTTTGTAACGCTGTGTAAGCAATAGAGAGTAATATTTACTCAAATATTTCGCAATAAAATTTATATAATTTACATTTTAACAACTTAATTTTGTTCAGTTTATAATAGTGCAAAGCCCATAGAGCCGGAAAACAAAATGTTGTTGTTTTTATCATAGATTTCGCGTTTAAATGACACAAAAAACAAAGAAAACTTTTCATTATGTAGCTGTTAATTGTTTTCTGTGCAGGAATTAAATTCTATGTTGATGTTTAGATTTTATTTAATTTCTAACAGTTATTTTTTTTCTAGTTTTAGGGTGTATCTGAAAAGAAAATCTAAACATGAATTTGAATTGTAAGGCCATAGGTGGGTCTGTTCGTTCTATATGTAATTATGTGGAGTTCTTTATTTGTTGAAAACATTATGAATATTTCATGTAAGGAGCGACCCAGTGTAGAAACGGTAATGACACGTCATTACTTTTCTAACTGACAGTAGTGATACCGGCTTTCTCTCTGCATTACTTTAACACGCAATAATAAGGACTTGCTATTAATTAGCCAGGTAGAAATGGCCAACCGTACCAAAAAAATAATACTGGCAAACCACTGCAACTTTTGTCAAACCCATCGGTGGGTTCAAGGTTCGTGTGGTTCCAGGTTCGTGTGTGACATTTTATAAAAAAAAACATAATTTTCAATAAAAAAAAAAATATTTCTTTATTAAATAAAGTTTTTTAGGAAAATTTATTTTTAGACTCATTATTTGTGACCATATAGGTAACCAAATATTTTTTGATTTTTCGTAAGGTGTTTAATAATGATATGTCAATATTTTGCTTGACATATCCATGTAAAAGTAATGATATTTGTAATGACAATTGTACGTACATGACATTACCAAATATGTACTTTTATAACCACATATATGGCAATGCTTTTCTACACTGGAGAAATTGGAAAACAGGTTTTCTCTTAAAATTGCTTTTCCGTTTAGCACTGAACTTTTATTCTTATTAACCCGAGTAAAAACGATTATATATATAATAATTCATTATTTTATATAAACTTATGCTTTATCTGCAAGTGTACTTAATCGTACATAATTATATAAATTCATATATATAATTCTAATGTCACATTTAGTTTCGTCTTATCACATCTCGATCAATATATTATTGTATAATGTAATTTAGAATTCCATGTTAAAAAAATATTTTGTAAATTTTCGTATTATATATAAAACCATGTAAAAAAAAACTTTTCGTATTATATATGAGTATATCTGAAAAATAAGAATATCTAATTCTATCATATTAGATAAAATCTGATGCAATTAGACATTATTTGCTACAAAAAGATATAATTTGATGAAATGAGATATAGTTTGATACAATTGTATCCGAATTATGTCCTCATCCAAATGTATTAAATTATATATAATATGATACATTAACAGCCAATTAAATACAACTATATACAAATATATGCAGTTATATGTGACATATCTAATAATATATAGATCGAATTATAGTTATATATTTTTACATATTTCACTATATTAAGTATTATTTGAGATTTAATTTTATGTGATTTTATATGAATATATATTTTGCAATATATCATTATAAATAACTGTATAAAGTAATATATAACTAAATGTATCAAACGTTTTTACTTGATATTATATCTGTAAAATAAGAATTAGATATCAGATCTAATCTGATTTATTTATTATTATAGATTATTTGATACTATTAGATCTAATTTTATGAAATTAGATATTTTAGATGTAATAACATGTCACATATGTAATTATTGATCGATATGTAATTATATATTTTTACATATTGCATTATATGAAGTTTAATATATGTAAAGATGAAATTATATATTTGAAATATAATTTTATATGAGTATATATGTTGTAATAAATCATTATAAATAACTGCAAAAAGTAATATATAGCATTATTAAAGCTTTTTTAATTGGTATTAGATAAAATTAATCCAATTAAATAAGAAACTTTCACTGAATATTGTCTTTTTAATACACATATTGATTTATTTCTGATTCTTAAATAACTAATTTCTGTTTGAAAATAGAACTTCCCGGTCTTATTGGCACTGTGATTCTTTCAAAACGTGTTCTGATGATGGGAACCTAGAAAATTTCCGAAGTAGATCTATCAACACATTTCTGAAAGTGGTCAATTAATAAATTTGAAAACAAAAACTCTATAGATTATTTGTTAGGATAATATCGTAACAAAGAAATGTAGAGTATGGCCTCGAACTTGAATAATTTTAATTTTCATTGATTTAAAAAAATTATTAATGTTTAATATAGCAAATATTTTGTTTTTTAGCAAAAGTTTTTTTTAATGAAAATGAAAATTATTCAAGTTCGAGGCCATACTCTATATTTCTTCATTAGGATATTGTCCTAACAAATAATCTATAGAGTTTTTTGTTTTCAAATTTATTATTTGACCCTTTCAGGAATGTGTTGATAGATCTTTTTCGGGAATTTTCTAGGTTCCCATCATCAGAACACGTTTTGAAAGCGGTAACAATCCCATGCCAAACATCAAACAATTATATGGGGTAGTTTACTCACTACATGAGAACTAATATACATATGAGTTTGAAGTTAAAGATTATAACCATTGATCAAAAAATAAATTGAAAACTTGTTTGATGTGCAAGATCCACCTCTGGTGGATATTCCATACACGTTTTTGTTTTTCTCTCCTTTTTATATATTGTTTAGTTTGTAAACAAAACAGGGGAAGTAAACTAGGCGGTACTTTGCCTTTTTTGATCAATGGTTATAATCTTTAACTTCAAACTCATATGTATATTAGTTCTCATGTAGTGAGTAAACTAGCTCATATGAATGTTTGATGTTTGGCATGGGATTGTTACCGCTTTCAAAACGTGTTCTGATGATGGGAACCTAGAAAATTCCCAAAATAGATCTATCAACACATTAATGAAAGGGTCAAATAATAAATTTGAAAACAAAAAACTCTATAGATTATTTGTTAGGACAATATCCTAATGAAGAAATATAGAGTATGGCCTCGAACTTGAATAATTTTCATTTTCATTGCACAATTAAAGGTCGAAAAAAACATAATTTTTATTTTTAATAAAAATTATAACAAACCTGTTTTTTTTAACAAAAATCACTTTTGAGAACAATTTTATATTGTTAATTAATAAGTAATATTTTTTGACCAAACAAATGTAAAAGTAGCTAAAATTTTATAAAAATTTCACGATTTACGACAAAAGCAATCAAAAAGCTAAATGAAAAAGTGAAAAGCGCCAACCAAGCGCCTTTTTTATTTAGAAAAAGTGTTACGCGAAAATAATGCGGGTTTTGGGTAGAACAAAAGCGTTAAATCTAGAGCGAAAAACGCCAAATTGGCATCGCTGTAAAACACAACAATGAATGAGTGAGTTTGTAGGGATAACAAAATTACAATACGAACAAATACTAGTGGATCTCGATACAGTGATAATAGATGTACGTAACGTACTAAACATCAATTAGGTAGGATAGTATTTTCTGTATTTTATAGGATAACATAATTGTATAGTAAGTAGGGGCGTCTCAGCATTTCCACGATTTGTTTTTGAATTTTTGCAACTCTTGAAGCGGAATTTCAATAATTATGGCCCAAAAGATTTTTTAGATTTTTTGAAGGGGGACGGGGACGCTGAACTGGTTATGTGCAAAAAAAAAGACGTTATGAAACATTTTTTTTTTTTTAACTTTTTCTTATCTTGTGCTTTGTTTTTAGAAAAGCTCTTAAATCACTACTCAAGAGTTCTAGCCTACTAAAAAAAAATTTTCGGGGTAAAAATTAGTAGTTTAAGGGTCACTCTGATGACCTTATATATACAAATTATTAGTTTAATGGTCACTCTAATGACCTTAAAGAAAAAAATCTAAATTTTCCGAACTTAAATAACTTCAGAACTAGGCATCATTTTAGAGTGAAACTAATTTTGTTGGAAAGGCCTTTCAAATACCTTTAATTTGGTGCCAATCTTGCTCCTGACACTTCTGGACAAATATTGAAGAAAAGTAAAAAGTCAAAACAAAATCATTTATTTTCTCACAGTTCACATTAGGTTTGCCCAATAAGTATGGACATTTCACAAAATTGAATTTCTTATCAAATTAAAGGTATTTTAAAGACAAATTTTACTTCACGCCAACAAATTTTATTTCACGCCAATACGAGTTTTTTTTTCTAAAGTTATTGGGTTTGAATTTGGAAAATTTTGATTTTTTTCTTTTAGGGTCATTAGAGTGACCATTAAACTAACAATTTGTACCCCGGATAAATTTTTTTAGTACATTGAAAGAAAAAAATTAGTAAAATTTATTTCTAAATAGCAGGTTCCTTTTGCTAAATATAAATAAGTTAAGAATTGCAAAAATAAATCTGTCGAATCTACATATTAGCAGTTATATTTGCGCTAACTTTTAGTTAATTGAAAGTTTCAAATTAATCTGCTAACATCAGCAAAAAATTTGCTAAATATTAGCAGACAAAAGAAATCATAGAAAAGTTTTCTTTAAATGTTTTTTTAATGCGAATAAAAATCTGCCCTTCAGAAATCAGCAATCTACAAATTTTTAGTAAAAATTTCTGTTACTTTTAGCAAACTAGACTGTTATTTGCATTCTACTAAATTTAAGGTAAATATAGCAAACATTTTGTTGATACTTTAGTTTATATTTGCTGTTTTTCGTCAACAAATATTTAGTAAAAGTGTTAGTTAATTTAGCAGAGTAAATTGCTACTTGCAATTAACTAAAATTTAACTCGAATACAACTAAAATTTTGTAAAGTTAAGAGATTTAATGAAAATGAAAATCAAGTTCGAGGCCGTACTCTATATTTCTTAATTATTATATTTTCCTAACAAATAATATATAAAGTGTTTGATATATACGTAAAAATTCCCGAAATAGCTCTATCAACACATTCCTGAAAGTGGTCAATTAATAAATTTGAAAACAAAAACTCTATAGATTATTTGTAAGGACAATATAAAGAGATTTATTTTTGCTGTTCTTATTTTATTTATATTTAGAAAGAATCTGGTAACTTTAACAGTTTTTTTCTGCAACATCATTTTTAACTCATTTTTAGTAGTTTTGTCTGATATTATTACTGGTTTATGGGTGCGGTTGAATAGTGATTTATATCGTTTTGTGACTACGAAGCACGTGACAAAAAAAAATTTTAAAATGTGTTTCATAACCTCTTTTTTACACATAATCCGTAAACACATACACATAATACACATTTGCACACGTACACCCCTTTAAAAAATTTGAAAAAAATCTCAAAAATATTTTGGGCCATCAATTTTCAGCTTTAAGTGTTTTAAAAATCCAAAAAAGAAGAAATTCTGAAACGCCCTATTGTAGAGTACACCATTCTTGAACTGAAATCTTATAAATTGTGATAGAAAGAAAACTCTTTGCAAATCTGCAGTGACTATAAACTTTATATTGAATTGTTTAAAGTGTCGATTTTAAACTGCCATACATACATTTTTGAAGTGCCAATTTTATCATGGAAACCCTCTTATAACATTATTTTCATAACCTACACAAACATCGAATTTGTTTTCTTTAAAACTTTAATAAAGTAGGAGTTGTAATACTCACATTTTTGGACCCTTATATACGCCATCATTGTTGTTATTTCCTCCACCATTGCTAGCATTTTGACCGCCTGCTGTAGGTGATGTTGCTAAAGTTAATGATGTTGGCGTTAGAATTATAGTTGAACCGTTTTGTTCATTAATGTTGTTTTGAGATTGCAACATCTCCTTGGGGAATTTTTGCAATTCTAATTTCGACTGTGTTTTCAAATCTATGTCTTCTAAAACAGCAGCAACAGCACTAGCAGTCGTAGTAGCACCAATAGAACGCTGGCTGCCTAAAGGATTTTCAGACGAGTTGTCCGGGATACCAGCTGTAAAAAGAACACACACACACATAAAAAGGGAAAACAAAAAATAGTATTACAAGGCTAAAACTTTAAGGTTTGAGTATAAGCACAAGATTTTTTTTTTTTAAATACACATAATAATGTTTGTTGTTGTCAGCCAGTCAGTCAAACAATTAAGTTTTTAGACACGGTTACAATAAAGGGAACAAATTACAAAAAAAAGGTTAAATAGTTTTATTGTGTTAATATGCACAGTGTTTTTGAAAGATTACATTTTATTTAAAAAAATACCTTCCATTTTAAAAAGTGTCTTTTATTTAAAAAAGTATATTTTATTTGAAAAAGTACCTTTAATTTAAAAAATATATGTTATTTAAAAAAGTACTTTTTATTTAAAAAAGTGCATATTATTTAAAAAAGTACCTTTTATTAAAAAATATAATTTTATTAAAAAACGTACCTTTTATTTAAAGAAGTATTTTTAATTTTAAAAAGTACATTTAATAAAAAAAAGGCCTTTTATTTAAAAAAATATCTTTTATTCAAAAAAGTTCCTTTTGCTTTAGTACTTTTTAGTTAAAAAGTAACTTTCATTTAAGAAAATATTTTTTTTTTTTAAAAAGTACCTTAATTAAAAAAAGTAGTTAAGGAAATGTTTCCAATTGTGGCATGAATATGTCAAAACTGTCAACTGTAACTGAGTTTAATTTTTGGTATCACTATTTTAATAAAATTTCGACGTGCTTCTTGGTGTTATTTTGTGCTTGCAAAAAAAAAAAGCAATCTAAAGTGTAAAATTTTGTAAACAAAAATCTAAATAACATAAAAGTGCAAATAACGAACAAGTTTTCAATTTTTTTTTTGATCAATGTTGATAATCCTTAACTTCATATATTAGTTCTCATTAAGTATGAAAACTAGGTTATATGAATGTTTGATGTTTTGCATGGGATTGTCACTTCTTTCAAAACGTGTTCTGATAATGGAAACCTAGAAAATTCCCGAAATAGATCTATCA
This sequence comes from Delia radicum, assembly GCA_021234595.1. NCBI lineage: Eukaryota > Metazoa > Arthropoda > Insecta > Diptera > Anthomyiidae > Delia > Delia radicum. The sequence continues at coordinate 273,551,596 of CM037851.1, read as the reverse complement.
ACATATTCCTGAAAGTGGTCAATTAAAAAAGTTGAAAACAAAAACTCTATAGATTATTTGTTAGGACAACATCCTAATAAAGAAATATAGAGTATGGCCTCGAACTTGAATAATTTTCATTTTCATTAAAAAAGTTTTTAACAATGTGCCAAATCGGCCTTGTTTAAACGGTAAGAATTTTATTTACAATAATAATAAAACAAATTGATTTCATACAAAAAATAAGAAATAAGAAAAAAATTTGAAAATAAAATTTTCATAATGTTCCCTAAATTGGCACTTTGTTTGTTCCCTTAGTTATATTTTCATTTTTTTTTATGTATTTCAAAGTTTTTGCAATTTTATATGTTTAACGCACTGTACTTATTCTTGTCTATTTTAGGCAATTCTTCGATATTTATGACAACAACAAATATGTCGATTGAGATGTAGTGTTTTCCAGAAACAAATAAACTCTCATCTTCCGATACAGAAGATGAGGGTTTTTGTATTTAACGAGAGCGGCTCAATAAGTCCGTGGCTTTTTAAATGAAACACAGTTTTTTTTGCAAAAACAAAATTTATTTTTTAACATAATCTCCTTCTAGCTCAATACACTTAGTCCAACAATTCTTCAATTTTTGTATCCCTTCCAAAAAATAGGATTATTCGAGGTCCATAATATAGGCATTTGTTTGTTTGTTTCCACCGAGCCAATTCTTTAGGTTTGGTAATAGGAAATTGTCAATGGGGCCTAAATCGGAGAATATGGCGGATGAGGACTGCACACGTGTGCACGTGTGCATTATCTGGATGAAAAAGAACTTTTTTCTTGCCCATATGGGGTCCTTTTTCTTAAATCCTCGTTAAATCGGTCCAATAAGTTGGCATAATATTCGCCTTGTATAGTTTTTTCCCTTTTGAGGGTAATCGATGTGGATTATCCCGCTTGCATCGAAAAAAACTGTTGCCATAACCTTATTGGCCGACAAACTTACCTTGGGCTTCTTCGGAGCCGGTGCACCCGGAGAAACCCATTGTTTAGACTGCTACTTGGTCTCCGGAGTGTTGTAATGGATCCATGTTTCATCCACAGTTACAAAACGCCACACAAACTCATTCAAATTGCGGTTAAACAACTACAAACAATCCTTTGAAGTTGTCACACGATTACGTTTATGGCCAACTGATCATTTAAAATCGAAACCACACTGCCATATGTCCTTATGCGACCACAACGAAAGTCAGTAAAAAACTTTTCACCATTAAAATCGATGGTGCAGAGTGTCTATCAAGCTTTTCCTTGGTTTGATTGACATTTTTTTTTTCGCAAAAAATAATGTTTAATGAGCACTCGAAATTCCACTAGGTTGTATGTTTTGAACAGCTGTTAAACGCAAAGTAAATGACGGAACTTGCTCAAAATTTGACAGTTGTCGATTAACAGCTGGTACTTGATGTAGTATTTCATATATCTACGAGGGAAGTTCGAAAAGTCACGGACTAATTGATCCGCCCTCGTAGATTGTTTTTGTTAATTTCAATACTCAATATAATATAACAACTTTTTGTTTTAAATAGAAAATTTTAACTGAATATTTTAACGATTAGCGAATGTCCGTTTTTAGTTTATTTTGTTTAGTGAATAACATACAGGAAGTTAAAAAACATATTTCTTTGGTAATTTAACCGTATATTTAATTAAAATAACTTTACCGATTAAATTTTTTAATAACTGTTGATTTTTTATGGAAAAGTTCTTGTGAGTGTATGAAAAATTCCATGGGACATTTATATCCCATTGGTTATCAACGATTAAAATTAGTGAACAAATACCTTACCCAAGTAAAAGCGAAGACGTGCCGAGTTTATTTATATTATACTGTTTAAATCATACGACATGTGTTTTTAATTATTCTGTTATGAAAAACATGAATATGTAAACATTTTATAAAATACCTTAAGTTGTACATCGAGTTTTGACTGTAGTTCTAAAACATAGTTTTATACGATATTTTAACACTGTGAAAAGATAAAACAAATTTGGATAGCGTGGTGGCTTATCAGTGCGGGGGTCGTGGGTTCGATTCCCACCAGAGGCATTGGTCTGTTTTCGCTACAACGCACAGTGGTCCAAATTCTCCATCTAGCCGGAAGAAAGTCATTTTTTTTACTAATTCGAAACTAAATATTTTGTTTGATAATAAGTTGACAAGTGCCCACAGTGCATAACGGTACATTTTTTATTTATTTAACTTATGTTTCAGGTTTACTTTCTTGTTTTAAACACACGTAATTGCTGTTTTGTTTTTCTATTATAGCTCAGTTGATATTTAGTACCGAAATTAAAGTTGTCGTGAAAAAATAAGAAAAAAGTTTTTAAATTATTTTTTTGCTGAAATTAATTTAACAAAGGTAGGAACAAATTTTACTATTTTTATATTTCAAATAAAATGTTTTGTTTAGAAAAAAAATGCAGTTTTGTACGTGTGTGTCTTATATGTTAAGATTTTGTTCAATGTCCAAATTCAACTAGAGTTTTAAATGGTAATTTATAAGACTTTAATTCTATTATTTGTGGTTTTGTAATCTGTATAATGGTAGCTTGTCAATGTTTTCAAATTTAGCTGCCAGTTTTTGCCTAAATGCTTTTTATTTGGTTTACAGTTTAAAATGTCCATTACTAAGAGGGAACTATTTGATGCTTGGTATAGTGAAAAACAACAAAATAAGAAACGTAATGCTGTTGTATCACATGTCTTTGATAAGATCGGGCTTCAGAATAATGAAACGGATAGCTATTGCAAACAAGTGAAACAATCTGCTCGAATGTTTGTATGGTTTCTGGCTAAGAAGTGGGCTCAAGCCAATCGAACAAAGCTAGTTTTCGAGACTACAAATAAACATTGGTTAGATCGGAATTTTGTAATTCCAATTAAGTCTTCTTCAGCACCTCAGGATGCCGGATTACTGGATCGGCCGGACAATGCATGATCTTTTTCACTATCTGCTCTTGTCTTCAGATCCTCTTATTTCTTCTTTTTCAACAAAGGCTTCTATGCATTCTCGCAGTACAGAGCCTTTGGGCGAAGAAGTTATTGCGTTACTTTCAGATGCTTCTCTACCAGAGTCATTCCTCGATTCTAAAATTGAATCAGATTAAAGAAAACATATTGTCTTTTTCGATTTGTTGTGTTTGTTCACCACAGGCCGTTGTTTTTTGAATAATTTTCAGTTGCCTTTGACTTGCCTTTAACATTTTTAATATTTGGATTATATATGTATATGTATATACATTAGGGCAATAACTTTTTGCATTTTTTGCAAATATCAAATCTCCCCAGACATAATTGTGTAGGGCATGGACAAATATTAAGAACTGCGTTTTTAGTTTTTCGCTATCGTTAAAAAAGGTTCCGCACCAAACGCGTTAAAGTTTTGAATCAAACAAAGTTAAAAAAAAAACTTTTTTTGATGCCTCAACGTCTGACCATCACATCTATATAATTAAGGCATGCTGATATCAATAGTAAAGTCCGTTTTCGAGTCAATGGAATAGTTTTCTTCCAAATTTGCTTACTTACATATGTATAAACCATATTTAAAAAAAATTGTTATTAAAAAAAATTTAAAATAAATATAAAAGGCATTTTAGAAATCGCTGTCGGTGCGCAAGGTTTTTTTACCAAATTGAACTGAAATAGTTTTTTTTATCATTAATACAATATTTGCCATTAGAAAACCCCTGGGGAGAATGTTGTCCAAAAAAAGTTATCACCCTAATATACATATTCATATTTCATTAAATTGAAAACATTATTTCTTTCTATAGCTCCTATTAATGTAGATTACAATTTGTGATAAAAATTTGAAATTTTAGATAAATAAATAAATAATGTTTTACAAAAATACAGGTATATTATTTGTTTTTATTTTTTAACAAAAAATTTGCCACGCGCATTTCACCGATTGCGCCCATTTTTTTAGTGAGTGTTTTTATTGATAAAATCTACGAACGTGCAAAGTTTCATGTCAATGCGGCTTTTAAAAAGCGAGTTATGACTTTCTTCCGGCTAGGTTAAGCATTTGGACCACTGTGCAACGCGCCGAAGGCCATAGTATCTAGTGCTCGGTTAGAGTAATAGAATATAATTTGTAATTATATGATTATTAATTAATAAAAAAAAAAAAAAATAAATAAAATTTGGATACACAACTTGGAATCTGGAGATAAAAATCTATAAATATCACTTTTTAAGCACTTAAATTACCACTGCTGGGTAACCATTGGTTGCTCAAATATGCCAGCTCTGTCACTGGTAGGCAAAAGTTGGACTTAAAAGAGCTTTTTCCGAAACAAAAAAAAAAACAAATTTTATATAAAAAAATATATTAAAAAGTACAAAAAAAAAAAAAAAACACAAAAATTTTATGACTGAAACCAGAATCGAACTCGAAACCTTCTGACTACAAACTTTTTTAAACATGTCATCATAAATTTTACAAAATATATGCGCTGCTTTTCATAGCGGTCTAAGAAAATTCTTTGTCAGTTATTTTGTTGTTGTAGTACACAGATGTGTTTGCAAAACAAATACTGGGAAAACGCTTTATGTAAACACTAGTAAAGAGTCTTAATCAAGTGTTCTGGCAGTAAACTAGTTATAATTCCACGGTTAGACAATGGTATGCCAGTTCCTATTTTTTTTTTGTACCACTGGCAGTTTCTGACTGGGTCTTTACAAATCACAGTGCCTTGTTAAGCTTTCGCATTAATACTAGTGAATACGTATTTGCGCTTTCTTTAATGTCATTGTTGTTGCTTCAACCATAGTTATTGCTATTGTAGTTTCCACTCATTTTGGTAGGGAGAAAAGCCATCACTACAGGCATTTAATGAAATTGCTTAAATACTATATTGTGCTTTCATGTTCATACTTTTTTTTACATCTGCTGATTAAACTCATGTTCCCAGCAAAATCTTAGTAATGGGCTCTCAAATAATAAGCAAAATAGCCTACTCCATCCAATTCGGCGTCAAAACTAATTATTTTTGTTCGATAGGGTTGTTTTTTAAGTACACTTAGAATATTTAGAATAATATACACTTAGAATACTATGTGGGTAAAGACCACAACAAATGTAGTTAAAAACAAATGAAATTTACATTTCAGTAAATTCAACTAACATTGTCATTTGGGTTTTAATGTTCAAAAAATTAACAACAATTATAGTAAAAGTACACCATATACGAGTATGCTAGTAAAAAATAAATAAACTTTAATTTTTTTTAAATAACAAAAAACGACGAGAGAAAATAAGTGTAAAATCCAAAACAGTCATTTATGTGGTTTGTTTTTTAATCAACTACAAGATTAGTAAAAAATTTAATTTTTTCTATAAATTACTGACATTTACATTAAAAATAAAGAAAATGTATTACAATCCAAACAACTACATATTTTTAAAGCAGACGTTCCCTGAGTGTAGTTTTAAATATTTGCTGCATGGAAAAACAAAAAAAAATTTTACACTAGCTTACCCGCTAAAATACAAAAAAATAAAAAATAAGTGCTTACCAAAATAATTAGTTAATCGCATGCTTATGAGAAGCTAAAAAAAATATGTGGTTACAAGTTTGTAACCACATTTATCAGCAATTAAAAACAAAGTAGTTGACACTAAGCCATTATTTTCTTAAATACTAAATAAGTAGTCGCGCGTAAGCTTGACTGCTTACAAACACGACTTCGCCAAACTAAAATAACTGGAACTGACGTCGAATTTTAATGTGCTACGAAATTTATTTTTATTTCATTACGTGGCAATGAAAGTTTTTGCTGGGTTGTTGTTTTCCTCGTTTCTACCAACATTAGCAGCAACAATAGTATGGCAGTGGCAGTTAAATTTTAAGTTTTGTATGACTAACTAGCTGTCATTTATATATATTAGGGCCGGTCGATTTGTAGGGAGGCAAAAAAATCGCTCAACGTACAAGGAAAATCGTATTCTAGGTATCAAAATAAGAAACTTTGCCGAAGGAACCATACCTCTAAAACGAATTCTGATGTCCCGACTTTTGACCAATCTTCAAATTTTGAAGAAGCCCACTTTGATATTTCAGAAAGTAGGAGGAATCTATCCTAGATAATAGGAGCTACTTCTTCTCCGGGAGACGCGCTAGCAGATTAATTCATAAATCATCATTCTAGGTGACCGTTAAGGGGATAAAATTTAAGTTGAAGGAGTGCCTTTTTAGCCGTGTTTTTATAGCAAAATGTACAAATCTCGGGATAGAGATATTTCAGAAAGTAGGAGGAGTCTTTCCAGGTTAGGGTCTCTATTTCTTTTCCGGAAGATGCTCTAGCAGATGAATGTATAAATTATATTCGATTGGGTTGGATTCGATTGGGGCACTCTAAATGGGTCAAAGTGGGATTTTTCAAAATTTCACCCTACGGGTCAAAAGTCGGGACAAAAGAATTCGTTTTAGAGGTATGGTTCCTTCGGCAAAGTTTCTTATTTTGATTCCTAGAATACGATTTCCTTGTACGTTGAGCGATTTATAAATCGACCCGCCCTAATATATATATATATTTATATATATTTTTTTTTCATTTATATTGTTAGTAGATGTAAAAGCAATTGAAAATCACACTTTTACATTTTTCCAAAACCAACACTTTCATTCAGCATCTTACCCACACACACATAATAAAAACGCCTTAACACAACTACTTTCTTATTCTATATTTTATAATAATAGTAATCCTGGTTGCATGAAAATAAAAGAAAAAATAACCATCCCACATTATTAATGCAGTTGATGGAAATTACTACAACGACTACCAGTTACTACACTCAGGGAACTTTTACTGTAAATACTTGTAGTTGTTTGAGTTGTAATACAGTATATTTATTTTTAAGTGAAAAAAAAACAGTCATTTGTAGAAGAAAACTAATTTCTGACTACATTTGTAGTTCATCTAAAGAAACAAACTACTTCAAATTACTCATTATGATTTTACATTCATTTTATAGTTTTATAGTTTTTTTTTTTATTTTAAAAAGTAAAACAAGTATACATTTTATTCTTCGGTACAATTGTTGTACCTTTTTTGAACAGTAACAAACAAATGGCAATGTTAGTTGAATTTAGTGACATATAAGTTGTCCTTTTTTCAAGTGAAATTTCATTTGTTTTTAACTGGTTTTTATGTACATAGTATTCTAAGTGTAGTGCTAACTTGTGATAGTCATAGTGATAGTCATGGCGTTGGTGTTGATGATGCTGTTGCTGACTGTAACGCTGACAATGATTATATGAATCCTATTGATGTTGCTGTTGTTCTTGCCAATGTAACTTGGTTATAGTAGCCTTTGGCTACTAAAATGAAAAGATTGCCTTGGTTGTGTAAACGATTATAAGCTTATGAAAAGTAGAAAACTAGTAACTAATTAAATCCATTGTTCAACATTAGCATAGCAGAAAATTAAATTTTTTATATTAAAATATAAAATTTATTAAAAAACCACCATCACGTCTATGTATGTAGTTGTAAAAAAACTTATTCATTATAAAATATATTAAACTACGACGTTTTTGTTTTAATTTCTTTTGTCTATTTAAAAGTAAAATGTATGAAATAACAAAACTTTAAAAATCGTTCTTTCGAAGGAAAAGAAAAACTGTACTATTTACTAATCTTTATTAAAATCCATGTTTTTTAATATTTCTTCAAAATCCTATTAGGCTTTGCAATACAATTTGCTAAATTCTATAATTTAAGTACACTCACAATATTTCGTAGTTAAAATCAAAGGAATATGTATCCGAGTAAAAAAAAATTATATTTGTTGTTATGTTTTTCATCTTAAAATATATTATATTATGTGATTATATATGATGGCATGCATATCCATATATTATTATATATTTCTTATGTGGTAACATATATAACGATATATTGCTAAATATTAACCTTTATAAAATAAGATATTAGGCATATATGCTGTACATAATAACATATGATGGATCTATTGTCATATATCATAATACATTATCAAATATAACATAATATATAATAATATATAGTAACATTCATGCTATATAACTTAAGATATAATAATACATGCTATCTTATAACCAATATATTTGTGTGTTATATAAGATATGCTTATATATGGTTCCTTACGAATAATGCAATTCGACATATAATTATATATGACATTAAGATTAACCATTTAGTTTGAGATATGATTATATATGGTCCAACAGCATTAATATTTTTTATGCGTATAAGGCACATATACATAACTCCATATACATTTATATATTCGCAGATTTACAAATAATATTTCTATATACTTTTTTTTTTATATTTTCATTAAAAATAATATAATAATAATAATGGGATAAAAGTAAATCCAATTTAATCTCAAAATATCTCATTCTATCCACGAAAAATTACTTATCCTTTTGTATCTAATTAGATCCAAGTAGATCTAAATTCATTCCACGGGGTATTTTTGGATCCGTCAGTATCTAAAATAGATATTTTTGGATGCCCCAATTTTAAGATCAATTTTTGTCTAACTTAATCCGGTAATATATTTGAAGGATTTAATCGGATACAACTGAATACCCCAATTTTGAGATAACCTTGGATAATAATAACGGTCGATCGATATATAATGAGATCTAATTTTGTATTTGAGATGTAACTTTTTTTGATCGGGTATTTAAAAACCTGTCTACTCACTTTTCCTTTAAATCAAACGTGTTTTTTATTTATTTTTAACTATCAAAAAATTACATCAAAATCTTTAAAAATAAAAGATTACCTTTTATTTTTACTATCAATAATAAAATAAATTGTTTTATTTTCACTATAAAAAATTAACTCCCAAATTATTAAAAACAACAGTTTTCTTACTATCATTAACTTTTTAATGCAAATAATAAATTTTTAAACCTTAAACGTGAATTTGGGCATCTAACAAGGAAACAATTCCAATTTATTCTGTCCCCTCTCTCACATAACAAAATTGTATGGCAATATGAGGGAACTCATCAGCGGTTCTTCCTTGTGAGCGAAATTTATTTGATATTTATTGAAAAAAAATTTCAAATTAAGCTTAAATGAAAAAAAAAAAGTTGAAACTACAAAAATATATAAAATCAAAAAAGTTCGACAAATGAGTTCGGCCTACAAACGGCATGGCATTTAAACGACTTTAAATGTCTGAGACTGGTTCGAAGTATATGCCAAAACATTAAGCAGTGGTCCTGATTTTTAATTCCACCAAAACAAAAGCAGATTGATTGCTTTCAAAAAGTTTTAAACGAAAAAAACGAAATGCAAAACCACCAATATTTAAAGACATTTTATCGGCATCTGTACCATTGATCAAAAAATTAAGTACACAATTGAAATCACCATGTCCGAAATATATATTATTGATGGTCAGATCTTTATTAATTATTAAAGGTAACATTTTTTGCTCCTGTGTAATTATGTATATAGAAAACTAAAAGCTGTTGATGTTTTTTCCAAACATAAATGTGATATAATTTGTTTGGTTCTACTGCATTTTAGATTCTTATATATAACTATACATTGAAGTACATAAGTAACAAGTACAAGTAACATATGCGATGAGATAAATAAGATCAATTTACATATAACAAAATATATAACGATACATGAAAATACATACCGATATATTAGAAATTTTCGTAAAAGTAAGTATGAGATGTAAATATATATGTCGTTACAAATAGCCACATATATAATCATATATTATTAATTACATCAAGTTATATCAAACTATATATGAGTATAAACAACCTCTTTTCGTAGGCCACATTTTACATCTGTGGTAAAATATTTTGAAAATAATTCAGCAATTCCTTGCTGGCTTTTGAGAAAAATTTGGTTCGAAATATTGCATTTTGAAAGTATTTAACCCAGGGACCGTAAATAATGATTATTGGTCGTTTTTTTAAATCAAAAAATCAATCACTTAGAACAGACATAAGAAAAATTATTGCGCCATTATTATTATTTTTTGACAATCTTTGGATATCCGTCATGATTTTTAAATTTCTGATTTTTAAAGTTTTCCTTAATGGTAATGATTATTTTTGAGTAATAATAAAAAAAATCAGCCATAACCATTATTTTTGAGCAAAAAAAATAAAACTCAAAAATAATCATTATTTATGATTTTTATTTTTTTTTCGCTCAAAATAAAACTCACTTTCATGGCCCAACTCGTGTTAATATGCTAAAAATTTGGTTATAGCCCTAATATGCATGTATATTTGGCATTAAGAATAGTAAAGCGGGTATGTAAATCTATAACCAATTTAAAAAAATAAATAAAAAATCAATGTCACGAAGACTGCAAGCTGTTATAATTCAATTTAAAAGCAAACTAATACTAAATTTTTTCCATATCATTTTTAATTTTACGAATATTTAGTCTTTTTATAGATTGTTGTTTAAATTGGGTACGAGTAAAATACTATTACTAACTCGGTCAGTTATAAGGAATATTCCAAAGTGAGCACAATATTAAAATTATTAAAACTAATAATAATAATAAATATTATTACATCGTTGAAATTCGACATATCATATGTTGAACACACTCCAAAAGTTCGAGGATTTTTGTAAAAGGCACCTTAAAAATTCTATGAAAGTGAGTTTTATTTTGAGCGAAAAAAATAAAAATCATAAATAATGATTATTTTTGAGTTGTATTTTTTTTTGCTCAACAATAATGATTATGTTCAATTATGGCTGATTTTTATTTATATTACTCAAAAATAATCATAACCATTGAAGAAAATCCTTAAAACCCATAATATAATCATTATTGTGTAAGTTTTATTATAAAACTCATAATGATTACGGTCCCTGATTTAATCTATTACACATATTTGTTGTTTTATATTTTTATGTCTTAATATGTCAAACAATTAAGTTCATCAAAGGTGTTAATTGCGTTCACATTGAATTGATTTTAGTTATTGATGATGACGTTTTTATTTTTTTTTTTTTTAAGAGAAGCAACACTCAGTAAATTTTTCCTATTAATTAATGTGTTGCTTTCTTTGGAAAGGGGATAGTGGAGAGATGAATGGTGGTGAAAGATGAAATGCTTCAAACATGGCAACACTGTAATTGCGCGAGTAGATAAGTCTTAGAACAGTTGTTGCTCGCCACCTGATGTAGAGTTGGCGAATTTATTGAAGCTTTTTGTTTCATAGCCCTGATTCATTATTCATGCAAATAACAGTTTCGATTTCAGCAGATTATTTTGTTAATTTCAATTAACTAAAATTAAGCTCAAATATGACTAAACATTTGTAAATTCAACGAATATACTTTTGCTGTTCTTACATTTCTAATATTTAGTAAAAAAAAATATTCTAATTTTAGCAGTTTTTTATCCAAGCTCTTTTTTAACTAATTTTTAGTATTTTTTGCTATTTTGACACCTTTATTTCTATGAATGTACGTCTACTAAATAAATATATTTATTTAATATATTTGTATCCATTTACTCGCAATTAAATATTATGGTGGGACTTATATCATAAAGAAAGTGGTAAAACCAAATTTAATGTATGTTCGTTTTTTTTTTTCTCAAAATTACAAAAAACACGAATACCCTGATAACAATTAAGAATTTATTGGTGGTTTTTTTCTACAATCTCAAAGATAGTAAAATTTTGATTCAGAATTCCTGAAGAAGTTTTGTAATTTTAATGTAAACTTTTTTATAATTTCTATGTAAATTTCCATACAAAATATTCGAAAAAATTGCAATTTTTAGTGACCTTAAAACGTCATTCGATTTCGCTGAGATTTGAAACATATCATGGCGTTGTTCATGCCTCGAAGAGCACTAATCGGACTAAGTCTAGTTTCTTTATACAATACAGTTTCGTGTACAACAAAAATGTTTCCATACGTCCCTAACCAAATCAGCATATGGACTTTATAACTGATATGTTTCTATAAGTCTAGAAACTTTGTATGTTTCAGTTGTATATGTTGTTACCTTGGAATTTAGTTTCTTGAAAAATGTTTAATATTGTTTTTCGCAGGAATGGCAGTTAATACCGCTAAAATATCGTTATCGATTCAAAACCGTCTCAACTCACTATCGTTATCCCTAAAATACCGTTACCGATATAATTAAAATACTAAAATCCGTTACGAAAATAACTGAAAACAGTTATCGATAAAATGCCGTTACCGAAATAATTGAAATAGCATTATCCTTAAAATACCGTTAACGAAATAATCCGACAAAATCTGAAAATTAATCGCTGTTAATATATATATATTTTACCAAAGCTTGATCATAAACTAGCAAGGAATTCGGGGATGATGGGGCTAAAATTATTGACGTGCATTGACATTACCTGAATAACTTAAATAACGTTATCCTTAAAATACCGTTACCTAAATAACTGAAAAATCATTATTCCTTTAATAACGTTACCGAAATAAGCGAAAATAGCGTTATCCTTACCGAAACCCCTTATCGAATCGGTTACCATCCATGGTTTTTTGTGTTAAATAAAATTAATTATTTTTAAGAAATGTTAAGTTTTCTTTGATCTTCTTTTATTTAATTATTCTTCTTTTAAGCGAGCATAAGTTCATGTGTATATTAATTATAATTGTTTATTTCCAACAGTTTGTCTCCACATTGGGTAACTTCTTCAGGGAACAATTATTACAATTTTGTTATAAATTGCAATAATTGTTCCTGAATACTAGTAGACTGAAAAAAAACTCAAAAAATGTGTAGAAAAATTATACTTTCGTAAATTTATTTGTGGAAAATCATAAATCATATTTTTGTGATTCTTTTAAAAATAATTTACAATACATTACAAACTATTAAAATTTTCTAATTTTCACATGTTTATACTCCCACATAATATCGAAAAAATAGAAATAATTATATATAACATAAACCAAATTATCCTTCAACTACTTACATCAATGATATATATTTTATAGAAACGAAACGAAAAAAATAACAAACTATCCTTTTTCCTTATTAATATTATAAAAATGACTGTTGGTTTGTTTGTTTGTTTGTTTGTTTGTTTGTTTGTTTGTGTGAGCATCACGTCCAAACGCCTGAACCGATTTTATTCAAATTTGACACATAGATAGTGGGCGGTCTGGAAGGAACTATAGGCTATATGAAATTTTTATATGATGGGCGTGGCACTTTTACGCCCACTTTTTCACTATTTTCGATATGGCTTTACCGATGCAATTGATATTTGGTACCCAGAAAGAGATATCACAGATAAGCACTGTAAGTTATACAAAATTTAGATATTGTGGGCGTGGCACATTTACGCCCACTTTTTCGCTATATTCGATACGATTTTATTCAAATTTGACACATAGATAGTGGGCGGTCTGGAAGGAACTATAGGCTTTATGAAATTTTTATATGATGGGCGTGGCACTTTTACGCCCACTTTTTCACTATTTTCGATATGGCTTCACCGATGGAATTGATATTTGGTACCCAGAAAGAGATATCACAGATAACCACTTTAAGTTATATCAAATTTAGATATTGTGGGCGTGGCACATTTACGCCCACTTTTTCGCTATATTCGTTACGATTTTATTCAAATTTGACACATAGATAGTGTGCGGTCTGGAAGGAACTATAGCCTATATGAAATTTTTATATAATGGGCGTGCCACTTTTACGCCCACTTTTTCACTACTTTCGATATGACTTTACCGATGCAATTGATATTTGGTCCCCAGAAAGAGATGTCACAGATAACCACTTTAAGTTATATCAAATTTAGAAATTGTGGGCGTGGCACATTTACGCCCACTTTTTCGCTATATTCGTTACGATTTTATTCAAATTTAACACATAGATAGTGTGCGGTCTGGAAGGAACTATAGCCTATATGAAATTGTTATATAATGGGCGTGCCACTTTTAAGCCCACTTTTTCACTACTTTCGATATGACTTTACCGATGCAATTGATATTTGGTACCCAGAAAGAGATGTCACAGATAACCACTTTAAGTTATATAAAATTTAGATATTGTAGGCGTGGCACTTTTACGCCCACATCTTCACTATCTTCTATATGGCTGAACAGATTTTATTCCAATTTGGTACACAGATATTGGGATGACTCATAACCACTATTTGCTATAATAGATTAAGACATGGTGGGCGTGGCAGTTTTACGCCCACTTTTTGTTATCTTTTATATGGCTTACAGATTTTATTCAAATTTGCCACATAGACAGTGGACGGTCTGGAAGGGACTATAGGCTATATTAAATTTTTATGATTGGCGTGGCACTTTTACGCTCACTTTTTCACTATTTTCGATTTGGCTTTACCGATGCAATTGATATTTGGTACCCAGAAAGAGATATCACAGATAAGCACTTTAAGTTATATAAAATTTAGATATTGTGGGCGTGGCACATTTACGCCCACTTTTTCGCTATATTCGATACGATTTTATTCAAATTTGACACATAGATAGTGGGCGGTCTGGAAGGAACTATAGGCTATATGAAATTTTTATATGATGGGCGTGGCACTTTTACGCCCACTTTTTCACTATTTTCGATATGGCTTTACCGATGCAATTGATATTTGGTACCCAGAAAGAGATGTCACAGATAAGCACTTTAAGTTATATCAAATTTAGATATTGTGGGCGTGGCACTTTTTCGCCCACATCTTCACTATCTTCTATATGGCTGAACAGATTTTATTGAAATTTGGTAGACAGATATTGGGATGACTCATAAGCACTGTTTGCTATAATAGATAAAGACTTGGTGGGCGTGGCAGTTTTACGCCCACTTTTTGTTATCTTTTATATGGCTTAAAGGATTTTATTAAATTTTGGTACACAGATAGTGGGCAAACTGAAAAGTTATCCATCATCCCAAAAACTAGGTCTAAGGCACGCTAACAACATAGCGGGCAAAGCCCGCTAGTAATAATAATAAGAAAAAGGAAAAATAAAAATAAAAATCTACATAATTTATGTGTCTTTGTCTTCCGCTTTAGTCTGTCTACCTGCTGTATATTTGTTAGCAATTTGACCAAACTGGATTATTAATCCCTATAAACATTTAGTTTACAGATTCATATTTAATCTTTATTAAATTTAAATATCTTATTTTGTTTTTTATTAAATTAATAGACAATTACTTTCACAAGCCGTTGACAACGCAGTATATAAGTTGTTTCAATCCACAATTTTGTTTTATGTATGAAAAACAGATACAGAAATCTTCCATGGTTGATTTTTGAATATGTCTTACTAGAGTTGTATTTTTTAGCATCATTTTCCTCGTTACTTTTTTAGCATCATTTTCCTCGTTACTTGACATGCCGCTACATCTAATTCATTCTACGTATATCTTTCAATCTATTTGTCATCCACACTATTAATGTGCTAATCAGCACATTTTTTTTTTAGCAAAATTAATTAGTAAAACATTAGTAAAATATTAGTAAAACTTTAGTTTAAAGAAGTTAAGTGCTGAATAAGTATAACTAAAATTTTAGCTGAAAACATTATTTTACCAAAAAATTTGCTAAAAATTAATATATCTGATTTACTAGACGTTTTACTAACTTTTTTACTAACTTATTTCTTTGAGTATTGTACTGGAGATAGTTACTGCGATATTCAAGCGAATTACAAGTGAGTTTCTATCATATTTGGATTATTTCCACATATTATTTTGTCATAATCTCAAAGCATTCGATTAGTAACAAAATTTGTTGCCGGGATAATCTTAAAATGTTTACCACCCTATTGTACCTAAATAAAGTGTTACTATGTATTTAGTTATATTTGGCTCTTGTCTTAAATAATTAACATATTAACAACATTTTGTAACAACTCTGTTAATCATTTCTGTATGACAATATTTTTTTTGTTAGTCGCTTGTTTATCAAACACATACATGGAACTAATGAATTAATTGGACTAATGAATGTTTATTTCATTACCAGTACATATCAATGACATCAATGGTAATGAAATTATTTTCATTATCAGTTTGTTAATCAATGATAATGATTTGAGAATTTATTTCATTGATTAATGAAAAGGGTTTAAAATTGCATTGCCATTAATAAAAAAATGTAAGTAAAAAATCGATCAAATCAGGGATAGAAAGCACGCGCTCACCCTCATACTAATTTGAAATAAGATAATAATTTTCACTCTGGTATTCATTCAAGTAAAGTAGAACGAAATGAGACGAGTGAAGTTGGAACCCAAAACGGACAAAATTTTTGTTCCTCAGGAGTATTAATTAACCCTGATAATACAATTAGACAAGGTCTGGGAAGTATACCAAGAGATTAATTTTTATGAAACAACCACAAGGTGTATAATATTTTTTTTACACATATATGTAAGTGAAAATTCATATATAAACACTCCGATAATAGAATGAAATATTGGTACAAAATGGAACGTTATGGAATTGAACAGGAACGAGTGGAATCGAAATACTTAACACATTAGCGTCAATCACATTTTGCAGAATTTTTTCCGTTTTTCGATATATCGCATAGTTTTCGAGATACAAGCCATTTTATAAAATTGTGTTTTTTAATTGGCCGATATCTCCTAAACTAAGCGAGATCGAGCAAAGCGGACAAAATTGTTGCTCCATAGGATTAGGGAGAGATTTATTTTTTATGAAAAAATCACAGAGTGTCTTAATTATTTGTTTAAAAAATTTGTAATTTTACTTTCCAACCCAGAATTTTTTTTGTATAAAATGGTTTTTTTGAACAATTGAAATTAGTTTTTTTTATGCATTGGTGTGATTTCATTATAATTAATAATAATTTTTCTAAAAAAATTATTTTCTTATCATTAAATGGTAATGGAATTTTTTTCATTTTCATTAGTATCAACTAATGGTAATGAAATTTCAGTGGTAATGAAAAATTCCCATATATGATAAATGAGACACGTGAGTTTAGTTTTCGTTGTGTATTCCTATTTGTTTTGATATCAAATACAAAATAAAAAAAAAATATTTCACGATTTTTCTCTTGTTTTTTCCCATTATTTTATGTGTGAAGGTTGTTAATCTTCATGTCTAATGAACTTGTTAATATCAGCAAATATTTTTTGTTGACACATTGAGAGAATAAATATTTTGCATAAGAGCAAGTATTTACAAACCCTATGAAAGAATGTTTTTTTATAGAGGCATAGAACTTTGAAATGGAATAAAACAACGATGATTTTTTTAAATTGACATGAAATTTACTTTATTCGAAAGATAAACTGTTGGCATTATAATTTAAATATGAATTCTGGCATATGACAGACACGGCTGTCTCGGACGTAGTCTAATCTGCAGTTCCAATTTTCGATGACTTTTTAAACATTTGTGGCCGTATATTGGCAATAACGCGGCGAATGTTGTCCTCCAAGTGGACAATCGTTTCGGGCTTATCGGCGTAACCTAGCGGCTTCACATATCATACTAGAAAATAGTCCCGCTGCGTTAAATCGCATGATCTTGGAGGACAATTCACTGGTCCGAAACGTGAAACTATGATGTTAACGAACGTTTTCTTCAATATATCAATTGTGGCACGATCTGTATGGCAT
Source organism: Delia radicum (assembly GCA_021234595.1). NCBI lineage: Eukaryota > Metazoa > Arthropoda > Insecta > Diptera > Anthomyiidae > Delia > Delia radicum. Next base: position 273,533,921 of record CM037851.1, on the reverse strand, counting down.
GTTGCTCCGTCTTGTTGAAACCACAGCTCCTGCACTTCATATTTGTGCAATTGATGAACGAAAAAGTCAGTAATCATTGCTCTATAGCGGTCACCATTGACTGTAACGTTCTACCCAGCATAGTTTTTAAAGAAGTACGGACCAATGATTCCGACAGCCCATAAAGCACACCAACCAGTCAGTTTTTCTGAATGTAACGCTATCTCAACATACACTTGAGGATTATCATCACTCCAAATGATGCAGTTTTGTTTCTTGACTTATCCATTTAACCAAAAGTGAGCCTCATTGCTAAACAAAATTCGTGCGCGATACGTATTTCGAACAGAACCATGATTTTCAAAATAAATTTGCACAATCTGAAAGCTTTGTTCAGGCGTCAGTCTATTCATGTTGAACTGCCAAACCAAACTTAACATAAATCACTTGACAGCTGACAAAATGGCCGCCAGTTAAAAAAGCGTTCTATACCTGTATAAAAAAACACAGCGGTAGTGGTTCCAGGTTTCGGGTATATTTTCGTTAATATGGAACTTTTGAAATGTTTTGAAAATTATGATGTGAGAAGATTATTCAATTTCAAGATCACTTGATTACCTTTTTGTGTTCTGTTTTAAAATAAGGTTAATACTCTGAGAGGGTACCAAGTTTTTTTCTAAAAATATTGCCATAAAAAATTCAAAAAGTGCAATTTTAGCGCCCTCAAATTATTTGCAGGGTTGTTTTTGGTAGTGTGCTGGCTTCTGCTGCAGAAGGTCCCAGGTTCAAACCGTCATTGGAACGCTATTTTTAAAATTTTCTTGTATAAACCTGATATTAACGTGGGCTAAGCCATCCACATACAAATTTTTACGCACGTCACTTTAGGGTTTGGATAGGCTGCTAATGCGTATACTTTTCCCCCATATGCCACAATACATACGATTTCCCAAAAACTTCTTCTTAACGGGTGACCACGCGGGACTAGTAACTATCAAGTTATTCGCTTATGCGGTGTGGCCAGTCCGCCAATGGGGAACTTTTTTCGGTATTCATTTGATTTTCAAATTTCCTGTTCAACTTGAAGTCTTTGCGTGATCAGGAACCCACATATTAAAATTTTAAGTTCCTAGCTTTAGCGATTTGCTCAGTCCCTCAAGGGGAGCCTTTTTCGACTTTGAATCCTCGTTTTTACCGTGTTCCTGAACGAAATTCAAAAAAGTTTCATATCGGTGAGTTAAGTCATATGCCTAGGCAGATAGACACTCAACAAAAAGTCAGTAAAGTCAGCAACATGTTTGCTGGGAGGTTCATTGCAGAAAAATTGCTAATATCAGCAAAAATTTCTCTAAATTTAGCAAAATTTCTCATTGCAGAAAAATTCCTAATATCAGCAACACATTTGCTAAATCTAGCAAATTTTTTGCTGAATTTACTAATATTTTTCTGATATTGGCAATTTGTTTACAAGGATCCTCCTAGCAGAAATTTTGCTGACTTTACTGACTTCTTTTTTTAGTATACTAGCATTTCAAATTTCTATGTTAATGGGTTTGGTCGGACCGCCAAGGGGAAAACTTACACTTTGCGAAAAATTTTGTTAAAATCCTGGACGTCTGCGGTGGAGGAGGGACCTTTATGTCAAAAAGCCAGTCTCTAGCTCTAGCGGTCAGTGAGTCAGTAACTTTATTAGTTTTTAAAAATTTAAGGGAATATTCCCTTATGTGGCCCTATGTGGCCCTACATCTGGTATATTCCAAATCACAACATTTGATTTGTCTATTGATACCTACAGGAAAAAGCTTCTTCAAGAAATTTCACAAAATACTTGATTTCTTCGTTATTTTTTTTTTAATTGATGCTTGTGCACTTCAGTATATTTTATTTTTTTAGACTTAGTATCACAATTCTTCAACTTTTTAATTTAGCTTTTTGTGTTTAATATTATATTTTAACAAAAATCATATAATTTTTAGTATTTGTTTAATATTTTTTAAATTATTGTTGTAAATAAAGTGTCCGCCATCTAACTTTTTTTTTCAACTAGTGATTATTTCGTGAATGGTAACACTTAGCTCATGTCTGATTTGACAGGTAATTAGTTTTATCCTTCCGCTGAACGAATATGGTCCGTATGTTCGTTATCTTGTGAAAAAAGTGAAAGAAACTGGCATCCTCATCGATAAACCAAAGAGTGAAAAGCCATAAACAGTGCGTACACCCGAGAATATTGCTGCTGTGGCAGAAAGTTAGCGTGAAGCGCCATCAACATCAATTCACCGTCGTTCTCAACAATTGAACATTTCGGAGACATCATGAGACGAATTTTGCATAAAGACCTTGGTATGACGCCATACAAAGTCCAATTGGTTCAGGAGTTCAAAAAAAAAAGTTATTTGGCGGACCCTTTAAATAATAATTATTATTAATTTTGTTATTTTTTGTTTACAGAATATCAAAATTACTTGTTTATTGGTAAATAGGTACTATCAAATGTTCTACATTAAGCATACACTCAGAAAAGTTCCACAGTTACAATATGGCAGTTATTTTTTCAGTAATGTGTTTGTAGTTGTTTTAACTGCAATTGCAGTTGTTCTATTTACTTAGAAAAATATATTATAATATTTGTGAGAGTAGATTTTTTAAACAACCTACCAAAATTAACGCATTTCGGTAACAGGTTTTTTATGCAGTTGTTTCGACTTTTTGGCAAAGAGTGTGTGTGTATCAAAAAATACAAAAACAAAAAACCAACAAAAGCGGTTTAACAACCCAGTTAGAAATTGCCAACTGTACCAAATCAATGGTACTAGCAAATCACTGCTATTTTTGTAAAATCCACCATGTTAAAAATTACCAAACAAACAACTAACATTGTACTAAACTTTTAAAAAATAATTGTACAATCACTACTTTAAAGTTAGTAAATTTTCATGTAAAATCACAGAAAATGTGTAATTTTAAGCACACTATGTGTTCACATTTTAATATGTCTACAAAAACATATAGTACTTTTCAAGTTTATAAGTTTCTAATTTATATTTCTATATGTATAAATATTTTCCCTTTAGAATTACATATATTGAATGTAAATTTTTATTTTTGGCACAAATCATGTAATTGTACATATTTTTGATAGCAATAGTTAAATTTTAAAAATTTTTTGAAAAGAAAAATATAAAATATTTGACTACTTTTGTTATATGTATGTAATGTAAAATAAGAACAGCGTATTAAATACAATTTTAAAAAATCGTTTTTGATACAACTATATGGTTTAAAAAAATTGAAGAAAAATTTTTGGAAATAATAGTAAGATATTAAATTTTTGCAACAATCTTTCTTAGTTAGAAATGCTGTTTGAATGTGTGTTTTAAAAAATATACTTTATAAGTTTTTTGAAAATAATTGATTTTCGCCAACCACGTTTTTGGCCACAGCGCTAGTGTAGAACCATTTATAATTTAAAAAAAAATATAATTGAGCAATTCCATATGAAAGCGATCACCTTTTGGACGACCCCTCTCCGATTTTAAAATAAATAGTCTCAATCGATTGCCCAGCAAAAAATAATGTACCTACATATTTTTTTTTTATATTTTTTTATAGTGACTGGTTTAGTGGTGGTGTGCACCACTGTCATGTGACAAAATTGAAGAATTCTTCATAAGGGACCTCATTGAAACTACTAAAGCGATCGCAACGAGTGATAGCTCGTTGGAAAGGTATTGAATCAGGCTTTAATTGAAAAATAAAATTTTCCTAATTTTTCTCAGAAATTTACCTTTTTTCCCATGAACGAGTGATAGCTCGTTGGAAAGGTATTCAATCAGGCTTTAATTGAAAAATAAAATTTTCCTAATTTTTCTCAGAAATTTACCTTTTTTCCCATGAAAATTAAATTTTCCCACGAAAATTAAATTTTCCCATGAAAATTAAATTTTCCGATTTTCCACAGAAGCTCCTAAATGTTCCGGCTAATTTTATTTTTTTTGGATTCCTCATAATTTTTGCTTTAAGAATCAGCAATAAAAAAATGGGCCCCGACTCCTTGTATGGACAGGAGAAGAGCATTTAAGAGACCACCTTGTTCTCATTGTTTTTATATTTTTTATAATTGAATTATTTTTAATTATTTAACAAGAAAAATTAGGAAAATTTTATTTTTCAATTAAAGCCTGATTCAATACCTTTCCAACGAGCTATCACTCGTTGCGATCGCTTTAGTAGTTTTTTTTTTTAAACAACTTTCAATGAGGTCCCTTATGAAGAATTCTTCAATTTTGTCACTTACTGTTTTGAATTAATATTTTACTAAAATTATAAACAATTATCCCAGAATTTTTTTCTGTATGAAAAACAGGCACAAAAATCTTCCATAGTTTTTTTTTTGTTTATAGTAAAATATTAGTATAATTGTACTAATATTTTACTATAAAAAAAACTATGGAAGATTTTTGTATCTTTTTTTCATACATAAAAAAATTCTGGGATAATTTTTTATAAATGTAATTGTTTATTATGTATTTCTAAACTAAATGCTTATAGAGATTAATAATCTACTGTAGTTAAATTGCAAACAAATATACAGACAGGTAGACAGACTAAAGCGAAAGACAAAGACTCAAATCTTAGTTAGATGTTTATGTTTTATATTTCTTATTAGAAAAAGGGTTGTATATGTCATATTTTGTTTTTAAAGCGCATTTGCGCTTCTTTAAATTATAGCATTATTTAGATAACCATTGATGTAAGTATTGGAAAGATAATTTTGTTTATGTTATATATAATTATTTATATTTTTTTTTAGATCTAACATTAACTCATGTCGTCAGTGTGGGAGTATGAACAATTTTATATTTTGTAACGTATTGCAAATCATTTTGAAAAAACTAACAAAAATATGTTTTATGATTTTCAGCAAATAAACTAATTAAAGTATAATTTTTCTACACATTTTTTTTTGGGTTTTTTTCAGTCTACTAATAATCAGCAAAAACTTTATTAATTTTTAGCAAGGGTTTTTTAAATTCTAATCCTGATTTTGTTGCTGACATTAGAAATTTTTTTCAAGCAACCTCCTGACTAAAATGTTGCTGCCTCGACAAAATTTTTTGCTGACTTTCCTTTTAGTTAGGTGTTAGGTAAATTTACATGAAAATTTATTAGAGTGTAGAAAAATAACATTTTGTTTGCAAAGCATGTGCTTTACCAGTACCACCCACAAATTTATTTCCCTATATTTTTTTTAACAATATTATAACCAATTAGAAGCATTTTTTATATTTTCCCAGTAAAAAATGTTCGTGTTTTTAGAAGCTGGATAAAACAAAAGCGCTGATGTAAGCGCTTACTATATCATTATACTGAGAAGCAGCAAAAGAAACGAATAATTTTCGTATAAAAATAAACAAAAAAATTGTTTAGCTTACTGTTTTCCATTACAAGAATGCAGGTTGTAATGCAGAAAGTTTAATATTGTGGATTATAAACAATCTGTACAAGTTTTCCCGAGTGCTTTCCGATTGTGTTTAGTGTTTTCGAGAATGTTATAAAAAATGAATAATCATTTATCTGTTTCTGAAGAGGTAGCACGTGGTGAGGTAAAAACACAAATAAAATTATTGAATTAATATGTCTAAAATTTTAACAACAAAAATTTAATATCTGTAGAATTTTATGTAAAATACATTTTATAATATTCATATTATTACATTAATTTGCAATAATGTAGACATGAAATATGATTTTACTGAAAGCCATGAAATCACAGCGTTTAATAAGCGCTAAAACCGCGCTTATATTGTATGAAAGTAATGATTCTAAGTGTGAATTCGCCATATTAAAATTATCGCATATGTAAGCAGGTTTGTTTGTAAAGGATTCTTTTAGGCAGTATTTTTTACTGGGTTATTATAGACCAAACTATATTGCTGTTTTTTAGATGTGTTTGATTATATACATTTCTCAAAATTAATTTATTTTTAACGCACCAAATTTTTGGAATTACCAACGTTATAACAACGGTTGAGAGTTCGCTCAAACCAAAGGTTGGCCACTGTTATCAATCGGGTAACAGGACAATACTGTCAAGATTGTTAATCCCACGATCTGCATACGCATAACAGACCGTTGCCGACATTTTGCCAAGACTGTGCCGATTATATTTCTCTGCCTGGGACAAATAGACAAATAAAACGAAAGCGCTGTAAATTTTGAATAAATAAATGAAATAAAACATTACGGTAAGATTTGGAATAGAAGATAAATTTATTTACTTGAATATTTTTAAATGTTCAATTTCGTTTCTTGAAGATTTTTAATATTTATATATTAATTCAATTTAGTGTAACGAAAAGAAATGGAAAAACAACATTCCATCTCTTGAAGACAGACATGTGGTGGAAATGATTTGGAAAAATAACTTGAAACGTGAATTTTTAAAGTGATATTTTATATAAATGTATGTTTACAATAGTGTGTTTATTAAATAATGAAATCAGTTTATTTCATTTTTTTTTTAAATGCTGGTAATGCTTGTTTTACCTGCATGTGTTGTTGTTTTTACTACATTGAACAGTTAATTTGTAACAGTTAAAAATAACTACACATTGCAGTTAATTTAAATGCAAATAAAGTGACACCTTCTCTACTGCAAATGTAGTTATTTTAACTTCCATTTGCAGTTGATTCTACCTACATAATTTTCTTAGTGTAGAGTCTATTATTTACTTAATTAGTTTTATTATCAATAGACAAAAAACAAAAGCACGTGCATTTAAATTATAAAAATTTGATTAAAAACATAACAAACAAATACAAAAACTTTCAATCACCTTTTTTATCTAACACTTGTTAAAAAAAATGCAGCCACAACGACTACAAAAATATATTAGATGTGATATCTTTTAATGCTTAAATAGAACTGATATTCAATATTAAGATAACATTTTGTAAAGCAGAAAATGATTAAGATATTAAAAAAAAATCGTCAGACATTTTTAAAAAATTCTCAAACAAAACAATACCAATTAATCCATTTCGGGCAGATCATAAGTACATGCTATTCATGTTAATTTTCACAATATCGCGTAAGCTACCAACTGGGAACAACTGCATAATAATTTTTTTAGTATAATTTAAATGGGAAAATTATTTGGTCCTAAAATTTTGTGAAACATACTAAACATTCATTAAAAGATTATATTTTTTTTTTTTTTTTTTTTTTTTAAAGAGAGGCAACACTCAGGAAATACTTCCTATATTTAGTGTGTTGCTTTCTTTGGAAAGGGATAGTATAGAGATGAAAGGTGGGGAAAGATGAAGGGCTTCAGACATGGCAACACTGTAATTGCGCGAGATGATAAGTCTTAGAACAGTTGTTGCTCGCCACCTGATGGAGAGTTGGCGAACTTATTGAAGCTTTTTGGTTCATTATTTTACTTCGGTGGGGTTAATTGCTATGGGAACACCGAAGGTGGACATTGCGATACGTATGAGGGATAGAAAAAACTCATACATATTAATTTGATGTTGCCGGCACCGGGGATCGAACTCGGGACCTTCTGTGTAAAAGTCCAACGCGCTAACCATTACACCACAACGCCCATTTGTTACTAATTACAAAAAAAAATTTTTTTTGTGAAATGCGAAATAATTTTTATTTTGCTTTAGAGTAAACTTAACTGCAATGGGTTAAATAAGATCATGATATTATTAAAAAAATAAATAAATAAAGATTTGTTTTTTATTTAAGTTACTATGGAGGAAAATCGTTAATAAAAAATACTAAACAAACAATTCTTTATATTTATTTAAGAGAGAAATTTTGTATTCAAATACAAATTAAGAGATCCCACTTATTAATAAGAGATTTGTACTGATAACAACATTTGTTGTCAATCAAATGTTTCAGCTGTTTTCAACAGTTTTTATGAAAACGCTCATTTTCCCATAACATGACATTTTAGACATAAAAACATCAGCCTGAAAAGAAATATTTCCAAAAAATATTCAAGCTTTTTTTGATTGCCAATTTTTCGAAAAGTGCATTCTTGCGGTTCTTAAAACTTACTACATTGGAACATTGAAATGTAATTCTAGTAATTGTGTCATTGAGCTTTTGAGCATACACCACGCCATTATGCTGGTACAGTTTTCATTTCTTTACAAAAAGTGTGTAGAACAGGTCGTCATGGATACTAAGTTGTCTCTGTTGGCATCTGTATCAAATTCTTTTAATTTCTCAACCATTTTATTATAAAATTGCCTTTTTAAATCACGATTGCAATATTCTGAACTTTTAATTTTCCATAAACGCGGCATTGACTTGTAAAAATCGAGGAATTCTCCCCAAAATAATTTTTCCTTTGCATTCATGGTCTTGTTTACTGCTTGAAAACTTTTAAAAACTGAGCGAATTTCACCACACACGATACATGCATGCTGATACAATCATAAAAATATCAAACTGTTTTTGATTTTGCTCAATCGGCATGTGCAATCGCACCACAACCCCACACACGGTCAATCGGCATGCACAATCACTTGATTGCGCATGCATATGCTGGTGTCGTGTATGGGCCCCTTAAGCTGCCATGATAAAAATTTGACTGTCACAGCCTAAGTAGGAAAAAATGTACACACATTTTCAAATGGCCTACACCTATAACACCAAAAAAACCTGACTTTCAAACACATCTATTTTGACCTCATGCCTTCCGATGTTCTTTATATTAAAAACCTATATTCTCTATGGAGCCTGTAGCATATCTCCATTTTCAGTTTTACAACATTTCAAAAACAAGCAATCTTTTCATGGGTTTAATTTTTATAAAAATTCCAAAAAATCCCAAAAGTATATAACTTTGAAGCGCCGTATACATGTAAGTTGTTATGGGATTTCGCTGATTGAAAAAGCGTTCCATTACAAAATACAAAAAAAAAAATTCTTTACGCTCAAGGAACTTTTGTTTTAAAAATATGTTGTTGTTTGGATTGTAATACTGTTTCATTATTTTTAATGTAAATTTTTTACGAACCTTGTAGTTTATTTAAAAAAACAAACCACATCAAAGTACTGTTTTATGATTTTACATTCTTTTTTAGAGTTGTTTTTTGGTTTTTAAAAAATAAAAAAAGGAAATGTTTGATTATTTCTGGAATTTAATGAAGTGTTATTCGTCCTTTCTTCAAGTGAAATTTCATTTGACTACAATTGCTGACGTCTTTACTACATAAATCCTTAGTGTGGAAACAATAGATAAGTTTTTTTTAAATCGAATAGATGACATTCGCGTCACATAAAAACGAATTTTAATTTTATTAAAAAAATGTTCAGTTTTCAATTTATGCATGTTTAAAAAAATTTTGAAGGGGAAGAACAACAATAACAGGTCAACAAAAATCAATTATCAACAAAATATAGGGGAGAACAATTTCGAAAGTTCTTCTAAATATTGTATAATGTGCTCCATAGTGTTTGTGTGTACAAAACACTATTCAAATTTGAAGACCCTCTGTCAATTATATTTGTGATATATCATGAATCTCATGATATACGCTGAATCCAAGTCAGGAATAAAACATAACTAACTTGCAGTTTTTGAAATACTTAACACATTCACCTTATTTTTTCGTATATTTTGCTTAAGTTTTCAAAATTTTATCGAATCAAAGTCTCTCATTTAAACAGTGTTGCAACGAAATTGAAAAAAAATATCCTTAATTCGCGAATATTAAAAAAAAAAAAAAAACAATTGATTTTCATGACATTTATTTTGCAACTAGCTGATGTGTCCGGTGTTTAAATTCGAAAAAAAACGAAAAAAGTTGTAAAAAGTGAACAAATTTTAATTTTAGATTTTTTGTCAAAAGTAGGTGTAGAAGTTTGCGTGGTCGATGAAAACTATACTACGATCTAAGTTGAGGTCCGAGGATTATTCATGCCAAAAGTAGGCGTAGAAGTGGGCGTGGTCTTTGAAAACTATACTACGATCTAAGTTGAGGTCCGAGGATAATTCATGCCAAATTTGAGGAAAATCCGTAGAGAATTGCTACTTTGTATAGAGAACAAACAAACAGAAAATGAGTTTTATATATATAAGGTGGCGCAAAAATAACCTTGTGATTTAACATAACAAATATCTCTAGAAATTCGAATAACAAAGTCCCCTGAAGATTTCCTTAGGCAGGAATGAAATCCGGATAGGGACACGCCTACATCAGATTGTTTCACAATTTGTTAAATAAGTTTTGGGACTTTAGCACATTTAATTACTATAAATGTAACCTTCCGATGTTTTTTTTTTATTATGTATAGCATTTTCTAATAGGAGGATTACTTTTGCGCCATCTTATATATATTAACTCAAAGCATCACTTACAACATATACAAATTTTACAAGAGCATTCAGACGATGGTCGGTTATGGTTTGGCAGAACTTGGGATTAACAATCTTGAGAGTATTGTCCTGCTACCCGATTCAAAACATTGGCCAACCGTTGGTTGCCACCATTGGCATAACGTTGGAAATTCAAAAAATATTGTGCTTTCCAAATACCTTAAATTTTATTTATTTTCTGAAATGCTTATAATAGATGCTCCTATTAAAACCAGCAACCAAATTCGGTCTATGATTTTTAAGTAAATAATTGCTGATTGAAGGAGTAAAATATATTACAATATTTTAGAAATAGTTAATGCTACTTATAGGTATAATATTGGTAAAAAAAAAGCAATAGGGTCAGTGAATTTTGCGGCGCTACGAAATAACCCCCAATGAAATAACACCCAAACGACAAAATGAAATAACCCCCAATGAAATAAATCCCAAAAAAAATGAAATAAGTCCAAAGAAATGAAATATTCCCCAAAGGTGAAAATGAAATAACACCCAAAATTTGGGGGTTGTTTCGTAATGAAATAACTGCCAAAGGAAGAAATGAAATAACCCCCAATGAAATAAGCTCCAAAGAAATGAAATATGTCCCAAATTTTTTTTATTTTTTGTTTTCATATTTTTGATTCTTTTGTTACACTGTTCAGTTTTTCTGCGTGGCGGCCTGCGGCCGATCTTAGGGGTTTTCTCCTCCATAGGACGCGGCAGGTGGCTTCGCTGAATACAGTTTTCCTGCGCGAGTCTCATTATCTTTCCTAGTGTGACGCGCGCAGGAAAACTTTATTCAGCGAAGCCACCTGCCGCGTCCCATGGAGGAGAAAACCCCTAAGAGCGGCCGCAGGCCGCCACGCAGAAAAACTAACAAATATTAAAAAAATTTCACTTTCAGCAAAATGAAATATCCCCCAAAAAATATGAAATAACCCCCAAAATAATTGCATATGAAATAATCTCCAAAGAATTTAAATTTTGGGCTTTATTTCATTGGCGGTTGCTTCATAATGAAATAATCTCCAAACCGTAAGATCAAATAATCCCCAAAAAAAATGAAAAAACCCCCAAACAATTTTACACGATTTTTTTGGGGGTTATTTCATTTTTGGCCGTTGGTGGTTATTTCGTAGCGCCGAATTTTGCTGGTTATACTGGCAAAACACTTGCTTTGCATAGAAACCTGTGGGTCTATACTACAATATTAGTTGAAACTTTGGTAATTTCTAACATGTTGGGTTTTACAAAAACAACTAGGATTTGCCAGTACTATTTTTTTTTTTTTTGTACGGTTGGCGATTTCTATCTGTAGTGCGATTTTCTAACTTTATTAAAGATTTTATCGATTTCGTTAACTAACGATAAATATGGGCTGAATTACCGAAAATGTTACTCTGTAATTTTTTAATATTTGACAAAAGATATCGACAATAGTTGTAAATTTGAATTTTATTTGCTTTGAAATTTTATGAAGTAACGTCAAAAATCGTTAACTTGAATTTGTAAAAAAAATTTGTATCGTAAGAAAAAATTAAAAAAAAACTCTTTACGAATTTTGTTCTTAATAATCGAATTTTGACATTGCAACGACCGAATATTGTCGTTAATAAGTTACGGAATCGCACTACTGGGCATTTTTGATATATAATATAAAATTTTGTATATTCACATAGTACTCTACTACAAATTTTTGCTAGGCATGTTAAAATCTATACATATCAAACAGGTGACCACATGTAGTTAAACTGTGTACTCAGGTTTTCTTTCTCACATGACTTTTAAAGTTAAATTTTTAAGCTATTTTTAATTTATAACGAGCTTTCATCCTTCGTATATTTATAAAAATAAAGCAAATCAAACATATTAGCTAGGTTGATACTAGGATTTCAATCTGGCTAAAGATTCATCACAACCCCAAGTTTTAGAAAAGCTAGAGCCTCCAGAATAGGCAGAGCTTTAACAAAAAACCTATTAATTATCAATTTTGCTCCATTCTTGTCTTCTTAGTAATAAAACACGTGATTAGGGTCTTTTCCTAACAAGCATTATGACGTTACTAAACTTTGAAGACCAAAAATTGTTTTTCCAGTTATTATTTAAATTACACAGGAGGACAAAATGTAACTTTTTAAAAATTAATAAAGTTCTGACCATCAATTATATATATTTCGGATATGCTGATTTAAATGGTAATTTTTTGATCAATGGTACAGATTTCGAGAAAAATTTCTTTAAAATTTGGCGGTTTTGCATTTAGTTTTTTGCATTTAACTTTTTGCTACATATCAATCTGCTTTTGTTTTGGCGGAATTAAATAACAAGACCTGTGTTCATGTTTATGGATCATATTTAATGCACAAAACTTTATGTTTAAATCATTGCTTCACGTTTTATGTAGGTTTTTACCTTAATGAACGCTTACTGAACAAATTACATAAAAAAGTGTAAATTCTTTAGAAAGAGATAATTAATGGGAAATATTTTGACAAAAAAAAATTAATTACCATATAGCGCTATATACTAAAGGGTAATTTTTTTAGCAACTTTCTTTTTGGCAACACTGTTTTTGGCAGCTCTGCTGTTTTCGTGTAATATATGACTGTTAAACATGTTCAGTTCGGTCTATAATTTAACCATGAATCGACTTACAAAAGAGCAGCGCTTGCAGATTAATGAATTTTGTTATCAAAATTCATGCTCGGTTAAGAAAGTACATCGTGCAGTTCTTACAATTAATGGTCAGTTTGGGCGAACCTCTGAGGCGGCTATTCGGAATCTTGTGACTAACTTTTGCACCAAATTTACATTATTGGACATTAAACCACCATCACATCACGCATACGTAGAGTGCGCACAGAGAAAAATATCGCAGCTCTATCTGCCAGTGTTTTTGATGACAGTGAATTATCGATTCGGCGACGTTCGCAGCAATTGGGCCTCAGTTACTCCGTTACGTGGAAAATCTTGAGGAAGCATTTGTGTGTAAAACCTTTTAAAATACAGCTGGTGCAGGAATTAAAATCACGCGACCTACCACGACGGCTAACTTTTGGTGAATGGGCGCTGGCAAAGTTGAATGAAGATCCACTTTTTTAACGGAAAATTGTGTTCAGCGACGAAGCTCATTTCTGGTTGAATGGATACGTGAACAAGCAAAATTGTCGTATTTGGTGTGGAGAGCAGCCAGAAGCATTGCAAGAACTGCCAATGCATCCCGAAATATGCACTGTTTGTTGTGGATTATGGGCCGGTGGCATCATTGGACCGTACTTTCTCAAAACGACGAAGGCATGAACGTTACTGTGAATGGCGAGCTCTACCGTCCAATGATTACAAATTTTTTTTTTTTTGCCCAAAATGGATGTGCTGGACTTGAGTGACATGTGGTTTCAACAAGACGGTGCCACATGCCACACAGCACGCGAAACAATGGCCCAATTGAGAGGCGAGTTCGGTTAACAGTTTCCCAGCAAAAAATTTTCAATAAGGTAATCGGTTTTGTAATCAGGAATTTTGGTTAGAATGCCTTCCCAACCTGATTACCAACCTGATTCTTTTAACAGAGCGTGAGACTGAAAAGAATTGATTCTTTAGATTTGATTATATTTTTCTTTACAAGAACCAGTTACCTTATTTTTTTTCAGAACTACTTCGTTGTTAAAAAAGGAAGGAGTTCTTTTATTAAAATTGTAAGTATTTTTTTTAAGAAGCATTTCTTTTATTACAAAACTAAGTATTTTTGGCTAAAATATTAATGAGCATTTTTTTAATTATAATAATTTCTCATTTCTTAGTTTCTAGTTACCCAGTTCTAATAAGAGTTTTTATAACAAAATGGTAATTGGTTACAAATTGAACTAAAATTATCACAAATATAAGTTACAAATAGTTTGTTAGTTCGTAAAAGAACTAATTATATTTATAAAACCATTATGTGTTCGCTTTCTTACTTTAAGAATTGGTTACACAACTATTTCCTTTTTTACTGACTCATTGCAATGTGTTTGGTAATGCAGTTCAGAAATTTGGCAATCAGAAACGTAAGCGATTATATGGCAATGCCTTGTTTTGGTAATGTGTTTTTTTTCCTGGGTTATTTCACATTTAGGGTCGGTCAATTGGCCGCCTTGGTTTTGCGATTTAACTTCTTTAGACTATTTTTTGTGAGGCTATGTTAATGCTCATGTCTATAGGGACAAGCCCGCAACTGTTGAGGCAATATTGAAGAATTTATTCGTGAGATACCGGCCGATATGATTGAGAGAGTATGCCAAAATTGGGCGCAGTGTATGAACCATTTGAGTCGTAGCCTCGGCCAACATTTAAATGAAATCATCTTTAAACATTGAATTATATAGATAGTTCTATCGACTCAAATAAACATTTCATACATCTCTCTAAATTTTATATGTTTTTTTTTAAATCAAATCCAAAAGCTCTTAAAAAATCACCATTTATATATTTTCGATTTTTCAAAAACTGTATATGGTAGGATATCTGTCCAAGTTGACCACAGAGTCATACTTATGGTATAATATGTGGGCACACCCAAAAAACGTTTTGCAAAAATTGAAGCAAAAAAGTTTCCATTTGCAAAACTTATCGTAATATAATAATTTTTTCAGGTACATTAAATAAAAAATAAATAAAAAAATAATGGAAAACATAAATTGTAAAAATGTATGTATTTTATTTTAATTTTAATTTAGTTTATTTCAATTCCAATTGCATGTTATTTGTAATTGAATGTGTAATTAATTTCAAAACATAATGATTAACGCCCATTTCTGATATTAACCATTACCAAGCTAAACAAAAAGTCACGCCACCTACCCCTTGCTGCTCCTCTGAACACAGGCCTTGATTTTTATTTCCATTAAAACAAAAGCAGATTGATTGCTTTTGAAAAGTTTTAAATGCAAAAATCTAAATTCAAAGCCGCCAAACTTTAAAGACATTTTTCTCGAAGTCTGTACGAGTTATCAAAAAATTCAGTACACCATTGAAATCAGCATGTCCGAATTATATATAATTGATGGTCAGATCTTTAAACATTTTTATAAGGTAACATTTTGTACTCCTGTGTATTTGCTTGTTTCTTGTTTCATTTTTTGTTTTAATTTTATTTTGGATACCATAAATTACGTGTATGCAGTAGTACCATCTAATCAAATATTTATTCAAAAATATTTTATTAAGAATTATAACCCAATTAAAAATAAACCTCTTTATATAAATTAAGGTTTTTTTTTAATTAGCAATTTGTTAGCGGCTTTTAAAGCAAATATATAGAAATGTATGCATATTAATGTTTATATTTACTGCTGGTTGGTAAACATAAAATATTTATTACTAATATAAATTCGAAAATATTTACAAGCTTGTGTTCAAATAATAAATAAGATTGTTTTTTTTTAAAGGAAGTAGTCTAATATCAAATTGAACATAGAGTTAAAAATATTTATTTTTTTAATTTGTAGGTATTATTTTTAAATGAAAATATTTCCGATTAAAACTGATTTTTACAAGTTTTAGAGAAACTTAAAACTATTAATTCCGAACTATTTTCAAAATTAATGTTAGACAATCACCTATTTTTTAATGTAAAAGAAACCAAACTCTTCATTTTGCCATTCTTGATGCGGAATATAAATGCTAATTAGCCAAACGATTTTTGAGAATTTTTTCAGATTTTTTTAAGTGCTAATGCTAATGAAATCACACTAATACCGACAAAACTAATTACAATTAAGCAAAAAAAAAAAGCATGGCACGATATGAAATGAAACGGGGATCGAGCGGAATCGGAACACTTAATAAATTTTTATTATTGGAACGCGTTTCGATGGTTAATTTTTGCAAAAATTTTGTCCGTTTTGCCCTATCTCGCTTAGTTTTGGATATACTGGACATTTTAAAAAATCGTCATTTTATAAAATGGTTAGTATCTCGAAAACTAAGCGAAATATCGCAAAACAACGAAACGGGTTCCATAAATATATATTTATTAAGTGTTCCGATTCCGTTTCATTCTATTGTCGGACACTCTGTGGCTGTTTAAAAAAAAAAACTTAATGTTTCGAGATCAAGACTCCGATTTTATCGATATTCATCGTAAGTTTTTCGAAAATCTTATCTCTCAATTGTAATTTGTTTCCTTTATTTAATGCATTGCTAATGGTAATGAAATTTTAAATGATTGCCATTAATCAATGAAATTCATTATCATTAATTCAAATAAGATGAATTTCATATCAAAACCTATAAAAAAGGCTGCGCAAAATTATATATTAAATCTAAAAAAATAAAAATAAAAAAAAATAAATTACCAAGGGTAAGTCCATATTTTGGGGGTGTCTGAAAAATTTGATAATACGATTCTTGTTCTTATCTATTAGAATTACAAAAAAATCTGTGTAACTTTCAAAGTATAGCTACTTTATTCTTTTTTTGTCAGTTAGAAGTTAACAAGAGATGCATTTACTTAAAAAAATTTAAAAAAAAGGAATAAAAAACGCCATTTGAGTTTTTAGATATGTTATATATATTTTTTATTTTATTTTTTTTTTTATTTTATTAATTAATAATCATATAATTACAAATTATATACTATTACCCTAACCGAGCACTAGATACTATGGCCTTCGGCGCGTTATAGCGAAAACAGACCAATGCCTCTGGTGGGAATCGAACCCACGACCCCCGCACTGATAAGCCAGCACGCTACCAACTAGCCTACCGGGGCGCACATGTTATATATATAAAACAGACCTTTCCAAAAAAATATTTTTTTTGGAAAAAAAACTTGGCCTTTGAAGTGTTTTCCCAGTTTAAAGGTTAATTTTTTCAGTGTACTGTACATTTTTTACAATGTATGTTTTCCAAAGCTGATTTAAATATCTTTCTAATGGTACCAAGATCTTTGAAATCGGTTCAGCCACTCCGCAGTAATCACAGCTTGGAAGTACATACTATTGTAATTTTTCAAAAACTTTGATACCTTGCCACGCCCACATGTTTTCAAAAATGCAATTTCTAAAAATGAGGTTGTGTTTGTATAGGTAAAATGTAGCTGTAAGCAAAATTTCATCAAATTCTGAGGGGTTCGGTTCAATGCATATCGGTTTTGATATGAAATTCATCATAATGGGAATGAAAATAATTTCATTACAATTGATATCAATGAAATTGAAATGAAATCATCAATTAATTAGACCATTCAATTAATAAGTCGCATGTTTGATTTATATATGGAATTCTGACTTAATCGGATATCACTAACCCACTTTAGCCTGGAATCAAATATGAACAATGAGTTTAATAAAAATGCAAAATGTGTTTTTTTTTTTTTTTTAATTTATAAAGAAAATTTTGAATTTTGCATTTTTTTTAATTTTTAGTATTCAGAACGCTGTACTTCAACAGTAGTACTGAATAAATCTGAAATCAGATATGGCAACAACAACTAAAACTACAATAACATGCAAAGTTTCATGAAAAATGGGTAAGAATTTAATGCAAGAGAAAGGTACTTTCAAAAAACAGTTAACAATCCCATTGACCGAAAATTATCAACTGTGAGATAAATGAAAAAGTGTAACTCGGCTTAATTGAATTTTTTCACATGATGAATGGGTCCGAATAATTTGTTGTTGGATATCAAAATATACATGAATTTTGAGTATTCTAATTGAGTAAATAAAATAAAAATTAAATTTTTCAATGTTTAAAATCTTGGGATTTTTAATACAAAAATTCGGGACAGGTTACCGTTTCCAAAAAAAATCGAATTCTTCGTTTTTAAACCATTTCCAATTAAACTGTGGAGCATAATAATGTACAGGGTAAAAAAAAAATTATATAAAAAATCAGGTTATGAACATATTTTTTCTCCTGTTCTTTGTTTTCACAAGATCAATTCACGAGTTAAGAGCTCTAGCTGTAAAAAAAACATATTTGGGGTACAAATTATTGGTTTAAGGGTCGCTCTGATGACCGTAAAATAAATGGGTGCTCAATAGGGTGGTCCTTATTTTTCAACTTGCAATTTTTGGGGCTGCCCCCCTCTTAATATATTTGTTTGGGTACAAAAATTCACCATGCAAAAAATAAGAGTTCTAGCATAACGGGAAGATGTCCCGCATCGCCCTTGAAAATCGGGCCCCTTGGAAAAATGGTCATAATTTAAAAAAAAATTCAAATTTTTTTTCTTCAAAATTAAAAAAATATAAAACAATTTCTGTTTTGGGTTTAATCATAACTACTCAGATAAAAAATATTACTTTCCCAGAAAATCGCTAACTTACCCTAACTTTGTGTCAAAAAAATTAATAAATATTTTGGGGTACCTCAAAGTGACTTTTTTGCATTTTTGAAAATTTTATTCAACAAAAAACATGGGGTCAAAATTGACACTCGTATTTTAAAGAGTCAAAAATCACAAAGATGACAAAATAAATTTTTGTTAATGTTTCTAATTGTAATTTATTTACATTTTAAAATTAATTAAAATTAATTATTTAATATAAATTCAGATACTTGTATTCATATTAAAATTGATTTTTTTGTACATATTCAGGAGTATTTTCGAAAAACGTATTTTTAATTTAATAGTGTAATTTTTTTTCCCTCAAAATTATTATTATGGAAAAGTTTTAAGTTCTAATTTTTACTTAATTGACCTACTCGAAGACTAGAAACGGTTAACGAAATTTTTTTAAAATAAATATAAATTGAATTATTCCTTTCTTTATTTTATTTATAAATTTTGCCACAAAGCTGCATTTTTCTTACGTGGGTCATATTTGACCCCAGGTTAACATGGGTTAACTATCAGCAGAAAATATAGTATTTTAAAATAAAGTTATTACAATCATATAAAAAGGCATATACAAAAATATTGATGAAATATTATTAAAACCTTGTTTTAAAGTAAAAATGTATAAAAATAAAAAAAAACCTTGAAATCCCCGAGAATCAAAATGCCCTAAAAAAAAAATTTGCCAACGGATATCCGTAATACCTGGCTTAGTTAATACTTGAAATATGCTTAATGAAATATGTTCAGAATTGAACATGCATATTTTAATAATAAAATATTTTTATTTTACATTTTTATAGTTCTTAAGAAATCTTTAATATTTAATATTTACAATTTCATATTTACATTTCAAATGTTCCTCATAAAATGTTAGTATTTTCCCAAAAATCTGTACTTATGAGTATAGTAATAAAACAATAAATGTATGACAGCAGAATTTATGACCTGCTGTAAATATAAGCATTTTACACAGTATTCTAGGTACGCTGAACACTTATCACAAAACTGTCCGTGAGGTCAGTTGATAACACATGCGTACATACTGAATCGATAACACATGCGCTATGTATCTAGCAAATAATAACCACATGCAGTGTTATGTAAAATATGATTCCTTTTAGTTTTAAGTGATTTTTGTAACTTAGTTTGTAGAAAATAATTATAAATAAATTTAGTATTAAACTCAAAACCAAACGACTCACACCGTTCGTTGTCATTTATTTTAGCTGAGGCAATCGGTTAGTATTATTAACAAGTGGTCCTTCGAGAAAAAAAAATCAGTGCCAAAAAACATTGGACATTATTAAAAATCCGTTGCACAAAATAATAAAAATGGAAAAATTACTGTTGAAGCAGCAAGAAATATTTAAGGAGATTATAAATCTCGTCAGTTCAGAGCCATTTTCATTAACAATTGATGAAAAATGGACGGACTTCGAGAAAAATCACAGTGTTCTCATAAAGTTTCATCAAATTGCAAGTCACAGTTATATAAGTGACAAAGTCTTTGACGACCTCAAATCTAGAATCACTGAGGCCAGAACAAAGGCAAAAGTAACCTCTACAATAGCCAGTGCGGCTACCACGGTTACAAACCCTATATGGGAACAAAGTAGGGAGTTAAATGAATATATTAACTCCTATGAATCCTCCGACTGGCAAAATTTGGAGTCGATAGAATTAAAAAAGATTCTGACAAGACTACAGATCAAATATGAGGCAATTGTTGAAACGGTTCAGCAATCAGAAAATAAGGCGTTCAAGGTGTCAAAGTTCAACCAAGAAATGAGAATTCGCATCGCAGACGCCATCAACGCAGTCGAAGAGAGGATCAAAAAAGCTTCAAACAATGTAAAAGAGGCTGAATATCCGCTACCAAAAATTGAAATCCCCAAATTTTTTGGAGAACAAAACAAATGGGTTATTTATAGTGACCTGTTTAAGGAATTGGTTCACAACCGAAAGGAATGCAGTGTGACCACAAAATTCCATTATTTAAAAGCTTCACTTGTAGGCGATGCACTAAAGATGGTGCATCACTTAATAGATGGCTCCGCACACAATTATAGTCGCATCTGGGAGCTGCTCGAAAACAGATTTGAGAATAATAGAAAATTATTCTCAGATAACATTGAAAAGTTATTATCACTTCCAAAATTAAAAGAAGAAGAGAAGGAAGTAAAACAATTTATAGATACTATTAACGAAAGTATCCATATAATAAAAAAAAAATGGTGATGGTGGTTCAGGGGCTGATGCTATAATAGCCCAACTTATATTGAGAAAATTTGAAAGAGCTACAATGTACCAATATGATAAACTGTTAGAAAATCCGAAAGATGTACAGCAGTTGCAATCAGTATTAGATTTTCTTGAGCGGTTATATTCAACAGTTTCATCAACAGCATCAACTTCATCATCATCGTCATCAAATTCTTCAAACAACAACTCAAAGAAATTTGATAAAACTCAAGTTTGTGCCTATTGCAAATATTCGGGGCATAATATAACAATCTGCAAAAAATTTAAAAATCAAGAGGTTAGTAAAAGAAATGAATTTATGAAAAGCAATAAACTTTGCAACAGATGTTTGTTGCACGATACCAACAAAAGTTGCGTTAGAGATTGGGTGTGTAGCACTTGTAAAAAACCACACCACACACTTATTCACATGGAGGTCAGAAAAGTATCATCTAATGTAACGCATAATACAACACCACTAAAAAAGTGCGTTGTTCGCAACAGCTATGATCAAAATAAAGAATCGTGAAGGGCATCCTGAAATTCTAAGAGCATTAATTGATTGTGCTTCAGAACAAACGGTTATCTCTGAAGAAACTGCTCAACTGTTACGACTACCGCGCATTCGAGAAACAACTGAAATAGGAGGCATGACAACAAGAATGACAGATGAGTCAACCACCAGAATGGATATTGAAATTTTGTCAACAATAAACGAAGATTTTAAAGCTGCAATAGAAGTTTTAGTAGTGCCTAATTTGTATAAAACGCTGCCAAAGGAGCCTATTTCCAACATGAAGAACTGTTGGGGAAATATCCGCTTAGCTGATTCCAACTTTGATCAACCAGGCCGCGTAGATGTAGTTATTGGCTTAGATTTGTATCCACAAATAATTTTGAATGGCGTCATAAGAAACGACAACATGCTTGCGCAGAACACTGAGCTTGGATGGATCATCTGTGGGGGTACGTACAAAACTACAAAATCCGTAATATCTGCTGTGACAACTATAAATATGTCGGATCTAAACAAATTCTGGGAATTTGAGGAGCCTGACGTTGAAAATGTTATGGAAGCCAATGCATGTGAGGAGCACTTTACCAGAACAGCCAAATTTGAAAGTGATGGCAGGTATGTTGTTGAAATTCCATTTAAAGAAGATAATACGCTTGGTTATTCTAAGAAACAGGCTATGGCTCGCTTACTCAGTTTAGAGAGGCAATTTGAAAGAAAACCTCAACTGAAAGAAGATTGTACAAATTTTATAAACGAATATATCAACCTGGGGCGTATGAAAAAAGTTAAATCGTTATCAGATGGCTATTTTTTACAACATCAAGCTGTCATTCGAGAGTCGAGTTTTACTACAAAGCTACGCGTCGTTTTTGATGCATCGGCCAAAACTACAAATAGTCGAAGCCTAAATGACGTCATGATGGTGGGTCCTAAGTTGCAAAAGGACATTTTTGATATACTTTTAAAATGGCGTATGTGGAAGTACGTAATATCGGCAGATATTGAAAAGATGTACCGGCAGATCTGGGTTGCCGAAGATCAACAAGCAAAAGATTTCGGAAGTGAAATCAATAATTTAAAAAACGGCAAAGGTCTTGATACTAAAAATAAGATTTTGTCTCTTAACCCATTTTTGGATAAGGATGGCATATTAAGAGTTGGTGGCAGCTGCAAAATTCTTCTTTAATATATAGTGTCAAACATCCAATTATATTAAAGAATTCACATCTTGCTTATCTCATCGTGAGTCAAACTCACAAAGCTACGCTTCATGGTGGTATAACTCTGATGAAGGTGAATATCAGGCGTTCATATTGGATCATCGGCTTACGGAACATGTTAAAATCTTATGTCAGAAAATGTGTAACTTGCATAAGATACCGACAAGAAGCTGTCACACAAATAATGGGGAATCTTCCCGAGTCTCGAGTGTCAGGTATATATCCATTTGAAAACACTGGTGTCGATTATGCTGGGCCAATCAACATTAAATGCTCCAAGGGAAGAGGAAGAAAAACCTACAAAGGGTACGTGGCAGTTTTCGTGTGCATGGCTACAAGATGCATTCATTTAGAGTTAGTCAGCGACTTAACATCCGAAGCATTTATGGCAGCATTAAAGCGATTCTTTGCCAGAAGAGGTAAAAGCTCCAACATATATTCCGATAACGGAACAAATTTCGTTGGCGCAACGAAAATACTAAATGATGACTTAACAAAAGCATTAAAAAATAATAACAAATTGGCACCAACTTTAGAAGCTGATGGCGTAAGGTGGCATTTTATTCCCCCGGCAGCTCCTCACTTTGGAGGAATCTGGGAGGCTGGAGTGAAGTCTTTCAAGTTTCATCTAAAGAGAATAATTGGGGATACCATACTAACTTATGAAGAAATGTCAACACTATTAAACCAAATTGAAGCAGTGCTAAATTCTCGACCGCTTTATTCAACAGGCGACGATATTGCTGACATAGATGTATTAACACCTGGGCATTTTTTGATAGGTCGACCAATATTGTCATCCCCAGAATCAATGACAGAAGATCGACTTGGGTCTCTTGATCGCTGGAAGCTTATTCAGAAAATGCAAAGGGACTTTTGGAAACGTTGGAAAGAGGAGTATTTAAATTCACTTCAGCAAAGGAACAAATGGAAGCAGCAAACTGAAAATCTGAAGAAAGACCAGGTTGTCCTCATAAGAAATGAAAATGCTCCTCCAGCAAAATGGCCGATGGGTGTAGTAGTAAATACAGATGCTGGAAAAGACGGAAAGGTGCGAGTAATTGAGATAAAAACCAATGGAGGTCTCATACAACGCCCAATAACAAAAGTTTGTCCTCTGAAAAGCGAAGATAGCAATTTACAAAATGATATTCCGACACAACGTGAAGAGCAACGCCCAACAAGGCCAAACACACGTCAATCAAGATCTAATACTTCTTTGGTGATGATGACGCTTCTTAACCTTTGTATGGTTTTAACATCAACTGCTTTGAACAGCACTGCGGTAAAGGAAATGAAAAATAATACAGCAATTTATTTGGATCCAATTAACCAAATAAATATAGCATCCTCTTCTTGGAACCTGGTAGTTTATTACGAGATGGAACCGTATTTCAACGTCCTTAGCGAAGCTACGCAACTAATAGAGAAAGCTAAACTGATTTGTCCAAGGCTGCAAACTTTTGAAGAACAGTGTTGGACGGTTTTAGGAAATATCCAATACCAAGTGGATAAGGTAAACGCAAACAATATGCTGCTTCTCAACAAGAACACGAGAGTAAAAAGAGGCTCACCACTGAATTTCATAGGCTCCTTTTATCATATAATTTTTGGCCTTATGGATGACGATGATCGACAGGCATTTGAATCAAATATGAAAAATTTACTAGCCAACCAAAATGATCTCAAGCTGCTAGCAAAAAAGCAAACTTCAGTGGTCGACTCAACAGTAAACTTACTAAAAAGAACAACCGATGAAGTTAATTCCCATTTTCGTAGCATGAAGGCGAATATTGAAAACATAAGTACTACCATGAACGAGCACTATTATGTTTACAGAGAGTCAATCAGATTTTTTATGGTAACAAAACAAATACATGATTTAGTAGACGAATGCAATGAGGTTCAAAAAGAAGCTATTGATTTATTGCTAAATATAAATCATGGTAAGGTGCATCCAGCTCTAATTAGTCCACAACATTTACAAACAGAAATTGTTAAGATTCGAGATGTTTTACCAGACAAGTATGTACTTCCTGGACGACACACTGGAACAGAACTCAAAGAGATATGGCATCTTCTGACTGGCACAGGCATCTTTGTTGGAAGTCAGCTTATTATTGACTTGAAAATTCCTCTGTTTAGTAGACAAGCATCTCAGTTTTATCGGATCATCACAGTGCCATTCATGCAGAATGGTCATGTATTAATAGCTAAAATCAAAGCTCCGTATATTGTCTACAATTACGACCTAGACTCCTATCATTATCTGTCACAAGCTATTCTAAACGATTGTAAGAAAACTCTCACCAATCAGATAGTATGCGAAGAAAATTTTCCTCGGATAGCTGCTACTTCTAATGTCTGTGAGCTATCCCCAATAAAACCTCACAGTAAACTCAACTGCTCGTATGATAACGTCGACGAAATGCCTTTTTGGATAGAACTACGAAGCAAAGGAAATTGGCTATATAAGATTTTCAAAAATACATCAGCTCACGTGAAATGTTCAAATTCTCAGCAGTTCATCATACAACTGCCACAGCAAGGCATATTCACCCTCAAAGAAGAATGTACAGCACGAATAGACGAGATCACCTTAGTAGCCACCCATAGTCTTAGAAGCGCGCGAAAAAACGGATTCGAGAATTTCCTGATGAAAGACGTTAACCTAGATGATTCCGGCATAGTGAAACCTATAGGAAATGTAGTAATTAACCACGGCAAGGAGATTGATGAACTAAAGAAGCATATAGCAGATCTGAAAAAAGAAGACGTTCATTTAAGGGGCCTAACCTTTCATCACTTGAGCGGGCATACTGCACTGGGTATATCAACGGTAATTATGATCGCTTTTATTGTGTATATCATTTATCAAATAACACTTCGGAGACGGCTGTTAGCTATACAATTTAATAGCCCCCGGCAGAATGTTCAGAATTGAACATGCATATTTTAATAATAAAATATTTTTATTTTACATTTTTATAGTTCTTAAGAAATCTTTAATATTTAATATTTACAATTTCATATTTACATTTCAAATGTTCCTCATAAAATGTTAGTATTTTCCCAAAAATCTGTACTTATGAGTATAGTAATAAAACAATAAATGTATGACAGCAGAATTTATGACCTGCTGTAAATATAAGCATTTTACACAGTATTCTAGGTACGCTGAACACTTATCACAAAACTGTCCGTGAGGTCAGTTGATAACACATGCGTACATACTGAATCGATAACACATGCGCTATGTATCTAGCAAATAATAACCACATGCAGTGTTATGTAAAATATGATTCCTTTTAGTTTTAAGTGATTTTTGTAACTTAGTTTGTAGAAAATAATTATAAATAAATTTAGTATTAAACTCAAAACCAAACGGCTCACACCGTTCGTTGTCATTTATTTTAGCTGAGGCAATCGGTTAGTATTATTAACAAAATACTTGACAGCAAACACTAGGTTTTTGATTTTTGATTTTGAGGTACCCCCAAAATATTTATTAATTTTTTTGACACAAAGTTAGGGTAAGTTAGCGATTTTCTGGGAAAGTAATATTTTTTATCTGAGTGGTTATGATTAAACCCAACACAAAAATTATTTTATATTTTTTTAATTTTGAAGAAAAAAAATTTGTAATTTTTTTTTTAATTATGCCCATTTTTCCAAGGGGCCCGATTTTCAAGAGCGATGCGGGACATCTTCCCATTATGCTAGAACTCTAATTTTTTGCATGGTGAATTTTTGTACCCAAACAAATATTTTAAGAGGGGGGTACAGTCAAAATCTCGTTTTTATTTTTCGCCCATACAACGAAAGACCATCCTAGTGCTCAAGCTTAATTTGATGTAAAGTATTTTTAAAATTTTTTTTAGATTTTTCGGAAGAGGTTAAGAGGTCGAGCAAATCGATTTTTTGACAAATTTTGTTAGCTTCTAAGTCAATAATTTTAAAGAACAATATCCAACCATTAAACATAAGTTTCGGCAATGCTTTTGTACCATAAATTAAATTTTTTCGAAATTTTAGAAAAAATTTTGTAAATAACGCTTTATAACTTTTACCAAAATTAAAAAAACTAATAATGCAATTTGAAAAATAAATAAGTTCTAAATAATTTTGTAAAAACAAATATTTAAATTTGCTCTTACTGAGTTATACACATTAAAAGCTTTGTTTTATACAATAGGTGTATAAAATTAAGAATTTTATAATATGTTTAACAGTTTTGCATCGGGTTTGCTTTAAACTATAAATTAGATCATTAGAGAGGCACGTGAGCAGAAGCGTGAGTGTGAACGAAACACAATTTTGCTAACGTGAGTGAGTGTGAGTTGGAAGAAATTATTCGTGAGTGAGTGTGCGTGAGTCAAATTTTAGAGTGAGCGTGAGTGTTTGTAGAAAAAAAATGCTCGTGAGTAAAAGTAGAAATTCCCATTACTACTCGGAATTATGAGATTTCTCGAGTTTATTTCTTATTTTTTTACTTAAGGTATCATATATCAAAAAAGGCGAGTCTGCGAAACGCGAAAAATATCATAATTATGAGATTTAGAGTTTAAAGCTTAAAGTAAATCCGATGGCAAAATTCTAAGAATATTATTAGTTTTATACATTGGGTGCAAAGTTTAAAAAGACTATAACTCTGGAACAGTAACAGCAAATTCAAAATTTTTTTATAAAAAATTATTTACAATTTATCAATATTTTAAACAGCATCCATCATTGGTTTTTCCAATCCTCGTAGAAATTTTAAAAGCTGTAAGGCTTTATTTTCAAAAATTAAGCAATAATTAGGAAAAAAAAAATAATATACTGTACTTAAAGCATTGCTGAAACACTGGTTTATACACATCAAAATAAATTTCGGGCATTTATCTTCATAATGTTGACTCAGATTCTAAGAAAATTTTGGTTATTGAACAAATCATAAGCATAATTCAGAAAACTTCCAGAAACCCCGATTTGTGGAAAAAAAAATCGATTTGCGTGACCTCTAAGCCTAGTTCAAAAATCTGAAAAAATCTCAAAAATACTTTACCCCATCAGCATTCAAATTAAGCTTGAGCAACAAACCAAAATCTTTTTGGCACACCCTAATGTACAGACGTGTCTTTAAAAGAACTTTCATTTGATACCAAATTTAAATGTACCCTAAGCGTATGAGTGTTAAATAAACACTATTTATATATTACTTATACGTACCGTTGTCCTATTATTATATTGTGATAAAAATCGCGCACTTTTTCAAACAAATTATAACAAATTTTTTTTTATTATATCATACTTATATTATAATATTGTAAGTATAATTATATTTGCAAACTGTCTTACACGACCTGAGATTATTCATAAACGAAAGTTCTTATTATAAATCTGAGCTTTTTATCCGAATATCAAGTTTTTTTTTTTTAAGTTTGCGAAATATTGAAGACACATCCACCAGTATATAAAAGGTATCCGTACATGTCCGAGAATTTTTGTTATTCAAACAAAATATTTTTCAAATACCATATTTATATCGGAAATTGTTCTTGATTTGAGTTGAAATTAACATATAATAATGCTTATTAATATCCAGTTTATGTATAACAAACGAAAAGAAATTTTCGTAACGAAAATTTGTCTTTGACGAAAGTAATTATCAATTTCTATAGTATCGTAATCGATAAACAAGCATTTAATTTTGATAAGGGACTGTCTGTCGTTTTTTTCGATTTTGGTCATTATTCGACTCTATGTAGACTTTACACACAGAGAAAATATTTTGCATTTGCTAACCGAAATTCGGTTACAACGACTCAAATTCAGTTATATTGGGTTTCACAGCAAAGTTCGGTTAATACAATTGCATTTTAGTTGCAACATCTAATATATTCAGAAACCAAAATTCAATATGTTTGTACCAACCGAATTTCTTGGTTGTAACCACCAAAATACACTTTTCAATTCGGTTGGCACTTTATTTCTTTGTGTGTACTTTAATATGGGGAGGTCGGTCAAAATAATGACATATCATTATTAAACATCTCACAAAAAATAGAAAAATATGTGGTTACCCATATGCTTACCAGTATGGACAAAAATAATGAGTATAAAAATAAATTTAAAAAAACTTAAACCTAATAAAAAAATATTTTTTTTATTGAAAATTTTTTTTTAAATAAAAGGTGTCCACACGGGATTCAAACCCGGCCCTCTAGGTTGTAAGTCAACCAATCTATAATCTGAACTATCTCGACATGTAATACTTAATAGAAATAAATATAAATGACTTGCTTTCACAAAATGTCACTATTTTCCAGCTTAGAAAAAATCAAATATAAGTAGTTATATATGTACTTACTAGAAGTTAAAAAATAATTAATCTAAAAATATATTTTCAAAATATTTTTAGATCATTACTTTATATTTAAAATAATAATATAACTAAGTACTTATGGGTAACGCATTATCTTTTGTATCGAAATAATGGGACAATTAACTAGTTATTAGTAAGTCCTTATTATTTGTGTTAAAGTAATTCATAGAGTAAGGTGGTGTCTACACTGGGCATATAAGTTTAATATCTAAGATGAACAAACAAACATTTTTTTCTCCCGTTGTTTTATTTGTATTATTAGAAATTTGGGGTGAAGTTGTAACAGAATTTTGAGCGGAAGTATTAATGTAAATTTCGGCAACGTTAAGCTGAATTTACATTACTCTCGATATACAGTTTAAACTAGTTTTCGAATTCTACTTCGTGTCTTATTTTATATACTACCATATGATCAAAATGTATTTATGATAGTGAGTGACAACAAAGTTGTCTATGTTGTCGCTATGCGATTTTTTCATAAATTTTTTTATTTTAGTATCTAAACAGACAAAACTAAACTTTTTCAGCACATAAGTATCTTCTTTTGTCAGGAAAAATGAAATAATGGCAACATGTGATTACAGTATAAATACGCAATAAAATATTGTTAAGAAAACAATTGCACAATATATTTATAACGATCCTAAATATAACCATAAACAAGCTGTTTAATTAAAAGACAAAAATTAAATAATTTTATTAAAATTGTTAACACAAATATAATTTGTGTATAATTTGTTCTTAGGAACTTCGTCAGTCAAACAAATTTTAAATTGAGATATTGTTTTTTTTAGGATTCAAAGTGCAAATTGGTTTATCAAAATATTTTTTGATAAACCAACAACATCTAATATTAAAATATCAACTTTTGATTAAAAAAAATCTTCAAAATACCGACTACTAAAAAATAGCAATAAAAGGTTTATTTCAAAAGATAAAACCTAAAATAACTCTTAACTAATATTTACAAAAAAAGGTAAAAAATAGCTCTAACAAACATACGAGTACACTCAAAAAATAAGTTAGTACAAAAGTTAGTAAAACGTCTTGTAAATCAGGTATACTATTTTTTAGCAAATTTTTTTGCTAAAATCGTGTTTTCAGCTAAAATTTTTGTTATACTTATTCAGCACTTAACTGTTTTATACTAATGCATTACTAATATACTAATGTTTTACTAATTAATTTTGTTAAAAAAAATTGTGCTGATAAGCACATTAATAGTGTGGACGACAACCAGATTGAAAGATATACGCACAATGAAGCAGATGTCGCGGCATGTCAAGATATAGTAGAGAAGAGAAAAATGATACTAAAAAGTACAACTCTAATAAGCCATATAAAAAAATCAACCATGGAAGACTTTTGTATCTCTTTTTCATACATAAAACAAAATTGAGGATTAAAACAAATTAAATTTTGCGTTGTCACCGGCTTGTGAAAATAATTGTCTATTAATAAAATAAAAGACAAAAGAAAATATTTAAATTTAATATGTATTTCTATAATAAATGTTAATAGATTAATAATCTAGTATGGTCAAATTGCAAACAAACATATACAGACATGTAGACAGAGTAAAGCGAAAGACAAAGACACACATCTTAGTATGGTTCCTTTTTCTTATTGCAAAAAAAAAGGGTTGTCTTTTTCGTTTCGTTTGTTTTTGTTTATTTTTTCGTTTCGTTTCTATAATTATCTTCGGTAGTTGCGTTCTTTAAAAGAAAGCATCATTTAGACAACGATTGATGTAAGTAGTTGAAAGAAAATTTTTGTTATGTTATATATATTTATTTCTATATATTTTCAGATATTAAATTAATTCATGTCGTCAATGTGGGAAAATGAAAATTTTTATATTTCGTAATTATTGTAAATTATTTTTAAAAGAATCAGAAAAATATGTTTTATGATTTTCAGCAAATATATTAACTAAATTACAATTTCTTTGCGTCTACTAAAATTCAGCAAAAAATTTATTAATTTTTAGCAAGGCTTTTTTATTTCTAATCTACTAAGTGTTAGCAAAACTTTTGCTGAATCTACTAATTTTGTTGCTAAAAATCAGCTCGCTGATTTTCAGCAAAAGATTTTGCTGACATTAGTAATTTTTTTGCTAGCACCCTCCTGATTAAAATTTTGCTGACTCAGCAAAATTTTTTGCTGACTTTACAAACTTTTTTTTTTGAGTGTAGCTTAAAACTTCCATAATTTCATGATTAGAACTTCACCATGATCAAAATTTAAATAGTTCTATCATTTCAAATAAAAAACCAGCTCAAGCTTATTTTTTTGGTTGCCCTAATAATAAACTGTAACTTTATTTTTGGGATGCATGCCAATTTAATTTTTGCCTAGGATGCCATGGTAGACAAGGTAGAGACCACCAAATTATTCATTCTTCCACTAAAACCACCTTTTTGTTTAATATTATTTAATTTGTTCGAACTGACTGGTTCTCACAACTTCTTTTCACAAAACCTTAAACAAGAATGACACCAAAAGAGCGATAACGCTCATAAAAAACAGACTGATCATCTTATCGTTGGCGCAACTATTATATGGCTGCAGTTAGAGGAATATGATAATAAATTCTATAATATGATTGTAGACAAGAGAATAATATGATAACCGAAAAAGAGAGAAATTTTTATTTGTGAAATATGATTTATACAATAATAATTTAATTGAAACAACCATTTATATCTATAGGCAACATAGTTTAGTGGCCACAATCGTATTGCAACCATATTTTTCTCTGCGTATATTTACTTTCTTATTGACATAGAGAAGGACGTAGATCTAGTTGGATAGATCGCACAAAATTTAAATTTTAGTACACCCTGAAAATCTGTAGTTACTGCTTTTTGAAGTTTGTCCTCTACAATAACTTCAGATTTTTAAAGTAAACTAAATAATTCGTATTCTTTTGGTGGGAATAGTCCTTGAAATTCTTTAAATTATCGAATTTTAAACGTGTGCTGGATTGACCCTAAGCATTAGGCCGGGTCGATAAAAAAAGTTGTGCCGGTCACCCCTTAGAATTAAAGATAATTTGAAGAAGATTTGAAAAAAAATTTTTTTTTTTTTTGCCACGCCCCTTGACCCCGCGCATTTGGTTTTTCATTTCCTGTGGCTCCATTTATAGTCCGATCGTAACGTGTGATATATCATTGTTTTTGGCATGACAACGGCTACATTTTCTACTTTGATCACTTTTGATTCCGACGTCAAATTCTAGAAGTGACTTCTGGAAACTCGATTTCTACCACCCTAATTCACGAGTTTTTCTAAACCATAAAAAAGTTTTTTAAATTCTATGAAATTTTGTCTTTTACAGTATATATATTTATTCAGTAACAAAAAAGTTACGAAGGTTTAAAAAAAATCAATTTGAGTTTTATTCCAACAATCGTTAACAATAAGCTTTGGTCTTTTTGTGGCGCGAGTGTGCATTTGTTTTTGCACTATGATAATGTTCTCTTTTTCGTAATCTCACTTGTTTCTCTATTTTGTATTATCTTTCTCCTCCACATAGTACTCTTTTTAACCGTCATCACAAACCGATTCAGCTGGCAACACTTTTGTTAAACATATTATTAGGGCTCGGAACTTCATGTAAATACATGTCTGTTGTCGTTAGCTAGAGAACAATGTTAACCAAATATCTTTGCGAATGAACAAATTTGCAACAAAATGGCATCGATTTGTTAGTGCATATTTTTACATATTTTGCTATAAATGCATATTTTTGCATATTTTGCTATAAATGCATATTCTTATGCATATTTTGTATTTTTTGTTACATATTTTGCATATTTTTACATGTTTTTGCATATTTTTACATATTTTTACATAGTTTTGCAAATTTTTTTTGATGTTTTACTAAAAATAAATTTTTTACAATTTAAATTTTTTAGAAATAAAATCTTATCAAATTTATACATTTAATTTTTTTTATCAAGAAATGTAATATGACAGAAAATTCAACTACAAACTTTAAGAAGATTTTTAATTGTAATTCTCAATTTTGTAAAGACTTTTTAAAACAGAAATTACTGAAATTTAAAAATTATATAGAAAAAAATGAAAAAATCAATA
This sequence comes from Delia radicum, assembly GCA_021234595.1. Taxonomy (NCBI): domain Eukaryota; kingdom Metazoa; phylum Arthropoda; class Insecta; order Diptera; family Anthomyiidae; genus Delia; species Delia radicum. The sequence goes on along the minus strand of CM037851.1, from coordinate 273,500,782 downwards.
ATAAATGCATATTTTTAAATTTTAAGTACATATTTTACGATTTTAAATACATATTTTATGTACATAAAACACAAATATAAATGCATTAACTTCCGAGCCCTACATATTATTATTATTCCTCTTCAAGTGTTCGCGTCTTCAGCTGTAGCTTTTTGATAAAATTAGTGTAAATTACTAAAATATTTTTTTTCTTTAAAAATATAATTAAATTGTTTTGTAACAATATGCATTTTCAATCAGGTGATATTGATAAAACAATACCGTATGGTTCAAGCCATTAATAATGGTACATGTGATAATGGACTAGCTAGTCAGCTTCCTGGTCCTGTAAGTACTGCACGTTGGTTAACAACAGCATCTAGGATACTTCGGCTTTATGTATCCAAAAGTAATCCCACAGTCAATTTGCGAAATTTAGTGACGTTCATAGTAAAGGTTTATGCACCTTTTTGGTTTCTTGTAAAGAGTCAACCACAGTCCATACACGGAAGCCGACACATGTTTAAATACATACTTTGGATTCGAGAATTACCATTACAATTACAAAATATTATTCGCCCAACTATTGAACACAATAGTTATTACTTACATCCAGAAAATCTACTTCTAGCAATGATAACAGATCCGGATTCAACAGTTAGATTATAGGCTTACGAGAAGATAAGAACTGCTCGGGGTGACCCACCCGCAAAGATTCGAGAGTTCCACGTTCCAAAACATCAGATAAATTTTGATTGCAACGTATACACGGAAATAATAAATTGGGACAATCTTGAAATAACCGAGCCACCGTGCCTTACTTTCTGTACGGATGAGCAATTGGTTCAATATCAATATTTGCTTCATGAAATCATTGAAATTCCTGGTATATACGTTTCAAAATATATTTTACAATTTACGCATCCATAATTAAAATATATAATTTATTTATTAGAATTTCCATGTCATTCGCAAAATACCGAACGCTTTGTGCGAGTTGTTAGTGAATCCGCAAACAAGGTAACAGATGAAAATCGCATGGGGTATATATTTGCTAAAATAAGAAGTCGAGAGCAGGATAAACAGCTGGAGTCTCGCCAAAATATAAATTAATTTATTTAAGGAGAATACCACATTAAAAAAAACCATTGTTTATACTTTTAAGAATAGAGTTTCTCTCAACAATATTTGATAGAAAAATGAGTAAAAAGAGAGCACTTTAAAAAATGGCCACAAAAACAATAACCACAAAAAGACCAAAGCTTATTGTTAACGATTGTTGGAATAAAAACTCAAATTGATTTTTTTTTAAACCTTCGTAACTTTTTTGTTACTGAATAAATATATATACTGTAAAAGACAAAATTTCATGGAATTTAAAAACTTTTTTATCGTTTAGAAAAACTCGTGAATTAGGGTGGTAGAAATCGAGTTTCCAGAAGTCACTTCTAGAATTTGACGTCGGAGTCAAGAGTGATCAACGTAGAAAATGTAGCCGTTGTCATTCCAAAGACAATGATATATCACACGTTACGATCGGACTGGAGCCACAGGAAATAAAAAACCAAATGCGCGGGGTCAAGGGGCGTGGCAAAAAAAAAAAAAATTTTTTTTCAAATCTTCTTCAAATTATCTTTGATTCTAGGGGTGACTGGCACAACTTTTTTTTTTTGTATGGGGTGCGACCCACTCTACTAAGCATGGTACTGGGGCTGCCAGTTTAAAGACACCAGACTGAATTGTTGATATGCTTGGCATTTCATTGGTGATGGAGCCAATGTTTCGCCATGTCAATTAGAGAGTTACTGTCACTGAGAAATTTAAACGTAACACGGTGCCACGCGTTTCCATCTGAGACCATATTCGCTAATCCGCTGAGCTGTCCGTCACTGCTTATTTATATTCGCAGCTGGCCCTAAAACTGCGTGAAAGGCCCTTTCCACCATCCGCAACCTGCTTTTCTATAGGATTTTAGATATCCAATCTGTTGTATGACAACAGAGGACAAAATATAGAATTCTGGAGGGATGGGAGTGGAATAGAAAATTATAAAAAATACATATCTTGTATTACATATTTTTTTGATGAGATTTAAAAATAAATTTACACATATCTAATAAAATGGGATTAACTGCTTAATCAACCACTTAACAAGGATATTAAATCATTCTTTAATATTTTTATTAACAGTTAAACCACCTTTTTATCTGACTACTATTTCCAAACGACTCTGTATTCATACTACTAACTATGTGCAACGCTGTCTTTTTATATAATTTCGATTGGCAATGCTACAAAACTCACATACTTAGTCAGTTAAAAATAAACGTTAAACTAATGTTGCCGCAAACAAATTTTGGCGCTGTCGACAACATATTCGCTATCGCCGACATTTTCTTTGTTTGTTATGCCAGACCGCTATCAGTGCTATTATAAACTGACAAAATTAATCTTTTAGCTGTCAAGTTAAATTTGTAACTGTCACAAAATGCATATGCAAACAATGAAGATTAAAAAGATGCATTATTTTTAATCAAATATATAAATATCGCTGTCTAAACTTCCTTCTCTTAAATAAAATCTGCATATAAACGCAGTTTTTTTAATATAAAGAAAATTTATTTCTTTTTGTGTACAAAAATATTTAATTACACGCAAAAAACTACATATTTATTTAATTTATTTGCAAAGTTTTCTACTTTTTGAAATTTCTTAATATTACGGAATTACTTGGAAAAACGTTTTTTTTTTTTTTTTAATATTAGTATGATAAGTGCAAAATGGCACATATAATTTATTAAATTAACACCTGCAACCAACCATATCAAAAAAGTTTTTCTTCATATAATTTTTGAGGTTTTTTTCCATAACTTCTGAAACAACAACTTGTTAGTTTTTGCGTATGTCGGTAATGGTAACTGCCGAAAATTTAATAATTTTTATTTTGAAAGTTGCATAAGTTCAATTTACTACACATAAAGTTTTGTTTGGAACTCGAAAATGTAAAAAAAAAAATATCATTTGAGGTATAAAGAAGTTGAGGGCAATGCGCTCAATTGAATTGTATGTGAGAAAATGCAAGAGCCACAAAATATAAAAAAATTACAAAACTATAACTCCGGTCATTTATTTAGTTTTTTTTTTTTTTTTGTTTTTTTGGAAGCAATCTTGTAGTAAAAGTTTTGCAATTTACACTAACATACTTGTGTTTTTTAGGACTAACCAAAAAAAAATTAATGAAACAAAAGAAAAGTAGCAAATATTAATATGACATGATAAAATACATTTCTTTTTTCATACAACAAAATGAAGAAAATTGTAGAAAATATAAAGGAAACAACATAACTAACAGTATGTAATATAAATTTACTTGAGTGGAGATGTTCAAACTACTTTGGTTTTTTTTTCATTTGCTAAAAAACTTTGTTACAGTGTGTAACAAAAAAAAAAATAATAGCAAAATATGATAAGCAAGATTTTAAAAATGTTTGCTTTAATTTTATATTTGATCCATGGATTTTTTTCAAAGTATATCTGGATTTCTTTAAAAAGATGTTAGCTATCATTTTGATTAGGAAAAGTCTAGGTTTTAATTTCAACACTACAGTGTACAATACATCCCTGGTTTAACCGATACTAGAAATATGAGGACAACAATAACAAAGAAAATATCAGCTTCGCGTACAAAGCAAACAAAACTTTAAGCGCAATATTCACAAAAATAAAAACACCAATTGACCAACAACAACTTAACAATGTTGTTTATGAAATCAAGTGTAAAGGAAAAGGAGAGCAAACATGTGATCACATATACATTGGCACAACAAAGAGAGCAGTAGGAACAAGAATGGCACAACATCGAATGGACAAAGCAAAACAGAATAACTCAACAGGGTTGTCACAACATATGACAGAATTTCAACACACAGCTGATTTTGATAAAATAAAAATACTACACACTGAGAGAATAGAAAGGAAGAGATACACGAAGGAAAGATTATACATACAACAACAAATAAGTAAAACCATGAACTTGAAAGAGGACACAAAGTACATAAATTAAAGCTACAAAGTAGCCATTAATTAATCTGTGATATTAAGTTAGGATGTGTTTTTATTGTTAAATTCGTGTTTTTTGTTGTATGTTACATGTTAAATGTAAAATTATTTATAAAAAATTTTTGAATGTAATAATATCAAAATTTGTAAGTTTTATTGATGAATTTTGTAATAATGTGATGTTTTTTTTTATTAAATAGAAGAATCCTCAGAAGAAGTCGACAAATAATCGACGAAACGTCGGGACAAAACTGTAAACAAAAATTTAGTTTTTATTTACATGAATATTTTAAGTCTTATTAGCTAAAAAAAATTAACAAATTTATGAAAAAATTGACCAAAATACAACCAACACAAATAAACTAGCTTTCAGCCATTTTTTTTATAATTTCAGAATGTATCTAAACCCAAAATTTGCGAATGTTAGATACATAAAACATACATTTTCAAAAAATTTACCCCAATTCCGCATACGTTTACGAGGATCGTGTTCAATTATTGTTGCGCTAACATTAAATTAGTATTTATTTTCGTTTATTTAACCTTATTTCTTATTTTTCAATTTTCTAATTATTTGAGTTAAGGTTTGTTGTTTTTATTTTATAAAAGTTTTTTATTTCAATATTTCGCTACTCCTTTGTGTAGCATCTTCAGGAAAATAAATAAATTAATAAACTTTCAAAAAATTTTAAAGTTTGAAAAAATTTTTGAAAGTTTGAAAACATTTAAAATACTTGACAAATATTTCTGAAACAAAAAAAAAAAAAAAAAAAAAAAAAAATATAAATATAAATATAAATAATTAACACTTAAAAAATCTATTGATGTAATATATGTTATAAATTAATGTAGTATGTGTTATTTCTTTTGTAATAAATATTTATAATTCTGAGCTAAATTTTCAATATCTATCTTAAAGTATATATAGGTACAACGAAAAATAAATTGAGAACTAGATTAGCTGGACATAGATCAGATCAGAAATATAGGAATATTAATTTACAAAAAACAGCATTATCTTCTCATTGTTCAAGATATAATCACTATCCAGACTTTGAAAATGTTTCAATTTTAAATACAGAACAAAATTACAAACGTCGTTATTTATTAGAAATGTTACAGATAATTAATACACCACTAACAAATAGAATTAATTTTAAGATAGATATTGAAAATTTAGCTCAGAATTATAAATATTTATTACAAAAGAAATAACACATACTACATTAATTTATAACAAATATTACATCAATAGATTTTTTAAGTGTTAATTATTTATATTTTTTTGTTTTAGAAATATTTGTCAAGTATTTTAAATGTTTTCAAACTTTCAAAAATTTTTTCAAACTTTAAAATTTTTTGAAAGTTTATTAATTTATTTATTTTCCTGAAGATGCTACACAAAGGAGTAGCAAAATATTGAAATAAAAAACTTTTATAAAATAAAAACAACAAACCTTAACTCAAATAATTAGAAAATTGGAAAATTAAATTAGTATACAATTTCATAAATTTTTAAATATTGTTCTCAGAACTTAATGGCATTAAACGGCGCGAAAAGTCTATATCAAAAACTTCAAAAGTACCAAAATCAGAAAACTTTGGTTTGACTTGTAAATTTTTTATAAACTTTATTATCAACGTTATCCGTAGCCGAATCTCTGAAGACCTAATCGACAAATTTCTGGAATGACTCATGGGAAAAAAATATAATGAATGAAAAAACTCTATAGGCTTTAAGCATTTTTTTTTTTCATATTTCGACTTTTAAATGGCTGTCAATTCTCTTGGTGATGACGTTTCAATATGAAACTTTGATTTGATAGGTTTTAAGTATACTCAATTTAACCCTGTCCATCGTTCCCCTCAATTCATATTCATTGATTATTATTTGGAAAATTGGAGTTAACTACTTAAGCCCCATTACCACACTACCCCCAAATTACCATACATAAACCTCTTAAGAGGCCCTTTACACACCAAGAACTTTTTGTAATTTTGTTAATCAAAAAAATTATGTTTTATTAAGTGTTATCATTTTTCTATCCGACTGTATATATTTTATATATTTATTCGTGTATGTGATTGTTAGGATAAAAATGAATATTTTTTATTTTTGCTTTTGCCTGCTTTTCAAATAAAATTGAAACTTTTCCTTTTGCAAATAGTAGTTTATAGTTTATGCACTTCTATGTAGTAGACTACTACTACCTGTTCGATTGGTAAAAGAAGCTACTCTGACTATGATGATAAAAAAAGATGTTCAACTGTATACAATTTCTTTTTGGTAGTAGTAGTTTTCATGTTCATCTTCTTCAGAATATATATTTTTTTTCTTACTCCTACAACTACCTGAGATGTTTTCTGACTTTATACACAACATGCACTCTTGAATAAAGTATAAGTTTTTTTTGGCTTTTCCGTTTTTTTTTTTTTGTTTTTCTGAATAATTTTTTTTCTGAAAACGCAATATATTTCATGCCAGTTTGACTGCAGTCATAAATGTTGACTTTATTTTTGCTTGTAAGGGCAACTGTGCGTATGAGTACTCATATCATCATACGATATAAAAAATGTTTACCTCATTTCTTAACGTTGAACACTGGAAGATTTATCTGCATGATATTAATGAATTTTTGCATTATATCTAAGAAGTGACACTGGAATTCGTAAATTGAAACTTTTCATTTAATTAATGCAGTTTTTCGTAAAATTCTATGAAAAAATTAATTTCATTTATTAAAAATTTCATACGACTAATGAAAAAACTTCATTAACCCTATAACTGGCAAACGATGTTTTGCAAAGAAATTCAGACAATGCGCTCCACTGGAAAAACAAATAATAAGCTCTTCAACAAAATTGTTTATCGTTGCCTAATTTAGGCGATATGAGCCAACATATTTTAGGGTGCATTTTGAAAACTAAAGCATATAAAAGAGAAGTTTTAGACAAACAATATTTCAGTTAGTCTGGTTACACAAGGGATACACTAGACTTCGTCCCTCTCCTGGGACTCGTCCGTGAACAAAGTTAATTTGCTCTATTGTGCGCCCCGGTAGGCTAGTTGGTAGCGTGTTGGCTTATCTGTGCGGGGGGTCGTGGGTTCGATTCCCACCAGAGGCACTGGTCTGTTTTCGCTACAACGCGCCGAAGGCCATAATAGCTAGTGCTCGGTTAGGGTAATAGTATATAATTTGTAATTATATAATTATTAATTAATAAAATAAAAAAAAAAAAATAAATAAATAATTTGCTCTATATGAAAAACTTTTTTACTTTTTTTGGTGTCGTACTGGGATTCAAACCCACTGCCTTAGCATCAAGCTATGCATCGTAATCTCACCTCTTAACGAGTTGAGCCACGGTCGACACAGCGATGACTGTGGCTAAGTGGAGTTTGTCACACTACGTACACACAAGTATTGTTTCGATCAGAAGAGACAGAATTAACTAATACCAATGCACAATTCATTTCTCAACTAGAATGCTTCTTCATCTTAATCCTATCTCTCTTTCACAAGTAACTATCACGTTTTTGAATATTTCTCTTACCAAGATATAACCACGGTCGAAAATCTATTTTTCTTTCTGCTCCTATTTAAGAAGATATCGGGATTTTCGCGTTTTGGAAAAAGCGAAATTAGGCGAAAAAGTATCTAAACTTCAATTATATTGTTCAAACTTCAACGCTTTGCCATTAGTACTCAATGTCTTCTTTCTGCAAGATTTCATAAAAATCCGTCTATTATTTTATAAGTTAAGACGATGTCCTTCAGAAGAATCCTGAGTCCTTGAACTAAAGTAAGGACTTATTATTAAAGATAAAGCTTCAAGCTTACTTATATTTTGTTATAAAGAGTTTTAGTCAACTTAAATTGGTTTTTTAGATTTTTAAAAACTAATATTTATTAAAAATAATTAGTTTTTAAAATTTTACGTAATTTAGATTTTGAGGCTTTCTCGCTTCCAAACCGTGGACGGCACACGAAAAATTTCTTCCCAAAATATTTATCAAATTTAGTTTTATATCGGAATATATTAATTTCTAAGTATAAAACGCTCATTTGACGCATTTGTGGTAAATTTTATGAAGGCTACCCTGAAGCATCCTTACCTGTTAGAGGGTTAAAAACAGTTTAATACAAAACATTCCTTTTTGCATGCGGTTTAAGAAATTGTTCATTTTCATTGTGAAGAAAACTTAATTAGTTTAGTAAAAAAAATGTATTAAAACTCGTTCAAGCAAATTCTCTCTGTGTAGTGTGCAGCGTTAGAAAAATCAGCATGTTTGTGTATATTTTCTTTTTCTGTTAATAGTTTTCAAGTAGTTCTTTTATTTCCTTACCGGTATAAGTTTCATATTTTTCTTCACTTTTTATTTTTACTTGTTTTATGAGTGAGTTTGTGAGGGAGGATGTTTACAATGGGGTTTCAGGTTAAATGAAATATGAAACAAGTTTTTGAATAGAAACTTTTAGTCTTCTTCTGTTTTTTGTTTGCTTAAATGATACAAATAATTTATTAGGTATTATAACTGATAATAAGTAAGAAAAAGTTGTAAAATTTAAAATTTTATAACAGATGAAGTTAATAGAAAAAATAGCTCTGTAACAAAATTGTTTTGGTTTTATGTCAATAGGATGTGAAATGTATAATTTATTTTATTTATAAAGTGTTGTAAAGATTTTGTTAGCAAAAACTATTAAGGAGCAGCTAGAATTGGCAAAAAACATACACTCAAAAAAATTAGTTAGTAGAAAAGTTAGTAAAAAGTTTTGTAAATCAGGTATACTATTTTTCAGCAAATTTTTTGCTAAAATTATATTTTCAGCTAAAATTTTAGCTTTACTTATTCAGCACTTAACTGTTGTGAACTAATGTTTTACCAATAGTTTACTTGTTTTACTAATTTATTTTGCTAAAAAAAATTGTGGTGATTACCACATTAATAGTGTGGACTACAACCAGATTGAAAGATATACGCAGAATGAATAAGATGTCGCGTCATGTGAACATGTAGTAGTGAAGAGGAAAATGATACTAAAAAGTACACCTCTAGTAAGACATATAAAAAAAATCAACCATGTAAGATTTTTGTATCGGTTTTTCATACATAAAACAAAATTGTGTTTTGAAATAACTTAAATTTTGCGGTGTCACCGGCTTGTGAAAGTAATTGTCTATTAATTAAATAAAATACAAAATAAAATATTAAAATTTAATAAAGACTAAATGTGTATTTGTAAACTAAATGTTTATAGAGATTAATAATCTAGTGTGGTCAAATTGCAACCAAATATACAGCAGGTAGACAGACTAAAGTGAAAGACAGAGACACACATGGGTAGATTTTTATGTTTTCTTTTTCGTATTGCTAAAAAATTGTTGTATATGTTTATCTTTGTTATATTTTCGTTTCGTTTCTATAATTATCTGCGGCATTTGCGTATCATTTAGAGAACCATTGATGTGAGTAGTTGAAAGAAAATTTTGTTTGTGTTATATATAGTTCTTTGTTTTTTTTTTAGATATTATATTAATTTATATCATCATTGTATTTTGTAACGTATTGTAAATTATTTCGAAAAGAATCAGAAAAATATGTTTTGTGATTTTCAGCAAATAAATTAATTAAAGTATAATTTTTCTACAAAGTTTTTGAGTTTTTTTCCAGTCTTCTAATATTTAGCAAAAATATTATTAATTTTTAGCAATGGTTCTTTAATTTCTGATTCACTTAGTGTTAGCAAAACTTTTGCCGAATCTACTAATTTTATTGCTAAAAATCAGCTCGCTGATTTTCAGGAAAATACTTTGCTGACATTAGCAATTTTTTGCAAGCACCTTCCTGACTAAAATTTTGCTGACTCAGCAAAATTTCTTGCTGACTTTACTAACATTTTTTTTTGAGTGTACATATTAATAGAGTTCGTCAAAACAGTTTAAAATTTCTTTTTTTTATTTGAGGTACACTCAAAAAAATAAGTTAGTAGAAAAGTTAGTAAAACGTCTTGTAAATCAGGTATACTATTTTTTAGCAAAATTTTTTGCTAAAATCGTGTTTTCAGCTAAAATTTTTGTTATACTTATACAGCACTTAACTGTTTTATTCTAATGCTTTACTAATATACTAATGTTTTACTAATTAATTTTGCTAAAAAAAAATTGTGCTGATGAGCACATTAATAGTGTGGACGGCAACCAGATTGAAAGATATACGCAGAATGAAGTAGATGTCGCGGCATGTCAAGATGTAGTAGAGAAGAGGAAAATGATACTAAAAAGTACAACTCTAATAAGACATATAAAAAAATCAACAATGGAAGTTTTTGTATCTCTTTTTCATACATAAAACAAAATTGAGGATTAAAACAACTTAAATTTTGCATTGTCACCGGCTTGTGAAAATAATTGTCTATTAATTAAATAAAAGACAAAATAAAATATTTATTTATTTAAACTTTTATATTATATATAACTTATAGATTAATAATAGTGTGGTCAAATTGCAAACAACCATATACAGAAATGTAGACAGAGTAAAGCGAAAGACAAAGACACACATCTTAGGTAGATTTGTATGGTTCCTTTTTCTTATTGCAAAAAAGGGTTGTTTTTTTTCGTTTGGTTTGTTTTTGTTTATTTTTTCGTTTCGTTTCTATAATTATCTTCGGCAGAAGCGTCATTTAAACGATAGCATCATTTAGACAACCATTGATGTAAGTAATTGAAAGAAAATTTTTGTTATGTTATATATATTTATTGGCTGAATTTCAGTTTATGGGGGACACCCCTAGAGAAAAAAATCTGAATATGCCATCCCCTTCAGAATGTTCCCAGGAGTACGAAAATCATAATGAATAAGGGGGCTCACGCCCCCTATGGGCGTGGCAGTCGAAAAACGACCCGGCCCACCTACGTAGACAGTATGGGTATCAAATGAAAGCTAATGTCTTCACGATTCCAAAAATAGCCATAGTTGCCAGATCGGGCGGTTTTTGCAGCCGATACGGCCATTTTTGTTAAATAGGGGCGGGGGTGAAAAACGACCCATGCCACCTACTTAGGCAATATTGGTATCAAAGGAAAGGAAATGTCTTCACGATTCCAAAAATACCCGTAGTTGCCAGATCGATATGTTAATTTTTATAAAATGGGGGAAGGACTTTTTTTGTTTATTTCTTTTTAGCTCGGCCAGAGGCCGAGCACTCGAGATCCCCGCCGTCTAGAATTAAGACATACTGGAGTTAAAAACCCCTAAGCCCGGCCGTAGGCCGGTCACGCAGAAAAACTTTACTAAGCGAAGCCATGAGTTCTCATGCTTCTCCAAGGGGATTGATTTACTATGACCTCCACGCGGTAATCCCTGGGTAAAGCTAACAATAGTAATCTTTTCGCACAAAATGCTCATTTTTGTTTGATTTTAACAAAATATAAGCAAAAAAAAAAGGAAAAAAAAAAATTTCCCCCACCCCAAATTTTGCCAAAATGGCCATATCGGCTACAAAAATCGCCCGATCTGGCAACTACGGCTATTTTTGGAATCGTGAAGACATTAGCTTTCATTTGATACCCATATTGTCTACGTAGGTGGGCCGGGTCGTTTTTCGACTGCCACGCCCATAAGGGGCGTGATCCCCCTTATTCATTATGATTTTCGCACTCCTGGGGTCATTTAAGGGGGCGTGGCATTTTTTTTTTTTTCCAGGGGTGTCCCCCATAAACTGAAATTTTGCCTATTTATTTCTATATATTTTCAGATATTAAATTAATTCATGTCGTCAATGTGGGAAAATGAAAATTTTTATATTTCGTTATTATAGTAAATTATTTTTAAAAGAATCACAAAAATATGTTTTATGATTTTCAGCAAATAAATTAACTAAATTACAATTTTTCTACAAATTTTTTGCGTTTTTTTTCAGTCTACTAAAATTCAGCAAAAACTTTATTAATTTTTACCAACGCTTTTTTATTTCTAAGCTACTAAGTGTTAGCAAAACTTTTGCTGAATCTACAAATTTTGTTGCTAAAAATCAGCTCGCTGATTTTCTGCAAAAGATTTTGCTGACATTAGCAACTTTTTTGCAAGCATCCTCCTGACTAAAATTTTGCTGACTCACCAAAATTTTTTGCTGACTTTACAAACTTTTTTTTTGAGTGTATAATCACTATAATCACTTAAAATCTTTTTGCATCAATAGAAAAATGGCGTTATTATTGTTTGAAATTCAAACTCTTTTCAAATGCGCTAGGCGGACAAAAACGATGAATTAGGATCCCTTTACAGAGCAAATAACGCTTTGTTTATATGAAATTTGATTCACCATTCGATTTTACGCCGAAAGATATTAAAAACAAAGTATTTGTTTTCGTTGTTAGGGTGCACCATTTTAGTAATAGATTGGTTTAAAAAATAAGCATTATTAGCTGAGTAAAACTGTGCATTACGGTAACCCAGTAAAAAGTTAAAATGAAGGTTTTAATAGAATAGCTAATTATATTGATTAATAACACGAAGTAAAATTTTTATATAGAGTCGTATATGGCTGAATATAATGGTATCTTATTATATATGTAGCCATACATATACAATAAGATACAATACATACTTACATCTCATACACATTTTTACGAACACTTCTAATATGGTGCTATATATCTTCATATATCGTTATATCTTATGTTATATATAAGTTGATCTTTTTTATCTCATCATATACAACTGATACAGGGTCATATCAGGTCATATATACTTCCATGTATAATTATATACAAGTATATATAAAACAGTGAAATCAAACAAACTCCATCATTTTTATATTATAATTACATATGGCATCACATATAATTCATTATCAATATATATGTTAAAATTAAAAAGAGAAATTCGATCACTTTTGTATATGGTAGAAATTCACAAATAAAAATCTATCACTTTTAAATATAATTGAAGGGTTTATTGTAAAAACTTGATAAGCCACATTTAGTTTTTGATTAGTTTTTGCCTTATAAAAAGTGAATAAATTTAGGAAATATGGCTATTGCGGGAATTTTTTACTGTATATACGTGTGACAAGTGTTTAAGCAAAACTTCATTTAATATTTAATTAATGTATCGAAAACAGCGAAAACTAGAAAATTGTAAATGTGGCTTATCAAGTTTTTACAATAAGCACTTCAATTATCAGAGAAGGCAGATACAAAACAAAGTTCAATGTATTTAAAACTACATTCACACTGAACCCCAAAATACGTATTTTCGTTTTCTTCAAGTTTTCGATTGTCAAATCCCTACAAATTTTAAAGCGAAAACTTGGAAAAAAAAACAATAATACGTTTTTTGGGGAAAAGTGTGAATGTAGTTTTAAATACATTGAATTGTAAAAAGCAAAAGTAAAAACTTAGCAAATCTACACTTTTTAAAAAAGAGTTCAAAGTTAGTAGAATAAATAATATTTTATTAGTGCAAAAAGTATTTTAAATCAGAAAATCTAAAAAAAAGTCTTAAGAAAACGCAATTTTAAAGGTAAAAATCTGTATAACCCAAAGAACCGAATCGGATTGGGCCGCAAGCTATCATAATGTGCGATATTTATTTAGTGGACTTAACTTTTTTCTATCAAAATTATTTGTCTTCAATCTAATAAGTAAAATTATTAAGAAAAACTCAAGTCTCGACTTAAATTTGGTTGAATGTATGACACATTTTCTATAAATACAGAATTAGACTAAAGTGTTTTCTGATACAAACTGAACCGAAACTACACAAAAAAAAAAACTCTTCAATACAGATTTATTTTTAGCCAAACTGCTTATCATAAACCACTAATTTTTAAAGTTTTCCAAAATGCCGTTATATTTATAAGCACTTGCCCGGGTAAAAATAGTTATATCTAGTCATATATAATATGATTGAGTCATATCTGACTTTGATTGAGTCATATCATCATTTTTATTGAGAGATATTTTTATATGGTTCTTGATATTATTATATTTCTCCAAATCTTACTCCATATGTAACCACATTAGCCATATAATAATACCCCAAATATATATAAAAGCATTTTAATTTTTGTTGAGTTTCATTATAAAAGCTGAATGCTTTAACAAAAAGATATTTTTTAAAATTTCTTATTTTTTTCTGTTGTATTTTACAAAAATATTCATGTTTGCTTTTTTGGAACAAGACGAGTTGTCATAAGGATAAAACTGAAGAGGGACATTTTGAAACTCCTAACAATGTCCAAATAGTATAACAAGTTTTTTGTTGTTGTTAACAATGTTAATATTGAAATTAGATTTTAAAAAGGGGTTTCCTTACGGGCTATTTTGGTCAATAATCTGATTTATTTGTAAATGAAAATCAATTTATTATGTTTTTGCTCAATTGGATATATCGGAACAGAACATCGATAAAATTTTAAGTAATTCAACTTATATTATTGGTTTAAAATATATTTTGTATTTCTTTGTATTAATACAAATATATTCTTAAATAGGAAGCAAATTATAATGTATAAACTACTATAAAGTAAACAATATTAGTAAACATTTCTTTCAAACGGCTTTGATTTTCATTTGCCAGAAATAAGATCTTCATTAGTTCAACATCTGTACATTTTTCTTGTATTGTGCTGGCGAAATAATCTGTAGACTTTGGTCCTTTTTTCTTGCGCTTCTTCAGATAGTTCTCCAATTTGTAGCATATTGTGTTAAATTATTTGTTCCCCGTGGTACACAATTTTATGAACTGTAGTTGGCATACACAGAAAAAACTAAAAACGGGTTTCAATTAAAAAATTTATTGAATCAATCAATATTTTAATCGATTTTGCACCTATCACGACAATGATACTATCAATTAAATCTTTTATTAAAATTAAGAAGGAAAAAAAAGTTATAAATAACTTCTACAAAAATAAAAAAAATATGATACTCACAAAAAAGTGTGTGATCTATACGTTGGTATGTGTGTTTTTTGCTATGCTGAGGCTGTTTGTGTGTGTGCTTGTTTTGTTTGTTAACTTCAAATGTATTTGATATTTTATACTGAAAATTTTATATTTATGCATACAGTGTATGAAAAAATAATATGATAATTGCGTCTAAAATAAAATATGTTTTTATATATTTAAAAGTCAATTAAAATATTAATTGATTCAATTAAATATTTGTTTAGAAACAAATTAAAATCAAATGAAATCTTTAATTAGATATTTTAGGTTGATAATTTTTTCTGTGTATGTCTCCAAGAGTATATTACTATACTGACCAAATTTTTTTGCATTTATCTTTCTGCTACATGACATAACTTTTAATATGATTTGGAATCGTTTTATTAATTCATAATGTACTCCTGTGATAGATGATGTAGTTTCTGTATCGGAAAAAAAACTCCTTGCAGCGTTTCCATCTCATGAATTTCCTTCTCCTTGTTTTGGATAGTCATTTAAAAGGCCTAGCTAATGATATTTTTCTTAAATATGTTTTTGCTTCCATTTTTCTACATTTTCTTAGTTTTTTTTTTTACTGTTTCGCCTAACTGACCTAATTATAAATCATAACCCAATTTAAGAATATGCTCCATAAAACGAATTCTTGCTGAAGACGGGACATTCGAAATTCGTATGCGTCATTGAAACTATGGTCTTGTTATGGTGGTTGGGTTAATTGACTTGATGTCTTTTGGCATATGGTGTAGCTTGATCAAGACTTTGTTTCCGTTAAATCTTGTGCAACTTTTCCATCGCTCATTGTAAGGAACAGTTTAAAATTAATTTCGATGCATTGGACATCAAATTCAAATATTACTGGTTGAAGTTCTTTAATTTGATCTTTAATTTTTCGAACTTCTTCAGTTTGACATCTTTAGTTTCCTTTTTTGTAAGCAAAACTTTATAGGTCTGCAATACTTTGTTGAGGAGTGAATTTCATTTTTCCATACATCCATTTCTATAACTCTACTAGTTGACGGCTGTAAGCCAATATAAGTTTTTTGTTAAACGTAAGCGAACAAAAGCCAACATGAATAAATTAGCGTTTGGTGGATTTTCTGTATTACATTGCTTATATTGTTTGTGATCAGAGGATCCATCACATCCCCATGTAGAAATTAAAGAGATGCTGCAATTTTAAGGTTGGTTTTTTTTTTAAATAGTATATTTTGAACCAGCCTGTTCGCAGTGAAATAGTTAAAATAGAGTTGAACATTTTTGGCTCCCGATGTGTACTAGTATTTACTTTCATATGAATAAAATAATTTTAAAATCGGAGAACATAAAAAAAAAATTTAAATCGACAAAAAGTAAATTTCATCTTAACTCAGTAACAACTAACCAAAATTGATTGGTGCTTTAAACATATAGCTCATTTACTTCAAGACTGTCATAAGTCAAAAAATGTGATTTTTGAGTTAATGTTGCAGATATATTAGTTATATGATGCTTTATATTGTGTAAAAATGTCATATTAATATCATGTATACTTTTCGTGATAGGGGATAATATATTTTATATTGGATTAATTGGATATAGAGACAGATATGGATTGAAAACTGTAAACTCGTTTTCTGCAAAATCTTGTTTTTTGAGTTATGTCAGTCTTGCAGTAAATGAGCGATATGTAATTTGCTTTGATTTTGAGAGTTAAATAAGAGATATTTATAATTAACACTACAATGAACACTACAATGAACGAAGAATGTTGATGAAAGTCGTAGCTGACCAGAAAATGTGCATTCCATTCAGGCTGGTGTCTAATAGATTTACTTTTAAAGTCAAATATTTTAAAATTGCAGAGTACTGTATAACTGACTTTTGGCCCTAATGCTATAGTCAGAAAGTGTTATTGTTTATTTAATAAACAGTAACAACACAGTATATTATGACTACAGATTCCAGCCTTTACACTAAGAATGTTTATTAGTTAGAAATATAATATTTTTCATAAAAATTTTTTTTTTACGTCTCATCAAGTAAATAAAATAATACGGGTTAAGCGTTGATATTTTTCCTTCAAAAGATATAATTTGGTTAAATATTCAAATCTGCATTAAATTAGCGGATGAAGACATTTTTTAAATAATAAATAATTTTTTTTTTTTTTTTTTTTTTATTAATTAATAATCATATAATTACTATTACCCTAACCGAGCACTAGCTACTATGGCCTTCGACGCGTTGTACCGAAAACAGACCAGTGCCTCTGGTGGGAATCGAACTCACGACCCTCGCACTGATAAGCTAGCACGCTACCAACTAGCCTACCGGGGCGCACAAAAAAATAATAAATAAACATTGAACGCTTTTTTCGTTCAAAGAGCAATTCCATATGAAAACGATCAAAATTGTCAAATTTTTGGACGACCCCTCTCCGATTTTAAAATAAATAGTCTCAATCGATTGCCCAGCAAAAAATAATGTACCTACATATTTTTTTTTTTTTTATAGTGACTGGTTTAGTGGTGGTGTGCACCACTGTCATGTGACAAAATTGAAGAATTCTTCATAAGGGACCTCATTGAAAGTTGATAGCTCGTTGGAAAGGTATTGAATCAGGCTTTAATTGAAAAATAAAATTTTCCTAATTTTTCTCAGAAATTTACCTTTTTCCCATGAAAATTAAATTTTCCCATGAAAATTAAATTTTCCGATTTTCCACAGAAGCTCCTAAATTTTCCGGCTAATTTTATTTTTTTTGGATTCCTCATAATTTTTGCTTTAAGAATCAGCAATAAAAAAATGGGCCCCGACTCCTTGTTTGGACAGGAGAAGAGCATTTAAGAGACCATCTTGTTCTCATTGTTTTTATATTTTTTATAATTGAATTATTTTAATTATTTAACAAGAAAAATTTGGAAAATTTTATTTTCAATTAAAGCCTGATTCAATACCTTTCCAACGAGCTATCACTCGTTGCGATCGCTTTAGTAGTTTTTTTTAAAACAACTTTCAATGAGGTCCCTTATGAAGAATTCTTAAATTTTGTCACATGTCATATGGAATTGCTCTATAGTGACTGGTTTAGTGGTGGTGTGCACCACTGTCATGTGACAAAATTGAAGAATTCTTCATAAGGGACCTCATTGAAAGTTGTTTTAAAAAAAAAACTACTAAAGCGATCGCAACGAGTGATAGCTCGTTCAATGAGGTCCCTTATGAAGAATTCTTCAATTTTGTCACATGACAGTGGTGCACACCACCACTAAACCAGTCACTATAAAAAAAAAAAAAAATATGTAGGTACATTATTTTTTGCTGGGCAATCGATTGAGACTATTTATTTTAAAATCGGAGAGGGGTCGTCCAAAAGGTGATCGCTTTCATATGGAATTGCTCTAAAAAAAAAAAAATAATATACTTTTTTTCAAATTTAAAACTAATATATTTAAATACTGTTTTATCTTTAATTCTAAAAAAAAAAAAAAAAAATCTTCGTACATTTGAAATAATATCTTCTTAAATACATGTAGTATTATTAAGGACAAAATTGTTAGTTAAATAAGAGATATCTGAAAGGACTTTTTTTCCATATAAAAAAAAAACAAATACTATAAAAAAAGTTAAAATCATCATCAAAATGTATTTAAAGTGAACTAAATTCTTTAGAAAATAAAAACCTTGTATTATAAATAACAAATAATAAAATTCTTTTGAATAAAAACTTTAACAAAAAATAGAAATAAAAAAGAATGTTTTTAATATGTATTTGGTTATATTTAATGATGATCAGAGCTGCGACTTGTATGTACTCAAATCGAAATATACACTCAAAACCAAAAATATGCACCAAAAAATTCAAAAATATGAACTAAAAATGAAATGAAAAATAGCATTTAAACATGTGACACTATAAACGAATAACAAAAAACTACTAAATGCTTTGTCAAATGATTGCAAACTCTTTCTTTTGTTTATTTTTAATTAAAACTTAATTTTAATTTTACAAAATATGCAATTAAATTGAAAATATGCAAGAAAATTTGCAAAAATATGCAAAATCGATTTTGGGCTATTGCCTACAAAAAAGCATTTGCATAAAAGTCGTTGCCCTGATGATGACGATGGCTGTGATGTTGGGTTGGTTGGTTGTTTGTTTGGTTGAATGACAAAACTGCAATTTATATGAGTGCAATGTTATGTTTATGCTGACGATGATATATACGTTTTTTTTTTTTAATCATATTCGAGGTTTCCATATGGGGAACTTCAAACATTTTCGACACTTTGTGGAAGAATATTAAACATGTTTTTTTTTTTTTTGTATGGCATAAATAAAATTTTGTGTATATGTTACCCGATGTTAAAGCATGCTAAGTCCATTTGCGTTAATCATTTAATTTTACCGGACCAACTATTAAGGCGGTTTTAAGTTTCAAGCAAATTGAACTTAGATTAAATAAAAGCTACATTAATTTATAGATCTCATTGCTTTTATCACATTTCAAGATATATATTACACCTTTAAAATATGTATAAAAATACACTCAAAAAATGTTTGTCATATACTCGTATTAGTACGGTTCTTTTGGAAAACACAAATTTTTTGCCGGGTTAAGTCGCGGATCCTAGAATAGTTTTTTTGGGTGGAGGGTTGGTTGGGGGAGGTGGGGGGGATAACTTAGAGTATTTTCAATTCATTTTTTAATCTTTTTTACATTTTTGTATTGAAAAATATAATTTTAGGGGAGGGTCGTGGGTTCGATTCCCACCAGAGGCACTGGTCTGTTTTCGCAACAATCAGCCGAAGGCCATAGTAGCTCGTGTTCGGTTAGGGTAATAATATATAATTTGTAATTATATTATTATTAATTAATAAAAAATATAAATGTTATATAAGGATAATTTTTTGGATTCATAAAATTTTAAGTTCTTTGAATTCTTTGATGCCTTTTTGATTTAAGTAATTAAAGTATTTAATTTGAAGTACGTTTTGGAATAATTGACACAGAGCTTTAGGTGTCACAAAACAAAATGTATAAAGAAAAAAGCTAAACTTTTTTGCACTTTATAAATTATGTACGTCGCAAAGATTCACTCTAGATACCTAAATATGGTCTCAAGCCATGTTTTTTTATAAAAAAAAAAAGTGCAAAACAATATAAATTTCTCAAGTTTTTAAAAACTTCATAAAATTTTTGGGTATAAAATTTTTAAAAGTAACAAAGTAACTCAGTTAATGCACTGAGAGAAATATCTTCACTTCAGTAATGAATTTCTTCATAGATTTAATGAAAGTTGTCAAAGGAACTCGTCCAGTGAAAATTTTCATAGAACCTATGAAACAGGTTTCATTAAAGTAAATGTTTATGAAATTTTTTTGGAATTAATAAAAATCTTAATGGCTCATTCCGACAATGAAAAGCTTGTAGAATTTATGAAACAGTTTTATAAATTTTTTTAATATTACCCTGCAAAAAAAAAACATCAATTTGTTAAGCAGAAACTACATTTGTATACTTACAAAATTGCGCATACAATAACGTAATAGGGGGAGGCATTCTGTTGTGCTTCCCTAAATACCTTCTTTAAAGCCGTAACTAATGCATACAAAGAAAAAAAAGCGCCTACGAAGGCATAAATATATTGCTTCTTAGAGCATATGAAAGAAGCACTTTTCACCTGCTTAAAAGAGACATAACAAGTCGAACACCACAAAAATCATGCCTTCTGGATTTGGTTTGGAAGCGCTCGGTAATTAAAAATTGCTTTCCGTAACTGCTTCTAAGTAAGCACTGTTTCTGGGAACGAAGTTAATTGAATTAATAAAACTCTTCATTAATGTCTTAAAAATGCATTGAAACTAAGCCAATGAACCACTTCATATGATTTTTTAAACAATTCCATAGAATTTCAAAATTCTTGAAAGGCAACATTGAAATAATATAGCACATTACAAAATATGTGAACACTTGGGAATTCAATCTCAAAACTATAGTGTGAAATGTATTAAAATTAATGAGATTATGAAATTGTATGAAAAAATAAAAATAAGTTTTTAAAATAATTTCATAGATCTAAAGAAAAGTTTAAATAAATTTATGAAAAATAAAATTTATGAAATCGAATGAATTTTTTTATGAAACAATGAAATTTTATGAAAAAAGCTTGTGAAAATTTTTTAATATTAATAAATTTAGTTGGATATAATGAAATTCTTCATTAAATCTACGAAAAAATTTTTTATGAAATTGTTTCATTAACCTTCATCTCACCCTTGTGTGGAAAACCACACAAAATTAAACTTTTTTATACATTAAAAAAAAAAAAATTGAGCGATGATCATGAAATTCCTTGACATTTCCTGCCGCATCAATTGAGCACAGAAAACACATTAATTGATTCAATTTTTTTTTCATAACGAGATATTTAAAAAGTGGCTTACCCTGGTGTGTCAATATCAATGAATTTTAACCTAAGCACATAAGTTTTTGTCGTCAAATGTGCATTTCTTTTGATATTCTTACAAACTGTATTATAAAATGTAAACATGTTCTTCCCCGTCTATGCACTCTACAGACAAATTTTGCTCCAATTCGTGATATATTCGACAAATGGTCTGAGCTATTGGCTGATTTTTTCAACCCGTCTGAGTGTGTTACTTTTGACGAGCAATTGCTTGGTTTTCGTGGAAGATGCAAGTTTCGACAGTATATGCCTTCTAAGCCTAACCGATATGGAATAAAATGTTGGCTATTAGTTTGCTCTGAAACTTGTTACGTTTGGAAAATCCTACCGTATTTAGGTAAGCCAGTTGGTGGTTTAGCTGAAAAAAACAAGGTTAGCGTGTAGTTTTGGATTTTGTTCGTGGACTGAAGAGTCATAATATAACAATGCACAACTTTTTCTCATCGTACGAACTTGGTCAAAAGTTGTTATCCCAAGAGCTAACAATGGTCGGTGCAATGCGCAAAAATAAAAGAAGCATTCCACCAAAACTTTTAGAATGCAAAAAAGCTCCCCTGTTCCAATCAACATTTGCATTCACCGAAAATATAACACTTGTAGCATACATCGGCAGAAAAGAAAATTGCGTAGTACTGCAAAGTACAATGCATGCTTCGAATGATGTAGAATCCGACGGAAAAAAGTTGCCAAAATAACTCAATATTATAATAAAACCAAAGGTTCGTTTAAAGACTTATTTTGTTTTCATTGATCACGAGCTTTAAATTTTATATGTTATAGGTGGCGGGGATACTGTTGACAAAATTTTGTCTTGTTACAGTTCTAAAAGAAAGACGAATCGATGGCCGTTGGCAGTTTTCGCAAATATGCTCGATATCTCAGCATTAAACGCGTTGATTATATTCAAAGATGTGAAAACAAATTGGCAAACCAACAAATCAACATTGCGTCGTGTTTTCTTGCGTGAGCTTGGAATATCCCTTGCAAAATCATACATGACAATGAGAAAAGGCGTGCCAAGAACCGAATCAGCGGCATCTTTGCTTTTTGCAATTAGCAACAATCCAATAAATGAATCAATGGGCGACCGGAGTAGCTTAAAAGCCCAGTCCACATCTTCGCTGTTCCGTGAAAGTTCAGAATCTCGGAGAACTCATCACTATCATTCGACGTTCCTCCAAAAAGATCCAAAAGTGTTCCTCCGAACATCGAAGGAAAGCTAGATGTCACATTTGTTATAGCAGCAAGCCGAAAACTAAGAACTATGTATACCAAACAATGTCTTGTTTCTGCCAAAAGGGTGTATGTAAACATACTCATAACCGAAATGTTTGTGTAAAATGTATTGAAGAAAAACTTATTTGATTTAATACTTAACAAAATAAAAATTAAATATGTTATTGATGGTATACCATGATTTTGACTACAAAAAAATTATGTTGCAAATGCAAAATATGTAGACATACCGTATGTGTGGAAAGCCACACATGAGGGTAAACAACTTAAGTTTTTTTGAGGGTGAGATGAAGGTTAATAACATGAATTAAAATTCTTTCAGTGCGCAATGCGCTAGCCAATTTCAAATATAATTGTAAATGCCAGACGCAAAGACATACATTTTAAAAAATCTTACGCTAATTCCTTATAAGTTTGCCATATTCGTATTCCGTTATTGGTTCGCTGACATTAACTTGGCGCACCTCAAACCATATAAAATTACACCGTTTTTCAAAAACTGTTCTCAAAACTGAATTCCATTAAACGACGTAAAAACCCTATAGAAAAAACTGCGAAAGTTTAAAAATCAGAAAATTTTGACTCAGTTGTAAACCACCATACAATGTTTAACCAAGCAGCGATATGCAAGTTAATTTTTCAGTGAATATATCTCACAAGTCCAGTGTGTCCAATTTGTATTGGTTTGGATCTGAAAATTAAAAGCTATGAGAAAAAAAAGTAAATAAAATGAATAAAAACAGTGTGAAGTAATTTTTTGAATTTTTCGGCTTTTATATGGCCATCAATTCTTTTGGTGAAAATTTTTCTAAGTGAAACTTTGCACTTCATAGCTTTAAAGTATAGTCACCCTAACCATGTACCTCGTTCCTCTTCAAACAACCTTGAGAAATAAGAAGCATCTAAAGTCAGTTTCAACAGGTGTCGAACATTTTTGAAGTAGTTCATATATATTTTATTTTCTATGTGGAACACAGAGAAAACATATTCATTGTGACAACCGATTTTCTTGCAAACCGAATAATTCGGTTGCATCAACCGAATTATTTGGTTATCCCAATCAAATGTATTCCTGGGTTAATTGTAATTTTATGCTCCAACCGAAATTCTGTTGTATTAACCGAATTTCTGTTGCGACAAATAAAAATATCGATGGCTGCTGAAAATTCGGTTGTCACCACGAATCTGTTTTGAGTGTGAACTTTCTTTAAAATTTTTGTTATTAAAATTCGTATATGAATGTTTTTAAATTTGTATTTATTTAAACGAAAAAAAAAAAAGAAATGGAAAATAAAAGCGTTCACATAATAAACACAAATCACTTGCACAACTGTTATGTCTCGTTTACATAATAACAAATATTCTGATGCACACAAATGGAAAATGAAAATGTGGAATAGGGTATCAACTATTGGCATATACATTTGACATAACATTTAATATAGATATTGTCGTATTCTGCTAACGAACGGGCTTACAATGTTCATGTGACTGGAATATTCATATATAAGTGTTGCCCTAATTTGTATATTTCGTTGACTTTATATGTGCGTGTGTGTGTGCAAGTGTAGGTGAAATATCATTCTCAAAAATTTATGTTAAATAATTTGCATTAATTTTACTTGAATTTTATTGTATGTATTGAGGTTTATATTTTTCTCGCAAACACAAATACGCATGCAACACTCATGCATATAAACAAATACACACACACTTTTCTATCTGCATTCGTGCTACATAAAAGCTACAAAATAAACTAAAATTTTCGAAACATTTAAACCTCTCAGACTTTGAAATCTTTAGATGCAAGAAAATTATGAAAAACGTAATTTCTCTCATTGGAAAATATTCAGTATCTCAAAAACTAAACAATTTTACTATATATCTCTATATATACAAAATAATAACGTTACTCACGCACTTAACACCGCCCAGCCTATACCGCTGGCGCTAGGAACTTGCAATTTGGTTTTATTAAATTCCTACGGGTAGGGGCGATAAGGGGAATAGTTTCTCCGTTGGCGGCCTAAGCAAAACCCTTGCAACTAAAATTTTCAATATGTGTTCTATCTGTGAAAAAAGAAAAAATGGTAAAATCTCTCCTTGGCGGCCTGGAAAAAGCGCCGCAGCTAGGATCTTAAAATTTGGTATTTGGGTTCCTAATCAGGAGAAGACATCTCTATAGAGCGGATTTGTGGAAATTGCTACGGGCAGGGGAAATGAGTAGACATTTATAAAAAGCGGAATTTAGGAAATTTCTATGGCGAGGGGCTAAAAGGGGAAAAGTTTTCCCATTGGCAGCCTGGCGCACCACTAAAGCGAGGAACTTATAATTTGTTAGGGCTGAAAGGTTAAAGTTGTTTCCCCCTTGGCGGACTTGCAAAATCGCAGAAGCTATTAAAGTAAAATTTGGTATGTGGTTTCCTTATCAGGAGTAGGCATCTGTGTAGAGCGAAAACTCCCACGAGGAGGTGCAAAAAGGGAAAGGTCTAACCTTTTTGCTAAATCATCTGTGTAGAGCGGATTTTTGGAAATTCAGTATGTCTGTACTTAAAACAAGTAGCCATCTGTACACAGCATAGTTTGGTAAGTAATGTCGGTTACGAGCAAAAATGGTAAAAGTCACCCTTTGGCGGCCTGCCCGAACGCCTTTGGTCAGAAATTTGAAATTTAAAATGTATATCCAGAATCGTGGTAAAAATATGGGCTAAAATATGCATATATATCCCTTCAGTCGTTTAAGGGAGGATCCTGAAATATGGTACGTCGTTGAAATTGTAATTGAAATTTGGTGTACTTGTCTTTTTTTTAATACGATTTTACCCACCCTTACCGACCGAGAGGGCTTGTCCCCATAACGTGGAGACCGCGTACACGCCCGAGCCTTGGTGGATTTTAAAATGATAAGTACGAAAAATGGCATGATGTATTCCGTAAAATCAGCTGCAGATTAAATCATCAGCTGATAATAATAATACTAACAAGAAATGGTGCAAAAATATAAATATCACAAATAAAAACATTCATCAACAAAATTTATATCGCGCTTTATCATATCAACATCAATATTAAAATCAATGAATCAAAGCTTAAATTTCGTAAAATTTCATAAATTAAGTTAGAAAGTGCTTTGCAACCGTCAGATAATGACAATCGTAATTAATTTTTTATATTAATTACTGTAGAATATTTCTTTAGTTAGTCTCTTTACAGGAAGAAGAAAACATTTTTATTGAAAAATTTTACGGACACAAGGGATACACCAGACTGCCGCAGTTTCGTCCCCCTCCTGGGACTCGTCAGTGGTTAATTTATGTGTCAATTGAACAAAGTATTTTATATTGTTAATTTTGCTCTATATGAAAAACTTTTTATTTTTTGGTGTCGTACTGTGATTTGAACTCACAGTCTTAGCATCAAAGCTATGCATCGTAATCTCACCTCTTAACCAGTTGAGCCACGGTCGACACAGCGTTGACTGCGACTTAATTGGAGTTTGGTCACACTACGTACACACAAGTATTGTTTTGATCAGAAGAGACAGAATTAGCTAATACCAATGCACAATTCATTTCTCAACTAGAATGCTTTTTCTTCTTAATCCTATCTCTTTTTTCACAAGTAATTATCACGTTTTATGATGCGCTTTATTCACATACAATAGTTGGATACCAAGTGTAGGTTAGAGATTGAGTCGCCGTTAAGCAAGTTTATTCAAATTTTATGTTAGAAAGTGTTTTGCAACCGTCAGATAATGACAATCGTAATTAATTTTTTATATTAATTACTGTAGAATATTTCTTTAGTTAGTCTCTTTACAGGAAGAAGAAGAAGAAAACATTTTTATTGAAAAATTTTACGGACACAAGGGATACACCAGACTGCCGCAGTTCGGCAGCTGAGCGCAATTTTTAAAAATCTTGAAAACATATTTATGTTGACTAGAAACCGTTGATACGCTGTTCGGATGTGTTGTGTACACAACTTCAAAAATGGTTAAAAACGCAATTTTTCCAGTGGCGTATGAACAATAAATAGTACGTGTTAATTATCGCTCATACGCCACATAGATGTTGGCTTAACACAGAAATATTTAAATAAATATGGGAGATTTCATCTCAAGTAACCGAACTTTTAAGACCGATATTTTGGGATCGGGATGAAACTTGCACCAAGTTGAGTCCTATTGAGTAGTAGTTATGACACAAAATATCAGCGGGATCGGTCTCTCCGAGTTCGATGGTGTTGAATTTTGACATTTTCATCAAACAGTCCTGTTGTCAAGACTAATTGCTTTATAGTTTTTAGTTCATGTAAAACGTTCAAATAAAATAATTCATTGGGAAACTTTACTATGCACATGTTTCAGTATGAAAAACAAACAAAAACTTGTAATGTGTGATCCTCGAGTGCACGTAGTTAAAATTATAGGCCAACGACGATATCTTCCCTATGACCGAAAATGACAAGTCAAAGTCATTTCAAACTCAGATTTTCAGTGTAGTGATCTAAAACTACACCAGTTAGCACTTGCTTGAGATGGCTAGGATCGAAGGGACCCATTGAGTAGGCTAGCGTCAGTGGTGGGGTAGGTTTTTGACCTTTGCCATATCAAACCACATCACAATATTTATTAGAGTCCCGAAAAAATATAAGAAAATTTGAATATGAATATAGTTGAAAAAAAAGGATATACTATTCTATTGCATTTAATAAAACCCCTTACTGACTATAATAATTAACTGTAATAACGACTTTGAAATTTAAAATACAATACCCACTATATAATTTTAGAACGGGACAGATGTAATGTCCTTGGCTCTCAACCCTCCCAACCATGTTCCGAAAAGCGAATGTTGTAAGGAACCCTAAAAAGAAGGTTACCCTCTAATTAACCCAAGGAAAAAGTCTTTAGTTTTTCTAGCAATTCATTATAACAAGAGTTTTATTGCGAAAAATTCAAAATTTCATTTTAAAAAACTATATAAATATAAGTTTGGTATCTCATGAAAGATATTACATAACATAATAATTATGGATAAAAAATAATGTTTAACGTGAGACATTTGCTTGCTATATAAGCTAAAAATGCCTAATAAACCGTATCTGGAAAAACGCGATTAATCGTCGAACAAGTTTAATAAAAACTAAACAAATATATCATAAAATCTATAAAAGGGTATAATAAAATTGCACAGGATGAATTTTACGCGATTTTCAAAAAAAATAAATTTTGTGTTTATTTAGCACAACCGAATAGATTTTCGAAATCTGCTTACATTTATTTATAAAGCGTTGAAATGTGGTATTAAATTAAATCATAAATATTCAAAGAAAAACTTTGTTTCGATACTAGATTTTATACAAACATTGTTACAAAATTAAAACGCCTTAAAGGCCAGCGAATAACAAAAATTTATTATTAACATTTTATTTTAAAATTGTACAAAATCGAGTATTTGTAATATGCTTTTGGATACATTAATGGAAATGGTGTAAAAAAAATAATTGAGATTGCCTGTTTATATTTTATTATAAATTACAGATTTACATTACGTTCATTTTCTTTTTTTTGATTTTTCTTAAGGCAAAAATTTTTAAAAAAAAATTTTAGTGGAAAAAAAAGACAAAAAACAACAAATTAAATTAATTAAATTCTTCAAAATATAGAAACAAAAAAAATTCCTTTTGCTTTAAGATTCATTTCCAGATTTTTGATTTTTTGTTGTTGTTGTTGTTGTTAATTTAATGAAAATAAATTTTTAATGGAACTATATTTAATTGCAAATTTATAAAAATCAAGTGATTTTTAGACCAACTTTAATTCGATAATTTTTTAACATTGATGTGTGCAAAATTTATATTTTGAATTTAATTTTTTTTTTTTTTTTTTATTTATGAAAGTTTCAAAATTTTACAATAAAATATAAAAAAACAATTGATACAAACAATAGTTGGCAACATTTGTTCTGTTTCTTTTCTATTTGCCATTCTCGGAATATTGTAAAAATTAACAGAAGTCAATAACCTTTAACAGAACAAATGTTGCTTGGAAAGAAAATACATTTTGGTTTTACTCACTTTGTACTCAGCTTCTGATGAAAGGCCTTCCAACGGGTCTGGTATCTTAGAGGAGGAGTGAAGGTAATTCACTCTTTGCGGCGAATTGGGTTTTATTTTTATTTTCTTTTTGATCACTAATTCTTTTTTTTTTTATTTTAGATTTTTTTTCTTTAACTGTATGATTATTTATACTTTTTGTTTGTAAATTTTTTTAACAAAACTTATTTACACCGTTTCCATATTTTTTTTTATATTTTATATAATTTTGATTTTAATATTTAATAATTACCAAAATTGTTTAATATTTTCGTATTTTAATATTGAATATTTTTTTGTTTTTTTAATTAATAATACCAAAAGCATATTCGGTAAAACAAATTATATATTTTTTATGATTTTAATATTTTGCACTTTACAATTTTATTTTAAAATTTAGCATGAACAAATTTTTCTTTAATTTAACTTTTCTTTTAACATTACCATTCGAATTAAATACTTTTTAGTATTTAATTTTTTACTCATTTAATTTAATAATAATTTTACCACATTTCATTTATTTTTTTTCTATTTTGTTAATTCTTTCGTATTTTTTTCGCGCACTGTGCAATAATATTATATATAATTTTAATTTAAAACGTTCAATTAAATAAATTTCCAAATTCGATTTTTAACATTAATATTAGAAAAATATATCACTCACGCAATTATATTTTTTTTTTAATTTCCTAGTAAAATTATTTCAATTAATTTAAATTTAAAATTTTTCTAATATTAAATATTTTCTGTTCTTCAAATCACTTCTATCATTTTTTTTTTTTTTTTTTTAAGTCAATCCCGTTTAGATTTTGTTTTATTTTCGACTGACATATTAAAACGCAGTTGAATGGCTAGGCCAGCCAGTTTTTATCTGATATTATCTTCCTTCTTATTGTGAAAACAACTGTCGCTCTGAGAACAAGATCTACATAACGGAGTTATTCAGATGGACTATCTCTATGAGATTCCTAGTAGAGGAGATTTGGTAATGGTTAAAAAAAATGAGACGCAACATATGATTGAATGGGATTACCTTGGTTAATGTTAAAAAAAACGTGAAGAAGACAAAATGTAAAAGACGTGACAGCTGCCAAGTAAAGCTACTCCCACAGGAATAGCTATGAAAAAAGTATCTTCTGCAAAATGTCTGGAAGATTTTTTTTTTCTGTATTTTTCGTATAGAAAATCCAATAGGCTGAAAATTTATTAAGTATTTTGGTCCGGCTACTTCAATGGTTAAAACAGGAAAGAAGGAGCTATTTCCTTTTTCTAAGCAGCATGACTTTAAAAGTAGAACATTTGCATGCTTCGTTAACTTTATTGTCAAAAATTATATTGTCAGCTGTGAGATACTAAATTTTACCACAGACAATCGAACAGAACTACACTTAACAGTATAGATATTATCGACCTATTTTAAGCCAAATTGTATGGTTAAAATTAACATAATTAGAATCAAACTAACGCTAAAAACTAAAAAAAACTAACACCTATTTTTAAGTAAAATATTTGTTAAAATGTACCAACAAAATCTAATCGGTTCATGGCCAATAAAAAAAAACTAAATAATCTTAGGCACAAAATTTAATAAAATGTTTTATTTTTCATTAAAAATCACAAAAATACAAATATTTAGATACGTCAGTTAACTAACAACCAAGCTTTTTCTTAACCGTATGTTCCTAAATTTCCCAAATTATTTAGTATTCAATAAAATTAAACTTTTTTCGTTGTAAGAGGGACCAGCCCTGCTAAAGTATCTAGCAATTGGCTTATGAAAATTATCAAGAGTTCCAGTTAATTTCTTATGGAAAATGTACGAAGCAACATACACTCAAAAAAATTTTAGTAGTTACCAAGGATCTAGCGAAATGAATTTTACGATTTTAAATAAACAGTATGATAAGAGAATTGCTCAAAAAACGACGAAAGGCTATTAGAAATTCAAAGCCTTCGCTTATCGTAAATTTTAAGAAATTATCTGATAAAAAATTATAGATGACGAAGCCAATTTAACAAAATAAAAAAAAATTTGTAAAACCGGAGGGGGTCATTACAAACTATCAACTCATTATTAATCAAACTAGTATTAAAAATTTTTTTTTTTTTAAAGTTTATTAGCAAAAATTCTTTATTAATACTTAAACTATAATAAACACTAGTTAACAATAATAATTTGATATATACATAGTCCCGCATTTGAGCTCTCGAGTATTATTATTTATAGTACATATTTTATTTAAGAATAGAAATTATATTTTCCTTACTTCAAATGAAGATCATTTTCTACTTGTTCGTAATGCAAAAATTTTAGAAAAACATTACCTAAATTGCAACAGTTAAAAAAAATAAGGTCTAAAAGGTAAAATAGAATGATATAACAAAGCTACATATACAGCCACCAATTTGTTTGGTTTTTGATCTTTGCAAAATGTAAAGATCTCTATTAGATATACTAGTGTTATATCTAAAATCAGTATTTGTTGTTATATTGCAATTTACAGCTTTTATATTAGCACGTCTATATATATATGATACATCCTTATCTTATCGAGGTATAAAAAGGCCTCAGGTGGAACAAATTCTTTTAGTAGGGAATCAAGTAAATAATCTTCATTTGAATATTACGGAGCCAGAATTAAATTATTTTCTTTACATGATGTACATCTAACAATGTTATTTCATATTAAATGTATTATGAAATTATCTATTCTAATTATGTTTGCGGCATTATAAAGTTTCTTGTTGGAGACATATTTTACTAAGCTACTTTGTGGTGTTCTATAAATTTTAGTGCATGCTCTCAAACATTTTCTTTCAAATACCCTTATCTTCTCCATGTAGGACGGTGAAATATTAAACCAGATTGGGTATTAAAAAATATAGTAAACATCTTCGCTACGAGCGTGAATAAAAACTTGTGGAAAGTAGTTGTTTAGAGTTGCCAAATAATGGTTTAAAAAAAATCAATTTTTACATTTATTGCTGGGACCTTTTTCAAAAATTATTCAAAAATATAAAAAATCCTAATATTTCGTATATTTGATGGTTATGTTGATAAGACAATGTAAAAATGTTTTCTCCGCTAAAAATGAGTTTATCAATCGTGTATAGTTTTTGATAAACTGACCGATCGAACCATGAATTTTTTAAATTCAGAAAGTCTAAAATATTTCAAAATTTATTTCGTTTTGACTTATAACATAAATACTGGCTGGTTTTTACTCAAATACTAAGTTCCTAAAATACTTATAAAAATTACACAGAAAAAAATAAAAACGGGTTTCAATTAAAAAATTTATTGAATCAATTAATATTTTAATTGATTTTGCACTTATCACGTCAATGATACTATCAATTAAACCTTTTATTAAAATTAAGAAGGAAAAAAAGTTATAAATAACTTCTACAAAAAAAAAATATATGATACTCACAAAAAAGTGTGTGATCAATATGTTGGTATGTGTGTTTTTTGCAATGCTGAGTCTGTTTGTGTGTGTGCTTGTTTTGTTTGTTAACTTCAAATGTATTTGGTATTTTATACTGAAAATTTTCTATTTATGCATACAGTTTATGAAAAAATAATATGATAATTGGGTCGAAAATAAATATGTAGTTATATATTTAAAAGGCTATTAAAATAATAATTGATTCAATTAAATATTTGTGTAGAAACAAATCAAATTCAAATCAAATATTTAATTAGATAGTTTAGATTAATAATTTTTTCTGTGTATAATGTCAGAGTTTCCATGTGCCAATTTAAAAAAAATGTCAAAATACACCGTATTTTCCGAAGCAAATTAAAAATCGGTAAATTTAATTTGTTTATTTATATTCTGTCTAAGTTTCGCGAAGTATCTGCGAAGTTTGATTGAAAAATGTCCAGCGGATCTATGTCTTTAATAAATTTGCCATGTAAATAGAGTTGGGCGTTCTAGTTCATAGTTCACTTAGTTTATTTGCTTTTTATTGAGTTAGTTCGTTCTTTTAGCTTATGAGTTTGTTCGACATTTTTTTTTTTTTAATTCATTTATATTGTTGTATTGGTTAATGGTTTGCTAAATAAAATGGTTTAAAATTAAATAGATTAATTTTCTATTTTGCGACCTAGAAAAATATCGGATTTTTGGCGCACTGTGGATCTCAAAATGAATAAAGTGGACCTAAATTCAAAAAAAAGCTACATAAAATCATATAAAAATGTTATATATTTTGTTTAAATTAAAATTAATTTTAATTTTGTTTATTGAAAGGTTTTATGCATCGAACAGTGTCATATTTGCTCTATTTAGGGCGAAAAAAATAAAAAACTAAAAAGTGTTCTGATTAGTCTATTTTTTTTACTATTTAATAAATAACATTGCAACTAATATGGAAACAAACATAAAAACCGCGAAAGCCCCTACTTTTTAAAATGTGGGTACCCAAAAATGAATCATATAAAAATCACTTTGTTTGTGAGTAATATATTTTAAGAGATATAGCAATTTCAAAATCATATATTTTCCCCAATAATTCAGAAAGAGACTTAATTGTTTTTGTATTGAACTGCATTAAAATTACTTTATACATTTTTTACAAGTTTAATGTAATTTTTATTAAAAATAAAAATTATGTTTTTTCAACATTTAATTGTGCAATGAATTTTGCATTTTTTTTTTATAAAAAAATTTTAATTTTATTTTTACTTTCTTACGTGAAAAAAGTTTCAAATAATCGAAGATACTATTTTCAGTGGAATAGAACTTATGACTGTCACCAGCTGTAACCAAGAAACTGATATTAAGACTTTTTGGAAAAAAAAAATATTTGAAAAACCGTGGACATTTATCATTTATGTTAAATTATATTTTCAGTTAATTTAAACTACAAACTATTTTGATTGTATTATGGAAAAATTTGTGAATATTTAACAGGGCTTTTTTTTACCAATTTTTGAAAAAAACTTAAGAAATTTTCTTATTTTTTTTCATATCATAAATGAGAACAAAAACTAAAACTTCGGCATTGATGCGATTTACTTTTCCAGAAGCGGGCCAGTTGGGCATCTCGTTTTTATGTCTTTTCATATTGACGTGTGCATGTGTGGCGATATGTGTGAGTATTTATGCATTTTGTATTATATATTTTGCTGCTAAATTTTAGCAGCTGCTCTTGTATGACCAATCGAAAGTAGATGAATATATAATACCAGTGTATTGTGCTAATTACTAAAATGCCAACTTTACCACTACCACAGGATTAACCTTTTTAATGTTTTTTTCACATGTGTGTATGCAAGGTGTATTTACACTGAAGAGCATAAGTGTATCACAAACCAACAAGTATCACTTTAACAACCTATAATTTCTGAAGGGTCCGCCAAATAACTTTTTTTTTTTTGAACTCCTGAACCAATTGGATTTTGTATGGCGTCATACCAAGGTCTTTATGCAAAATTCGTCTCAATGATGTCTCCGAAATGTTCAATTGTTGAGCACGACGGTGAATTGATGTTGATGGCGCTTCACGCAAACTTTCTGCCACAGCAGCAATATTCTCGGGTGTACGCACTGTTTTTGGCTTTTCACGCTTCGGTTTATCGATGAGGATGCCAGTTTCTTTCACTTTTTTCACAAGATAACGAACATACGGACCATATTCGTTCAGCGGAAGGATAAAACTAATTATCTGTCAAATCAGACATGAGCTAACGGTGTTACCATTCACGAAATAAGCACTAGTTGAAAAAAAAAAACGTTAGATGGCGGACCCTTTATAAATTTTACTCAAATGCAATCAAATTTTTTATATGATGTTTGTACAAGTGTCTTCTCTCTTTCAAAAAGGTTTTATTAAGATCTTAACACAACAACAAATACACAAAGGCATAATGTAAATAAATCAAAATGATACAGTTTTGCACTTTGTTTTTGTTGCAGCACACGAGCACTGGACTGTCGCTGATTGGGATACGGTATGTTATTAAACATATGTGTGTATTACTGCTTATACTAACAAATATTAAATAGTTTATAGGTTATTTAGACTAAAATTAATCGTTTTCAAAATGATGGGAGTGCATGGTATTGGACTAAGGACCCTGATACAATCCAACCAAATAAGTTACTCCAAACCGTTAAACACGGTGGTGGCTGTATCATGGTTTGGAGTTGTAAATCCAAAGATGGAGTGGGACAAGTGGTGCGCATAGATGGAATTATGCGCAAGGAACAATATTTGTCCATTCTGCAACAAAATTTTCCTGATGTAATGGATGAAATGGGTCTTACTGATGAAAATGTAATTTTTCAGCAAGACAATAACATCAAACATACCACACATGTAGTGAAAGATTGGTTCAAAACGCAACAATTTGGTGTGATGACGTGGCCTCCACAATCTCCTGATATGAATCCGATCGAGAATTTGTGGAGTCACGTCAAATCGCAGCTTGCAAAATATGTCAGTCCTCCAAAGGCGTGAACGAGTTGTGGGAGCGGACGAAGGAGGTGTTGGAGGCGATTTCTCCAGAATTTGTGCAGAGGTACACACAAAGTTTACCTAATATCATCCAGGAGCTTAAGAATGCAAAGGGTTACTGGACCAGTTATTAAAAATATATTATTGTTTAAAAATATAAAAATAAATAGTGAGTGCAAAACTGTATCATTTTGATTTATTTGCATTATGCCTTCGTGTATTTGTTGTTGTGATCAGATCTTAATAAAACCTTTTTGAAAGAGATAAGACGCTTGTACAAACATAATATGAAAAATTTTGATTGCATTTGAGTAAAATTTATAGAAATTATATTAGTGATAGTTGTTGGTTTGTGATACACTTATGCTCCTCAGTGTACAAATGTAGTTGGCGTAACTATTTAAGTTTGTTCTTCATACAAAATATATTATTTTTCTCCATCTCTTAATTTACATCGTAACGTTGTCGTCATTGGGTATTATGAATTTTCATTCATACACATGCAAAGGTACATCACTCATCCATGTACATATTTTGGTTTACACTCATAAAAAACAGCCCTTACAAATAGTGAAAAATTCAGCTATTACAACAGAAAATAGTACCTGAATTTGCGCCAGCAATTCAATGTAATCCAATGAAGTGGAGAATTACAGTCTGCTAAATTTAGGTTACCTAAATTTCAGAAGAACTAAAATTGAGTTTACAGTTGCAGTAAAATTAACTAAAAATTTAGTTAAATCAACAGATTTTTTAAGCAGCATCAACAGAAATCTGCTTAAAAATGTATTTCCGGATCTGATCAGTGGAATTTCCATATTTATTACAGCGAGTATAAGTAGTTAATAGCGACTACATAATAGGTACGCAGTAATGATATTTGATACATTTTGCTCTATCTCGCTTAGTTTCCATGATATGACCTATTTTGTGTTTATAAAATAAAAAATATATGAAATAACGCCATCGACAAGAGAGACTGATAGCCGAGACATATAAAAATTATGGTTTGAAAACAATTGTAGCTTAAATTAACTGTCAAAATTTGTAAATTTGATAATCACTTATTAATAAATTTTTAGTCGGAATATTTCTTCAAATACGAATGAAATTTGTTTTTAAGGTAAAATGAGATAACTAATAACTTTAGTTAAATAACTGATTTAAACGATAACAGCAGAAAAATTTAGCTCAAATGAATTAGAACAGACTTTTGAACTAACTTTTTCTTATGAGCGTACTTATTAGTATTTATGTAAGTAAGCTCTTAGTGAAATACATTTTTGATTTGATTTATTATTTGCTAAAACATAACCATTGGTTTTACTAAAAACATTTTATACAACTGTTGACCTCATAGTTCAAGTCTTTAGTTAAACTACTTTTTCGTGTAATTCCTAATTATATTATTCATTTTCAAACCTATCAATGAAAAGCTTTTAGTTGTGTTTTAATGGAAATTTTATATACTTGTCATTCTTATGTATCATTAGTAGCTTGAAACTCGAACAAAAATTTTATTTTGTGAATTGGAAGATTTTTTTATTAAAAAATTTCAAAATATGTATGTTTGTATAATCATTTTAGAAATCCGACATATAAACACATATATTAGAACATTCGAAACAGCAATGAAAAGACTCAACAGTCAGTGATTGCCAGTAGTACAAAAACTCAAGAACTAAACTCGAAGCAAAAACTTATTATTAATTATTTTGAAAATGCTAAAAATATTACTATATCAATAGATTTTTTTTAACCCTCCGATGAGCGACAGTTCTGAACTTCACGGCCGTGTGGAAAGGTCCCTACGGACCTTTTTTGTAAATCATGTTTTTTTTCATATAAAAAATTTTTTTTTGATTTTTTTTTGTTTTTATTGTTTATAACTAAATTCTACATACAAAAATAATTTTTTCAATTTGTTTAATTTTTTGTTTTTATCATCATCCCTAATGTCTTTGGGTTTAGGTCTTTGTGTTCAGAACAAGTAAATTATGTGTTTAAACAATAAAAAAATTATAATGAAGCCCAAAAACATGCATTTATTAGTGAAATTCAGTACAAGGTCCATACGGACCTATTCACACGTCCGCGTACTATTCCCACTAAAACCTCAATAACTCCTAAAGTAATGATCCGATCGGCTTGATTTTTTTTCCAAAAGATGCGCAATAAAATACAAAGTAACCTTTTGGTGAGCGGGGGAGGGGTTGTAGTGGCCAAAGTAGGAGTAATTTCAGTTTGAAAAGGCAAAAAGGTCCCTAGGGACCTTCTCACTCATCGGAGGGTTAATTTGAAAAATATTATGATGTCCTTAAAAAATAAACAGAACTACTTAGTTCTGAATTTTTAGTGTAATAAAAACCCTAATTTATTTAAATATCCGCAAAAAAAAATTTAAATTTTTTTTATTTATATTAAGCTTGGATGTTTTTCTATCGATCCCGAAAGTTTTATGATTCTCATAATGACTTCTTGTTGGAAATATATTTTTTTGAATATTATCCATCTCAAATATTCAAAAATTTGGTCGTTAGAATAAAAGTGTGTATGACAAATTTTATTATACAATATGTTATACACTGCGTTGCACAAGTATAATTACAAATGAATTTTGCCAGTTTTTTTATTATTACAATATTTTTTTTAGACTTATAACTATTTTTAAGAGTATCACATTCTTCTCTTATTGCGTAAAATTTAATAGATTACTTAATTGATTTAAGAAAAAAAATTGTGTGATATTATTTTGTTAGTGTTTCATAAATACACACAGATTAAAGTGTTGCTATTTCACAACTGAAATTTAGTTACTAGGTTTCAAATTCGGTTATTACGAACTTCAGTCGTTTGGTATAACTGAATAATAGTTTTCACAACAAAGTTCGGTTAATTTAACTGAATTTTAGATCCAACAACCAAAATATTCATTAATCTAATGTAATAAATATCGTTATACTAACTGAATTTGTAAGTTGCTCCCATTAAAATACACTTTTCTATTAGGTTGGCACTTTATTTCTGTGTGTGTATAGTTATATATAACGGTAAACCAAGAAATATAGAAAATAAAGACAAAGTTTATATATACTCAAATAAATACAACTTGATATCATCATATATACTTAGCAATATGCCAAAATCGACTTTTTGCGAAAAAGAACTTTTTTATTGTTGAAAATGGTTCTTTAGGGTATCAGAAGCAACTTTTGTTCCGCGACTTTTTTATAATTCCGTTATTTACAAAATTACCGTTATTTTTAGGTTCTTGAAGAAAATCAAAATTTTGACCGTTAAATTTCCAGAATTCGACCAAATGTTGTTTGGCAACTTTGTACAAAATCAAAATATTTGCACATACAGGGCGTTTTGATGCATTTTTTAAAAGAAATGAATTTTACGCCATCTAGCGGCAATAATTTGTACTAACAAAATTCAACAATTAGAAAGTTAATTGAATGCCTTTCCAACAAAAAAAAAAAACTTGAAAATCGGATGAAAAATAACCGAATAAGAAAGAAAAGATCTATAAGATCTATCTATGAGATAGTACCAAATTTATATTAAAATATGTATGTAAATTTTATTAAATTGATCATTAAAGTTTACATTTTTAGTTTTGCGAAAAAAAATTTAGTTATTTTACTAGAATTGTATTGAACAGAAATCTTTATTATTTATACTTTTAAAAACATCAAGTTACTTGTAACGGACTATTTACAATGAAATAATTTGAGGAAGACAAGGTAATGACAACTTTTGAATATTATCAATTTTATTGAATTATTGAAAGTGAAGTAAACGACTGTTGACGTTTATTTTTCGTCTGTTTTTTATTAAATAAATCATTTGAGAACAGATAATAAGAGATTGATAACACAGCCCCACAAAAAATAAAAAAAAATATGACCCAGAAACTAATCCTTATGTATTTTGACCTTCTGAATTCGATTCCGTCATTAGAAATGAATTCAATTGTTGGGTTTTTCTGTAATTTACAAGGTCCACAAAGTAAACCTCCCGGTTTCTTTGTAAATTTGACTTATTGTTAGTTAAAATTTTTTAAAATTTTATTTCTTTATATAAGATCAAGTCTGGTTTATTACGAAAAAAATAAGAGGTGTTTTAATAAAATCTGTCAAAAATTTTAAAAGTAACATGGATTTAACCAAACACTTTTTAACAAGGTCAAATTTACAAATTAGGTAAGTTCACTTTGCGGACTTTGTTTGTAAATTACATGAAAACCCAGCGATATAATTCAATTCTAATGGCGGCATCGCATTCAGGAGGTCATAGTACATAAGGATTGGTGGGTCTGGTTTCTGGGTCAGAACCTTTTTATATTTTTGTGAGGCTGTGTAATTCATAAGCACGCAAAGGTGACGGCTAAAATATCTACTGCCGCTTTATCGCAATAGTAAATGAAATATAAGTATATTTACTTATCACATGGAAACGAATTTTGTTTCCCAAAGTGAAAACAGTGTCTATGTTCTTAATAACTAATGTATAACTAATTTCAGTAGCATAAATTTACGTTTTTTTAAAAATTCACCTTGTTTTTTTAATCAATTAATAAAATTTGTCGAAAATAGGCTGTACTGTTTGTAATACGGCACAAATTCGGCTGAATATTATGCCTTGGGAGACAACATAGTTGTTGATGACTAAAATATCTAAAATTCTGCCGTGGTGCTTGAAGATAACATTCCTACTTCAAAAGTTATAAGTGAATGAAGGTCAAAAAACCCCATTTTTTTAATTTTTTCGCCTTTTTTTACATTTTCCTAATTTTCTTGTAAACGAAAAATGCGATCGCCAAGCACCACGGCAGAATTTTAGATTTTAATGTCATTAACAACTGTGTTGCATGGCAAGCCATAATATTCAGCCCAATTTGTGCCGCGCTAAATGTTATTTTATTATTTCCAAGTTTTGTTGTTGCCACTTTGTTTTTTTCAGTGTATTATTCCGACAAAAACCAAAAATAGAAGATTACTACCCAAACTAACTATTCAACACATAAAAACATTGATTTTGTAGCTATTAACATAAATAATGCGTTAAATTCATAAAAAGTCAAAAAATCCAAGTTTTAAGGGCCACCCTAAATATCCGTTTGAGGACAAGTGAGGGGCATTCTAATAAGCAAGTAGGGTACCTGACTCTACCCCCGAAACATATAAAATCATTCGGGATTAATAGCTTGAAAATGAAAAAGTTGTTTTTTTGGCATATTGCTATATATACCTATATGTGTGGCAATATCTTACGATATATGTTAATATATTACTTAGTTTATGAAATTTTTTTAATATGTCGTAATATATATTCATATATCATTGTATCGTATGTAATATATCTTGTATATCTAATCATGTGAAATAGAAATGGATATATATATATATATATATATATGTATGCACAGCGCATAGTTTAGGAACACGCCCAAAATTGTCGCCGGAATATGCGGTGTATGGAAAAAACTGTCCTCATCTAATACGCTAGATGTATGAAAAGGCGCGAAAACTTTGGGGACAGTCCCCAAAGTAAGCAAATGTCCCTAAACTATGCGGGGGAACGAATAAATGTCTCTAAACTATGCGCTGTGCATACATATATTTATATATATATATATATAAGACCATATATTCTACCATATGTGATCATATATAGTGTATATAGTACAATTAATCAAAAATAAGTCTGTTACTTTTATATGTAATTACATATGGCAAAACATATCATTTTATATAAATATATATAGCAAAATTAAATGAAATAAATTCTATCAATTTTATATACTTTTTTAGCACCGTTTATTATTAGTATAATATAAATGAGTTTCAGAATTTACTGCAAAAAAATATAAAAACTATTTTCTCACTAAAGAGGTAAAAAAAACAATTTGTGGCTTTTTTGTCGCGGATAGCCAAAATTTTTAAAATTTGGCTTGTGTTTAGTTTAGAAGCACCTCATCGATTTCGATAAAAAATTAAATTATTAAAATGGTTTCAATTATATCAATTCAAATTACAAGAAATTGCCAAAGTTTGTAGAAAAAAAAAACAAAAAAACTTAAAAAAGTTGAAATAAGTTTTATTTTCGCTAATCTGTAATTAAAACTTTTAACTTTCTAAGCATTT
Source organism: Delia radicum (assembly GCA_021234595.1). Lineage (NCBI taxonomy): Eukaryota > Metazoa > Arthropoda > Insecta > Diptera > Anthomyiidae > Delia > Delia radicum. Next base: position 273,459,381 of record CM037851.1, on the reverse strand, counting down.
GTTTATTATTTCTCTTACCAAGATATACCCAAGGTCCAAAAAAAAAACACATTTTGTTATGTTACTTAAGAAGATATGCCGATTTTCATTTTTTGAAAAGTGGAAAAATGTTGCGTATGGTTATTTTGAATATTTTTTCTTAGTCTTCAGAGAGTTTCGAGACGAAAAAAAGAATAATACACTACTACACCGGTTTGCGTCGGTTCGATTTGTGTCGTTTTGAAGTTGCGCCATTTTAAATTTTTCTGTGCCTTCGAAGTTGGGTCCACGCAGAGAAAAAATATCATTGGAGATGATTGGGGACAAGATATTATCATAATATGATTGTAACAATCATAAACATGATTTTGACTGATCATATTAAGATCACTGGAGACGATGTTATCATGATCTAGGATCATAATATGATTACGATGATCATAGTATGATTGTTACGTGCAATAAACATAACATGATGCTCTTAAACTATCATAACATAATGCACTTTTTTATGCGTGTGGCTTGTTTGTCGAAACCCGATTTTTTTTACCACAAAAAGTTTTCAAGCTTAAGCACTTTTTTTAAATAATTATCCGAACGAAGATCGAAGTTTAAAAGGGTTAAGAAATGTTGCCAACGCCATTAATTGTTACAAGAAAATTTATTTAGAAAATTTTTATTTTAATAAAAACTTGTTTTTCAAAAATAATAAAAAAAAGTACAAATTTTTTTTATTGAAAATGGATTTATTAATCCATCTAAAATAAAGGGTATTGGAATTAATTAAATAAAAACCAGTACAAATGTAAAGAAAATCGTATTTCGATTTTGCGCCGGTAATGGGGACTGGAGAAATGCGACGCAAACTGAAACACGATTTTATTTACAGTGGTATTAGTGTATTTAAGTTTTAATAAATCTTAACTCTTTGTGTCAAAATTGTTAACTTTATATTTTATAGATATAATGAAAACTTCTAAATGGTGATACGTTTTAAAAAGCTGCTTGTTTAAAAAATAATATTCAAAGTCACTGTAATATTAAATATGTATAAAAATCGTACAAACATTTTAAATTCTTTTTCCTTAAGCTGATATTAAATATTTTATGTTATTTTAACGAAATGCATAAAATATACATACAAATGTTCATGTTTTGATTATATTTTAATAGTGCAAAAATATTTGTATTAAAAGGATATGTTTGTTATCCCAGCAAAAAAGTTTAGTAACAAAGAAGTAGTTACGAACACATATTTTTTTTATTGTTAAGAAATAAAGTTTACTTTATATTCCTACACTCATACAAATAAACCTGTAAAAATACAAAAAAAAAAAGCTACCAAAAATTAGTTAAAAATGAGTTTGCAGTAAAATTTACGAAAATTAGCAGATTTTTTTACTAAATACAAGTTGTATAAGAATAGCAAAAATAAATCTGTTGAATTTACAAATAGCTCGTTATATTTGAGCTAAGTTTTAGTTAACTGAAAGTAACAAATAATCTGCTGAAATCAGCAAAAACATTTACAAAATATTATTTGACAAAAAAATCATTATAAAATGTGAAATTTTTAAAGTTTTTACTTTAGTTTTCTTAATAATGCGAATAAAAGTCTGCCCTTACGAAATCAGCAATCATTAATTAAAAAAAAAAAAAAATCTGTTGATTTTAGCAAAATAAACTGTTATTTGCATCCTACTAAATTTGAGGTAATAGCAAACAATTTTGTTAATATTAGAGTTTCTGTTTGCCATTTTGAGTCTATAAGTATTAAGTAAAAGTTTTTGCTAATTTTAGTAGAGTAAATTGCTATTTTCAATTAACTAAAATTTACATCGAATATAACTAAAATTTTCAGCAAAAAAAAAAACTGCTAAATTTACCAGTTTTTTCTTCAAGGTAATTTTTAATTAAGTTTTAGTAGCTTTAAGGAACGTATCGACTCTCTAAATCGTCTAGGACTTAACAACTCCTTGACACTGGGCTGGGTTCCTGGCCATGAGGGGCATGAGGGCAACGAACTGGCTGACTGTTTAGCCAACTGCGGAGCTCGTCGACAATTCATTGGCCCTGAACCCTTCTGTGGCGTACCCAATGGGTATGTCAGAGAGAGGCTCAGAAGATGGAGGGAGTCGGAGTTTGGGGCCTATTGGGCCAGATCGCCTGGGCAGCGACAGGCGAGGCTGTTTATATATCCCTCTGGGGAGAGGTCGCAGAAACTCTTGTCTATGACGAGGGACGAACTAAGGACCGTGACGGCTTACCTCACGGGACACTGTGGCCTTAGGTATCAATTGTACAAGATGGGACGATCCTCTACGGATAAGTGCAGGTTTTGTGAATTGGAACCCGAGACCTCAGAGCATGTTCTCTGCAAATGTTCGAGGCTCTCCGACAGGAGGGTGCGTTATTTTGGTGGTCGAATAGTGACGCCATCGGACGTTTGGAACTGTTTACCTGGTAGGATAGTTGGTTTCGTAGGGAGCCTGAACCTATAGGGTGTATTCGCTGGCAGCACAAAATACCAACTTCTGGTCGCGGTGCATAGTGCCACTCTAGTCTAATCTAATAGTAGCTTTTTCTGTTATTTTTACATGTTTAATTCTCAGAGTTTACACTCAAAAAATTAACTAATATTAGGTTTATAATTTACTAATATTTAGTTCCTTAAACTAAATAAAATTGCTTACGAATAATGCAAATTTATTAGATTTCAGTTCATATTAATTTTTCATGAACAAAAAAATAGTAAGCAATTTTCTTTAATTTTCCTTTCTTGAATTTGGTTAATATTCTTAAAAAAACATGCTAGAAAATGCTTAAAATTTAAGAATCTATTAAAACTAAACGTTAAGAAATTTATAATTGTATGAGAAAAAAAATAAAACTAAATACCATCCTTACTTAAATTTTATTTAAAAATTTAAAATTTTTCAAATTAAGTATAATAATTTCTTAAATATCTTCTTTCAGAAGATTAAAATATTTAAACCAATAAAATTCTCCATAGGTTCATATTTAGGATATGGGGTACGGGAATCCCCAGAATAATTGCGTCGGGATTTCCCGGGAAAAATTTTCAAAATTCCGGGAAACCCAGAAAAAAATTTTAATAATTAATGCAGAAATATTTTATTTCTCAGCGTTTTTATTTTTATTATGCTATGATTTATTCAGTTTTAAAGGCTACACTAAGAATATTAGGTTAAGAAGACATCACTTGTAGTCAAAAACAAATGAAATTTCACGTAATAAGAGGACGACTAACGTTTCATTAAATTCAACCAACATTTGACATTTTATTTACTATTCAAAAAATTACTTACAATTGTAGTAAAAAGGAAACAAAACATTAATTTATTTTATTTTGTTAAATAAGAAAGAACGGCTGCAAAAAATTAATGTAAAATCATAAAACAGTAATTTTATATGGTTTGATGCAAGATATTGTAATTTTTCAAGACCAGAATACGCATATATTAATTTCATGTATTTTGATGTTATGGTCTTGTATTCTATAGCACTTATACAAGATCTGCAAAACTTTACAAGGTCTGCAAAGATACGAGGGCGGATCAATAAATCCGTGACTTTTCGAACTTCGCTAGTAGTTATATGAAAACTGCTCCCATCAAGTAATGGACTACTCTCAAATTTTGAGCAAGTTCCGTCATTTACTTTGCGTTTAACAGCTGTTCAAATCATACAACCTCGTGGATTTTTTTAAAAATGGAAAAAAGTGAATTTCGAGTGATCATTAATGATTATTTTTTGCGAAAAAAACGATTTCAATGTTAAAAAAAAAGTGGTTTACAGACTTTCGTTGTGGTCAAGCACAAGTACAAATGACGCTGAACGTTCTGCACGGCCAATTGAGGTTAATACACCCGAATATGTCGAAAAAATCCACGATATAGTGTTGGCCGATCGAAGAGTAAAAGTGCGTGAGATTGTTGATGTCATAGGCAATTCATATGGCAGTGTGGTTTCGATTTTAAATGATCAGTTGGGTTTAAGAAAGCTGTCTGCAAGATGGGTGCCGCGTTTACTCTCAATTGGCCATAAACGTAATCATGGTTAATAAGGTGATGGCAACATTTTTTTGGGATGCATGCGGGATAATCCACATCGATTACCTTCAAAAGGGAAAAAAAGTAAACGGCGAATATTATGCCAACTTATTGGACCGATTTACCGAGGATTTCAAAAACAATTACCCTATATGGCCAAGAAATGATTATTTTATGGACCTCGAAAAATCCAATTTTTTTGAAGGGATTCAAAAATTGGAGAAACGATGGACTATGTGTATTTAGCTAAAAGGAGACTATGTTGAAAAATAGTTTTTTTTTTTTTTTGCAAAAAAAAAACTGTGTTTCATTCAAAAAGTCACGGACTTATTGATCCGCCATCGTAGTTTTCTCCCAAGAGTTAATACCGCTATTATATTAAATATTTTAAGTTTGATTTTTGTTTTTTGTTTTTACAAGGCTAATTCAAATGTTTGTTATTGCTAAACTAATAAAGCTCGAAAGCTGAAATTTTAATATATATTACAGTGTAGTCAAAGCTTTACTAAGAAATTGTTATTTTGACGAACTTTTTTTAAAATATTCAAGGATATTAAAAGATCAAATTTTTAAAAGGATGTTGTTTTAAATTTTTGTTTTTTGTATTATTACGAAAAATAATTTTGTGAAATAACAGGGATTATTATCTTTCATCTGATATTGCCATCACTCAATGAGCACAAATATTTAAATAAATTTTTTTGAAATTTAATTTCAAATGTCCTTTTGAAAGGACATAGAATGTGATAACGAAAATCTGGGTATGCAGTTTAACTACAGAAGGTCTTCCGTTTAACATGCATATCAATTTTAATATGCGGCGCAAAAAATATTAAAATTTCTCGAAGTTTATTATGTGAATATACAAAATTTTATAACAAATATTAAACATACTTTCGCAAAAATTCCGTTAATTTTTGAACGCATCTGATTCCCAAATTGAAATTTTTATATATTTTAAGTGATACTTGCAAAATAAATTTCATAAAAATCATTTATGGTTTTTTTTTTGACATATTCGTGAATTAAGGACATTTTTTCAATTTCCTTATCCTTCTCGCAAAAAAGATTATTTTAAGAAGAGCATTTGATCTTTAAAATGACATAACATTTTTAATTTTCAGTTGATGCATTCAGAGGTTATGATAATTCAAATAGTGGATATTTCTTAAACATTTGCTAAAAACCCCCCAATTTTGAGCAGCGATTTAAATACGAATTATAAGGAATTTTGGAAAAAGATTAACCAGGAGAACGTTTATAACAAGTTTTACTAAAATCAGAAGAGTTAAAGTGGAAAATGTCGGTTTTTGTGTTCATTATTTTTATTATACCTTTTGAGAATTAGCAATTAATAAATAATATTATGCAAAAAATTAAACAGACAAGCAAACATGATTAAGCCTGTCCATAAAAAGGCAGAAACTAGTCTAGTCTGATTTAAAAATGAATAGTGTTTATGATTTTTAGAGAAAAAACGTTTATTCTTCTTCTTAACCTCAACATTTCTAAATTAAATTTGTCAAATGCATATTAATTGAAAATTAATTGCGACTGTCTACATGACGTGAAAATAACACTGTACTAACATACATTACAAAATTTGCCCTGTGGCGATGTCTCAACTTAAAAGAACGCAAAAGTTGTCAACGCTGAACGTAAAACCCATACGTCAATCTGGTAACATTGTGAAATAGAGACGGAGGAGATTAGAAAAATAAAAACAAAAATCTAAAAATAGAATATTTGTGTTTGTTAGTGTTGGTGTTGGTCACTTCTGAGTATAATATACAATAACAGAAAAGCTAATGGGAAAGAAAACTGCGATTTAGCTGCATTACATTCGAGGCCATACTTGGGAGTGATCGCTAAACGGTCATGACTTGGTATTGTTACGTTTGTTATGTAAGAAGAGCGCAGGTTTGATTCCTACAACCGCAGGTTGTAAAAAATGTATCATATAGAGACAATCTGACAATTATAAGACACAAATAATAATACAATTTAAATGGAAAATCACTGATGAGCCTGTTCATTAAAATGCAGAAACTAGCCTAGTCTGATTTAAAAATTAATAGTGTTTATAATTTTTAGAGAAAAAACATTGTTTTGTTGTTTATTTTAAATATATTGTACCTACTTAATACGAGTACTATTTATGAACTAAAAATAGGTTAATATTGCATTGAAGCGTCTTAAGATTTAAGATAAATGAACTTGAATTTTGCCTAACGAATTAAAAAGTGTATTTTAATGGTAACAACTTATAAATTCTGTTAGTACAACGATATTTACATTAGATTTATGAATATGTTGGGTTTTACAACTAAAATCCAGTTGAATTAACAGAACCTTGTTGTGCAAACTAATGTTCCGTTGTGCCAACCCACTAAAATTCTTAATAACAACATTTAAGTCCTAGTAACTGAATTTCAGTTGGCAAATAACTAAATTTTTCTCTATGTGTACTTAATTTAAGTCAAAAATATCCTTAATTTTAGCAAATTTTCTTAAAATTTTAGTTAAAACACAGCGGGAAATGGACCAGTCATTGGTATGGTCACGTGACTAGAACTTTGTGTGTATGAACCAGTCCAAGTTTCGGTTCTGTTATAAGAAAGTGACCGGTACTTATAACATGGACTTGTCATATGAGGTGACAATTGCTACCTGTGGAGCACTGTGTGTCGTGGCGAATAACTTGACCAAGGTACGGGGCAAGTTAGAAGTAGGTAGTGTCAAAGTATGACCATTATAGGATTTATGTGACATGCAACAGAACCAGTGGTTAAAAATTATCACGTGACTGGTGTAGTTGTACGTGTCGTAAAACTATAGAAAAATTGTTGAAGGAAAACTAGTCACATATTAAGCGCAATGTGTTCTGTTATAGGGGTAATTTGAGTGGAATAGTTTTGCGACGTATCACTGCACAGGTCTAAGGGGTACATGTCGCCAGGCATGCGAAAAGTAATTATCAAGTAGCCTGCCACTTTTTATTCAGAGTGTGTCACATTATGTACGGGTTCCGTCCGGAACCAGTCACTGCAGTTATCCAAAACAGCGTGTCATACCACCTGTTCAAAAAAGCTTCAAAAAGGCACAACAAAAATTAGTTTATTTTGTCCATACCCAAACAAAAAACTGTAACATCAAATTCGTTATAACAATTTAAATTTGAAAAAGTACGTAAACTAGTCAAGAAGTCCGGATGTTTAAAATATAGATTTTTTGCAAGTTTTTTCTTTATTTGAGTAACAAAATATATGCTCAGTTTCAGTTGTTCCCAAAGAAATTCTTAAAAATCGCCAATTACTTACACATAAAAATCGTTACCAAAAATCTTGTAAAATATCTATACAAGATATTTCGAAACCAATATGCAGAAATTTTGAAATTTTAATTTATATTCTTGTAAAGTGTTTCAAGTTGTTGAATAAGTTGTGTATAAAAAAAATCCTATTCTGGTGATAGTTTTTTCGTAGCGATATTTTATGAGTAAAATCGCCATTCACTCGAAAACTCGCCAGTCGTCATTTCGAAAATAACTTGCGACGTTTGGCGAGAAATCGCCATATCTTACAAACTTGGTCACTGTCTAAACAGCTCTGTATTAAGTTATTTTAAACCAGTGGAGTGTTACGTCTTCATTTCTACTGTCACAAAGCCGCGACATAAAAAATTCCTTCAGTGTTGTGTCCACTTTGCAGCAGTCAATAAACCGCATTCTTCGGTACTAATTGCCATGTTTTCATCCACTGCTAACGGTTTTCAACCAGTTCAATGGCCACTAGCAACTTCAACTGCAACGACCCTAGTTGCTTCAGTACACTTTGATGTTACGTTACTTTTTCTCCAGTTACGTGATATATCTGGTACCAACCAGTGAATGTTTTGTCACCATAACTATTGTCACGTGATTGGAAATTTCACCCAAATTAACACTTTTTGGTGCACCTCAATTTTGGTTTCACCAGTTTCGTGACGTGCTTCCCAATCATTTATCACAGAATTACCACATTAGATCAATCGACACTTCATTTCCCGCAGGGAATATACTCAATTTTAATAAAAATTTAGCAAAATTAAGTACATTCTTTAACAAAAAAAAAAAGTGTACAAAACTTTACTTGAGTTGAATTTTCTTTGCAGCCAAATCATTCCCGAATTTCTTAAATTTAGTTTAAATTTAGTTTTATATTGATAATTTTTCATTGAAATTATCTCACAATACCATTTTAAACTAGTTGCTTAGCATATCGCTGGGATATTCCACTATATATCCATAGAGTATAAAAAAAAACTTTATAGTTAGTAGCACAAATTTATGCAAATTCTTTCTTTTTTGAGTTAAAACTACATAATAATACAATTACATACTGTAAGCACGAGAAAAAAAAATTAAATTTTATATTTTTTTTGTAGTTCTTTTGCATTTTTATATCAAAATAATTGTAAATCAAATGTAAATATTATTTCAACAACTTATTGTTTGTAAAACTTATTATTTTAATAATATGCTGTGATATGTAATGTAAATTTAGTTGGGAAAATTTCACAATAAAACTGAATGCCTTGAAGACATCATCATTATTATTAATATGGGAAAATAGAAAACTACTAAAAAAAATGAGAGAATATTAAAATATAACTAATATAAATGCATTTTTATAAATCCGAAAAAAAAAAAATATATTAAAAAAAGTTTATACCAGTTTATCAGCAATAGAAAAATCTTTTTAAATAATGAATATGATAGAGAAATAGTGTGATTTTTCATTTATTTGTTTCATATGATGCAAGATTACACATTAAAAATGTTAATTCTCCTGTAAGGTACATTCAAGCAAAAATCATTTACACTTTAAGCATGAACGAATATGCATGTATGTGTTTATGTTCTAGAAAATCTTTTTTGTAATATAAAAATTTAAAATTTATATGTAAATTTTAAAATCAACATTTAAACGTATACATATATATTTGATAAGCGTTGTGGTGTAATGGTTAGCGCGTTGGACTTTTACACAGAAGGTGACGGGTTCGATCCTCGGTGCCGGCAACATCAAATTAATATGTATGAGTTTTTGTAATATAAAAATTTGAAATTTATATGTAAATTTTAAAATCAACATTTAAACGTATACATATATATTTGATAAGCGTTGTGGGCGTTGTGGTGTAATGGTTAGCGCGTTGGACTTTTACACAGAAGGTGCCGGGTTCGATCCTCGGTGCCGGCAACATCAAATTAATATGTATGAGTTTTTTCTATCCCTCATACGTATCGCAATGTCCACCTTCGGTGTTCCCATAGCAATTAACCCCACCGAAGTAAAATAAGGAATCAGGGCTATGAACCAAAACGCTTCCATAAGTTCGCCAACTCTCCATCAGGTGGCGAGCAATAACTGTTCTAAGACTTATCATCTCGCGCAATTACATTGTTGCCATGTCTGAAGCCCTTCATCTTTCCCCACCTTTCATCTCTATACTATCCCTTTCCAAAGAAAGCAACACACTAAATATAGGAAGTATTTCCTGAGTGTTGTCTCTCTTTTTAAAAAAAAAAAAAAAAAAAAAGCTAGTTTGTTTGCATTTTTGGCTAATTGCAAATAACACTACTCAACAAATTTCCACATTTTATAAATCCTGTTTGTGAATTACATAGTTTTAAATAGACTTATTTACACTGAAGCCAAATCAGTCCATAATGTTTTTTCTCACTTGCAGTTTTTGAAATGTTGCGGTTTTTAGATTTATATCATTTACCCCATGTTCCGTATATATTGCTTAATTTTACAAAATTTTAACGCAGATCATAAAAGTTTTTTTTGGAATATAAATCCGCCATTAAAAAAGTTTATATGTGCTAGATACAAGCATATAAACTATCATATGTATATTTATATAATTACATCTATAAAATGGGTATATCGGATTATATAAGTTTGTATAAACGAAAACATCAAAGTCTTTTGTTTTAAGAAAGCAAATTATAATGATTTAAATAGCCTCTTAAATAATACTAATTGGCTTCAATTACTCTCTATTTCTAACGGAACACCAGCTGCCATCGACAAAATGATAGAATTATTTTACAAAACTATGTATGATTATATGAAAGAATGTATCCCTAAATTTACACCGCAAAAACTGTCTGGCCCACCTTGGAACTCAAGACAACTTTCAAGACTTAAAAACTTAAAAAATAAACAATATAAGAAATATAAAAAATCTGGTTCCATCGTTCAATTTGGAAAATATTCTGTTACTCGTGCTGAATATAATTTACTTAATACAAAACTATACAACGAATATTTAGCTAAAATAAAATTCAACTTTAAACGCGATCCAAAGTCATTCTACACATTTGTTAACTCTAAAAGAAAATCTACTGGTTTTCCTACCGTCATGAAACATTTAAATCAGGAATCTTCTGATAATCTTATTATTAGCAACATGTTTGCAGATTTTTTCGCAACCACATATTCAGATGCCCAATATAACAATTCTGCTGACTATCCATTCATAATTAGCTGTAACCAATCAATATCATTGTCTCCCATTGATACTTCGCACATTATTACTTGTTTGAAAGGTTTTACATCATCATTTTATAGTGGGCCTGATAACGTACCAAGCTGTATACTTACTAATTGTGCTCCAGCTGTTGCTATACCTTTATCTATTGTTTTCAACATATCAATAAAGCATGGTTATTTCCCCAAATTTTGGAAGGAATCTTACATCATTCCCCTTTTTAAATCAGGAAATAAGTCTAACGTAATTAACTATAGAGGCATTGCTAAATTAAGTACGATTCCAAAACTTTTCGAAAAATGTATTACCGATTTTCTAGTACACCCAGTATCATCGTTGCTCACACCTTTTCAACATGGGTTTCGTAAAGGCCGCTCAACAATGACTAATGTTCTACAACTAACAACCTTAGTAAACCGAGGATTTTCAAATGGCCAATTTACCGATGTTATCTTTACGGACTTTAGCAAAGCCTTTGACAAAGTCAATCATAAACTTTTGCTCGAAAAATTGCACTTAATGGTCTCATTTTAAATTGGTTAAAGTCATATCTTCAATTTAGAACGCAATCTGTCCGATACATTGATGCTACTTCAAGGAATATCTTGGTAAACTCTGGAGTACCGCAAGGTAGCCATCTTGGACCTATTTTATTTCTATTATAAATTAATGATCTGCCAGAAGTCATCAAATACTGCAATGTATTAATGTACGCTGACGACGTAAAACTTTTTCTAAGTTCTAAAAATTGTTTTGATCAAGTTCTTCTGCAAAGTGACCTTGATAGTTTTTTTTCCTGGTGTAATCTAAATTTAATGGATTTTAATTTAAATAAATGTAAACACATGCATTTCTCCAGGAGATGTGATGCTTCTAATTACTATGTGTTAGGTGGCTACCAATTGGAATTAGTTGATGTATTTTTAGATCTTGGAATTCTATTAGATGTTAAACTTAATTTTATCCAACACATTGAAATGTCTGTCAACAAAGCTCGAGGTGTGTTAGCTTTTATAAAGCGATGGGCTAAAGAATTTTCTGAGCCGTTTGTTACTAAACAGCTGTTTACAACACTAGTACGACCTATTTTAGAATTTGGCTCGATTATATGGGATCCTCAATATAATAATCATATAAATCGCATTGAATCTGTGCAAAAACAATTTCTTTTGTTTTGCTTAAGGGACATATACCGAAACGATTCATTTAACTTACCATCTTACGAAACAAGGCTACGTAGAATTAGCTTGCCAACATTAAAAAGTAGAAGGACCATGTTAAATGTGACATTTTTGATTAATTTGATAAATGGAGATGTTTGTTCAGAGTTTCTTTTACAAAATTTATCATTCAATGTTCCTCAACGCACTCTACGCTTCTTTAATTCGTTATACATAAAATTTTCCCGCACAAACTATGAAAATGCTGATTCATTTAGGAGGATGTGTACTAATTTTAACGAACTATATAATTTAATTGATTTTTCAACAAACATTAATCAAATAAAACGCAATATTATTATGATTTGAATAATTAGTTAATATGTATATCATTTTTTTGTTTTTGTTATTATTATGTTAGTTATGTTATTGCAAGTTGTATTATGTTTCTAGTCTGTAAGGATTTATTCCATAGACTTAAATAAATAAATAAATAAATAAAAAAAAAAAAATAAAAAATCAGATTCTATTTGGTTTTATTCAATTTAATCAAATACTATCTAATTAAACGCACTCTTATGTAATTGTATCCAAAGATTGTGTACATCTAATTGTATCATATGTTATGTTATATAATTATATATGATTATATATAATTATGTGTACATTTGTCACAACAACAAAAAAAAAAAAAATTATATTTAGTTTTTTTTACTTGGTGTGACATTTTTTTCAATAAATCAGAAACCAATACGATTTCCACCGTGTCATATATTTTTTTAAATTTTTAAAAATACTGTTTTTATAAATATTCGTCCGCGAACTTTATGTCACGAAAAATTAACCTTTGAACTTTTGAAAAATTAATCAGGTAACATATCATTAAAAGCTAATTTCGTCATCTTTAATTTAAGACGTAGCATCAAAACTTTTCATTGCATGCTTAGTTTTGTAAAGTTCTTTTAGTACCTTTTTAACGATTTTTAATATTTTTAAGACGCTATATTTCGCGAACCAATGTGTCTAGTGAGCCAAAGTTGCAAAAAAGTTTGTTGCAGAAAAGACAATATTTGTGACGAATTTGAACAAATTTTAATAAATTTGAAAGGGAGAGGTAAAACAGTTGACTGGCTATATGTATTTTGACTCCACTGTATTTTAAAAATACATTTAGAAATTTTTTTGTCAGCTTAAGAGCCAACGTCCGTCCCTTAATCTATTAGAAAATATGTATTAGGAAGACAGGTTCTGCAAAAAGAGTCAAATTCTGCTGTAGTATTAGTAATAATAATAATTTTTAAATTTCTTTTTTGTATTTGAGGCATGTGAAAAATGTGTTTAACATTTTAAATTCTTTTCTAAATATTGGAATGGAATATTCAATGGACTTAGAAATTTAATACAAAAATTCATTCATTGGATTCATATATTTTAGCACGCATAAAATTTATAAGGATAAAACTAGAAAAGTAAAATTTTCATCAAGCACCTACATGGTTATACTCAAATTTAAGATAATTTTGTATAGATTTATATTCTAAAAGAAATTTGATTATTTTGCAAAAAATAAAGCGAAATATGCGAACAAAGTTGGTGAATGATATAAATATAAAAACCGCGATATTTCAAAAACTGTAATGAGAAAAAATATTTTTGCCAGATTTGAAGAAGATATATTTCAAAGTCATGTTTTTTGACCATCGAATAGTGTAATTTATTATTGTAAAGATTATGGCTATTCATATTTTGAAAAAATAGGGTATTGGCAATTTGGAACCGTAATTTCTAGATGGTCTGTCGTACGAGATGGCTGAATTGTATCTATTGACTCATTTAGCGTTAGACTCAGAATCAGGCCTGTATTTCCCGGTAAAAAAGGTTAGTAATGTCTGTGTTATAGTCTTTGTTGTATATTCCTAGTCCATTTTAAATTTTTTACCACTACAAATGATATTATTTATTAAAAAAGATTCTTTACATTTCCTTTTCCTGTGTTACGCATTTAAGATTTGCTTAATTTTTTTTTTTTTTTTAAAAAAATCAAATCTTTATTTTTTTTTATTTCTTTAGTTTACGCTCAAATAATTGCATAAAGTGTTATTTTGTTTCCTTACTACCACATACAAAAGTATACAATACGTTCATGCATCTACACAAGTACAATACATACACATTAGGGTGGCAATTAAGTAAATATTTTAATATTTTTTTTCTAAACTTAAACGAATTCTAAGAGGAAAATTGTGGCACTTAGGCATGGTAAAAATGTTAACCATATTTGTTAGGATATTGTCCTAACAAATAATCTATAGAGTTTTTTGTTTTCAAATTTATTACTTGACCCTTTCAATTTATTGTTTGATCAATGGTTATAATCTTTAACTTCAAACTCATATGTATATTAGTTCTCATGTAGTGAGTAAACTAGTTCATATGAATGTTTGATGTTTGGCATGAGATTGTTACCGCTTTCAAAACGTGTTCTGATGATGGGAACCTAGAAAATTCCCGAAATAGATCTATCAACACATTCCAGAAAGGGTCAAGTAATAAATTTGAAAACAAAAAACTCTATAGATTATTTGTTAGGACAATATCCTAATGAATAAATATAGAGTATGGCCTCGAAAGGTTGAAAAAAACATAATTTTTATTTTTAATAAAAATTATAACAAACTCATATTTGTTAACTCTATTCACAATGCACATTTATGATTAAAGTTTCGGAATAGTAAAAAAGTTTTTATATAACGGTCATTCGGCTATATTTTGAGGGGGACAACCCTGGGTTAGATTAAGATTCATGGAAAAAATATTCTTAAATTTTTTAAAAGTTTTCGAAAAAAAAATTAGAAGTCGTCGCTACCAGACTTTGAAAATTTTCCCGATTTTCGAAAAGGGCATATTTTCATAAAATTTTATTTTTTAAAAAACTTAAAAAAAAATTAACACAAAAAATATTTTCAACTATTTTTAACTATTTTTAACACCGACAATTCAGGAAACAAATATTTAGTTTTTATAAAATAATAAAATTGTTAACTACACTAGGCCACAAAAAATGTCTTAAATTTGGCATTATTTTTACGAACAATAATTTTGGTCGCTTTTCTTTACCCACCTCATGGGGGTTTTAAAAAAAAACCTGAAGGGATCCCTTTAGCTACTTAGCGTGTGGAGTGATTTTGAATTTGGAATTTTAAAAATATTTTTTTTTTTGGTAAAATAAACTAGTTTTATTTTAGGATTGTTGAGGTTAAGGAGAATAATAAACGATTTTCTCTATTAATTTTCAAATCAGACTAGTTTCTAATCTCCTCCGTCACTATTTCACGTTACCAGATTGACGTATATGTTTCACGTTCACGTTCACGTTCAAGTTTTTTTTTTTTTTTTTTTTTTGTTAAAAAAGAGATGCCACACTCAGGAAACTCTTCCTATTTATTAATGTGTTGCTTTCTTTGGAGAGGGAATAGTAGAGAGATGACAGGTGGTGAAAGATGAAGTGCTTCAAACATGGCAACATTGTAATTGCGCGAGATGATAAGTCTTAGAACAGTTGTTGCTCGCCACCTGATGAAGGTTGGCGAATTTATTGAAGCATTTTGTTTCATATTCCTGATTCATTATTTTACTTCGGTGGTGTTAAGTGCTATGGGAACACCGAAGGTGGGCGCAGCGATACATATAAGTGATAGAAAACTCATACATATTATTTTTCTAAATTGATGTTGTCGTCACCGGGAATCGACCCCGGGACCATCTGTGTAACAGTCCAACGCGCTAACCATTACACCACAACGCCCAACTTTGCGTTTATGTTGAGACATCGCTACAGGGCAAATTTTGTTATTCTAACGTCATCATTTTACAATGGATTAGACAATTTTTTCTTTTTCATAAATCTTAATCTAACCTATGGTTGTCCCGTCAAAAAAAAAAGAAGCAGCCTAATGTATTTACATGAAGTTCCGAGCCCTACTTATAATGGTTGTGTTTGTTTGTATGTTTTTTTTTTCTCTACTTCGTCCATACAATCTGCGACATCTACATCTCGTCTTTTCACTTCAAGTATTATATGTCTGCTGCCCATCTGGCGGCAATTAAATCGAAAAGATTGATAAATTTTATCAATCTTTTCGATTTAATTGTTTTATTTTAATTTAAACATTTTTTAGATAATATTTTACTATTAATCTAAAGTGAGTCTGAAATCAAACAAAAGTTCAATTTAAATATTATTAAAAATAAGTGTAAATATTGGCTTAAAAATTTTGGTTTTTTTTTTCAATTAACTTAATTCTTTGTACAAATAAATCTTATTTTCTTCATGTTTTGAAACAAAAACTAGGTCGGCTTTTTAAACCCCTTGAAACAGCGAATTAAACCACTTTGTAGTTTCCTGGTAAGTGTTAAATTTTTTCTGCTGGGTATCACATAAAATCCAAAGCTGACTTTTTATTGCCACCCTATGTTCAAGTAAAGACATGTGTAAAATTTCATGCATTTCTTTTAAGCATTTTTTTTTTTGCATTGTTCTTACATTTTTTCTTTAGAAAAAAATCTGTCTGCTTCTATTGGGGCATTAATAATCATGTAGCACTGGGATTTTATTATTATTTTTCGGTTTTTTGTTAAAAAAAAGAATCGCATTCTTTTCATTTTCTATATTTTTTTCAAACTGTATTTTGTTATTAGTTCTTTACTTCCTTTCACTACACATACTCGTACATATCATACATAAATTTCTACATTAGGGTGTCCCGCAAGGAGGATATTTTAGCGAATTGGTTAAAGAAATAGAGTTAACATTCATTTGATTTCAAAATTCAAAAGGCTTACAACGGGACTCAGTTTTTACAAATAAAGAGTGGAAAAATGTCTGACTTATTTTAAGTGGCGCCTTGTTTTCGCCACAGACTTAGTTGCATTGTTGCTCAGAAACCATTCTCATATGAAAATATTCCTATTTAAAATTTCCGCTTTTATTATTTTGCAATTTTGGTAAATCTCTTAATATGATAGAAAAGTGTTAACTAAAATATTAATATCGTTAGATGCATGAAAAATCATATATGGAATTGACTGAGAGTCTTCAAATTTGATTGTTTTTTGTAGACGCATACTCCATAGAGCCCACAACACAGCCCCATATTCAGTTTTTGTAAAATTCTCGATTTTTTCACAGTCTCAATTTAAAAAAAAAAATCGCAAAAGTACAGGGTGCGCCAACTTCGACTGACTGATTTGAAATTCTTAAAACTTTTTTATTTTTACAATTTTTTTTTATTTTTTTAATTAAAAGTATAACTTCCCTAAACTATTAAAAAAAGTTTATATATGCTAGATATAAGAATATAAAAAATCATATCTCTGTTTATATAATTTCATCCGCAAAGTGGGTATATCAGATTATATAAGGTTGTATCAGATTCTATTTGGTTTTATAAAATTTAATCTAATACTATCTAATTTGATATTCTCTCATGTAATTGTATCCATAAATTGGGCAGTTCTAATTGTATCTGAAATGATAAAATTAGAAAAAATTTTATACAACTTAATATAGGGATACATTAAAAAAATTTATATATATATATATACTCAGCTCATTTTTGGCTGAATGGGTTCGTCAATAAGCAAAATATGCGTTATTGGTTTGGTGAAAATCCACATGTGCTTCATGAATCACCACTTCATCCACAAAAAATAACTGTTTGGTGCGGTTTGCAAGCCGGCGGCGTCATTTTGCCATATTTTACGTCGACAATAACGATCGTCACGTTACTGTGAATGGCGATCGTTATCGTGCCATGATTTTGGCCCGAATTGGAAAACATGGACTTGGACGACACGTTACAATCAATTTATTGAAGAGTAAGTTTAGTGAGCGTGTTATTTCATGAAATGGACCAGTTAATTGGCTGCCTCGTTTGTGCGATTTAACGGCTCTAGACTTTTTTCTTTGTGGCTACTTCAAATCATTGGTCTATGCCAACAAACTGACGACGTTGGAGGAACTCAGAGCCAACATTGAACGCGAAATAGTGGCCGTTACGGCCGAAATGTGTGACCGAGTCATCAAAAATTGGGTCCTACGAATCGCCCGCTGCCGACGTAACCGCTGTTGCTATATGAACGAAATGTTTTGATTGTATTTCAAGTCGATAATAAAGTTTTGGAAATATCTCAAATGGTTTGCGTTTTATTAAAAAAAAAAGTTGTCAATTCCTTATTGAAAAACCCAATATAAAACTTTATATAGTATATATATAATATAATTTCAGAATTGACTGAATGTCTTGTGTTTTGTTGACGTAAACCTTAATTATTCGGTCATCAAAAGTGTAGCCGTTCTGATGCATCCCTCGGCAATAACTCTTGAGTCCATTGAATTTTATATGCAAACATCCCCAGATCAACTTTTAGACTGCGCCACAGCGATGTCCTCGAGACTTCCAATTGAATAGCACGTCGACGAATAGACTGGATCTGTGTGGACACTTTCTCGTACAGCATCCACAGCTTCTACAGGTCGAGCAGTAGTTCTTCGTGGTTCATTACCTACTGAACCCTGGTTCTCAAAATGGGTAATTAAGCTTCTTATCATGTTTGCACTGGGAGTTGTTGCAGTATAAAAATGCTGACGGTATTTTCTTTGTGTTGTAATAATTGATCGTCCAGAAACATAATAATATTCAATAATATTTACACGTTCTTGCATTGAACATGATGACATTATAAAATGTTATTAAATTCAAATAGTATGTGAGTGAAACAAGAGGGAGCAGTGCTACGCATTTTATACAGGGACAACAAAACGTATTTTAGGTGTAAGAGTACCAGAACATGAATCTGATTTAAAGAATGGCAAGGAGAGAACATATTTATTTATAAAGATTTATTTTATTAAATTTTGTGTAGTGCTGTCCAATTTTTACAATATATAACTTTCAAATACTTGAGAAATGTGAATAAATCAATCGTAAATTAAACTGTGATGCTAATATTGAAGTAAAGAAAGAATTAATTTGTTGCCAGAAATAAATAATTTTAAAACTCTTGAAAAAGTTGGTATTAAACCAACGAAACGTCGAGCGGAACGATAGAATAATTTGATTTTTATTTATATCAAAATATAAAATAGCTGACCATTAATAAACCGTTAAAAGAAAATTCTAAAAAATAGTTTATTACCCGTGTAAAAAAGTTTATATATGATCATATACGACCATATATAATTATATATTAAATTTTAGTCTATCCATCATACATGGGCACACTGCAGTATATTTTTACTGCACTACGATTGGCAGTAATCAGTAAAATGTTACTGATTACTGAAAGAAACAATGCAGTAACCAGTAACGTTTTACTGATTACTGAAAAAAATTGCAGTACCAGTAATGTTTTACTGTTTACTGAAATAAAATTGCAGTACCAGTAATGTTTTACTGATTACTGAAATAAAATTTCAGTACCAGTAATGTTTTACTGATTACTGAAATAAAATTGCAGTACCAGTAATGTTTTACTGATTACTGAAATAAAATTGCAGTAACCAGTAATTTTTTTACTGATTACTGAAAAAAATGCAGTAATCAGTAAAATGTTAACAAAACAAATTTATTAAATTGCATC
The DNA here is from genome assembly GCA_021234595.1 of Delia radicum. NCBI lineage: Eukaryota > Metazoa > Arthropoda > Insecta > Diptera > Anthomyiidae > Delia > Delia radicum. Next base: position 273,439,985 of record CM037851.1, on the reverse strand, counting down.
ACAATTTTTGTTAAAAAATTAAAGCGTACCATTACTTTTTTGTTAAAAAGTCAAAAATCTGACCTTGCGTTTTCAAATTTTAATCATAATTTTCTATTTATAGGTTTTGAAAGCACTTAAAAATTAACGTTTTCAGTTTTTCAAATATCAAAGAATTGATCGACATACTATTTTTGTTTTTATTGATACTATATATTATTAGCTTTTCTCAACACAAGCATTTCAAAATTTACATCGCTGAGCTTTTGTCTTCTGGAACGATTTACAATTCCAGCGAATGAAAACAATCGTTCTACAGGTGCAGATGAGGGTAATGCAGTATTGTATATGAGAAATTAGTTTTTAATGGCAATGTGATTATTTAGGCACTTTGTTGCCGTGTCTTGTTCGACCAGGTATAAAACTGTTTCCTGAAATGAATTCTGTTTTGTTGCAGGTATGGCACGAGTTTCAGCTTCGGGTATTTTGCCATATTAAGTATATAAGTGTTGAACATTTTCTTCACGTCATCTTTTGTTTGTGTTGTCACTGTTTCCAACAAAGATTTTAAAAATCTTAATTTTATTTCAGGAACAGATATAGCCGCAATAATAGCATCCGAAGCTTCAGGCTTCATTAGGAAATATTTCTCAAATCTTTTGAGTAAAGATTCTTGCATTTTTTCGCTTACTTCAGCTAAACTCTTAAAGCTCGCACGCTAAAAACGACAAAGTTTTATTCTTAAAGACACTATAGTAGGAACAAAGTAACCAAAATACATAGTCTTTTCGCCCTGAAGAAAATCGATCGCTTCTGCCATAGGCTCCATAAGCTTTATGTATTCCACTAAGTACTCAACCTCATCACTTAGAATGGTGGGAATTCCCAGACGATAACACAATTCGGCTAAATTCTTAACGGAATCATAAAGTGAGTTCCACCTTGTAACGCATGGAGTTATTAAATTGGCGCTTAAAACTTCAGTGACCACTTCTGCAGAAGTTGGTCTATTGCACTTGTTCTAGAGCTGTGTGCATCTATAAATGTAAATAATATAAATGAAAAGTGTACTTAAAATTAAGTAAATGTTTACCTGTCGAAAGACCTTTTATGAACATCTTTTAAATCCTGACTTGAAGAATTCATAATTTTGTTGAAATCGGTTGTAGCCAGAAGATTTAAAGTATGGCTCGCACATGGAAAATGTTTTGATAGTCGTGTAGTTATAGAACCAAATTGAGGGCCTGAAACATCGATCGAGTCATCCGAATCGAATTCAGAGTCAGATTCATCATCACTGTTATGTGCATTAATAGGGCTGGGATTATATCCTTTACTCAAATTAACTCCAAATTCTTTAAATGCCTTAATGAAGTTTGATCCATTGTCAGTGATCGTATAAACAATCAACTGGCAGTTTATATTGTTTGTTTATGTCGCATATCATCTTCGTTATATTGTCAAAAGAATGGGTTCCCTTAAATCTTCGACAAGCCAGTGCTAGAGAAATTTTTAGCATCTAACAAATGGCAAGTGTAACCAAAAAACGATATTTTTCCAGCTGACCACACATCCACAGTTACGCGCACATATTCAACTTCTTCAAGCTTAGAAGCAAGTTCTTTGATAAACCGATTTTGGCTCTCTAAAAGTAGCCTTGTAGTTGAACTCCTGCTGGGAATTTTAAACAAACAAATTTAAAAATGATAACTACACACAAAAAATAAAAAGTGTATTATTATCGAATTACTTAGGTAAAATACAACTTAAAAAGCATTTTGTGAGAGTTAATAAAAAAAATTAATATAGATTTATATATTTTCGTTTTTGTTAACTTTCCGTAGTTTTTGTTGCATTCCATTCTGAAGCAATTAAAAATTTGTTAAGTTACCTAAGTTTTTTCTTTTGTAACTTATCTAAGAAAATATAATTTTTTAATTTAGATAATGTGTAACTAACCAAACAACTATTCAAGTTTTATTTTACCTAAGTACTTAGATAATAATACACATTTTTGTTTTTTGCGTGTAGGCATATTTTTTTATAACACTCATTTTTAGTTGGTATATTTAATTGCTATCAAGTGCCTAATTGATTTATTGGTACAAATTTACTGATTACTGCATTTTTTCAGTAATCAGTAAAAAAATACTGGTTACTGCAATTTTTTTTCAGTAATCAGTAAAACGTTACTGGTACTGCAATTTTATTTCAGTAAACAGTAAAACATTACTGGTACTGGAATTTTTTTTCAGTAATCAGTAAAACGTTACTGGTACTGCAATTTTATTTCAGTAATCAGTAAAACGTTACTGGTTACTGTAATTTTCTTTCAGTAATCAGTAACAGTTTACTGGTAATGAAAATTTTGTTGCAGTAACCAGTAAATTTTTTTTTTACTGAAATTTTACTGGTACTGCAATATGCCCATCTATGCTATCCATTTATACCTGGGCCAATATATATTTATATATAACTCTATATATATTCATATACAACCTTATGTATATTTTTATATAAACATATCTGAAATGATATATAATTATATATGAAGGTATATATAAATATGTCTGAACTCTAATATAATTGCATATACTTAAATTTTGGATATAATTATATAAAGCTTGTTACTAGGGTACCTGCAAAAAAAAATAAAATTAAAAACTGTAAAAATAAAAAAGTTATTAGCATTCCATATCAGTCAGTCGAAGTTGGCCCTCATTGCATGTAATTTTAAAGAACTCTACATTCGAAAGTCCTTTTTCGCACTAATGAAAAAAAAATACATATTAAAAAATGTATTGCAAATAAATTTTTAGATACATTTTCAAGACTTTTCACCTCAAAATTGCATCTGCATCAAAAAAATTTTTTTTTTTGACAAATTAACTTAAAGTAATCAAGCTTTTATACTGTTAGTAGTAGGTTCTGAATTTTAAACTTTTTTAAAATCGGTTTAAAATATCATAATTGGGAGCTTTTAAAAACTCCCGTCGACACATCTTTCAGATAATGGTCTATCAAATTTCATTGAACTTGTTATTTATATTCTCCTAGTAAATATGGAGTTTACGTATATTTACTTTTTCCAAAATTTGTTATAGTTCGAGTTTAATGTCTGCTCAAAGTTGGGCGTTTTTTAACAAATCTTCTGCTTTCAGAAGGGCAGATTTTCATACGCATTGAAAAAAATATAAAAAAAACTTGACAAATTTTAAAATTTTTTATTATTTTTTTTCTCTACACTCATAATAATCCATGCATAAAAATACGAAATTATTGTCAAAACTACAAAAACTTTTGTAAAATGTAATTGCGCGAGATGATAAGTCTTAGAACAGTTGTTGCTCGCCACCTGATGTAGAGTTGGCGAATTTATTGAAGCTTTTTTGTTTCATATCCCTGATTCATTATTTTACAAAAAAATGGTTATTTTGACATTTTTTCGTAATTTTTCGCATGGATTATTATCAGTGTACTAATATTTAGCAAATTTTTGGCTGATTGTAACAGACTAACTGGTTACTTTCAATTAACTAAAATTTAGCTCAAATATAATCCAAAATTTGTAGATTTAACAGATTTATTTTTGCTATTCTTATCTTACTAATATTTAGCAAAACATATCTGATAATTTTAGCAGTTTTTTTTGCAACTTAATTTAGGTTTAGCAAAGTTTTTACTAAATTTTTTCTATCATCGTACTTTTAGGATTTTTTTTTTTTTTAATTTAAACCGAGTTTTAGAAAAAATTTAAAAACTGAATAAGGAGATGTGTCTTCATGGAGAATATACATGTTTCTAATATAAAGAAACCCGGAAGACATGAGGTTAAACATGACAAATGTTTTCATTACCTATCAAAGAATCAATGATATATAAACCTGCTTAGCTATGATTTATATCGAAAAGAAAAAATTAAGTTGCCATTTTTTATATATTAAAAATTCACGATTTAATATTACCAGCAAATTGAAATTCTTTATAAAAATGTTATTCTTTTAATAAAATTGAATTCTTATTTAAATTTATAATAAATATGCAAAATATTTATTCAACTCTTTTTCCACACTATATATTTTACATTGAATATGTATATAAGCCAAAATATTCAACAGACATATTTTCTTTTTGATAAAATTCCTCAAGTAAAGACGTCACAGTAATAGTGTCAACGACAGGAGCAACAATAGCAACTACAGCAGCAGCAACAACAATAACAACACAACTTGCTAACATTAAAACAGACAGTTGAGATTTTATTTAATGCAATTCCCTTAACAGACATACCCAAAATAATTGCACTATTTTCTATACAAGAGCAAAAGAGGAAATAAAAAGCAAGGAAAATACGCAGAAAAAACGGAAGTGCAATGTAGCATACAGACTACAACATAAAGTTGAAATTGTTGCTACAGCTATACGATAGTAACAACAACTACGCAAACTATAAATAGAAGCTTTAAAGAATTACTTCTTTTTTTAGCGAAATTCTACAGTTTTTTCATTCAATTATAAAAAAAAATTCTTACTAATGATGCTTTTATATCAAATACATAAATAATTATTCGCTAAATGAAAGTGGCATGAGTTCACTAGCTTTTAAAATGAGATATAAAGGGTTTCTGAAACTGTTAATGGCATGATTTGTATACTGTTTTTAAACTCATCACATAACGTGACATTAAATTTATTTATAAGGGAATGTACCCAATTGAGGTCTGTTCCATAAAGTGTACCGTTTGTTTTTTTTTTTTTTTTTGTATTGTTGCATGAATATGTCAAAACTGTCATCGAGATTATTTCCCACTATCACTATTTTGAAAAAGCTATGACTTGAATACACAGAGTTTATATTTTTGGTTTGTTTGCTACACGGCACACTGTACGGCCGAAGACCGCATTTTGCGGCCAAAATTCGAAAACAAAAATTTCTAGATAGAGTTTTTCCATCTTTGAGTTTGGTGAAGTGATCCTCTAAGAAGTGAAATCCGCTCATAGTACCGTCCTATACCTTAAGTCTCCTCTTTTCTTTCAGTCGCAACGTGGCCTTCATCCAAACATCATATTACTGTAGATACACAGGGAAAGTTATACACGTGTGAAAGTTCTTGGAGTAAAGTAAATCTAACAACACCAAATGGAATCTACGTCTACAGGTTAGAAAATACGTAAAAACTTTAGTAAATTTCAATACCGTAACAAAAAATTTTTAGCAGTAGAAATTTGAGGATATATTTTTTGTGTTTTTTTATATAAAATTTGAGTTTACAAACAATATAGTAATAAAACGCTATCGTATGCTGCCTTAAAACCTATTAGAGGTTACTCAGAAAAGTATTAGTTACTGAATAAAACAAGGTTTAGCTGCTACCTTCTGCTACTTTCGTTTTTTTACAACTTTTTGTGGAATAGAATTTTTCAGTAAAGTACATAGTATGACAATCAAAACTATATCTGAAAATATAATTTTTTGTTGAATAAGATGGAAGGTGACCTAACAAGGTTGAAATTATTCCAGAAAATAAAAAAAATTCTAAAGGATGATATGAAAGAAATTTATGCTAAGGTGGAAACACTTTTATCCCAAAGTGAAAATCCAAATTATCATTTATCAGTTGATAAAAAAAAACAAATATTTTTTTTTTTTTTTTAATTTAACCAATACTCAGGGGATGCCCCCTACTCATGTAGTGCATTGTATTGATCAGGAAAATAGGGTATTGGAAGGAGGAAAGAGAGAGAGAGATGAAGTGCATAAAATAAGATCAAGATGGGATTCAAGTAAAAGAATAGAAGAAAAATTTTTGAAAACAAATCATGATTGGTTACAAAAATCCATTAAACTGAAAAAAGACAAAATGTTGGAAAAAATTCCAACGCAGGTCGGCGAGAACTCAGTTTCTCAGAATCTTCTGAACGAAGTAAACGCAGGAAAACAGAAGAATTACGAGCGAATGTGTCAACAGAAGCTCTCCTATATTCAGCAACATATTGGAACCGCCATTTTTAATTCCGTAATTCTGACGATGGATTCGTGATCAGCGACTTCGAAAACCCCCGAGTGCGAGGTTTCAGGTCAAAATTAGGTTTTTGAATTATGGGCGCAAAGTTCGGCCTTCGGCCGCACTGTGCGGCAGGCAGTTAAAGACAAGAACAGGCTAAAAGGAAAAATCCAATAAAATAAATATGCATTAAAATTTTACTTCAATTTAAAGTAACTCCCGTACATTTTGTGCATTTTATTAACAAATCTTAAGTTTTTTTATTCAAACAAAATATAGATTTATGACAAAAACAACTTAACAATATTGTATTAACATTTTGTAAAGCGTAATAGTTTTCTTTTGGTCATCAGTAAAGTAAACCATTTGTTATCTTGTTTTGCTTAAGCTTTGTTAGTTTTAATATCTCACTTTAAAAAGTTACAAAAAAAAAACTTAGGTAAGCTACAAAGTCTTATAAATTGGAGAACGAACAAAGTGAAATATTTTTAAGTACAAGTAGCACTTTTCATCAACAAAGGGAACTTTGTAATATTACAAAATAAATGATGTATGATTTATACTTTCACTGCGGTTGTTTACACTTGACTTACATAATTTCTATAAACTTTATGTAAAAAAAAAAATTACAAATTTGACTTCAACATTCTGACACTAGTTTATTTTTTGCATGTAATATTTAAGTTCCTCAAAATAACTGAGAATACAGAAACTCTGTGAAAACTTTAGGGATCTTTAAAGTTTCACCAAAATTTGTTTGTGCATGCAATAGAAGCCATTTTATTATTATCTACATTTTTTTTGAAAATAGACTCATAGCACTTTCCACAGAGTGGTTCAAATGTATGTTTATTTATTAATTTATATATTTTCGTAAAAACAATTTTTTCGATCACAAAATTTCATGATTTCCGTAGTTCATATCAAAACGTTTAAGACATTTATTTCCTTTAAAGTTCTAGCTATAAAGCTCTTGTTGTGCTGCTGCATATTTTTGGACGGCCTTAAAAAAAAACAACGAAAATTTTTTAACAACTTCAACTATGCATTTCAGCACATAAAAATCTGCATATATGCATAGTTTTAAAACGAGAGAATAAGATTCAATAATAACAAGAATATACAGTGGTTCAAATGGAATTTTTTTAACAACAAAATATAAAACACTGTTACTGCAGTAAGCATATTCACTGACAAGAAAATTGTATCATGAAATTTAAAAAAAAATGTTTGCTATTTCGAAAAGCAATCAAATTAAAGCAGAACTGTGCAAAACTTCAAAGGCTAAAATGATAAAACGGGAGTTAAAGCACATCAACTGTCATGTCCTTCATATTTCCTTAAAACAAACGACAACTTTGGAACGTGTTGTACCCTTATATTGGTATTTAATACGAGGTAATTATATATAACTTGTACATTTAAAAATTTACACTAGTTTACAAAATATATTTTTTTTGTGCGCTCTAACAGTAAGTGAAACTTTGTCTGTCAAACTTCAAAATCGCACTTTGAACTTTTCATAGATTAGTTTTATTTTAAATTTTTAAAATTTTCGTCTGATGCATTTCGAATAATTCGAATATATTTCAGTACAATATAAACCAATCACTTTTCAACGGACATAATATAAAGACAATCAAATAATGAATAATTTTTAGGAACATTGATATACATTAAGTAGTTTAGGACCAATGTGCAAAAATATGTTTTAGAAGTTATCGAATCGGAAATTAATTTAAATTTCAAAAAAAAATCATAAGGAATTCAAGTTGTCTATAATAAAACTGTTCTTATTTTTATCGTAAAGTTCAAATTAATAACAAAATTAGTGATTACACAGAAAAAATTATCAACCTAAAATATCTAATTAAAGATTTGATTTGAATTTAATTTGTTTCTAAACAAATATTTAATTGAATCAATAAATATTTTAATTGACTTTTAAATATATAAATACATATTTTTTTTAGACACAATTATCATATTATGTTTTCATACACTGTATGCATAAATAGAAAATTTTCAGTATAAAATACCAAATACATTTGAAGTTAACAAACAAAAAAGCACACACACAAACAGACCCAGCATTGCAAAAAACACACATACCAATCTATAGATCACACACTTTTTTTGTGAATATTATATTTTTTTGTTTTTGTAGAAGTTATTTATAAATTTTTTTCCTTCTTAATTTTAATAAAAGGTTTAATTTACAGTACCATTGCCGTGATAGGTGCAAAATCAATTAAAATATTAATTGATTCAATAAATTTTTTAATTGAAACCCGTTTTAAGTTTTTTCTGTGTAGTATTATATTAAGAATATACTATTTTTTAACTTTATTAATGTCAACAAGGCACATGAGCTGTGACGCTGCAAAACTCAAAAAAAGGTTACCAAATATAAAGTAATTTGAACTAAATTTTAAGAAATTCGGGAATGATTTGGCTTCAAAGATAATTCAACTCAAATCAAATGAACAGATTTCGTAAAAACATGTAAAAGCAATTTACTTCAATTAAGTAAATTTGTATTAAAATTTTGTAAGTTTTGTCCTAAATTTTATGAAACTTTGCTTAAATTTTTTATATTTTTGACTAAAAGTAAGTATAAATTTTTGCCGTACTCTAGTAAAAATAACTGAATATCAAGTTTATTTTTCTTAAATTTTGAGACACTCGAACTTGTGCTTATGCTAAATTAACTCATTTAGAGACGGAGGAGATTAGAAAAATAAACAAAAATTTAAAAATAGAATATTTGTGTTGTTAGTGTTGTCACTTCTGAGTATAATATACAATAACAGAAAAGGCTAATAGGAAAGAAAACTGCAAATTTAGCTGCATTACATTCGAGGCCATACTTGGGTGTGGTCGCTAAACGGTCATGACTTGGTATTGTTATGTTTGTAATGTAAGATGAGCGCAGGTTTGATTCTTACAGCCGCAGGTTGTTGAAAAATTTATCATATAGAGACAATCTGACAATTATAAGACACAAATAATAATACAATTTAAATGGAAAATCACTGATGAGCCAGTCCATAAAAAAAGGCAGAAACTAGTGAAGTCTGATTTAAAAATTAATAGTGTTTATAATTTTTAGAGAAAAACCTTTATTCTTCTTCTTAACCTCAACATTTCTTAACTCATTTTTAGTTCATAAGATTGTTTCCGAATTGAGCCAAAAAATTCGTATGGCCATTAAATTTTTACTGTAGCCAACTTGACTTAACGAATGACGCAGAAGTTCTTATTTTTGGGCCTACTTTCACGTGCAATTCTCAGAATTGAGTCCCAAAATTAAGTGTTGTACTGTATAATTAACCACGCCTACTTCCCCTTCTTTCTGCTTTTTTTTTTTTTGGCTGGATAGTAGGCTTGGAAATGAAAATTTGTATTCCTCTAAATTAGGCAAAACTACCAGCCAAACCACTATGCATAAGCAGCAACTAACATTGTGTTAGTAGCGTAAAAAACATTCTTGATATTTTTTTGAAGAATAAAAAATGCGTACAAAGAAAAAGTACATGTTTTTTTTTTTAACTATATGAGCTGGTATAACTTTAATTTGCTGAATTGTTTGTATATTGTTGTTAATACTACTACCCAGTCAGAAAAAGACAAACGGACCACTGCTGGCAAGGCACTTTGGTAGGTGGTACAAGTGCTGGCAACAAGTGCTTTCCCAATCCCAAAATAATAACATCATTAGACAAAAGGTGCGTCTGGTTTAAAACGTAAGTAAATGATAACTGCTGCGCAACAGTTGGTTGCTCCAATATGACAGCACTGGCATAAGGTTTTAAAATCACTTTTATATAAAAAAAAAATAATATTAAAAAGTATAAAAAAAATCAAAAAAAAAAAAACAATGTTTGCCTGAAACCGGCCTCGAACTCGGAAGCTTCCAAATACAAATTTTTTTTAAACAAAACAACATAATTTTTATAAAGAAAATGATTGACCAGTGGTTAGACTTTTGGGCCGTAGGTAATTTCTGACTGCACTGCGAGAATTATATTCACTTCAGTAATGAGTTTCTTCATAGCTTAAAAGAAAACAGTCACTGGAACTCGCCCATTAAAACTTTTCATAGAATCTATGAAACACGTTTTATTAAAGTCAATGATTATGCCATGTTTGTAGAATTTATGAAAATCTTCATAAAATTAATGTATCATTTCGACAATTAAGCATTGTTTATAGAATTTATAACACAGTTTCATAATTTTTTTAAATATTACGAAGTTTTTGAATTAATAAGAAGTTCTTCATGAATGTCTTGAAAAATGCATTAGAACTAAGCCAATAAACCACTTCATATGAGTTTTTAAACCATTTGATACAAGTCCAAAATTAATAAAAGGCTACATTGAAATAATACCCCAGCAAAAAAATTGTGCTTACCCAGTAGCAGTTCTGGAAGGCATTATTTAATTACCAAGCGCTTCCGAATCAATTCTACAAGGCATGATTTTTGTTCGCGATGTCCCACTTGGTATGTCTCTTATAAGCGGATGAAAAGCGCTTCTTTCATTGATAAATAAATTACTTCGTAGGCAATAAAACGCGCTATTTTGTGTGTTAACAGCATTAGTGCTACATGTTATACATTATTTACTGCTTCATTGCAAACATTATTCACTGCTTCAAAAAAGGTGTTAAGCACAACAGAATGCCTTCCCTTGCATTATTATATGCAAGGCGTTGATGCGCAATTTTGGAAACATACAAAAGTAGTTACTGATTACTAAAGTGAGGTTATTTTTTGCTGGGAAATCACTTTATAAATCATGTTGAACCCTTTGAGAATTAAATATTAAAAATAAATGAAAATGAAAGTTATTCACTATCGAGTCCATATATATATTTCTTTATATTTCTTTATATTTCATTATATTTCATTATATTTCATTATATTTCTTTTATATATTTCTTTATTAGGATATTGTCCTAACAAATAATCTATAGAGTTTTTGTTTTCAAATTTATTCTTTGACCCTTTCAGGAATGTGTTGATAAATCTATTACGGGAATTTTCTAGGTTTCCATCATTAGAACACGTTTTGAAAGAGGTAACAATCCTATGCCAAACATCAAACATTCATATAAACTAGTTTACTCACTACATGAGAACTAATATATGAGCTCGAAGTTAAAGATTATCACCATTGATCAAAAAATATATTGATAACTTGTGTGTATGTCTACCTTTGGTAAATATTCAATACACGTTTTTGATTCTTTTCCTTCTTGTCCTTTTTTCTTTTCATTCCACAATTAAAGGGAAAAAACATAAGTTTTATTTTTAATAAAAATTATATCAAGCTTGATTAAAAATAAAGTTCGAAATTTATAAAAATTGATGAAATTGTAAAATTTTATGAAAAAATAAAAAAAATTAAGTCTTTGAAATAATTTTATAGCTCTAAAGAAAATTTTCATTAAATTTATAAAGAGATAATTTATGAAATCGATTGAATTTTGTTTATGAAACTATTAAATGTTATGATAAAGTGTATGAAAAATTTCTTAATATTAATAAAATTTCTTGGATATAAAGAAATTCTTCATTTAATCTACAAAAAAAATTCTATGAAATAGTTTCATTAACATTATGAAGGATAATTCTCTGAGTGTGGATAGCACTGCGAAAACAAATTATCCCAACGGTGGCATAGTGGTCTTAGCAAATTCTTTACCAATGATTGTTTCTGAAGACCACTGAAATTATCGTAAAGCAAATACTGGCGAAACGCTTGCAGGACACGCTGTTAAAGCGTCTGGAACAAGTGTTTTGTCAGTAGTTTATTCACAATTCCTCGGTTAGCCAGTGCTTGATTTTTTGTAACACTGGCAGTTTCTCACTGGGTACATACATACATATATTGTTGATGCTGCTACAACTGGTGTTATTGTGAAAAATCTTATATGCCAAATGCTGCTTTTTTATTGCATAAATTGTAGCACAAGTTTATTTTTGCTTGAATTTCCATTTTAAATTGTTTTTTTCGTGTGCTATTTTTTTTTTTGTTTCAAGAGGCCATAAAAATAAATTTAGCAGAATTGAACAAGTGTTGCATGCAACATAAACACATACGATTTAAATTGAGCCAGTCTGTCAGTAGTTGTTGTTGTAATTGTTAACGTATGTATGATTTCGTGTATGTATGTGTATAAACGAAGAAGTTGTTGTTTTAGTCGTAATTGAGTTTTTTTTTTTCTTTGTGGTTTTTGGAAAACTTTAAATTGCCACTAGCAAACAGGCTGCTTGGTGGTGTTGGTGTATTTGCAAGTTTTCTATTGTAGAACATGTAAAAAATACTTTAAGTTAAACCTCAAAATTTCCCAAAATATAATACGTTTAAGGTCTTTCTTACTGATTGACCTTCCTTCATGTTTCTTTAAACTACTTTACTAGTCTTACTTACAAGGAGAGTCTCCTAATGGGTTCTCTTCGATCTTACTAAAATGCATATATGTTGCTTTTCACGACAACTGCCCCGGTATAGGAAAAAGTACACAGAGAGAATTTCTGGGTCAAGTTTTAATGAAATATTTTCATTAAACTGATGAAGTTTTCTTTTCAATGTTAATGAAAAATTTCTTAAACTTTATTAAAACGCTTCATATAAAGAAACTATTTTTAATGAATCGTTTTCATTAAACGTATGAAATTTTTAATAAATAAAAGGAAATTTTTCATTGAATTTTATGAAAATATGCATTATATTGTTGAAAAGTTTCAATGAACCAGCTCCGGTGACATTTAATAAATAAGCTGAAATTTTTCATTGAATTTTATGAAAAACTGCATTAATTTGTTGAAAAGTTTCAATTGGACGAGTTGAAGTGACACTTTAAATGTCTAATGAAAAAATTCTTTGATATCATGCAGATATTTGTCCCCAGTATTTGTAATCCTATATGATAGAAAATAACTATTTAAATTTTTCCGAAAAGTAAGTAAGAAGTAAGCGTAGTTAAATTTTTAAAAATGTTGCTATTAATTTGAGTTTACATTTACATTGTTACACTCAGAAAAAACCTTGCGGAATACGATCGAAGTGCTTAGTAATTATGCAACTACATAAGTTTCAAAATAGTTTTACAGATTTCTTGTAAAATATTTGAATTTTTTAGAAATTTTTTACTAGGCTTTTATATATTTTACAACAAGTTTGTAAATATTTTACTAGAACTTTGCAAAACCAACTTGAAATTTATGTAGTTGCATAATTACTAAGCACTTCGATCATATTCCAACAGTTTTTTTTTCTGCGTGTATAGTCAAATTTCTAGCATTTAGCAAAATTCACTTAAATACTAAACTCGAAATGATCGCAATATACGAGGATCATTAAGTCCGCTACTTTTTGAATGAAACACAGTTTTTTTTTGCAAAAAAAAAAAAATATTTTTTAACATAATCTCCTTTTAGCTCAATACACTTAGTCCAACGTATCTCCAATTTGTGTATCCCTTCCAAAAAATAGAATGTTTCGAGGTCCATAAAATGGGCATTTCTTGGAAATATGGGTCGTTTTTTTTAAAAAATCCTCGTTAAATCGGACCAATATGTTGGCATAATATTCGCCGTTTATTGTTTTTCCCTTTTGAAGGTAATCGATGTGAATTATTCCGCGTGCATCCCGAAAAACTGTTGCCATCACCTTATTGGCCTACAAGGAGCCGGTTCACCCGGAGAAACCCATTGTTTAGACTGCTGCTAGGCCTCCGGAGTGTTGTAATGGATCCATATTTCATCCACAGTTACAAAACGCCGCAAAAACTCATTCAAATTGCGGTTAAACAATTCCAAACAATCCTTTGAAGTTGTCCCACGATTACGTTTATGGTCAATATAGAGCAAACGCGGCACCCATCTTGCAGACAGCTTTCTTAAACACAACTGATCATTTAAAATCGAAACCACACTGGCATATGAAATGTCATCAACAATCTCACGCAGTTTTACTCTTCTTTCGGCCAACAACATATCGGGAATTTTTTTTGACATTTTCGGGTGTATTGACCTCAATTGGCCGTCCAGAACGTTCAGCGTCATTTTTTTTTTTTTTTTTTTTTTTTATAATTTAACCAATACTCAGGGGATGCCTCCTACTCATGCAGTGCATTGTATTGATCAGGAAAATAAGGTATGGGAAGGAGGAAAGAGGGAGTAGTGTTTGTGGATATTTGATTTAAATTTTTCTAAATTGTAAGTAACAGGGAAGACTTCTGCGGGAAGTTTGTTCCACATACGAATCGTTCGACTAAAAAACGAATTTTCTCTGTAATGCGTTGTGCGAAACACAGGACAATCAACTACAAACGGATGTGCTCTACTAGATAAGCGAGTATTACGAATAAAAACTCGGGCTCGTGGAATAAGTTCACTTATCTCAGATGAGCATCTCCCATGGTAATATCGATAGAAAAGTGTCACACAACCCACATTCCGACGATGCTCCAATGAATCAATAGAGTTGGATACACTACTGTCATTGATAAGCTTCACCGCCCTCCCCTGAACACGGTCCAGAAGCTTCAGAATAGACAGTGGAGCCCCTGCCCATATATGAGAGTTGTATTCCATTTTTGGCCGGATATAGCTGGTATAAATAGTAAGGAGATCGGATGGAGTGAAGTAAGTCTTGCACCGTTTTAGAAAACCGAGACACTTGAATGCCTCTTTCGACACTTGAAATACGTGCTTATTCCAACGGACATCACATTGTATTCTCATGCCCAGAACATCAAGAGTATCCGATTCCTCAATACCTATACCATCCATAGTTACAGATGACAATGTCAATTCCACAGCCCGTCTGTGGGTTAACATACAACATTGGGTCTTGCGTGCATTAAAATCGACCTTATTCGCGCGACCCCACTCGGAGATTGTAGAAAGGTCTTGATTGAGTGTGTCATTCATGTTCTGCCGCATGCCCTCTATCTCCAAAGAGCTTGGCCTGTGATCGAATGAAAATGAATGACAAATGTTGCTGTCATCTGCAAAAGAGTAGATAGGGTTGATGGTCTGACCAAGAAGGTCATTAATAAAAATAAGAAAAAGGGTAGGAGAAAGAACAGAACCACGAGTTTGTATGTTTTGAACAGCTGTTAAACGCAAAGTAAATGACGGAACTTGCTCAAAATTTGAAAGTAGTCTATTAACAGGTGGTACTTGATGGAAGCAGTTTTCATATAACTATGAGGGAAGTTCGAAAAGTCACGGACTTATTGATCCGCCCTTGCATGTCAAAATTTAACAATGCCTATTTCGGTCATTTTTTGCAAAAATTTAAAGTGTTGTTCGTCTTGTTTTTTGTGTGTTATATTAGAACAAATATTGGACTGTTGGCATGGACAGCAATATGGGTCATTTCCATAGTCACATATGTTACTGCGGTACGGTTCAATGAATTTAAAAACAAGGAAAACGGCAAAAGAAACTGTAAAATCTACTAAATTTTAATTAAATTTTTAGTTATTGCATGAAAACTAATCGCCATCTATTCGTGAAAATTTGTATTACAAATAACAAGACAACTAAAATAACGCTCTGTATTTATAAGATAAATAAAATTCAGAGTTGCACACTCAGGGAACTTCTGCAGTAAATATTTTTAGTTATTTGAGTTGTAATACAGCAATCTTTATTTTTAAGCGAAAAAACAATCATTTGTAGAAGAAATTTAATTTTTGACTACATATGTAGTTTATTTAAAAAAACAAACCACATCTAGTTACTGTATTACGATTTTACATTCATTTTGTACAGTATTTTTTTTTTTATTTAAAAAAAAATAAAACAAATAAAAGTTTATTTATTTTTAACTGCAGATGAGGTTAATTTTTACTTCAATTGTGCTTAATTTTTTGAACATTAAAAAACAAATGACAATGTTAATTGAATTTACTGAAATCTAAGTCGTCCTTTCTTTAAGTGATATTTCATTTGTTTTTAACTACATTTGCAGTGGTCTTTACGTACATACTCAGTATTATAAGTGTATCTGTCTTTTATTTGTATTTATTATTTCCTTTGCCATTTATGTACATCACAATACCATATGTCTAAAAAAAGGATAATATTGGAAAAATAAGTAAACATTTAATTAAATAAACACTGATTTTTCCAAATATTTTAATATATTGCACCGGTTCCTCTAAAGGTAGTCAAATCAAAATTTTTCACTTTTTCCAAGAACACAATGTAAATTGGTCGTTACTACCCACTGTGAAAATCTTACATTATTTTCTCTACTGTTTAGCCAAAAAAAACACAGTTGTATCCCCTTTTGTGATATAAGAGTAGTATTAAAAAAAAATTTGTAAATTTTGAGTTGACCCCCTTTAGAGAAACCGGTGCGATGTATTCATTGTTAAAAGAAAAATATTTTTTAGATAATTTTATTAATTTTTTTTAACAATATAAATTATTTTATAAACATAAAAACCATTTGTTATAGTCCTTAAATTCAGAAAACAAATTTTCCATTTTTTTTATTTTTTTTGAAAAAGCTTGAATATTTTTGAAGTTTTAGTTTTTATTAGTTTATAACAAAACCATTTGCATAAATGTTTATAAAGATTTTTCAAATACGAAGTGTTCACTTCACACGTCTATTTTACACTGACACAATATAAAACACAATATGAAACTCAAACATCGCATTACAACGACCTCTGCTGGTTTGGACTATAAAAATAATATTTTTAGACTTAAGCAAAAAAAAAAAAAATATTGCTAAAATTTAAATATTTCATCAAGTCAAAATAGCAAAATTTTTAACTAGAATCTCAATTTGAACCAAAAATTAATAAATTTTCAATTAACTTTTTTCTATGAGTTTAGCTTTTAAGTATAATCTACCAAACCCTGTCCATCGTTTCTCTCAATTCGTAATACCTTTAGAAATAAGAGGAATCTATAGTCAGTTTGAAGAGGAGTCGAAAATTTTTGAAATAGCTCATATGCTTACAGTATAAAGTTTCTGAAAATAAGCAAATCAATATTTTTGAATAATGCTGCACGTATGATAAATGTCCAAAAGCATTTAAAATTTTATTTGAAAAATTACCCAAAGTCTTTTCTACAATATTGATAAAAAAAATCAAGTTTCATTATCGTAAATTTTTTAAAAAAAAAGTGTAAATTTGCATAATTCGAAAAATTGTGTTTTTGGTTGATTTTTCATTGGGTCATTTTGATTACAGCTGTGAACATTTTTTGGGCTATTTTTCATTGGGTCATTTTGGCGTCCCTTATTTGTTTCTTCTCTATCACACATCCGAGTTTCATTAAGAACGGAAAGAACCCATCGGGAGACTTTCCTATTTTATTAACCACACATTTGGTATAACATGTTGAACTTCTGTGAAACTCTTTAGTTATTGCTTAAAAAGTCCTTAAAGTCCTTAAACATATGGTGCAATCTTTCTTTATTTTTTTTTTTTTTTTCTAAAACCATACACTTTATTGGTCAGGAATACATCTTTAACTTACCTTCTTTTATATCCTGACTGTATTTACCACTACTACCACCAAATGTTGGTATTGTTGACTCTTTGAAATTAACACGTGCTGTGTTAAGGTTTGTCGGTTTCATCAACAGTTGTTGCTGCTGCTGTTGTTGCTCTTGACCACCAAGCAGGTGTTCGTTTTCATTTGATGCCAAATCTTCTACCCTTTCTTTAACATGATCATCATCTTCTTGAAGATGTTTGTTGTTAGTTTCTTCTGTTGTTTCTTGTTGCGTTTTATACTTAATTTGTTCGAGTGTAATTTGATTTGCTTGTTGAGCATTTGAGTACTCATCGTCCTTATTATGTTGTAACAACTCTGTTATGTGTTTCTTACTTTTGTAGGCTTGTTGAAAATTGAACTCTTCTTCATCTGTCGCATCTACGGTTGCTGATGATGATGATGATAGTGACGATATATCAAAACATTTTTAAAATAAAATAAAAAAAAAATTTTATTTAATGAAATATAAACTTCTGTTTAAACTTCTGTACAAGAAAATTGAGCAATTTATTTCAGGATAACTTGTTTGCTGCAGGATAAAGTATATCGAATCTATATCAAACATTCAGTATGTATTTTCCTGTATGATGCAAATAAAAATGGAACAACTTTTACAATTTTTCAAAAAAAAGGGCAAAGTAGGCATGGTTAAATATTGACAAACTATGCGCCGATTTTTAGTATGTTATTTCAGTCATTTATATTGAAGAAAATATGACTTTTTTAACTTCACCCCTTCCGATTTGCATGAAAATTTATATATATAATCTCATTATTAGTATGACAAAGCAATTTGCTTTAAATTCGTTGTCGTTCGCGTTTTATCGCAGATTAACTTCACTCAAAAAAAAAAGTTTGTAAAGTCAGCAAAAAATTTTGCTGAGTCAGCAAAATTTTAGTCAGGAGGGTGCTAGCAAAAATATTGCTAATGTCAGCAAAATATTTTGCTGAAAATCAGCGAGCTGATTTTTTGCAACAAAATTAGTAGATTCAGCAAAAGTTTTGCTAACACTTAGTAGATTAGAAATAAAAAAGCGTTGGTAAAAATTAATAAATTTTTTGCTGAATTTTAGTAGACTGAAAAAAAACGCAAAAAAATTGTAAAAAAAAACTGTAATTTAGTTAATATATTTGCTGAAAATCATAAAACATATTTTTGTTATTCTTCTAAAAATAATTTACAATAATTACGAAATATAAAAATTTTCATTTTCCCACATTGATGTCATGAATTAATTTAATATCTGAAAATATATAGAAATAAATATACATAACATAACAAAAATTTTCTTTCAACTACTTACATCAATGGTAGTCTAAATGATGCTTTCTTTTAAACGACGCAACTGCCGAAGATAATTATAGAAACGAAACGAAAAAATAAACAAAAACAAACGAAACGAAAAAAACAAACCCTTTTTTTTTTGCAATAAGAAAAAGGAACCATAAAAATCTACCTAAGTTGTGTGTCTTTGTCTCTCACTTTACTCTGTCTACATGTCTGTATATGTTTGTTTGCAATTTGACCACACTATTATTAATCTATAAACATTTAATTTAAATAAATAAATATTTTATTTTGTCTTTTATTTAATTAATAGACAATTATTTTCACAAGCCGGTGACAACGCAAAATTTAAGTTGTTTTAATCCTCAATTTTGTTTTATGTATGAAAAAGAGATACAAAAACTTCCATGGTTGATTTTTTTATATGTCTTATTAGAGTTGTACTTTTTAGTATCATTTTCCTCTTCTCTACTACATCTTGACATGCCGCGACATATACTTCATTCTGCGTATATATTTCAATCTGGTTGTCCTCCACACTATTAATGTGATTATCAGCACAATTTTTTTTAGCAAAATTAATTAGTAAAACATTAGTATATTAGTAAAGCATTAGTATAAAACAGTTAAGTGCTGAATAAGTATAACAAAAATTTTAGCTGAAAACACGATTTTAGCAAAAAAAATTTGCTAAAAAATAGTATACCTGATTTACAAGACGTTTTACTAACTTTTGTACTAACTTATTTTTTTGAGTGTATGGTATTTTTTTCAAAATGTATATCTCACTTCAAAGCTTATTTTGTCTTCTCTGAGATATGTGAAGATTTGATTTATACCCATTTGAAAAACGATAAAAACAACATAAAAATGTGCTTGCCTCGCAATTATCACAAAATGCATCTCTGTTTTTTTTCTTTAAACAAAAACAAACGAAAAAAACAAACCCTTTTTTTTGCAATAAGAAAAAGGAACCATACTAAGATGTGTGTCTTTGCTTTACTCTGTCTACATGTCTGTATATGTTTGTTTGCAATTTGACCACACGAGATTATTAATCTATTAACATTTATTATAGAAATACATATTAAATTTAAATATTTTCTTTTGTCTTTTATTTTATTAATAGACAATTATTTTCACAAGCCGGTGACAACGCAAAATTTAAGTTGTTTTAATCCTCAATTTTGTTTTATGTATGAAAACGAGATACAAAAGTCTTCCATGGTTGATTTTGTTATATGTCTTATTAGAGTTGTACTTTTTAGTATCATTTTCCTTTTCTCTACTACATCTTGACATGCCGCGACATCTGCTTCATTGTGCGTATATCTTTCAATCTGGTTGTCGTCCACACTATTGATGTGCTTATCAGCACAATTTTTTTTAGCAAAATTAATTAGTAAAACATTAGTATATTAGTAAAGCATTAGTATAAAACAGTTAAGTGCTGAATAAGTATAACAAAAATTTTAGCTGAAAACACTATTTTAGCAAAAAAAAATTGCTAAAAAATAGTATACCTGATTTACAAGACGTTTTACTAACTTTTGTGCTAACTTATTTTTTTGAGTGTATGGTATTTATTTCAAAATGTATATCTCACTTCAAAGCTTATTTTGTCTTCTCTGAGATATGTGAAGATTTGATTTATACCCATTTGAAAAACGATAAAAACAACATAAAAATGTGCTTGCCTCGCAATTATCACAAAATGCATCTCTTTTTTTTTCTTTAATTTTGTTTGCAGATTGATCAATAATGTCCTCTAAAATATATAAAAAATTAAGATTAAAGAAACAAAAAAACGAGTTTTTCCTATGTTACTACTATTTCATAGAACAAAATATAAAAATATTATAGAATTTTTTATATGAGTTTATAAATCTCTCTATTTTAAATTTATTATCCGATAATTTTTTCAAAATTTAATATTTTTTTTAGGTTTTGGAAATCGGGAAAATCGAAATTCTAAAGAACATATTATTTCTCCAATATGAATTTTTTGTATGTTTCAGGGAACATATTAATCAATCGACAAAAAAAAATTTAAGAAAAAAAAGAGATGCATTTTAAGATATTTGAGAAACGACAAATTTGTAAGATTATTTGTAATTTTGGAAAAGCGTTTAAAAGAAATCTTCAATAATTACGTTTAATAATGACAACAATTTGAACAGTATGTATTTAAAAAAAAAAAATTTTAAAATACCAACTTTAAGTAGTGATAAAACGCAAACGACGGGGTATTAAAAAAATAATCAAATTGTTTTGTCATACTAGTTAGGAGATTCAATATACCAAGTTTCGTGCAAATCGGAAGGGACCGAGGTGATAACTATCACTAATTTAACTAAATTTGAAAAATTTTAGAAATATGACTATATCAGCAGCCTTTTTATGGATATATTTTGACAAACATAAAATTTAAAATGCAAGACTAAGAACTATTTCTGAATTTTTTATGGAATTAAAAACTGAATTTATGTTAAATTCGATCCACTTTTTTTTATCGTTTTTTATTTGTAAAACAGAAGTTTTCTTTCGATTCAAAAAGTTCCCTTTTAAGTACTTCAATATTTGTATGTTAAAACTACATGACGTATGAGAAATGTTTTAACATGAGTTATTGATTTCTCTTACGCCATGTAGTTCTAACATACAAATATTAAAATATGTAAGAAGAACTATATTCAAATAATAATTTGTCCGGTACTAGTCCGATTTACTCAATAAAACTTTCTGGATCAATAGAAAAACATCAAACATAATTAAAAAATATTGTGAAAGGCGTGGTAGAGAAGAATGAGTGTATTTTCTAAAAATCATAACTACATTGCAAATTTTCTGAATCAGACTGCGCAGTTTCTGGTATTGAACCTTCGTCAGCGACCCTGTTTTTTTTTTTTTGAATAATGTAATATTTGTTATGTTTTTATTTGTTCTATTGCGTCTATATGAAAATATGTTGTCTAATTTCTATATAAATTGAGATTTTTTCAAATTCTCCACAAAATAGAGTATAAATTCAGTTAACTAATTATAAATAATATTCAATATGTCAATATTTAACCAAAGTCTACTTTGCCCACTTTTCATTAAGGTGAGAAAATACTGTTTATTTTACATTGCTCCGATATACTTTTTTTGGAAAGCAATATATCAGGTTTTCATTTTTCTATTTTAGGAATTCCTGCTGGACAATTTTCACAAAACTAATTTTTGTCGATAATACTCAGAAGAAAAAATCATTGTTAAATTAAATATTTGTAATATTTGATTTAAAAATAATATATATTTAAAAAAATTTACAAAATAAATATAAACGTACTTAATATAAATATGTTCGTACTTTTGTTTGCCAAACATAGTTTGAGATCTACACATATGTGATTCTTGCAGACTTATGACGATATAGAAGTGAACATTTGGGACGAGTTATTGGGATGTTAATTAAACTCGGGTTAATTAAACCGACAACGAATTTTGTCTTTCATTTCCAAGTTTACTAACAAAAAATTGTTCGAACTACTTAATTTTGTTTAGAATTTCATTCTTTAGTATAGCACAATAAAATAAACCACATTTCAGAAACAGTATTTCATTTACAATCTTCGTTAATCTAATTTTAAATATAATCTACATCTGAAAAACTCGGCTTTAATTGAATGTAAAAAACCGGACACTCACATAACAAATTGGGTTGTCTGAACAGAATTTCATCCAACGGAATTTACGAGGATGCAGTAACTGATTCGGTTGGAAGAAATTTAAGAAATTTTTATGTGAGTGTGGTTTAAATTAAAATTTTGTGATTTTTGATTGCATACACAGAAAAAATGATCAACCTTTCATAAATAATTCAAGATTGTATTAGAACTAAATTTCTTTCTAAACAAATATTTAATTGAATCAATTAATATTTTAATTGACTTATAAATATATAAATAAATATGTTAGTTGAACCGTAATTCTCAAATTATTTTTTCATACACTGTATGCTTAAATAGAAAATTTTCAGAATAAAGTACCAAATGCATTTGAAGTTTACAAACTAAACAAGCACACACACAAACAGCCAAACAGACGCAGCATTAACAAAAAAACACACATACCAACGTATCATGCGTACACTTATTTTTATTGAAAACCGTTTTTAGTTGTTTTTTCTGTGTATTGTTAATTTATTTTGTAAGTAAGTGGTAAGTACATAATTTTAATATCCTTAATATTCAAACTGTTTCTTACTTTGTGTAAAATTTTTACGGAAAGTCACTGTTAAAGTTTGTTATTAAACCCAGTAAAATAATAAAACCCAAATAACTGGTTGCAGAACAGCTTATATTGTATTATAACAGGTTCTAGTTTCTGTTCTGCAACTGGTTCTTTTTATATGGAGTTTGTCCTATTTGCAATAGGTTCTTTACCTCCAAACAAGAACAGGTTGCTTTAGAACCGGCTCTAGAACCAGTTATAGAACTGGGACAGTAACTCCTTACATAACCGGTTGTAAAAGAAGTTGTTCTAGAACAGGTTCTAATGTAATATGTTCTAAAAAATTTTGCTGGGAAGGATTGAAAATGATTTAGTTTTTTTAAGGAATTTCATCTTTTAATAAATTTGTTAATTCTTTTTGGTAGTTTGTGTAATTTCAAGTTTCAGATTTCTACCTTAAAGAAACTGCATAGGACGTTAAAAATGGAACTTCTTTTTTTAATCCCCATTTATACCAAGATTTTATAAAAACCTTAATGATATATTCAGTGTATTAACCCACACCTTAAACAAAGCGTAATTTATGTTTCAGAGATTTAGCCCAAATCGTTTGTGCCATACGCTTCTTTTTTTATTAGATGCATACACCAAATTTAAGTTCCTTACTGCAATGGTTTATGTTCTGTGCTTAAGCCGGAGACTCTTTCGTTTTTTAAACCACGTTCCTGTGGGAGTTTTTAAAAATTACCTCTACTCTGGAGGAGGTAGACTTTTCGACTTTGTACCCCATTTCGACTTTGTACCACATTTCGTTCCTGGTGAAAATTCCAAGAGAATGATTTAGAACATATTCCAAGGAACTCATGTTTTCATCTTGAAACTTTTATCCATTGAATTATTTGAATAAAACGAATTTTGTGCATGATTTTTAATAATATCTTCTATTGCAATCAAATTACTCGAACTTAAGACGATAAGTAAATGACCCAAAATTTACCATGTTAAGCTCTTTCAAAATAATAAATTATAACGATAATTTTGTAGATAGCGATAAAAAGTCTCGAATATTTTGAGAATTATAAAAAATATGTAATAAAAAATAAATAATAAATGAGATGATACGGATAATAGAGATAATACCGAATATAGTTAATAATTAAGGGAACAGGATTATTGTTAGGGAAGTTCACTCCATAATATATGACTGTAGGGATTTGGTGATATATCGGTATATCAGTTATATCGGTGACAGTATTTTACGGATAACGACATTTCAATTATTTCGGTAACGTTATTTTAGGCATAACGATAGTCAGATGAAATCGATAACTTGGATTTCGATAGATTTCGACCGAAATCTAATACAAATTTGGGATTTTAAACAGATTCCCCATAAAAAATAATATCGCAAACTAGTTGAAATTTCAGCGAAATCTAATTGAAATCTAACTATTTCTGCAGAAATTCAAAATACAGCACTCTGCTTTCTTTCCCCCTAATTGCAGAAAATGATGGGTTTGTTTGCAGAAAATTTTGTAAACATTAATCAGCAGTTTATGAGATAAAATAAATATAATATAGTATGTCTCATAATTCACTTTATTTTTTTGATTTTCTCCTATAATATTGCTCCGATAATTTTGAAATCTTTGAAAAAGTAATGTACTCTTAGCTGAAGTATAACAGAAAATGTAATAAAAAGGCAGAAACTAGTCTAGTCTGATTTAAAATTAACAGTGTTTGTAATTTTTAGAGAAAAACGTTTACTCTTCTTCTTAACATCAACATTTATAAATGTAATAATTTGTTGTTGTTATGTTTTTGGAAAGTTTAAGTCAATTTAAGTTGCATAATTACAATGTCATTTTCAGAAAACTATAACAAAATAGATCAGTAGTAAAATAATTATCAAAGTGTTTGGTGTCATTAGAAAGGATCCTTCGATTTGTTTCGATTCGATTCGATTTGTTCTCTATTTTCAAATGCAGCGTGGGTGTAGATTAACTGACATTTAAAAAGAACAAATTGTGGCGTACAAAGATGAAAACCGTTCCTTATGAGAAATTTCTTGAAAAATTTGCTAGAAGTCTTTGTGTGGTCCAAATTTTTTTTAATGATCATAACAATTATGGCAAAATAAGGAAATCTGGCTGTAAAAATAAACTTTCGGAACGAGACATAAGGCACATTACGCATTTGGCGAGTAATTCCTCCTACAGCCTTAGGACTATTCAGCAAAAAAGTGAAACAAAAATCAATTAATAAAAACATTGTTTACTCCAAAATAACACAAGTTCCAAGAATATTGTCCCGGCATAAAACGGGAAAAAATATGGAAACCAATTGGGAACAGGTATGCCATTTAATTTCTTTCTTTTAAAATGTAGTAATAAAAAAAATTTGTTTAAGGTTATATTTTCCGATGAAAAAAAATAGAACTTAGATGATCCAGATGGATATCGAGGATATTGGAATATTCGAATAAAAAGCACTCACTATATATCAACTTTGGAAATGAGTATAGTGCCTTTTCTAGCTCAAAACCCCACAAAAAAAATGTATACGAAAAACTGGTTTCTATCAAAAAATATAGATGCAATGAATTGGCCAGCATGTTCCGCAGATGTAAATCATATGTAAATTGTATGGGGAATTTAATGACATATCTTCTCTACGGCCATTTTAGAAGAATGGAAAAAAATTGATGAAAATATAATTAATAAGTATTATGAAAAATAGAATTTTTTGTTTAATTACCAATAAAGGTGGCCATATTAGTCAAAAATTATAATTAAATATTAATTATTTTTGTTTTATAATAAATTGACCTTATAATTATGAAATACTAAATAATGGGTTACTTAAAAAAAATAAAGCAACAACAGCAAAAAAAGTATGTTAACGTAGCGTGAACTCACAGTACCTGAAAATGTAAATAATTCTTCCAAAGAAACCAAATCGATCAGAGCAATATTTTAAGAGAAAATCAAAAAAAAATTAAGTGACCTTATAATTATGAGACATACTATATATTTTTATAGATTTGAAAAACTAAAAAATAACGAATTAAAGGAAGTATTATCATTGAAGGAAGTATTATACGTTGAATGCGGCAATCTTTATTTGTTTTCGACCAAGCAAAACAGTGGAAAATCATTAAATGGCGCCGGAGAAACCACTCACAAAACGTTGAATATTTTGCATTAAACTGATTATCTGTATATAAAAAACACTTTCATTAGCAAAAAAAATATTGCATATTTCATAATGTACAAAAATGTTGTGCTCTGCCATTGAATAAAATGTATTTTGGAAAATATTTTAGTTTTGTTTGATATAATTTTTATTAAAAATTATGTTTTTTTCGACCTTTAATTGTGCAATGAAAATGAAAATTATTCAAGTTCGAGGCCATACTCTATATTTCTTTATTAGGATATTGTCCTAACAAATAATCTATAAAGTTTTTGTTTTCAAATTTATTAATTGACCACTTTCAGGAATGTGTTGCTATATCTATTTCGGGAATTTTCTAGGTTCCCATCATCAGAACACGTTTTGAAAGCGGTAACAATCCCATGCCAAACATCAAACATTCATATAAACTAGTTTACTCACTACATGAGAACTAATATATGAGCTTGAAGTTAAAGATGATAACCATTGATCAAAAAATAAAATGAAAACTTGTTTGTTATGTGCAAGGTCCACCTCTGGTGGATATTCAATACACAATATCCTAATAAAGAAATATAGAGTATGGCCTCGAACTTGAATAATTTTCATTCTAGTTTTGTTTATTTTTTAAGGTTAGTTTGTTTATAAATATTAAGTTTTCTTTGATCTTCTTTTATTTAATTTATAATTGTTCCCTGAAGAAGTCACCCAATGTGGAGACGAATATTGGAAATAAATAATTATAATTAATAAATAAATGATGTTAAGCTCGTTTAAAATAAGAAGAATTACGGCTTGTTTTTACAATACGTGTATAATTTCAGACGAACGTGTGGCATCCGAACGAATACGTAAGGAAATGAGTTTGTATATTTCGTTCGTGTGACTTACGTTTGAGCACGTTAAGCTTTATGTTATGTCAAACAGTAGAGATTGCCATGACATTGCTTTTCGGTTTTTGTTAGTTTATTTCATATACAAATAACTCATTTTTCGTTGGTAGATGGCAACCCAACACTATAAATGAAATATAAACAAAAACAGCTGATTTCTGCTTGAAAAAAAAATTAATTTATTTTGTTTAGAAATTAATTTATTTTGTTTTAAAAGTGGATATAAAAATATAATTTGTATAAAAAAAAACAAAAACATTTACAACTAAAAATGGAAATAAATGTAAATATAAATGAAAATAAAAATCATTATTCTTTTTTTTATTACAATTTTTTGTTAAAAAGTATTACAGTAAAACCCGGTTAAGATGAACTCCGAGGGACAAAAAATTAGTTCGTCTGAAGCGATTTTCGTATTAAGCGGGTATTTTTAATGATTAAAAATATGTATTTATTAAACCAAAAACAAAATTTTTACATAAATAAAAATAAAATTAGCATTTCATGCATTCACAATTAAAACTTCAATTAAAATTCTTCATTAAAAAAAATGTGTTATTTTTTACTGAATGACTGAATTAACGATTTTATTCGTTTTAAGTTTTTCTATTACTAAATATGATTGTCAGCTTCTTTGTCACACGATTTTGTTCGAATATGTCAATTGACAAATTTTCAACATCGGCAGGATTAACCTGATAAAGTATGTGACGACAAAACATTAGCATCTATATCTAGAAAGTCATCCGCGGATATGAAATTCATATTAGCGGCTTGTTTTTACAATACGTGTATAATTTCAGACGAACGTGTGGCACCCGAACGAATACGTAAGGAAATGAGTTTTTATAATTCGTTCGTGTGACTTACGTTTGAGTACGTTAAGCTTTTTGTTATGTCAAACAGTAGAGATTGCCATGACATTGCTTTTCGGTTTTTGTTAGTTTATTTCATATACAAATAACACTTTTTTCGTTGATAGATGGCAACCCAACACTATAACTGAAATATAAACAAAAACAGCTGATTTTTTGCTTGAAAAAAAAAAAATTAATTTATTTTGTTTTAAAATTGGATATAAAAATATAATTTGTATAAAAAAAACAAAAACATTTACAACTAAAAATGTAAATAAATATAAATATAAACGAGAATAAAAATAAAAATCATTATTCTTTTTTTTATTACAATTTTTTGTTAAAAAGTATTACAGTAAAACCCGGTTAAGATGAACTCCGAGGGACCAAAAAAATTAGTTCGTCTTAAGCGAGGTTCGTATTAAGCGGGTATTTTTAACGATTAAAAATATGTATTTATTAAAACAAAAACAAGATTTTTACATAAATAAAAAATAAATTAGCATTTCATGCATTCACAATTAAAAATTCAATTAAAATTCTTCATTAAAAAAAAATGTGTTATTTTTTTCTGAATGACTGAATTAACGATTTCATTCGTTTTAAGTTTTTCTATTACCAAAATATGATTGTCAGCTTCTTCGGCACACTATTTTGTTCGAATATATCACTTGACAAATTTTCAATATCGGCAGGATTAACCTGATAAAGTATGTGACGTCAAAACATTAGCATCTATATCTAGAAAGTCATACACGGATATGAAATTCAAATTAGGTCTTTCCCATTACACGGATAAAGAGTGTACTAAACATGGTAATTTGTATGAAAACGAGTTTTTGGGACTGCTTAAAACAGTTCGAAATAACCGACGGTTCGTATTATCCGAGTTCGTATTAAAAGATTTATTTTATATGAAAATTGTTGCCAAAACGTCGGGACTTTTAAATTAGTTCGTATTAACTGAGGGTTCGTCTTAACCGAGTTTTACTGTATTTTTTTAATATTAAATTCTGTTGCCTTTTTTCTTTGACGAATACTTTTTTGTGAACGTCTGTTTTTGACGTTTGTGACGTTTCAAATCGCATTGTGGAAACCAAAAAAAGAGACGAAAACGACAACTCTTACGTTTTCACTCAATTCAAAGTGACATTTGCGATACAAAACCCCAAAATGAATTTCTTCACTCATTTACACGAATTTTTTGAGTGACACGTCTTACAAAAACAGACCGTAGGTCTTTCCCATTAAACGGATAAAGAGTGTACAAAACATGGTAATTTGTATGAAAACGAGTTTTTGGGACTGCTTAAAACAGTTCGTAATAACCGAGGGTTCGTATTAACCGAGTTCGTATTAAAAGATGTATTTTATATGAAAATTGTTGCCAAAACGTCGGGACTTTTAAATTAGTTCGTATTAACCGAGGGTTCGTCTTAACCGAGTTTACTGTATTTTTTTTTAATATTAAATTCTGTTGCCTTTTTTCTTTGGCGAATACTTTTTTGTGAACGTCTGTTTTTGAAGTTTGTGACTTTTCAAATCGCATTGTGGAAACCAAAAAAAGGGACGAAAACGACAACTCTTACGTTTTCACTCAATTCAAAGTGACATTTGCGATACAAAACCCCAAAATGAATTTCTTCACTCATTTACACGAATTTTTTGAGTGACACGTCTTACAAAAACA
Source organism: Delia radicum (assembly GCA_021234595.1). NCBI lineage: Eukaryota > Metazoa > Arthropoda > Insecta > Diptera > Anthomyiidae > Delia > Delia radicum. The sequence goes on along the minus strand of CM037851.1, from coordinate 273,410,336 downwards.
GACTGTTAGTTTGTTAACAAAAAATATTTTTTTTGTACGACAGAAATCCAATCAGATGTGAAATTTGCTAATGTAAACGATTCTGATTTCGAATTGAATCTCAAACTGAAATCTTCTTAAATTTTTTATAATGTAAATACGCTATAAATCAAAACAGAAAACTAAAAATAATTTATATTGATAATAATTAAAACAAAGTCAATCTTAACTATAGAATATACTTACGATTACTCATATTGATAGTGTATTCTCACAAGAGACGAGAATGAAAGTATACTATAAAAAAACAGCACGCGTACTAAAGTTATTGACACTCAAAATACAAAAAAAAAAAAACAGCTTAACGATGACGTATTTTAAAGATACTCAAACTAAATGTTTCGGTTTATACTTTAATTTTTTCACTCATTAACAGCTGTTTACAACATGAAAATGAAAACGATTAACACTGGCACTGTTTTGGGACCACAATATTTTGTTTAATAAGAACAACGTGTATGAATTAATAAAAATATATTTATGCTCCAGTTTAAAGATACTCAAACTAAATGACACGTTCTTCGTTCTCATTTAGTATTTTTTGTTTTGTTTTTATTTCTTTCTTTAGGTAAAATGTTACAGTGGAATACGCTTATAACGAACTTTTTTTTTAAACGAGCGATTTTTCTGGTCCCAAAGTATATACTAACATATTTCATTCAGAATTATACGGTTATAACGAAAATCGTTTATAGAGATGTTTTTATAAAACGAACTAATTTTTTGAAAACTTTTACGAATTTCAATACAAATTTTTACGCTAATAACTAATACATAAAAAAACAAGATTTTAAAATCAAATCCATACTGAAAATTTTAAAAACTTCAGCTTTTTACTTGAAACTTCATTAAAAAGATTTAAAAAATAGTATGAAACGTAATTTAATAGAAAAATTATTTCAAAATTACAAACAAATCTAATCAAATTAAGCCAATTAAAGACAAAATCCTGAAATTTTATTAATTTTTGAAAAATGATTACAAACGCTTCCCAGCTAAATCTCAGAAATGGGCTATTACTACCAGTTAGGCTTGGGCATTTTAGGTCTTTCTAAAGATCGCTCTTTACAGTTCAGCTCCTTTCAATGAACTAGTTCGCTCTTCTAGTTCAACAGCTCTTTATCCTAAATTGAGCTGTGCGACACGAACTATTTGAAGTGAATTGAATCAGCTGATGCGAAACAAAATGTGTAACTTTCTATTAAATTTACTATCGGAGAATAATTCAACAATTTAAAATATATTTAAAATGATTGTACGTAATTATAAAAATTTTGAATTATTTAAAAAAAAATAAAAAAAAATTGAGCTGGAACATTAAGAAAAACTCAAAAGCAACATAAAGGAAAGAAATATTACTCAAAAGACAAAAAGAACGAAAAGAGCGAAAGACCTAAAAGAGCTGATGATTGTGATCCAGCTCACTAGTTCACAGAAAAGACTAGTTCAATTGAACTAGGTCGTTCACGAACTACACAACTCTACTACCAGTTGAGTTTGGTCCAATTGTATATAATTTGGCGGCAATACCCATTATTTTTGTTCGATGAGCTAGTTTTTATAAGTAGTTTTACATATTTGCTTCATAAAAAAAACGCAAAAAAGTTTTACACTCGCTTGCACGCTGCATTACAAAAAATAAAAAAATAAGTAGTGACCAAAATAATAAGGTGGCATGACATAACATCTAACGACATAATGTCCATGAACGTTATGTCACTCGAAAAGTGTCATAATGTCTATGGACTTTATGACACTCTGCAATGTGACATTATGTCCACAAATGGAATGACATAAAGTCCATGGACATTATGCCATTTTTTGGTTGACATTATACTCCAGTGTGGAAACAGATCAGTTATTTTGAAGTTTCTTTTGTGTCGCACGCAGAAAAAACTTTATTTCGCGAACCCGCCCGCCGCGTTCTACGGAGGAAAAAAACCCCTAAGAGCTGCCGAAGGCCGCCACCCAGAAGAACTTGTTTTTCAAATCAGATGTCGAATCCGTTGAAATCTTATATTTTTAAGACATCAAGTAATTTGTAAAAACAAGTTTTTCTGTGTAGCGGCCTTCGGCCGCTCGTATGGGTTTTTTCCTCTGTAGTTTTATTTTGTGATATACTACTAAAGAATATTTAAAAAGAAACTGTATTGATATACTAAATATTATTAATCTTTTTATTTTAAAAAGTCTGGACGCTATGCCACATTTGAAAGTGACATAATATCCAAAAAAAATAATGTCGTAATGTCCATGGACATTACGACATTTTCCAAATTGTCATAAAGTCCATGGACATTATGACACTTTTCGAGTGACATAACGTCCATGGACATTATGTCATTGGACGTTATGACATGCCACCAATAATAATTAGGCTTACCCTTATAGTTATCAGTAATTAAAACTAAGTAGTTGACAAAAAGACATTATTTTTGTAATTAAGTATGTAGTAGCGGGTAAGCTTAACTGCTAAAGAAAACGACTTCGTCAAACAAAAATAGCTCGTGCTGAAGCCAAATTATAATGTGTTGAGATATTTATTTTCATTATATAACCACTTACGTGGTAACGAAATCTTTTGCTGGGTTATAGCTAACTTCGCTTATAACGACCTAAATTGTCCGGTTCCTACGAGTTCGTTATGACTAGGGCAACCAAAAACAAGCTAGAGCATGTTTTTTATTTGAAAGGATAGAACTGTTAAGATTATATACATGTTCAGGTCACAACATTATGAAAATTTTAGGCTATATTTGGTAAAGCTTGTTTCTCTAATTTTTAATATTATCTGCTTTTTGACTCTTTTCTTTAAAAAATTAGTCTTATTTTAGCTTTTTCTTTCAAAATCAATCTATTTGCTATTTTTTAATTTGTATTTTTAAGTTTTTTCTTATTTGTTGTATCGATTTTAATTAAATGTTACTGTTTCTTTTTTAAATTTAACGCATAAAACGTTGTTTTAGAGCTGGTTGCCCTAGTTATAACCGTACTACACTGTATTTTACTTTTTATATTTTTTTCATTAATTTTAATTACTTAACGTTACATTTTTGTTGTAGTTGTTTGTATACGTTTTATTATTGTAAACGCGAGCGCACATTAATTAAAACTAATTGCTAAGGGACTCTAAAGAAAACTACGTTACTTGGATTCTTTACGCAAATTCTTTTGCTTTTTTGTTATTAATTTATATAAAACATTTTTATAAAAAACTGTTGTTGCATTTTATTTATTTTTTTTACTCATGAGTTTTGGTTTGTATCGTGGACTTTGTTTTGATTATATTTATTTTTTAACTCAAAATCGAAAATTTCTCAATTCCAAATCCACTCATATATAAATGAATTATCAATGTATCTTTCAAATGTAAAAAAAAAATTTAAAGCATACTTTTGGGAGCTATCTATGGATATTAGAGAACGTCACAAAAGTATACAATTTCTGGGTTTTTGGGATATCATCATTTTTTAAAATATATTGGATTAATAAAGAATGGCGATATTATTTTTTTTTTAATTTTTTTACAAAAATAAACAGAGCTAATATGTTTGATTTTTTTTTTTTTTTTTTGAAAAAGAGAAGCAACACTCAGGAAATTCTTCCTATTAGTTAATGTGTTGCTTTCTTTGGAAAGGTGATAGTGGAGAGATGAAAGGTGGTGAAAGATGAAGGGCTTCAAACATGGCAACACTGTAATTGCGCGAAATGATAAGTCTTAGAACAGTTGTTGCTCGCCACCTGATGTAGAGTTGGCGAATTTATTGAAGCTTTTTTTTTCATAGCCCTGATTCATTATTTTACTTCGGTGGGGTTAAGTGCTATGGGAACACCGAAGGTGGGCGCGGCGATACATGTAAGTGACAGAAAACTCATGCATATTATTTTTTCTAAATTGATGTTGTCGTCACCGGGAATCGAACCCGGGACCATCTGTGTAACAGCCCAACGCGCTAACCATTACACCACCACATTACACTATTTTGTATATAAATAGAATATGTTTGGTCTTCAAAGTTTAGTAACGTCATGATGCTTGTTAGGAAAAGACCTTAACCACGTGCTTGATTACTAAGAAGTCAAGAATGGAGCAAAATTGATGATTAATAGGTTTTTTGTTACAGTTCCGCCTATTATGGAGGCTCTAGCTTTTCTAAAACTTCGGGTTCTGAAGAGATATTTCGCCAGATCGAAATACTAGTATAGGTTGATAATATGTTTGATTTGCTTTATTATTGTAATATACGTAGGTTGAAAGCTCTTTATAATTGAAAATAATACCCAATAACGTTGATTTAGGGTCCCTTTATCTACAGAGAAAAACAGCTTGATATGAAATTTGATTTCACTTTTCGATTTTACACCACCAAAAATACTTTTTCCCAGTTTTTAAAGTGCACCATTGACGCAATAGAGTGGATGGAAAACTAAACTCTTTCAAAAACTTTTAAAAATAATTTTTTATCACACACAATGAACAGGTATTACCAAGTGAAAATAATGGTACAAATTGTTCGATATATAGCGAACCACTAAAAAGTTATTAAGGTATAAATTTTGCGAAAAATAATAATAATATATATTTTTTTTTAAGGTACCCACATATTATGCAATATTCTTGCGCAACTTGTGATATTGTGCAAAATATAACCAGTATATATGTTATATTGGAAGGTTGTGCAATATATTGGAAAAAATCAAAAATTTTTTGATTTTTATTGCTCAACTGAAAAATACTTTATAATATGTTGGCCAAATTGTGCAATTTTTATATCCCTTCACAGCAGAACAATACAGTATTGCTTTATTTTAAACAAAAGTATTGTTCATCTTATTGCACTGTGTAGGGCAAAATGAAAATAATACTAACAATATTATTTGCAATAAGATTGCAAAGTGATTGAACAATGAAAAAGCTCTGAAATGCTAAAATATTTTTGATATATCCCGGCCCGTTAGAAAGTTCTTAATCCATAAGTAATTTCATTATAGCAAAGACAACATTTTGAATACTTAATAACTTTTTAATGGGCGAAAATTGTTGCACCATTTTTCTTAGCTAAAAATGCTTTTTGGTTTTATGTCATAAAAAACACTTTGTAAGCATGTGATTTGAAATTTAAAAAAATAATTACTCCATATTTTTTATTGGCGCAAAATCATAAAAAAATGTGATGATATCCCTAAATCAAATTTTCGTGCCGAACTCGAATGTATATTTGCTGTAAAATGAATTATGTAAATGGTTGGCAACTAGTTTTTTAGTACTTGGTTGGCAGTCATTTTTATAGATATTTTTAATGATTTTGTTTATATATTATTAATTGCTCTTTTCTTATTATTAATATTTAATATATTTTTCACATTTTAAAATAAGCTGTCGTTCGCAGATATTAAAATTTATTTTAACAACATTTTCATTTCATACAACCATCAACCATCAACTAGGGTGACCATGTTTTCCGACATAAAATCAATACAAAATTCATATATAAAAATTCTGGTTTACGGGAAAATAGCGAGCAAAAGTTAATTGGGATTATGAAAATTACTGTTATGTATAATGGAACAGTCTGGCAACCACGTAAGTGTCAGCAGATCATTATTGTTTGTTAAATAGATAGATTGAATTGTATGCAATAAGAAGAAACTTGAATTATTAAAACTTTTGTAAAAAAAAACAAAAAATAATTTGTGGAAAAGCTCCTTTAAGACCAAATTTTTTGTTTGTTTTCCAAACGTTTTCAAGTTTTTTCCATCAAACCTTATTCCAGTGCTGACATATTTGAACAGCCAACTATTACCCAGCAGATATAATTTACTTTTGTTTTAAGCTATCAAGTAATATATTTCACATTACGTCAGCGGTTAGAGCTTTCGGCTGCTAATCTGGCGGCCAGGGTTCGAATCCCGGCAAAACCAAAAAAACTATACATGAAGTTTTTTTTCTATTTTATATTGGAAAACATATTTTTGGACCACCTATTTCATGGTTGAACCAAAATTTTTCTATCGTTTGAAATTTTGTTGCCCAACAGCTTGTCAAATACTTTTTGAATAGACGGATCTTTTGTCGAATGATGTTGTCATTTTGGAATTGGAAAAGCACTTTTTGTCAGCACTTGTACCACTTGTTAAAGTGCTTTGCCAGCGGGAATCCGTTCAATTTCTGACTGGATAGTTTTAGTTTCCGATAATTTTTTTACACTTTCCATTAAAACACAACATTATTAATGCATAAAAACATCTGATTCTGCAAAATTTATTTTAAATGAATCAAAACTTGAGTTTTTCTATGGAAAAAAATATAATTTTATGAAAATGGTAAAAATCAGTACAATCAGTACAAATTAAAAAAAAAAATCAGTATAAATCAGTAAACGATATTTTCGTCACTACACATGACCAAAAATCAGAACATGTACTGATCAAATCTGTACGAATGGTCACCCTAATCAGAACATCATTTTGTATTCAACGCCTATGACAACATTTACACATTTTATATTCGCCTCCCTAAAGACCTATAAACAATTACATACAATAAAATAGGTATTTTATAAAATTTTCGTTTATGTGTGTTTGTAGGAGTTAATAAAAATAGTTTAATTAAAATTAAAATTAATTTTTACTTTTTTCATTTATAACGATCTTCCAACCTCCGTATGTCTACAAAAATAAAGCAAATCAAACATGTTAGCTAGGTTGATACTAGAAATGCTAGAGCCTCGAGAATAGGCCGAACTTTAACAAAAAACCTATAAATTATAAATTTTACTTCATCCTTGTCTTCTTAGTAATCAAACACGTGGCTAGGGTCGTTTCCTAACTTTACTGAATTAAAAGATTAAAAGATTATATCAATACCCAGCAAAAAATTTCCAAAAAGGTAAGCGGGTTTATAATCAAGCATTTTGGGCAGAACGCATTCCTTACTACATTACCTACTCGATTCTTTTAACAGGGCGTGAGACTAAAATAATTGATTCTTTAGAATTGATTATTTTTTTTACCGAAGAACCATTTACTTTATATTTTTAAGAACTACATACATTTTTTAATAAAGAAATATTTCCATTGTAAAACTACGAAGTACTTACACAAAAAAAATAAATAAATAGTTCCCTAGAAAAAAATAAGAAGTACTTACATTTAAAAAAAAAGAAGTAGTTCCATAAGTAAATTCAACTTTTACTTACACGTGATTCTCCTACGTCACTCCATATAACGATCAAAACTCATACGGAAATAAAATCCTAAAAAGTAAAACATAGAATTGTTATGATAACATGGGTTTGTCATAATTTTGGAGCTATAAACCACGAAAATATAAATTTTTCGAAAAAAAGAACGATTCAAAATGGAAAAAACAAAAATATGACTCACGCACAATCACCCTCGAAAATTTTTTTTACACTCACTCACGATAACGTCAGTAATTTCAACTTCCACTCACAATTTTCTGCTCACGTGCGCTTAACTAAATTATACCTAACCGCAGTTTAACAAAATTTGGGCAACATGCAATTTCTGTTTTTAGTATTATTTTCCTGCAAATAAAAATTTGTTTGAAAAAATATATAAGATAAATTTTTTAAAATTGTATAACTTCTTTTTTCAAAATGAGGAACTATTTCCAATGACGTCCTTTTACTCAGAAAAAGTATATGATTAATCTTGATTACAAAAAGTTAAACATATAAGTTAATAACATTGTTATTTTCTTTTAAGTAAATAATTACTTTGTTATTGAGTTCATGCTTTCTGGTTTAAATTGATTACAATACTACTTGCTTTTTTGACTCTATCGTTGGAATGAGTTTGGTATTGCAGTTACTAAATTTGGGAATGAGATATGTAAGCAAGTGTGGGCATCACCTTCTTTTTGGAATGTGTAATTTTTTTCTGGGTATACACAGAAAAAATTTTTGTCAAAAAAATTTAAATTAAACTTTTGTCCGATTTCAAACTCGTTTTCAATTAAATTGTTAGTAATATGCTTTAACTGTTTAATTGAAAACGAACTGGGTATAAACAAAAGTACCAGTTTTTATAACACATAATAACAACATAGAAGCAAATGCAAAATTTTTAAAAATTTGCCAAAATTTAAAAATCGATTAAAGTACAAAATTATCGTTTTTTTTTAATTTTGGCAATTTTTATTTCAATTTTAATTTAGAGATTGTTTTAATTTTAGAGATTTTTTGAAATATTGGAGTTTTTTTTTAATTTTTGCAATTTTTTTTTTTTCATTTCTGCAATTTTGTGGATTGTTTTTTTTAAATTTAGACATTTTTTTTTTAATTAATTCCTTTTTTTTTTAAATTTGGAGGTATTTGACGATTTTTTTTTTAAATTTTGTAAATTTTTTTAAATTTTGTGATTTTTCAAAAACGTTTCTTTTAGTAAAAATTCAAAAAATGTTCATAAAACATGCATTTTAATACAAAATATGCAAAGATATAAACGTTTATAGCGAAATATGCACGTCAAAATGCCAAAATATGCATTAACACATGCATTTATAGTAAATTATGCAACAATATGTATAAACAAATCGATGCCATTTTGTTGCAAATTAGTTGATTCCAAAAGATATTTGGTTAACTTTGTCATTTAGCTAGTGGTAGCAAACATGTATTTGAATGAACTTCCGAGCCCTATTAATCATATTTTTGTGGGATCTAAGATATGCCATATTTATAATAAAACTGTAATACAATTTAATATATAATATATATGACATTAAACGATGTAAGATATAATTATGTAAGGTTCCAGGATTAAGAATTTAGTTTGAGATATGATTATATATATTATATTATATAAAATATTAATGATGTTGGACCATACATCATTAATATTTTCTATGCATATAATATATAATTATATATTGTTATATATATCGCCATACTTAATTATATATGCGCCAGATGACGAAATATAATTATTTTTAATTTTACTAAAAATTATATATGTCATGGGATTTAAGTAAATTCAAATTAATCTCAAAATATCTTATTCGATCCACCAAAAATTAATTATGTTTTTGGATCTATTGAGATGTAAATTAATCACATGGGATATTTTGGGATCTATCAGGATCTTAAACTAGATATTATTGGATTCCCCAATTTTGAGTTCAATTTTGATATAACTTAAGCCAGGAATATATTTGGGGGATCTAATCGGATATTACTGATTACCCTAACTTTGACATAAAGTGTGAAGAGATTAAATATCAATCTATATCAAATAAGATATAATATTATATTTGAGATATAACTTTAATTGATCGGGTAGCAAAGAATGGTGCGCGAAATTCATCAAAATTAACACTATTTGTACGATTTGTTAATGCTTTACCAAAACAACGTGTGGAACATTAATAGATTTAAAGAAAGAAATATTTTCAGGACCAAATGAAATTTAGTTTGTATTAAATTAATTAAAAAAAAGCTCACATAGTTGGAGTTAAATTGTATAAAATACATTTCTCTTTAACTGAATACGTTAAATCCAAATGTAATCTCCAAAGCAAATTAAATATAACGTTGTCGCGATTTTAAATCAAAAATTTAACTTTCTGAAACACCATAACATTAGACAAACATTTTTTGCAAAGTATACACATTTTGCTGGCTGGGTTGTTTGAATTTATTTTGAAAACAAATTCTAGAAGCACTTAAAAAATCATAATTAAAATATATAAAGATTACCATAACTTCAACAGAATTGCTAAAATATCAATTTATTTATATATTTTATAATTAAGCGATATTAATTTGTTTTACCAATCACAAAAAATTAAATTAAAACATGAATTAAGATGAATACATTTTTGTATATTAAAATTAAAAAAAAAAAAATCACAACATATTAATTAAATATCAACATTGTATATCTTTTATCATTTTTTGTTTTTGCAATTAACACAAATTTTTGCAATATATTTTCATTACAGGATAATTGACATTTAATATCCATTTGACAGGAATGCATCAGCGGCAAATGAAACATTTATTTATAACTGTTTTTAAAACGAAAATCATAATTTTATATTCATAGCCATATCGTCTTTGTTTGTGTTGGTAACTGTATATGAATACATAAGTGTAAATAAATGCATTCAATATGTTTTTTATAATATATGACAGGGGTGGCAAGACTTTTTTCATCGCGTGCGACAAAAAAAACATATTTTGTTTTAAAACTATGTCGCGTTCCACTTTAAGATTATTTAACTTTTGAAAGCTTTTTTATGTGAAAACCTTTAAATGTCATTTTCATTTTAAGTTTTATATATCTAGTTTTATTACATACTGTTTTCCACGTGTGTCCAATTTTATGGCATTTTTTTACTTCTTAGTTTATGAAATTTAGTTTTCATTAAAATAACTTGAAGTTCTTTCGATTCAAAATGACAAGAAATTTGTACAGAACAGTAGTGGAATTTCAAACAATTCCCTAAAAAGTGTACTACACCGTTTCCGTCGTTTTACAGAAATTTCTAATTGTCTTTCGGATTTATCAATTGCATTCCAGAAATAATGAATTGGTTTTCAGATTTGAAAATTGTATTTCAGAAATAATGAATTGGATTTAATAATTATCAATTTTATTTCAGAAATTAATAACTGTAGTTTAGAGGTTTTAGATAATCTATCATATAATAAATTAAGAATATATTTTTAACATTGAAATACAATTCATAATATCTGAACAACAATTTATCACTTCTAAAACACAACTGAAGACGTATTAAATGCAATTAATAATTTCTAAAATACAATTGATATTTTTAAAATATAATTAATTATTTCTGAATTCAAATGGAGCTTCTAAATTCTGAAATGCAATTGTTAAATCAGAAATACAATAAATGATAAATTCAATTAATATTTTCTAAAACACAAATGATAAAACTTAATTGCAATTGATACTTGTTAGTTGAAATATAATTGATAATTTCTAAATGTGTGCGCCCCGGTAGGCTAGTTGGTAGCGTGCTGGCTTATCAGTGCGGGGGTCGTGGGTTCGATTCCCACCAGAGGCACTGGTCTGTTTTCGTTACAACGCGCCGAAGGCCATAGTAGCTAGTGCTCGGTTAGGGTAATATTTATATAATTTGTAATTATGTGATTATTAATTAATAAATAAATAATTTCTAAATGCAATAAATTAAAAATTGTCAAATGCATATTAATTAAAAATTAATTGCGACTGTCTATAGGACGTTAATATAACGCTGTACTAAAATACAATATAAAATTTGCCCTGTGGCGATGTCTCAACTTCAAACGCAAAAGTTGTCAACCCTGAACGTAAAAACCATACGTCAATCTGGTAACATTGTGAAATAGAGACGGAGGAGATTAGAAAAATAAACAAAAATCTAAAAGTAGAATATTTGTGTTGCTAGTGTCGTCACTTCTGAGTATAATATACAATATCAGAAAAAGCTAATAGGAAAGAAAACTGCAATTTAGCTGCATTAGATTCGAGGCCATACTTGGGTGTGATCGCTAAACGGTCATTACTTGGTATTGCTACGTTTGTAATGTAAGATGAGCGCAGGTTTGATTCTTACAACCGCAGGTTGTAAAAAATGTATAATATAGAGACAATCTGACAATTATAAGACACAAATAAGAATACAATTTAAATGGAAAATCACTGATGAGCCTGTCCATGGAAAGGCAGAAACTAGTCTAGTCTGATTTTAAATTAATAGTGTTTAAAATTTTAGAGAAAAACGTTAATTCTTCTTAACCTCAACATTTCTAAATCTGATATAAAATTGATCATTTGTGAAATAAAATTACAACAAAAATTAAACTTGTGGATTAGAATCGCTTAGGTCGAAAGTGCGGCACTCACTCTAGCGCTAATCGCCACAAGATTTTTTCATCTTCTCATACATTTATTAACAACTAGTGTTTTCTATTAGTAAAAGTAACATTTTAGTTATGTTCTCAAACCTGACAATTTATTATGAAATCCAAAACTCCAATTTTAAAAAAAGTTTAACAACCCATACAAAATTCTCAAATAAAATTACAACTGTTGAAAAACAATAAAAATTATGTATTTTTCTTACAAAATACTCCCGTATACTAAATAATTTAAGCTTGTGGCGCCTTGATTTCTCAAAAACGATTTTTTAGTTATTAATAGTAATTCTGTTAAAGGAAAAGTAGTTTTTGACGCTTTTTTTTTTTAAATTCTAAAATGTGAATTACAGTCTTTATGGAAAAATTTACTATAATCGGCTTAAAGCTCACATTTTTGTATCGATGATATCAAATAACTCATTTAATACCGCTCATCGATCCTGAAGATTTTCTAAAGTTTTTGGCTTCCTCTATCGGCGGTACTCGCAATTTAATTTCAAACTTTGGCCCTTTGTATGTACATAACGGGTTATAGCAAGTATATATCAAACCATGCACTCAAAACAAAGTCAGTAAAGTCAACAACATGCTTGCTGGGAGGATTATTGCAAAAAATTGGTAATATCAGCAAAAATTTTGTAAAATTTTTCCAAGGATCCTCCCAATTTGATTTATATGACTTTTACGGTTTTAATAGTATAAGAAAATGGAGTTATTTTCTGAATTTTTTAGTTTATTCACATTCAAAAAGTTTTTAATACGATCTTTTAATTTTACATATCGCTAATTTACTGCAAGACTGACATAACTCAAAAAAAGCACGATTTTGCAGAAAACGAGTTCATAATTTTTTGCTTCACTCGACCCTTTTTCTATTTATTTGGTCACGTTTTTTATAAATAGAGGATTTTAATGTATTTTTATCTTAGTCAAAGTTGTGTGAGAATTCGCTAATTATCGAGATACCCATGAGTATAACTATTTGCACCCACTTTTAAGAAAAAATAATAAAGTAAGCATGATATTAATATGTTAATGATAATATTTTTACACAATATAAAGCATGATATAACTAATATATCTGCATCACTAACTCAAAAATCGCATTTCTTGACTTTTGACTGTCTTGAAGTGAATGAGCAATATATACTGCCTAACAAAGTTTTTCTCTTTTAAAAATATTTTCTATACGTCCCTAACCAATTAGTATTAAACCTTTATAACACTGGTTATCCTTCTATAAATTAAAATTTTTTTTTAAAAAAGTGCTACAAAAAAATTTAAAAAAATCGAATTTTTAATAATTATATTGCCACGCTGGGGCAAAAGTTTTTAATTTTTGTTTAATATTTGTATAGTTAAGACCTCAGATTATAACATGTTTTTTATTGTGATGTTAAATCTATCTCCTATCCAAAATCATCGGACCTTAAAAGTATGTAATGCTATATTTAAACTGCAGTGTAGAATGGGTTAAAATTCTAATAGTTGCATTAACAGAATTGATTCTGCGTTTGTAATAGAATAGATTTTCTTAAACAATTAAGACAACTCCGCGTGCCATCCAAAATGACGTCTAGTGACAAGGGTTTCATAGTTTTGCAAGCCCTGGTACTTTCTAGACCTGGTATTCGCCAGCCCTGGTATACGCCAGCGTTGGTATATAAGGTTAAAAAATCGAAACATGTTCAGAATATTGAATAAGTGTTTTTTTTTCCTAAATCCCTGCCATCAAACTAGCTCGCTTTATTACTTAAATTTATACTTTTTGTATGAAAATGTTTTATCCAAAGAAACCACCTGTTTTTATTAAAAAAATACTCATAAAGATATTCAAACATTTCTTTATTCTCAAAAATTAATCCTTTTCAAGCCTTTTTTTTAAATTGTTCACAAAATATTCAAATTTATTTACATTTCTAAGTCAATTCTGAAAACATTTTTGGACTATATAAATTTTTAAAATGTTTATGTAGTTTAGATTCTTTTTAGAATACGCATATTTTCGCTAAAAAAAATTTGTAATTTCTGACAATAAAATTTAAATTTCAAATATATGCATTTTATTTGATTCATTTTCGACTCATAGAATAAGAACCCTCAAAAAAAGTATCCAAATTTTGCTGGCTGGGTTTAATTAAAAAAATATTTGTGAAGAAAAATAAATTCCTATTTAAAAATTACTTGAAGTTGACCATAATCAGAAACTATTTTATTTTTTTAGTTTTTACTCTTTCAAATTCTGATCACAGTTAACAACAGGTCAACATATGCGAGTATTTAAAAATAAACAAAAATTGCACTGTTTAAAAAAAATCAATTTGCATAATTTAAAAAAGCCACATTTTCAATATTATTTAATGGATATTTTTTTTATTAAATTAAAACAAAAATATTAAAAGTTTCTATTGAATAAAAAACGTTTTCAATCGCACTACACGACCATCAATATAAATTCTTAAGCCCGCAAAAAAATTATTATTTTTATTACATACATGGCTTTAAAATGATACAAAATATAAAATCGAAATATTTATAATTATGAAAAAATTAAATGACATTATATGTATTTTATACATGGGACTAATTAATATACGCTTTGATTGCAATAATCTCAACTGTAATGTAATTCCAATAAAATGTTTTGAATTAATAATTTTAAGGGTCCGATTTTATCGATCAATGGTAATAGATTTAAATTCCAATTACCTTTTATTTACATTTGTTTCAGTTCATACAATTTGGCAAAACTGAACTTTATGGGGCGTTATTAAAAAAAAAAAAAATATGGCGGTCAAATTTTTTTTTTTTTTTGGAATTAAAAACTAAATTTTTTTCTATCTTCGGTTTTTGGGCCCGGTAAACCGGTATGCATAGAAAAATATAAGTGTGGGTACACAAATGAAAGGAAATTTCCACAAATTATATTATTTTTATGATCCATGATACGTAGCGCCCTCTAGAGCTATTTTAAGTACACAAATGGGAAGGAATCTTTTTAGTGTTTTTTTTTTTTTTGGTTATTTTTGTAAAATTTACTGTTCAAATAAAATATTTTACAAGAAAATTTGACTTTTTAATTGCTATCGTTGGCATTACCCAGGGATATCCCCTTGGAGGCGATAGTACAAAATTTATTGGCTTAAAGTTTTTCTCTTTCAGTCCGTCTAAAGCACGGCTTCGCTGAAAAAAGCTTTTGGCCGGGATAAAAAAGCTTTTGACCACGATAATTTGTAAGCAGAATAATTTTTTAGTAGTCTGGAACTCTTGAGTAGTTTTACAGTTTTGTAAAATCAAAGCACAATAGCAAAACATCTTTCAACGACCCGTACTCCCCTTAAAAAATCTGAAAAAAATCATAAACATCTATTTGATCATAAGTAGGACAAGCTTGTTTGTCATTGGCCGTTAAATGACAAATTTCGAATTATTTTTGCAAAATTGCCAATTTTCGAATCCTTGACATAACAAGCCATTTTTATCACATTTTATCATTATTTTTCGTATAAAAATAGTATTAAATATAGATGAAACACAATTTTTTAATAAAGGTTTCAGTGAAATATAAAAACAGATATATTTTTTAAATGTTTGTAGAAGAAGTTAAATTGCGGACTGCTTTCTTTCAAAGCAGCGAATATTGAACATTTTTAAGTTCATATTCTACCAGTAAATACATGAAGGTCATTTGGGTAGTAAATAGTAGTAGTGGTTTTAACTGATATTTTACTATGAAAAATTGGAAAACGACTATTTTATACCGTCATTTAAAAAAAATAACTCTCCTATGTGATACGCAGTTTAGTGGCTTCGCTGAGTTACCTTCGGCCGTACTTAGGGGTTTTCTCCTAAGTGATACGCTGTGACGCTGACTTCAATGTACGCAAATGCTTCCGTCTTCCTGACCATAATAGCCTACTACTGTCAGAGGTCACCGCGATTACGGAGTGCATTAAGCAGGTGAATATCATGGGCTTTATCGGTAATATTGTGATTTTCACGCATAGCCAAGCGGCTATCCGGGCTTTATCTACGGACTTTGTTTGATCAATGACGATACTCAGGTGTAAAGGGGAAATTAATGATTTCTCTGCACGGGGAAGCATTGATATTATATGAGTACCGGGACACTGTGGTATAGCGGGAAACGAAGTGGCTAATGATTTGGCTAGGGGAGGATCTTCCCTGGAGTTAGTCACTTTGGTTAACGCTAAACCTTTTCGAGCTCTCAAGGCGTTGCTGGTGGACTGGGCTGACACCATGCATAGGACCATTTGGGAAAATACGGGTGTTGGCAGGACTACGAGTATTTTTTGGGGCAACCCGGACAAGGACAAGACGAGCGAAATTCTGAACCTCAGTAGGAAGGAACTGAGTCTTTTGATGGAAATCCTCTCGGGGCACTCGACACTTAGGGCCCACCTCCACCGTATTGGTAGGGCGGAAGTGTGCAGGGCATGAGGGGAGGACGAGGAGACCTTGGAACATTATCTCTGTGAATGCCCGGCATTTGCCGGGATACTGATCGAAATACTATCCAGTGACCCAATATCCACATTGGGGGATCTTAGGGGCATAGGATGGAAGAAGTTGAGGAGTTTCGTCAGTGCGACGGAGTTCCTGGGATAGAAAGGTGACATAGGACCGATTGTTTAGAGCGCACGACAAGCCGACATTCTGGCTTAAGTGTAAGTCCTCATGGACTTGAGTCGGATTAGGGAAGCATTTTCCCTTCTCCGAATCCTCTTTTCGACCTAACCTATGTTATTGAAATAAATTTAATAATCAAGCTACAAACATGATGTTTGTATTTACAAGATCAATTATTGGAGCTATTTCAAGAAAAAATTTGTTTATATTTACAAAAAGTTTATTTGTATTTAAATATTTTTTTATCTCTGTACTAAACTTTTCACACCAAAAATCTTCAATTTATTAAAAAAAAAAATTAAATTCAAAAATTATATATTATGTTTTTTATAGTATTTATATATTAATGCAAAAAAAAATAGCAAACACTTTCCTAGTCTAGGTTGTAAATCGAGCTGAGTGCATTACAAACCCGGGTTCAGAAGTTGCAATATACCCTCAAATTTTCGAGATAACGGAAAAACAGCTTTTTTGCGACTGGCGCAATTAAACATTTGTAACTTTTTAAATGATTTTGAATTTTTGAAAGTTCACCTATTTGCCATTTACTATCAAAATATACAACTTTAATTAAGATCTGGAGTTTGATCCAGCAAAGGGTTAAGGGAGTTGTTTAAGTTGAGTATGATTTTTTCAAGAAGTTTTAAAACATATTTTAAACTAATAAATTAAGTCAAGATGTTGCAAACAGATCTAACAAACTTAATATATTACACATTATGTTTAAAATGTTTCAACAATATATTGTGTTGCTGTATAGTTAAGTTTTTAGTTAAAAGTTGCTGGGTATGATATCAATGCCAGTTATTTATGCTGTATGGCATATTTTTCAATCAATGGTTTCAAGTTTTGTATTTTATGGTATGTAAATTAGGGTGTCACTAGTGCAACATACTCTAAACTTACACTGAGTCTAAAATCGTAACGATTTGCAACCGGCATTCGGTTCTTAGGATTAAAATCGGTTGGTAAAACAAAATGTTGGTTATTAGAATAAAATTCGGTTAATATAACTAAATTTTAGTTGCAACTCCCAAAAAATCCAGAAATTGCATTTTAATATGATTGTACTGACATCATTATTTTGTTGGAACACTTTTAAATACACTTTTAAATTCGGTTGGCAATATATTTTTCTGAGTGTAATGTATTTAACGAATATCGATTTAGTGGCATTTTCATCGAATACCGCAGATGCTGTAGTAGAGTTCAATTTTGTTAAAAATATTTTTCTGAAATCGAAATGGAAGAATATCAGTCGCCCTAATATATGCAGCAGTACATGCATGCTATTTATTGCATGTCTCTCCATTATGTTGCATATGTTTTTATACTTTTTTTTTTTAATCTTTATTAAATGTTTGAGTTTGAACCTACATATATGAGGTGGTTGTATAGTTTTTATAAAGTCTTGTTGATGAGTTGTTTTCAATTTATCTCTAAAAGAAAATTTGTGCTTTTTCAGCAGAATAAAAACATCCTGCCATAAATATTTTTATTTAATTTTTATATTTTTTGTTGTTTATCGCTTGGTAACTGATGATGTCGGCGATGGTGTTGAAACAATTTTCAATTAATTGTGAAAAAAGCAAAAAAAACAACACTTTAAACAAATATGTTTGTGGTTTTTAATTGTTATTGGATGGATAAGATATTGATTAACCATTTATAAAATTGTATGATAATCAAACATATCAAACAATATGGTTAAAATGTCACTTCAAGTTGTTAAAATGATAATTAATTATTTTATAAAAAATATATATATATATGTGTTGGACATTCCACGTTAGATCGGACAAAATCTGAACTTGGGTTTTCTGATTTAAA
Source organism: Delia radicum (assembly GCA_021234595.1). NCBI lineage: Eukaryota > Metazoa > Arthropoda > Insecta > Diptera > Anthomyiidae > Delia > Delia radicum. The sequence continues at coordinate 273,391,920 of CM037851.1, read as the reverse complement.
TTAAATTTTGCGCTCACAAGTGCCACTTAAATATGGTAATTTTTTACAGTTATATGTTTTGTTTTTACATATATCGAGATAAAGCAAATCAAACATATTAGCTAGGTTGATACTAGTATTTCGATATGGCTATAGATCTTATCAGAAGCCGAAGTTTTAGAAAAGCTAGAGCCTCCAGAATTGGCCGAGCTTTAACAAAATTCTATTAATTATAAATTTTGCTTCATCCGTGTCTTCTTAGTAATCAAACACGTGGCTAGATTCTTTTCCTAACAAGCATCATGACGTTACTAAACTTTGAAGGTGACAACTGTTCTATTTATACAAACATTTTTAGTTTTTACTCCGGCTAAAGTAATATTTTTTTAAAGATTTTTGAGCTTTTTATTTTTATATACATCGAGATTATTTTTATATTATATTTAATTTATTTATAGCAATCTTTCAACTTCAGTATATTTACAAAGATAAAGCAAATCAAACATATTAGCTAGGTTGATATTAGTATTTCGATCTGGCTAAAGATCTCATCAGAGTAATAGACTGGCTAAAGTCTCGAGAATAGGCAATTTTGCTCGCTTCTTGTCTTCTTAGTAATCAAACACGTGGCTAGGGTCTTTTCCTAACAAGCATCATGACATTTCTATACTTTGAAGGCAAAAAATTTTCTATTTATATAAAAAAAAAAATTATATAAATGTATTATATTACATTGAATTTGATACGATTCAATTTTAATTTAATTGAATTTTTGTTGAGCTTCTGTACTAAAAATTGTGGCCAAATTGAACAACGTTAAACAGTGCTGTACCGTGATTTGTTGGGTTGGCGATGGAGAGTAAGTTTGTTATTAGAGAATTATTGGGGAGACAGAAATAATGGGGGTTGTTCATAAATTTGACCTCCCTATGGATGACTTCTGAGTAGTTACGAGCCTTTTTCTTTCCAATTGCGGCAATTCTCAATTCATCGAGATAAAATTTTTGTCAAATTTTATTTGCCCTAACCTCACAGAAAACTGGGCTACGATTTTGGAAAATCGAAAATAAAAAACAAGGACCACCTTATAATCATATATGGTAGAAATTAACCAAAAAACTTATCACTTTTGTATATGGGGAAGTTCAAAAATTCTCGACACTTTGAGGTAAAATATTAAAAAAAAAAAAATTAGCCGATGTCTAAACCCAGGAAAAAATTACACATTCCAAAAAGAAGGTGATGCCCACACTTGCTTACATATCTCATTGCCAAATTTAGTAACTACAATACCAAACTCATTCCAACGATAGAGTCAAAAAAGCAAGTAGTATTGTAATCAATTCTTTAAATTTAAACCAGAAAGCATGAACTCAATAACAAAGTAATTATTTACTTAAAAGAAAATAACAATGTTATTAACTTATATGTATAACTTTTTGTACTCAAGAAGTAATCATATACTTTTTCTTAATAAAAGGTCGTTATTGGAAGTAGTTCCTAATTTTAAAAAAGTAGTTATATAATTTTAAAGAATTTATCTTATATATTTTTTCAAACTAATTTTTATTTGCAGGAAAATAATACTGAAAACAGAAATTGCATGTTGCCTAAATTTTGTTAAACTGTGGTTAGGTATTAATTAGGGAAGCGCACGTGAGCAGAAAATTGTGAGTGGAAGTTGAAATTACTGACGTTATCGTGAGTGAGTGTAAAAAAAAATTTCGAGGGTGATTGTGCGTGAGTCATATTTTTGTTTTTCAATTTTGAATTGTTCTTTTTTTTGAAAAATTTATATTTTCGTGGTTTATAGCTCCAAAATTATGACAAACCCATGTTATCATAACAATTCGATGTTTCACTTTATAGTATTTTATTTCCGTATGAGTTTTGATCGTTATATTTGAGTGACCTGGGAGAATCACGTGTGAGTAAAAGTTGAATTTACTTATGGAACTACTTCCTTTTTTTAAATGTAAGTAGTTCTTATTTTTATAGGGAACTATTTATTTATTTTGTTTGTGTAAGTACTGCGTAGTTTTACAATGGAACTATTTCTTTATTAAAAAATGTATGTAGTTCTTAAAAATATAAAGTAAATAGTTCTTCGGTAAAAAAAATAATCAATTATTTTAGTCTCCCGCCCTGTTAAAAGAATCGAGTACGTAATCTAGTACGGAATGGGTTCTGCCCAAAATGCTTGATTACAAACCCGCTTACCTTTTTGGAAATTTTTTGTTGGGAACATGTTAAATCCATACGCGTTAATCATTAATCTTTAGCGCCGCCAACATAGTCACAAAAATTTTTCTCTCATATATTAGAACTTTAAAAGAAAACCACGATTATATTGCAAAACACACATTTTTTACCCGTTTAAGTATATTTAGTTGTACTAGAGGTTACTTATTTACAGGAAGTCATATTAAATACTTTTAAATTCGCAAAACTAAAAATATCATATGCTTTTTAATGTTATGAAAGTTTTGTTTGCTCCATAAAATTTAAAGTAATTAAAATTGGTTAATTCCTTCTCGATTTTAGTATTCGGCTTATAAAAATCTTTAATTTGATGTATGTTTTGGTCTAGTTGATATAGCGCTTTATATGTTTTTCATACATAAAACAATACTATGGATTGAAAGAACTTAAATTTTGAGTCGTCACCGGCTTGTCAAAGTAATTGTCTATTAATTAATTTATTAATTAAAGACAAAATAGAATATTCAAATTTAATAAAGATTAAATGCGTATCTGTAAACTAATGGATTATAGCGATTATTAATGTAGGGTTGGTCAAATTGCAAACAAATATACGTTCATGTAGACAGAGCAAAATACAAGGACACACATCTTAGGTAATTTTTATATTTCCTTTTTTTATTGCGAAAAAGGGTTGTACGATATTTTTTCGTTTCCAGAATTATCTACCACAAGTATCTTCCTTTAAAAGATGTCATCATTTATACAACTATTGATGTTAGTATTTGAAAGATAATTTTGTTTATTTTATATATAAGTATTTCTATACTCTTCACTTTGTTGAACAATGAAGCAGTCCTAACCCTGACTTTAAACAGCGCCCTCTAGTGTTCAAACCCCTCGCAAATGCAACTCAGCATAAAGTTTTAGAAGCTAATTAAATTATAATATTTTAATTCTTCACCTTGGAAGTTAATAAATTTAACCCAAAGTAAAATCTAACTGAAATTGTAAAATATATATTTTGTTATTTGGACTTTATATACGGTAAGGTATACTGACCCTAACTATGTACCCTTACCCGTCTAACCCGTTTCTTCATATACATTTTCAAATATTACATTAATTCATGTCGTACGAACATTTTCATATTTTGTAACTTATTTTAAGTTATTTTTAAAATAATCACAAAAAAAATTGTTATTGAAAATAAAATCACATGATATTTTAAAATCCATTGATTTATATTTAAATTTTCATTATTATTTGCAATGTGAAGCAAAATAGCTTCAAAATAATTTATTGGATTTTATGTAGTTATATCAATAGTAGCAAAGTATATATAACTTGAAGAAATTAGACAGACCCATTTTTCGGATAAAGTTATATCAGATGGCATCCAATGGCATCACATGGGATAAGGTAAGTCTGCCATTTTTCGGATCAGCTGAGATATCATGTGATATGAAACTATATATATGTCTATATATGTTATGTCTATATAACTTTGAAAAACAACTTTGGATTTTCGGTAATTTTCGAGAGCCATATTTTGACAGTTATCATAGAACGGTTATGGTCAACATTTTAGCAAAATTGGACTTCTTTAAGCCGTGCCCCAAAGAGATCAAAGGTGAGATTTTAGTATTCCTGTATTTTTCTTTAAGTAATTTTATTAAAATTTCTTTATTTGTTCTTGGATTCATTTATAAATTGTTATACTGATTATTTCTAATGATGGTAAGAATTTTTTTAGAATACTTTTTGAAAAATTAACCCTTCTGTGTTCTGACCGCATTAATAACCCATTTTTTTAGAACTTCTAAGACTTAACATATGCAAATTTATATTTGTTAAATATTTGTGTATAAATTCGGCTAAGAAATATAATATAGAAAAACTTTACAATAAATTAACATTAAACCTTTTTTTAGGTCAAAATTGCCCCAAATTTATAACTTAGTGAGAGTAATAAAAGCTAAATGAAGTGAAATAGTTACCCACTCTTGTCCAAATTTTTATCATATATTTTCTACACCAAGTGGCACAACATTCTGCGTGAAGTTCCTTAAAATTTCGAGAAAAAAATTGTTCATATAACGTAATGACGGGACTTTTTTCAGCGGGATATGTCAAACTTTTTTTTTTAATTTATATATCTTTTGGTGGTGTAATATTATATAATATATTTTGACATGTGATAAATAGAAAGAGATCTATAAATACAAGAGATCTATAAATCTAATATTTATAATTTGTTTGAAATTTAACACTGCTATAATTTTTGCGCCGTTAAAGATACATTTATTTAGAATATATCGACTCACATTATACCCAGAAGGTTGTTCATGTCATCCACAAAAAGTTTTTGAAAATTTATTGCTTCAAAGTGTTGAAAATTATTGAAGTTCGTCATAAACATTTTGGTTAGCTACTACACAAAAAAATTTAAACTGGGTTTAATGGAATCTTTTTATAGTTTTAATGTTTAACTTTTTGTATTAGTAATAAATGAAAGTAGTTTATCATGTTATTTAAATACAGTAAAACTCGCTTAAGCCGAACTAGGTTAAGACGAACCCTCGGTTAATACGAACTAATTTAAAAGTCCCGACGTTTTGGCAACAATTTTCATATAAAATACATCTTTTAATACGAACTCTGTTAATACGAACCCTCGCTTATTACGAACTGTTTTAAGCAGTCCCAAAAACTCGTTTTCATATAAATTACCATGTTTAGTACACTCTTTATCCGTTTAATGGATAGACCTAATATGTATTACATATCCGTGGATGACTTTCTAGATATAGATGCTAATGTTTTGACGTCACATACTTTATCAGGTGAAGAAATATTGGAAATTGTTTATCCTCCTGATGTTGAAAATTTGTCAAGTGATATATTCGAACAAAATCGTGTGCCGAAGAAGCTGATAGAAAAACTTATAACGAATGAAATCCTTAATTCAGTCATTCAGAAAAAAATAACAGATTTTTTTTTTAAATGAAGAATTTTAATTGAATTTTTAGTTGTGAATGCATGAAATGCTAATTTTATTTTTTATTTTTTTTTATGTAAAAATCTTGTATTTGTTTTAATAAATACATATTTTTTATCCTTAAAGAACCCCGCTTAATACGAACCTCGCATAAGACGAACTATTTTGTTTGCTCTCTCGGAGTTCGTCTTAACCGGGTTTTACTGTAGTTAGTAGGTGATATTCGGAAAGAATTTTATTTCATAACTGTGTATTTTAAAAAACTTGTTTTGTGCTTACCTTTCTAAATCCGTTTAAAAAATTAAAAAATGCAAAGAATTTATTTTTTTGTTTGTTTTTATTCACATTTTTTTAATCAGACTTTATTAATTTAATACAAATTTTATTTTTAAATTTTTTATCTAACATCAATAAATGACTGCAATAATAATACATTGAAAATGAAATGATACATAAAAATAAACAATTTTTTTAAATAATAAAATAAAAAATGTAAAACATTTTGTTTGTCTTGCTAAGTTTCTAAACCTCAATTTATAAAAAAAAAATAAAAAAATGTTCAATACAATGACAAGATGAATTTATGAACAAAAAAATTGCATAGAACAGAAACAAAAATCTAACGTATTGTAAACTTTTTACGATTTTTGGAATAAAATATACAATTGACATATCAATTACACATGTAATGCATGTAATTTTAATACTTTTCAAACCAAGCAGTGAAACACAGTGATACAGATTGGTTAAATGATAAAAAAAAAAATGTCATCAACTCGTACTTATTTCATAAACGGTACTTTTTAAATAAAATATACTTTTTCAACAAAAGGTACTTTTTATGTAAAAGGTATATTTTTGATAAAAGGTACTTTTTTAAAGAAAAGCTTATTTTTCAATAAAAAGTACTTTTTAAATATAAAGTACTTTTTAAATATAAAGTACATTTTAAATAAAAAGTACTTATTAATAAAGGGTACTTTTTTAAATAAAAAGTTCTTTTTAAATAAAAATAAGTTTTTAAACAAAAAGTACTTTTAAATTTACGGGATGTTCGCTAATGTGGCCATATATCTGGGTTAAGGACTACATAAAAAAAAAATATTCCAAATGCACTACCTTATAGGCCAACATTTAAAAAGGAACTTGTAAAAGGTACTTTTTAAATAAAAGGTACCTTTTAAATAAAAGGTACTTTTGAAATAAAAGGTATCTTTTAAATAAAAGGTACTTTTTAAATAAAAAGAACTTTTTAAATAAAAAGAACTTTTTAAATAAAAAGAACTTTTTAAGGAAGGGTACTTTTTTAATTAAAACGTTCTTTTTAAATAAAAAGGACTTTTTAAATTAAAAGTACTTTGTAAATAAAAAGTACTTTTTAATGAAAGGCACTTTTTTAGTAAAAGGTAAGGGATGTTAGCTAATGTGGCATCATCTGCTTTATGGGATATACCAAAATAATAAGAGAAATATTACAAATGCACCAACATTTAAAAAGATAATTTTTAAATATAAGGTACTTTTAAAATAAAAGATACTTTTAAAATAAAAAGTAATTTTTAAATAAAATGTACGTTTTAAATAAAAATTACTTTTTAATGAGTACACTACTTTTTAAATAAGAAGTACTTTTTAAATAAAATGTACCTTTTAAATAAAAGGTACATTTTAAATAAAAATTAAAAGATCGGTAATGTGGCCCTACATCTGAGTTTTGGGCTATATTAAAAAATATATAAGAGGAATACTCCAAATCCAAATGCACCAGCTTATATGACAACATTTTGGGCGTTTTTTGCACAAGATAATATTCTTGTGGCAACTAATATTGAAAAATTATATAGCCATTTTCAAAACAACTCAAAATGTAAATATTAGCGAACTTATACTCAAAAGTGACTCTCTAAAAGCATATAAAATTGTTAGAGAATAAAGTAAAATCGACGAAAATTTGTACTTTTAAGAGTAAAAGTAATATTATATCATTATATCAGGTAAACCGGTTTTGCAAAATTTAATAAAGTTAAGTATGACATCATTTTACTCGCCAATGAAATTTTTCGAAAAAACGGCATATTTAATGGTACATATGGTTATACAATGTAGGTAGGTTATACAATGTAGACCACTCCAATTGTAGTTGAAAACTAATGAAATTTCATTTGAAAACAGGACGACTTACATTTCAGCAAATTTAACTAATAAATTATATCATTTGTTTTTTACTGTTCAAAAAATTAACCACAATTATAGTAAAAATTAACCACATATGCAGTAAAAAATAAACAAATACTTATTTGTTTTATTTTTTAAATAAAATAAACTACTGTATAAAATTAATGTAAAATCATAATACAGTAATTTGATGAGGTTTGTTTTTTTAAATGAACTGCAATTGTATTCAAAACTGAAATTTATTCTACAAATGACAGATTTTTCAGTTAAAAATAAAGATACTGTATTACAACTCAAACAACTACAAATATTTACAGCAGAAGTTCCCTGAATGTAGCTTGTCATACCATGTCATACCATGCGTTATTGAACTAGCAATTTGTAGTTGGAAATAAATGACATCCTAATAAAAATTGTTATATCAATTCGAAAATTTCCATTGAAAATATATATTGAAATAATCTGAACTTAACATTACAAATTAAAATATCAAACTCCAAAAATAATAGTTTGGCATACAAATTTTTAATTGTCAAGCATATAGAATTTAAATTTAACTGTACATTAAATTTAAATTTTGCTCTTAATAATCGGACCATTATGTCTATTTAACAAATTCAATTTAACAAATTTATTTTCACTGGATTAAATCTTATCAAACTCAATGGAATATAATCAATTCATATTCAATTCGATCAACCATTTTTCGGATCAAATTGTATTTCAATGAGATATAAGGTTATATCAAATTTGATACATTTCTTTGTTGCATCATATTATTTTTTTTTGTAATTGGCTAAATTAAAATTGATTTTAAATTTGTTTATTAAAAACTTGTATGTATCGTTTAAAGAAGCCGATTAAAATAAATTAATATGACGCAACAACTAAATGTATATAATTTGATATATCCTTATATCTAATTGAAATACACGAAAATGGTGGATCGGATTGAATATAAATGGATTATATTACATTGAGTTTATTATAATTTTATACGATTCAACACAGTGAAAACAAATTTGTTATGCTGAATACAGTGGGGTCTAGATATTATGATCCGATTATTAACAGCCAAATTTAAATTTAACCTACAGTTGAATAGAAATGTTATATGCTTAATAGGTATGCCAAATGGGAAATCCCGAATCCCTCGATTTTCTTTTTCAAATTCCTGCTTTTTCGGGATTTTTTTTTTGATTTTTTTTTTTATGTTTACGATTCCGAACAACACCTAAATTTTTTGCGAGTACACTCGTAATAATCCCCATATGTTTATTTTAAAATTGCTTAAAATTTGTATTTTTATATAAAATTTTAAATACACGATATAGTAATATATTTAGTGGTTCGTTATTTTTAGTTATTTTTTCTATATAAAATTCGATATTACTATTTACTATTTAAAATCAGATATTCGATATAGATATCAGACTGGACCAGGGCGAATTTACTATCGTTATTCTAGTAAATTTCGATAGCGAAAAGGGTATAGGGGGTCTATTGGGAAAGTAAAGAGAATACAAATGATTTAATTGTACACATAGCCAATGCTTTTCAAATGTCAACCTCGCCCTCAGTGTCCCCTGTTAACGCTAATGATGCTCTGCCGACCGAGTATGGGAGGTATAACTATAGTATAAAAGGTACTTTTTTAAACAAATACTTTTTTAATAAAAAATTATTTTTTAATATAATGTACTTTTTTAATATAAGGTACTTTTTTATTAAAATGCACTTTTTAATAAAAGATACTTTTTCAATGAAAGGTACTATTTTAATAAAACGTACTCTTTTAATAAAAGTTACTGTTTTAATAAAGATACTTTATTAAGTAGAGTACTTTTTTATTTATAGGTACTTTTTAATAAAAAGTGCTGTTTTGGTAAAATGTTATTTAATATAAAAGGAGCTTTATTAAAAAAAAATACTTTTTACAAAAATACTTTTTGCTTAAAAGTACACTTTCATCAAATGAACTATTTTTAATTAAAGTACCTTTCAAAACTAGTACAAAAATATCTTTTTAAAATCCCGCTTTATCACAAAATTTTTGCAATTAATTCTGCCATTTCTTACTTATTGTTAGTGGTTCGATTGGAATGAAATTTGGAATAGGCATACGAGGTATAATATCGAGCTTAAGTTTTGATCTTGAACCTCACAGACTACGCCGTGGAGTCAATATGAACTCCCAAAGTAGGTGACTTTTTGCATAAGAAGTTCACATTGACAATTTCATTGCAACGGGAACACTAACTAAGAAATGATCGAATTGTTTCCAAATATTTTGTGATATATCCCACTATAAGACCATCATTTATTTGCTACGTAAATTGTGTCAGCACAAAACGTAGCAGTACACATTTAATCGTAACACGTAGTACAAAAAGTTATTAAGAAATATGCGTCTGTATGCTGATTCTATGTTCTATTTCTGTTCAAATTTTTTATTTTTTTGCTTTGTCTAAACATTTGACTTATTTTTTTCATTATAATTTTGTTTTGATGACAATCACAAATGCATCACTGCCACCACCAACAACAGTGGCACCATCATCAACAGCAACATTTTCTAACACATCATGCATAAGGAAATGTTGTTTATGATAGATTTGAGACCAAGGGGTGGTTAAACAATGAGCGCGACCAAACCATTTAATACCCGTTTGGGGATTTTCTATAATCGTTTCAAAATTGCTGACCTCATCGGTTATAGAAATTGCAGAGGTGGATGCTAAAGCATTCATATGATATATAAAAATTGCTACTTTAGTAGAAATAGTTAAAGATTGGTTGTTGGTTTTCAATGGTATGCAGGCTATAAAGAATTTTTCTACTTTAGCAGTGTTGGAGTCCTTGAGATTTAAACATGTTAGTGATTTTTGTTGTCTATCACATTGTACCTGTATACGTTGACCATATTCTGCATAATACTGATTTACGGGCAAATGATGATCTTCGGTAAGATGAGCTAAAATTTCCCATTCATTTTTAAGAGTTTTATGAAAAATATTATTATTTTCCTCATATTGTCCTTGTTGTTCACATTGTTGTCCTTGTGCATTTGAAGATTGTGTTGACTGTGCATTTGTTGGGTTTGTTGTTGACAAGTTGTTATTAGTTCTTGCAGTGCAGTAGGTGGAGGAGGAGGAGGTGTTAGTGATGATGGTGTCAGGGACTATACAAGTATTTGTAGTAATAGTTGTATATGTTGCACTGGGCATCACGTTCTTACTCAAGCAACATAATTTCCCAGTGGGGCATTGATAATTTTGATATTTTTCTTTTTGTTGCTGTTGAACTATATTTTCTTGTCCTTCTTGAGCTGGTAAATGTTGTTGCTCAGATGGAAGTCGTAATATATATTTATTTAAAGTTGTTGTAGTAGTTGGTAATGTTGCTGTTGTTGTTGTTGTTGTAACATTATTTACAATTGCAACTTTATCTGGCTTATAACACGTTATACAATGACACTGTTGTTGCTGTACAGATGTTTGTCCAACTAATTCATCGTTGAAAAAGGTTGCTGTTGTCATTGTTACAGCTACACCCTTAACATTACTACTACTACTACCACTACTACTACTAGTACTACTACTACTTGCCGGTTGCCTTAATGTACTTGCAACAACATCACTATATTCTTGTGATGACTTCCTGCTGTTGCTTATACTATTTCGTCTATTACTTTGACTACTAACAACAACATTTATATCATACATGGCCTCATCCATTGATATATGATGAGTTGTATGTTTATTTTCCTCCTTCATCTGCCCGACCAACTGGTCCTTAACCTCTTCTATTTTATTCCACGAAGTTTTTCTTCTTCTTCTTAAAGACGTTGTTGTTAATATAAAATCTTGTTGGCTTTTCTTTAAATGTTTGGCTTTAATTTCTCCCTCATCTTTATGTTGCTGCAGCTGTTGCTGCTTTTGTAGCATTGCCATTTTTGGTTGATTATGAAATTCCGTACTACACTTCCGTCTATCTTTGGTGAGCTTTTGTTACTACGGACTATATTTTTGGTATATTATTCATTTCAGTAAATTTTGTAGTTTCAAGTTATTGTTGCAGCGGCAAAGTCATTATTATTATATGTAATAATAATGTTAAATGAAAAAGAGAAGAAAAAGAATTTTAAAAGAAATATATATTTTTTAAATAAATTTTCATAAGAAATAAAACATTATAGAAAATTAGTTTCCTTGAAATATAATAGCCGGATTCATGTAATTTTGTATATGGAGTAAACATCATATTTTTATCACATAAATGTCATGAATGTTTTGCCAACCCTGGAAAGTTTCTTCTACAATTTGTTTTGTGATTTTATTTCTATATTTCAAGCATATAAAAAAGGAAAATAAATATTTATTTTGAGATAGGCGTGGTAGAGAAGATTAAGCATACTTTTCTAAAAATCATAACTACATTGTACATTTTTTATTGAATTAGACTGCGCAGTTTCTGGTAACACAACCTTCATCAATAATCCTTTTGACAATACTGTAATTATTTGTTATGGTTTTTATTGTTTGATTGCATCTATATGAAATGTTTATTTATTAAATGCAATCCTGACCGTGGCTTGAACCTGCTTTCTTTGCCACATGCACTTCGCACTACACTTTAGACAGGCGCTTTAACCGCTTGATCTAAAGTCAGGTCGATTTTTGCTGTGGCTTAAAACCAGTTTCAATTACACGGGGTCGATTTTACATTTAATTGTAATTTCAGAAGATAGCTAAGACAAACACCACAACAATTCACAATTGTTAGAAAATCATATGTAATCTAATTTCCACTATTTCCCAAATTTTGTGAGTTTTAGCGACATCTATGATGTATTTTTTGTACATACGGTAGTTGGTTATTCACGTAGTTAGGGAAGAGGTGCCAGGGAGCAAATTTTGATATGTTTTATTGGGGATTTTTGAATTTTATTCATCGTCTTCTTAGACAGTGTGCAATTAATACTATAATTAATATGCACATATTTTTTGATTGTTTCTGATACAATATTAAAAGTTTTTATATAAAGAAACAATTGTCCAAAGAAATAAACGTGATACTTAGGAAGAAAAGAACGAATAATATAACAAATGCGGCAACAATTGTAAAGGTACGTTCCTGCAAATAAGTACTTTTACACCATATGCAAACCATGTTATGAATACCCTCAATACACTGAGTTGCATAACTATAATTGCAAAGAATTTTTGCTATTTTTTTATATAACAAAGATTTTTTTCAAAACTTATAACTGTTTTTAAGAGTGTGATAAATGATCTCTCATTGTGTTAAATTTAAAAGATCACTTAATTGATTTAAAAGAAGAGAAATTGGTGTAATTTTTTCAAAAATAGCTAAGAAAAAGAATTAATTTTCCAACAAGACAATGCCTCACTATATGTAAGTCGTCAGACGATGGAATGGCAATCATAAAAAAAATAAAAGGGTATTGGAAAAGGCCCGCATGTTCTCCTGATCAAAACCCGTCGAGTTTACGCAGAAAACCGTCAATATGAAAGCGTTTTTCTTCTAAAAGAAGCAGTTATTTATGGGCCTAAAGCTTAAGAACTTTGAATAAATCTGGTAGGCAGTATGTCTGTTCAAGTTTTTGAGTTGATTTAAAAAAAAATGAGTTTTCCATTTTTAATACCCTTAGGTCCAAGAACTTTTCTTGTGAAAAACTTTTTAGGTTTTAAAAACTTGTTAACATAGAAAAATCGTCATATTTAAACGAATTTTTGCTTTAACCCTCTAACTGACAAACGATTTTTTTCAACGAAATTCCACTCGAAAAACAAATAATATGTTCTTCAACAAAATTGGTTAAAGTTGCCTAATTTAGGTGATATGAGCCAAAATATTTTAGGGTGTATTTTGAAAACTAAAGCCTATAAAACAGAAGTTTAGGACAAAAAATATTTTCCTTACCAAGATATAACCACACTCCAAAAACTATTTTTTTTTCTGCTCCTATTTAGGAAGATATCGCGATTTTCGCTTTTTGGAAAAAGCGAAATTAGGCGAAAAAGTATCAAAACATCTATTTATATTGTTCAAACTTCAACTCTTTGCTATAAACGCCTAATGTCATCTTTCTGCAAAATTTCATACAAAAACGTCTTTTAGTTTATAAGTTAAGACGATGTCCTTTAGAAGAATCCTGATAAAATCCTGTTAGTCCTTGGACTAATGTAAGTACATATTATTGAAGACAAAGCTTCAATCTTACATATATTTTATTATAAAGAGTTTTTTTTTGGATTTTTAAAAACTATTTTTTTTCAAAAATAAATAATTTTTGAAATTTTACGAAATTTTGTTTTTGAAGCTTTCTTGCTTCCAAACCGTGGACGGCACACGACAAATTTCTTTGCAAAATATTTAGAAAATTTAGTTTTCTATCGGAATATGCGTCATTTGACGCATTTGTTGTCCCTGAGGCAGCCTTACCCGTTAAAAGCTCTTAAAATTTTAGGGCTTTTGCCCATTGGAAACTTAGAAAATTTACTATTTTCTGTAAGTAAAATTAGCCAATATTTATCATTATCGTATTAATTGATATTGTTTTCTTTTTCTCGAATTTATTATGTTATTAAAAGATTAAAATAATTTTGAAATGCATTTTGTATTATTTTAAAGGATTATAATTATAAAATATATTCATCTTAAATGTATTTAATAAAGTGTTTTTAGACACATAATATTTAAATTTCAACACAATTTAAATTTCACAACAACATTTAAATATTGACACATTGTGTTTATTACTTTTAAACACAATGTGTTTATATAATTTACTTTTACGCTGTAGGCCTATTTTTGACCAATTTATAGTACGTAACAAGTTACCTACATTTAAAGGAGTAGATTTCAAAAAAAAAATTTTAGAGTGTATATAAATCGACTGGTTTTTGAATCAGAGAAATCCGAAAATAACTTTCGAATAAACAACTCTTCAAAATTACATACTTTTCCGATTTTTTTGAACTTTTTTGAAAACTAAAACCGCGAAAAAATCGCACGATTTTGAAAATTTGAGAAACTGAATATGGGTATGTGTTACGGGTTCCATGGAGTATGTGTGTACAAACATGTAATCAAATCATGGAACGACGTATTCAGAACTATATTCAGAACTATTCAGAACTATTCAGCATCTTTAATTCTGAAAATATCAATTAGATTTTCAAAAATATCAATTGAAATTTAGAAATGCCATTGTAAATTCAGAAAACATTAATTGCTTTTCAGAGTTTCCATTTGGAATTTAGAAAACATCAATTGAAATTAGGATTTTCCATTTGAAATTTAGAAAATATCATTTTTTTTTTTTTAACGAGAAGCAACACTCAGGAAATTCTTCCTATTAATTAATGTGTTGCTTTCGTTGGAAAGGGGATAGTGGAGAGATGAAAGGTGGTGAAAGATGAAGGGCTTCAAACATGGCAACACTGTAATTGCGCGAGTAGATATGTCTTAGAACAATTGTTGCTCGCCACCTGATGAAGAGTTGGCGAATTTATTGAAGCTTTTTGTTTCATAGCCCTGATTCATTATTTTACTTCGGTGGGGTTAAGTGCTATGGGTACACCGAAGGTGGGCGCAGCGATACATATAAGTGATAGAAAACTCATACATAATATTTTTCTAAATTGATGTTGTCGTCACCGGGAATCGAACCCGGGACCATCTGTGTAACAGTCCAACGCGCTAACCATTACACCACAACGCCCACAAATTAAAAAAAAAAATGTTTTCTGAATTTTAGTTGATATATTCTGAGTTTCAAGTGATATTTCTTGAATTTAAATTGAAAATTTTTGAATATCAATTATTATTTTCTGAATTACAATTGATGAATTATTTTTTTTTTTATTTATTTATTTGAATTCCTCCATACACAAGACTAAAAGTCTTATTTTGCAGTATGGAACTGATGATTTGAAAAATTATAAGATCATTAATTAATAACTTAATAACTAATTACAATTTTTATATGGAAAACAAAAAACAATTTAAATTAAACAAGATGAACAGAACAAAAAAAACTAAATAAAAAATTTAAATAAATTTAAATAATTTAATATACCAAATAATTATGTTTGGTTTTCTTATGCCGAAAACAGTTTAAAAATATTTTCTTTAAATTTTCGTGCGTTACTTAAAAGTTGAGAGCTGTGGGGTATAGAATTCCAGAGAGATACTGCGAATATGCCACTCCGAAAATTTTGTATCTAAATGATCTAAGTCTTATTCCCCTGCTTATATCTGAAATAACAAGTTTGCTGTACAGATGATCAGGTATGTGGGTATATATTATTTTATGTAAAAAAACTAAAACTCTAATGTTTAGTAGATTATTTAAAGAAATGTCATATAGCTGAGATGAGAAGAGAGATACACTAGAACGCCTATTAAGTCCATACACGTATCGGATTATGTTGTTAAATGCAACGTTCAATTTCCCTTTACTAGTTGCACCACATTTAGCAAAAAGCTCACAACCATATAGTAAAGCAGGCATCAGATAAGTTTTGGCAAGTAGCATTCTTATTCTAATAGGTGTACAATACTGGGTTCGCCAAAGAGTTCTAGTCATAGAGAAAGTGCGACCACAAGCATAGTTAATGTGGTTCGACCACGTCAGAGTGCCATTAAAAAATATTCCGAGATTCTTAGCAGATTTTACTATTTCAATTTTTTGATTATTTATAAATATATTAGGTGTAATACTTAGTTTGGCAAATCGCTTTTGAATAACTATGCATTTAGATTTTTTTGGATTTATTCCTAGACCATTTGCGGTTGCCCACGTATAAATACGATGTAGTTGCTGATTAATAGAGATAATACACTGGTCGATTAAGGCATTAGTACAACTGGTATAAAGTTGAACGTCATCCTCGTACATTCTTACATTACAATTTGTTAAAATGCCTGGAAGGTCATTAGAGTACAGTAAGAATAATAGTGGCCCAACAATGGACCCCTGAGGTACCCCTCTGGTTACAGGCAGTGCCTTGCATTTTTGGATTGCAGTTTCAATATACTGATATCTGTTACGTAGGTATGTTGACAATAACTGAGTAGCGGTCGAAGAGAAATTGAAAAAGTTATTAAGTTTGTAACAAAGAATGTTATGATCTACGGTATCAAACGCTTTTGAATGATCTAAAAGTATTAAAAATGTAGTCTTGCCATCATCAAGTTTCTCCCTAATCTCCTCTGTAACATCAACTAAGGCTGTTATGCAACTGTGTTTCTTTCTGAACCCAGATTGACGATCTGTTAGCAAGTTATTGTTATCCAAGAAATAAGTAATTTGGTTATGCATAATATGTTCAAATGCTTTAGAGAGAAATGGAAGAATGGCTATTGGTCTATAATCAGAACCAGCTTTGGGTATTGGGACGATTTTAGCTATTTTCCAATTCGAGGGAAAGTAACTTGAAGTTAATATTTTGTTAAACAAAAATGTTATTATTGGAAGTAGTTGAGGTAAAAGAATCTTTAGAAACTTTGGATTAATTCCGTCCACTCCTATAGTGTTGGATTTTATAGACAATATACTAGATAAAACGTCACATTGGTCTACTGCAGCAAAAGAAAAAAAGTAAGATTCAGAATTGTTACTAGAATGATTATTGATATAATAATTTTGATCTGCTTGAACCATAGGAACATTTAAAAACTTTTTATTGATTGTATCGGCATCAATCGAACATGGTTCTTGATTCGTAGATTTGCCGATACCAACTTCACATATCGTTTGCCATGTTCTTTTGGAGCCAATGGCGGAAGAAAACTTTTCAGCATAAAAAACGGATTTGGCCTTTTTAATCATTTTATTTGTTTCTCTTTTAGCAGTCAGATAATCCTCATGTAATGTTGTAGTTTTAAATCTTTTCCAACGTGCATACGCAAAATCTCTTTGATTGATATAATCTTTGATTTCAGATGAAAACCATGGTTTCTGTTTATTACTAATAATTTTTGTCCTTATTGGTACAGTTAGATCAAACAGATAATTTAGGTTTTGCTCAAGAAAAGAGAGTTGGTCATCTACGGAATACAAAGAATACAAAACATTCCAATCGATTTTAAAAAATTCTTCCTCGAGAAATCTAAAATTAATACTTTTGAAATCTCGAAAAGTAATTCTCTCAACTGGTATTACCAGTTGAAAATTATAAGTCATGAAAATGAGATCATGCTTGGAGAAACATGACGCAGACAAATTAATATTTTCTGAATTTCAATTATTATTTTCTAAATTTCAATTGCTATTATCTGAATTTCAAAAGTAATTTTTCAAATTTCAAATACATATTCTGAGTTTAAATTGATAGTTTCTGCATTTTAAATGGGAAATCTAATTTTCAATTGATATTTGCTGAACTTTAAGTGAAAATTCTAAATTTAAATTAATATTTTCTGAATTTCAAATAGAAATTCTGAATTTTAGTTGATATTTTCTGAAAGGTGTATTTTTGACTTTGTATAAAACATTTTACTTATTCCAAATTATCCATAAAAAAAATCTATTGATATAGTTAAATTGCTAGCATTTTTCAAATTTACTACGATTACACAAGGGAACAAAATTGAACTTTTTTTGTGTTGATTTGAAATTTATAGCAAATTTTTACTAATTTGAGGTCGCTGATTTCAAATCTGCACTTGGTTTTTCTCTATCAGCTCGACTTTTCGAGATATACCGTTATGTTCAAAATTAAGGCACTTCCGCTACATATATTGGAATAACTTGAAAACGGTTCACCATATTAAATTAAAAAAAAAAACCGAAACTCGCAAACAATATTCTCTTTAAGCCGTGCTTACATTGTTTTTAAATTTTCCAAGTAGTTTTAGAGATATCGTTCAAGTTTTGAAAAAAAAATTAAAATTTTTTAAAAAAAAAAAATTTTTTGTTCTTTAAAAATTCCTAAAAAATAAAAATGGGACAAAAATCACAGTTTTGATCTAGAAACAGTTAGTTAAATATATTTCGAATGAAATGAGCTTTATTTCATTGCAATCGGTGCACAACTTTTGATTTTGTTCACGATTTACTGAATTGATATAAATCGCGATTTCCATACAAAAATAACATTTTCTAATGTGTAAGTGTTTGTATGTAATAAGTTAGTTTTTTATGATTCTAAGAATTAAAAAAATTAAGTAATAAAAAAGATTATTTCATTTTTATGGTTGCGGTAGGAAACTCATAACGCCTATAAATTTTATTGTTCCTTTATGACACCTAGTCAGTTCACAGTCAATTAAAGAGAAAAAAGAAAAGTGCACTTGTTTTTATTGATGTGTGGTTTACCGTTGGTAACGGATGATTTTTTAAAGAAATTCCCCTTAACACATGTGTTCATTCATAAGTGACTGTCAATAAAATTGTGGATATAATTTTTTCTAGGTACTTCAGTAAAAAACTACGAAGTATTTATATGGGTTCATTCAACCAATTTTTCTCATTCAACAAGTGTTTACAAAAGCGAAAAGTATAACGACAAAAAATATTAAAAAATTTTAACCTAGAACATTTCATCAGTGAACACAAAAAACTTTTGATTTTTATCCCTTGTTTTATTTATTGAAAACTGTGTTACTTTGAAATATATGTCAAAATTGGGCTATGACTACGTCAAGAAACACCTGTAAAATCAATCCCAACTATTTTTGTAACATATGCGGCGAATATACGTTTATAAAAAATAGAAAAAGTGTGTCAGATTTTATTAAAAAAAATTATTTTGACTACTTCGGATTTACCATGGAAACCCGTGACAAGTACTGGATTCCTAATACTGTATGTAAAAACTGTCTAGAGTATTTAAGGTTATGGGCAAACAAGCAATGGACCCAGTTCAAGTATAAAACACCAATGATCTGGCGGGAACCTTCGAATCATTATGATGATTGTTATTTTTGCGCTGTCAACATAACAGGCATTAATAAAACAAACCGGTCTAAATGGATTTATCCTAACGTGTTGTCTATTACCCAACCAGTCCTATACTCTAGTGAGGATTCAGAACCACAACCATCTACATCTACACACAATTTTCACGACTTACGACAAAATGTTCCTTCACCAATTTCTGAATGTGGATCAGATGACTTCCATTTAGATATTTCTTCTGAACGCGAGCAATTTAATCAGGAGGAGCTTAGTGATTTAGTGAGAGACCTTGGACTCTCTAAAAAAGCATCTGAAATTCTTGCTTCTCGATTAAAGCAAAAAAATCTGTTAACCCAAGGAACAACAATTTCATACTACCGTAACAGAGCATATGATGGCGGACTATTGCTGGAGCATTAAAAATAATCCCTCTAAACAAGATTATTTAAGAAAATCTTATAAAAGAAAATTTTTCGATGAGTTGTAATTACATTGTAATATTTGTGTATTAAAATTTTTTATTTTTCTTTAAAATTCTCTTTTTGTGTTAAATTAAAAAGTATAGCTGATAGAAATGAACAAAATCAAAAGTAGTTATTTTTGTATGGAAATCGCGATTTATATCAATTCAGTAAATCGTGAACAAAATCAAAAGTTGTGCACCAATTGCAATGAAATAAAGCTCATTTCATTCGAAATATATTTAACTAACTGTTTCTAGACCAAAACTGTGATTTTTGTCCCATTTTTATTTTTTAGGAATTTTTAAAGAACAAAAAATTTTTTTTTTTTTTAAAAATTTTATTTTTTTTTTTCAAAACTTGAACGATATCTCTAAAACTACTTGGAAAATTTAAAAACAATGTAAGCACGGCTTAAAGAGAATATTGTTTGCGAGTTTCGGTTTTTTTTTTAATTTAATATGGTGAACCGTTTTCAAGTTATTCCAATATATGTAACGGAAGTGCCTTAATTTTGAACATAACGGTATATCTCAAAAAGTCGAGCTGATAGAAAAAAACCAAGTGCAGATTTGGATTCAGCGTCCCAAATAACCTTAAAAACAATATTCAGTTCTTAATCAACAGAACCATTGTTCCCTTGTGTTATTATAAAATACGAAAAATTTAACTCAAAATTTGTCAATATGCAACCACGCCTACTTGTAAAAGTTGTTCAATTTTTTATCCCCTCAAATAGGACAACAAATACTGTAGGTTTAACATAGATACGATACCCTGCTTTCTGTAGTAGGGTAGTTGGTTTAGGGTAGTATCAACTTATGTTGATACCGCTTAGAGCAGATGTCGCAATCGAAATTTCGATCCCCACAATTTTATATATTAATCAACTATTTCATTAAATTACATTTTTATTAAAGCTCTAAAATATCCCTGATAAACTTCTATTAAACTTTGTAACCCATTCCCTCAGTTTTATAATATGTCTGAAGGAAAGTTACTTTGCTAACGACTTTTTTCTTTGAAACTTTTTAAACTACAAACGGTTGTTATTTTAAAGTGTCAACAATTTTTGTTTAACATGAATACGTACACTGAAAGAAAAAGTTTTTTCATTTTCTTTGGTAGCGTAAAAACACAATAAATGCTACAGCCAATGATGAACATTTATTTTTAATATCTACACACAGAGAAAAAATTTGCTGTTTGCCAACTAAAATTCGGTTATTTTGACTCAAATTCGGTTATTACGAATTTTGGTAGGTTGGTACCACTCAACATTAGCTTTCACAACAAAATTCGGTTAACTCAACTGAATTTTAGTTGTAACACCCAAAATATTCAAAAATCGAATGTACATATCGTTGTACTAACTGAATATATAACGCACACCTAGTTCAAAAGTGATTCAACTCAATATTTTTCATTTTTCAGAAATCAAAAAAAATAATTGCAACTTTATACTAATTGAAACATAAAGAAAGACATAAGTGTTTTTAGCAACAGTTAACAACAACAAAATACACTGAAATTTTTTTGATAGATAAACAAGTGTATTGTGCATAGTTTAAACATATAAACCAAAAAATTTAAATTTTGAGGTTAGTCACTTTTGAACTAGGCGTGCGATAAGTTGTTACCATTAAAATACACATTTAAATTCGGTTGGTGCTATCTTTCTCTGGGTGTACAATTAGGATATTATGTTAGTAAAGACTAAGGATATTAAGTAGGTAAAGACTACAGTAATTGTAGTCAAAAACAAATGAAATTACACTTGAAGAAAGGATGAGTAACATTTCATTAAATTCAACTAACATTTGTCATTTGTTTTTACTGTTCAAAAATTACTACGAATTGTAGTAAAAATTAACAACATATGTTATTATATTTTATTATAAAAAGGTTAAGTTTTCTTTGATCTTCTTTTATTTAATTCTTCTTGTTTTTAACGAGCTTAAGATCATTTATTTATTCATTATAATTATTTATTTCCAATATTTCGTCTCCACATTGGGTGACTTCTTCAGGGAACAAAGTATTTGTTCTTCAGGGAACAAAATATCGTTTAAAACAAGAAGAATTCTTTGTTATATTTTATTATTTTTTTTTTTTTTTAAATAACAAAAAACGACTGTTAAAAAATGAATATAAAATCATAAAACAGTCATTTGATGGGGTTTGCTTTTTTAAATGAACTACAAGGTTAGTAAAAAGTTAAATTTGTTCTACAAATGACTGACATTTACATTAAAAATAAAGAAATTGTATTACAACTCAAACAACTACATATCTTTAAAGCAGAAATTCCCTGAGTGTACTGCATTATTTTTAAATCTTTTGCAACTATAATTCAGAATATATCAATTAAAATTCAGAATTTCAAATTAAAATTCAGAAAATATTAACTGATATTAATTTTTTATTAGAAATTGATTGTAAATTCCGAATTTCTATTGATGTTATGACACTTTCTCAATTTTAAATAGAAAATCTTAAAGAAAAATTATGTTTAGTTAATTTCAAATGAAATTTGCTAATTTATATTGACGATTTCTTAATTTTAAATGGAATGATAGAAAACAAAAAAAATGCTCAAACGGTTTATGAAACTCTTTTATGAATTGATGAAGATTTATGAAACATTTGTTAAACATTTTTATTAAACTCTTCACAATATCTATGAAAACTGCAATAAATATGACGAATACCTGATGACAAACGATTTATGAAACAGTTTCATCAATATAATGAAACTTTTTTTCCTGAGTGTACAATAAAAAAAAACACAAGCCAAGCCAAGTTAACAGGTAAAAAGAGCGTAAGGACAACAATGACACATAATGATCGACATCATTACAAGTAACGGCAGTAATAACGGCAGAGGAGTCAACATTACAAGTTCAAACTGAACTGAAAATAATAATAGGTTGATGTCATTAAGCAAGTGTCAATGTTTTTACTTTGATTTCACTTTAACAACAAAAATTTGTTAAAGAAAATGACAGCAGCAACAACACGAAAAAACATGATTTTACAATATGTCTCGTTTATTTTTTATTTTTTTTTTATATCCAACATGAACTTTAAACCAAAGACACTAATATATTCTAGAAAAAAATATTTTTTTCCGGCACCCTACATCATACAATGTGGTATAATGTCATTTTGGCAATGTATATGAAAAAATTTAAAAATATTTATGATTTTAAAGGGCAATATCCTAATAAAGTAATATAGAGTATGGCCTCGAACTTGATATTTTCATTTTCATTGCACAATTAAAGATTGAAAAAAACATAATTTTTATTTTTAATAAAAATTATATCAAACTTGTATAAAAGACAAAGTACAGTCTAGTTTACTCCCTCTGTCTTTGTTTATATAAAAAGGAGGAAAAAAAATAAAAAATGTGTGTTGAATATCCACCAGAGGTGGACCTTGCACATAACAAACAAGTTTTCAATTTATTTTTTGATCAGTGGCGATAATCTTTAACTTCGAGCTCATATATTAGTTCTCATGTAGTGAGTAAACTAGTTTATATGAATGTTTGATGTTTGGCATGGGATTGTTACCTCTTTCAAAACGTTTTCTGATGATGGGAACCTAGAAAATTCCCGATATAGATCTATCAACACATTCCTGAAAGGGTCAAATAATAAATTTGAAAACAAAAAAACTCTATAGATTATTTGTTAGGACAATATCCTAATAAAGATATATAGAGTATGGCCTCGCACTAGAATAATTTTCATTTTCATTTATGATTTGTTTTAAAATATTGTCACACATATGATAAATTTCAAAACTAACTTTTAAAAATATACTTTTTTTAAAATTTTGATCTGCCACATAAAAAAATGAATTTATGACACCTTTTGCAACAGTAATTCAGAAAATATCAATTGCATTTTTAGAAAATATCAATTGAAATTCAGAAATTTCATTTAAAACTCAGAAAATATGAATTAAATTTCAGATTTTCCTTTTGAAATTCAATAAACATTATTTAAAATCTAATGCTATTTGCAAATTAAGAAATACATCAATTGAAATTCGGAACAAATCAATTTATATTTAGGAAAAATCATTTGAAATTCAGAAGATATTAATTGAAATTAAGTATTTTCTGATATATTCTTAATTATATTCTTACTTTCTGAATTTTAATTGATAATTTCGGAACATCAATTGTAGTTTAAAGAAACTGATTTTCAATTGAAATTTTCTAAATATCAAATAAGAATTCGAAATTTCAATTGATATTTTCTGAATTTCAACTGAAAACTCTTAATTTCAATTGATATTTCTCAAATTACAATTGCAAAAGTTATAGTGAAAGTGGCCTTAATTCGTCTTAACCTTGTAGAAAAACAAACTTTAGCTTTAAATATATTTTTCCCTTTGTCATGGTTTGTGTTCTTATTGTTATTTTTATGGCTTAATTATGTAACATAAATTACTAAAGTTTTTCCAATGTTGTCGTAGTTATACGTGTAATTTTTCTTGTTATTTTTCTTCATAACATTTTTATTTTTTCATCTTCTGCAAACGGCTTTTTAAGAATATTTATTTTTTTCATCATCATTTTAACTTTGAAGCAAATTTTTCTTACAACATTCTGTGTAAGTTTCATTGGTTTCTTTTTTTTTATTTTTCAATCTGTGTTATAGTCATAATCTTAAATGTTGCCAAGTTAAGATTAAATGATGTTGCGTTTTTCATTCCCTACTTCCGGTATTTGTTTAACTTCAATAACACAGCGCTACAAAATTGTTCCCTAAAATCGGAAACTAGAGTACACACAGATAAAAATTTAGCTATTTGTTAACTAAAATTCGGTTACTACGACTCAAATTCGGTTGTTCAAATTTCAGTCAGTTGGCACAACTAAACATTAGTTTCCAAAACAAATTTCGGTTAATACAACTGAATTGTAGTTGCAACAATATCAATAATATAAATATCGTTGTACTAACTGAAATTATAGTTGTTACCATTAAAATAGATTTTCAATTCAGTTGGCACACTATTTCCCTGTGTGTAGCAACCATTAGTTGTAAATATTTCGGCCACTCTGATTTTAATGGCGTACCCAGTTTTTTAACTTATGGGCCAGATTTTTCGCTAATTGCATTCATAAAATTTTAAATATCAAATATTTGATCTCAGTTTTTTATAGTAAATACACAAAAGGGGTTTATTCACATTCGGGTATCAAATTTGGTTAATAAATAAACAGCGTTAACAAATAAATCCGCCTATTTTCTCTGGTTTTACTATATTTTAACATTTTTGGGCATTTCATCATCCCATTTCGCAATCGATCCAAGCGTTTTTGTGCATAAACAAAAAATACAAATCTGACCAATTATTTCGTGTAAAAAAGAATCAAAAAAGAAGAAAGTGCTGTTAATGGGTAAAGCGAGAAATGTGCCTACAATTTATATGACAGCAAAAGAAAAGGAAGACCTATCCTATCATCTTTTAGTATAATATGTATATAGCTAAAAAAAAATTATGTGGACTAATATTCAGCAAAAAAAGTTTAAATTTGCGAAAGTTATTTTAACAAACACTTTCATTGCAGTGAATGTCTGCAAAATATTTTCAAGTTTTATTTATAAAATGTTCACTTAATTGCATGAATTTTAAAATAAAATTTTAAAAGATTTTGTAGACATTCACTGTAATGAAAGTGTTTGTTAAAATAACTTTCGCAAATATAAACTTTTTTTACAGTTATATTTGCTTTTTGTTTTTATATACATTATAGATTATTTTTATGTTATTTTCAATTTATAACGAGCTTTCAACCTTCGTATATTTACAAAAATAAAGCAAATCAAACATATTAGCTAGGTTGATACTAGTATTTCGTTCTCAAAGCTAGAGCCTCCATAATAGGCAGAACTTTAACAAGAGACCTATTCATCATCAATTTTGCTCCATTCTTGTCTTCTTAGTAATCAAGCACGTGGTTAGGGTATTTTCCTAACAAGCATCATGACGTTACTAAACTTTAAAGACCAAAAATGTTCTATTTATATAAAAAATTGGCTGAATTTGGGTCCACATAATTTTTTCTTTTAGCGTTTTACATATTATACTTAAAGATATAGGATAGGTCACACTCGTTTGCTGTCTTATAAATTTCAGGCACATTTCGCGTTTTTCCCATTAACAGCACTTACTTTTTTTTTCGTTTTTACACGAAATAATTGGTCAGATTTGTCTTTTTTGCTTATGCACAAAAATGCTTTGATCGATTGCGAAATGGGATGATAAAATGCTCAAAAATGGTAAAATAAAGTAAAAACTGAGAAAATATGCGGATTTACTGGTTAATGTTTGATCGATTGCGAAATAAGATATAAATTGTGCAAAAATGGAAATATATAGTAAAAACTGAGAAAAAAACGCGGATTCACTTGTTAATAATGTATTTTTATTAACCAAATTTGATACCCGATAATTAATAAAGTTCTTTTTTGTATTTACCATAAAAAGCTTAGATAAAATATCAGATTTGTAAGATTTTTTTAATAAAAAAACTGCGTTAAAACTAGCAAGACTTTACTGCAAATTTGCTAAAAATCTGGCCCATAAGTGAAAAAACTGGGTACACCATTAAAACCAGAGTGGCCGAAATTTTTATGATCAATGGTCGGTACTCTAGTTTAATTTTTCAAGTTGCGTAGTGTAATAAAAATGGGAAGGTTTCCCGCATATAAAAGAAGAAGTTCAGTTGACTTGATTAATTTTAACGGGCGATCTCACAATATCACAAAAACATTTTGGAGAGTAAATCTTTTATTTACAGATATAGTTGTTTTAAAAAATTTCAGGCGAAAATAATTTATACTTCATAAAATTATTATATAAGTTCTGAAAAAACATGAATTTTATATTAATGTAATTAATAAATAAAATGTCTATAAGGATAACTTCTCTGTCACTGCGTTTAATATATATATATATGAGGATTTCCTTACCAACAACCCAGAAAAGAATATATAGGGAAATGCCGGAAATTGTATTATATATGTTGTTAAAATTTTAATCGGACAGCACAAAATAAAAAATAATTTTCATAAATGTAAAAGCTAGTTTTGATTTTAGTGCAATGGAAAGCATTAATTATCTAAAAATTGGACTAATTTCCATTGAAGTTTTTAATTTAAAAAAAGTTTGAATGTATTTTCTATCGATACAGAAGTGTTTTCCAATTTCAGAGTGCTTCCCAGCTTCGTTATCGTTAAACTATTTCTATCGATACAGAAAGTTTGAGAGTGTTTCTCAACTTCGCTATCGAAACTTTTTTCAAAAAACGTTGTAAAATTAACGTTCAAAAGTGGAAAAGCCTAAAAAGCGCTAAAGCTACAAACTTGATATTTACAATTTCGGTAGATATTTACAACCCGAGTAGACTTTCACAAAATAGGGGACTTAGGAAAATTCCTGCTGAGTTGGACATACATTGATAGTCCCTGCATTTGCGGAATTAATTCGTTAGTCCCATGGGGGTTCAAAGAAGAAAAAGCTGCAGCTTAACATTGGCTGCTACGTGTAACATTTGTTTAAGATTTAAGCAACCAATTTGGTAAATTTTTTGTATACATGTTTTTCTGTATGATTGTATTAGGGTTGTTAATCCAGTAAAAATTATTCGATTAACCGAAGGAACTAAAATTTAATTCGTACAAACTGATTAAAAAACATGTATACCCAAATACGTGATAAAAATAAGGGTTTACGTAGGAAAGCCCCTCTCCTTGGCGGCCTGACCAAACCACGAAAGCGAGGAACTATAAATTTGGTATGTGGCTTCCTAATCAGGAGTATAAATCTATACAATAATAAGAAAGTCTGTCACTTGTCGGCCTGGCCAAACCACTTAAGCGAGTAACTTTAAATTTGGTACGTGGGGTACCTTCCCTATGGGGAATGAGGAGTCAATTGACCTAAAAGTGACTGGTTAAAGAAAGACTTATCACAGGACTGGTATAATTTAATACTGAAGTGGGTTAGGCAGTGTGAACTGTCCTAAAATTACCCATCCTGTGACTGGTAAAGGAGGACATACCACTTAACCAGAATGCTTATTAACAAGAAAAAGCCAGTTGGCCAAAATTTTACCCATTGGAAGCTGTTTAGTTTTCATTTATTTTTATGCCCATCTTTGTGCCAATCTTTGGATAGTCCTGTGGCATGCCACTATGTGGTTTAAAGCAGGACAAATGACCCCCTCCTATGACAAGTCCATGTTAAAGTTGCCAGTTGTTTACATAGGGTAGGGCTTAGCAGAGGACCGGTCTCTGGCACGAAGGGACCGATCCTGTGGCACACGCAGGACCGGTCACATTCCCCATAGGGTTATGACAAGTACATATTTGTATTGGCCGGATTTTTGGAAATTAGCTCGGCGAAAAAGAAAAGTCTCCCCCATTGGTATATAGCGGGTTTTTGGAAATGTCTACGGGGAGGGGCAAAAAGGAGAGAGTTCTCTCTCTTGGCCGCCTGGCCAAACCACAAAAGCGAGGGACTTTAAATTTAGTGTGTAGGTACCTTTTCAGGAGTAGAAATCTATTGGAAGTTCCTTCGACCCTTCGCTTTTTAGAGGAAAACGATTATTATTCTTCTTAACCTCAACCTTTCTAAATTTTATTAACTTTTAGCAAGGATTTTTTAATTCGTGCAAAAAAAAGACGCATATTTGACATTTTTTTTGACGACACAGTTAAAGTCTATTTATTAAAACTAATTTAAGTATAATATTCGTTGAATATTGCGTACAATTTTTATGAAGAAATATTTAAAAGCACGGCAATCCAAAATTTTCTCACAATATTCTTGATATGCTCTTCATTCAGAAAATCATAAACAAAAATACTAATAATAATCCATCATTATTACAATGATTTTTTTCATTAAAATGACTCCAAAGAAAATTTCATTGAATTAATGAAAAATTTTCATTAAGTGAATAATAATTGGAGAAAAATGTTCCTATGTATTTACCGACATGAAAACAGTACTGCGTTACCCCTTGATCTAACTATCTATTACAAAATGTGCTTATTTAGACTTTTGTATTAAAACAGCTTTTTCCAATAGGTGAAGCACCTCCCGTCGAAATCTGAACTTAATGTTTGGTGTACAAAAATAATTGTATAAAAATTATTGCACATTTTTAAAATTAACCAAAACATTTTATGAAATCATCATTTAAATTATGAATTTTTTATTAATTTAATGGAAATTTTTCATTAAATTAATGACGAAAGTTAACTAGTTTTTAAATTAAAATTATAAGTTTGATATAATTTTTATAAAAAATAAAAATTATGTTTTTTCGACCTTTAATTGTGCAATGAAAATGAAAATTAAACAAGTTCGAAGCCATACTCTATGTTTAGTTATTAGAATATTGTCTAACATATAATCTATAGAGTTTTTGTTTTAAATTTATTGATTGACCACTTTCAGGAATGTGTTGATAGATCTATATCGGGAATTTTCCGGGTACCCATCTTCAGAACACATTTTGAAAGAAGTGGCAACCTGACGCAAAACTCAAACCTTCATATAATCTAGTTATCACACTAAATGAGAACTAATATGTGAGCTTGGAGTTAAAAATTTCCACCATTGATCAAAAATAAATTGAAAACTTGTTCGTTTTCTGCAAGCTCTACCATTGGTAGATATACAATACACATTTTTTTAAACACATCTGGTAAAATCCAGAAACTTGAATGCTAAGTTTTAGATCCGTTAGTTTTGGGTTCTGCGGCCTGGTGAAAATATATTCTATGTTCTTCAAAAAACTTTGTTTAATTTTCAGATTAAGTATCATTTCTTATAGTTTATAATTCAAAAGAAAAAGTTAGTGCGAAATTTACATTTTACAATTTTCTCAAAAACTATAAAACAATTAAATGTGGATTTTTGGGAAGCCTAAGAAATGACCATTAATTTGATTATAATATCGACTGGAAATGAAATTTGTTTTTATTATTGAATGAGTGATAACAGGTATTGCTTGTCATTTTTTCAATAATCGTTAACAAAAACGTTTCTCGTTAGAAAGTGTTTTGCAACCGTCAGATAATGACAATCGTAATTAATTTTTTTAATTAATTACTGTAGAATATTACTTTAGTTAGTCTCTTTACAGGAAGAAGAAGAAGAAAATATTTTTATTGAAACATTTTACGGACACAAGGGATACACCAGACTGCCGCAGTTTCGTCCCCCTCCTGGGACTCGTCAGTGGTTAATTTATGTGTCAATTGAACAAAGTATTTTATATTGTTAATTTGCTCTATATGAAAAACTTTTTATTTTTTGGTGTCGTATTGGTATTTGAACTCACTGCCTTAGCATCAAGCTATGCATCGTAATCTCACCTCTTAACGAGTTGAGCCACGGTCGACACAGCGATGACTGTGGCTAAAGTGGAGTTTGGTCACACTACGTACACATAAGTATTGTTTAGATCAGAAGAGACAGAATTAACTAATACCAATGCACAATTCATTTCTCCTATCTCTTTTTCACAAGTAATTATCACGTTTTATGATGCGCTTTATTCACATACAATAGTTGGATACCAAGTGTAGGTTAGAGATTGGGTCGCCGTTAAGCAAGTTTCTTCAAATTTCATGTTAGAAAGTGTTTTGCAACCGTCAGATAATGACAATCGTAATTAATTTTTAAATTTATTTTTATATTTTCTCGCAAATTGTGTTAATAATAAATTCTTGATTTGATTTCATTTCATTTATACATAACTTTCAGATCTGATCACAATTTTCTAATCTGCAGATCAATTTCCAAAAATAAATATTAGAATTTGGAGATGATGGGGGAAAAACTGTAAGTATTTATGTATTTAAGTTAAGTTTATGTATTTAAGTTAAGTTAAGTTTATGTATTTAAGTTATATAATTATAATTAATTTTACAATTAATCGTTTGATCGCTAGATAAAAATTTTTTTGATCGTTCGATAAAAATTTTTTTGATCGTTTAATCGATCAGAGTAAACACCCGAATAAATGATAACACTATTAAATACATCTACTCACCCTCTTTTTTGAAAATTATAAAATGTTGTTCCATATTTTATTCATTCTATATAGGATGGTAAATAATAATGTAAATTTGACATTAATGGAACAAAGTTTTTACTGTAGCGGGACACTTGGTATTAAAAGGCCTATATATATGTATTACTAAAATGCTCCCCTCGACTATAACAGAAACGACATCCTAACCAGTTAAACTAAAGTATGGTACTCGTATATCTCTACTTGTTACTAATAATGTACTCAAAATTATAAGAAAAAACAGCAACAAGAGCAAAAGGACAATTTGAAAAACAACAGTAATAAAGTTTAAATTGTGTAAATATTTGCTCCCTTTTACTCTTATTGTTGTTTGTTGTTGTTGTGTTTTTTTCCCTTAAGCTTTCTTAAACTTATTGTTTTTGTTGTTATTTTTTTGTACTACTGTTGTTGTAATCTAAACAATATCCGTTACAACTCAAAATAAAAAATAACATTCAACAAAATCCTAAGTATACGGAGTAATAAAAAAGAAATTGGAAAAAAATGTAAGTAAGAAACAAAAATATTAGCTTTTGTAACTGCACAAAAAAAAACAAATCCCAGTTTCTGTATGTTGCATGCAACAACTTTTATTTTATCCGTCGCAGTTAGTTGGCCTGCGGATAGTGTCACACGACCATATTGTTTTCTATAAAATTTCTATTATTCTTTTCTTTCTATATTCGCATAAGTGGGTGTTAGTGTTAAACATAGTTTATAAAAGTTCTAACATTAGTTTGTTTTTTTTTTCTTTTTATTAGTTATATTTTTAGTTTCTTTACAAATCGACGCTGCGCTGGTGAAATATGTCATGTTTTTCTGAGGATTTAATAAAAAAAACTCATTTCAAGGATTTAATAAAAAAAAACTCATTTCAAGTTTTTTTTTTTAAGTTTTGTCTACAAATAAAAAATTTTATAAAAAATAAGGCCATTATTTTGGACTTCCTTAAAAGACATGACTTGTTTCGTTAACGCATCGTTAAAATATATTTCTTTAGTAGAACTTTTGTTTATTTACTTGCCATCTTTAATATACAATACACTTTTTATAGTAGAAATTAACATAATGTTCATTACGCTGCTGCTTATTTTTAAAAACGTGTAATTTTTGACTGCACAACTTTGGGTTAGATAAGGATTCATTAAAAAAAATTCTCGAATTTGTTCAAAATTTTTGAAAAATATATAAGGGTCGCTACCAGACTTTGAAAATTTTCCTGATTTCCAAAAAAAAGACACATTTTAATCAAAATAGTTTATTAAAAAAATATTCAAAATATATCAAAATTAAATTTTTTTTTTGTGTTATATGCAACCTCAAGTAAAAAGAAAAAAAATATTTAATTTTTATAAGATTGTTAATTTTTTTTTTGTTACGTTGAACCAACACTCAGGGGATGCCCCCTGCTAATGCATTGCATTGTGTTGATATCAGGAATATAGCTTATGGGGAGGAGGAACATTTAGTTTAGTTTCTTTATTAGTTCTTCCCATACAACAAGACTTATGTCTTTTTAATTACAGCATGGGAATTATTATTACAGATAGTTTACATAATGATTACACAAATAAATTAATATTATAATTAATGAAATAAAAATTAAATGAAAAAAAATAAATAAATAAATAAATCAAATCAATCAAATAAAACATAATAAGATATAATGCAATATAAAAAAAAATAAAATAAATAAATATATATATGAAACAAAATGAAAAAAAAAAAAAAAAAAAAAGTATAAAAGGTTCAAGATAAATCGAATTTGGAAAGAAATGAGAATTACAATGAAAAGAAAAATGAACAGTTATTTCTTTTCTGAAATTTATTGCGTTGTTTATGGTCTGAATGCGATTTGGAAGAAAGTTCCAGAGATGTACAGCAATATAGTAGAACTGCCATTTTGAGATCAGGCTACGATATCTGATTGGTTTTATCTTTTTGCCTCGTTGTGATCTTGCAAACGTAAGGTGGTCAAAGAGATACTTGGGTTCTTTCGAGTATATTATTTTATGTAGTAAAATTAGGACTCTGGTTTTCAGGATGTTGTCAAAAGAGAGTCCATAGAGTCGTTTTGAGTGAAGCAAAGTTGAATCGCGTTTACGAAGCATAAACACATACCTTAGGATATTATTGTAGACCACGTTCATCCTTTTGGCACTAGCTGAATCACATTGAGCAAAAAGCTCACATCCATATAACAGAACTGGCATTAGATATGCTTTCGCAAGTGTTATTCTTATATTTAACGGCATATAATTTTGAGTTGCCCATAGTGTACGAAGCATACCATACGTTTTTCCTATGGCACTGTTAACGTGATCATTCCAGCTCAGTGTGTTGTTAAATATCACACCCAGGTTTTTTGAAGAAGACACAATGTCAATTTTCTGATTGTTTAGCATGATATCAAAATTCAAATTACGGCGTAAAGACTTCTTGTGTATAACAAGACATTTCGAATTGTGGGGGTTCAAACATAGTCCATTTGCACTTGAATTTTTCTAAATTGTTATTTGCAGGGAGACAATTCAACATATGGCTAGTGCGACTGAAAACAGAATTTTCTCATTAATGCGTTGTGCGATTTGCCGGGCTATAGACAACAAACGGATGAGATCTACTTGACAAGCTGGTAGTACGAACAGAGACCCGGTCCCTCGGGATGAGTCGGATTATCACAGCAGAACACTTTCCCATAGTAATATATATAGAACAAAGTCACACAACCCACATTCCGACGATTCTCCAACGAGACAATTGAGTTCGAAACCCTACTGTCGTTGATAAGCATCAACGCTATCCGTTGCACACGATCCAGAAGCCCTAAAATAGACTTTAAAGCACCTTCCCATATATGGGAGTTATATTCCATCTTCGGCCGGATGTAGGTGGTATATATAATATGGAGATCAGATGGAGAGAATTATTTCTTACACCGGTTTAGAAAACCAAGACACTTGAAAACTTATTTCGATACTTGAATAATGTGATCTGCACAACGGACATCACACTGTATTCTCATGCCCAGAACATCAAGAGTTTCTTTTAATTCCTATAATGTATTAAATACATTATAGGAATTAACTGAAAAATAATACTAAAGACAGCCCTCAATCCACCTAGCGTGTGGAACGATTTCATTTTGGCGGATTTGGGGGAAAGTCAGTATGTTTGATAAAATATAATTTTAAAAGTATATTTTTGGTGAAAGAAACTAATTTCACATTGTTAATTATTTTATTTGATCACAATTACTCAGTTCCAAAACATTAAATATTTGGCTTATTGTTAACCCATGTTTTTCGTAGAACAAAAATGTTATATAAAATAAACTTGATGGTTAAACTGAATAGAAAATTATGTAGACTTGAGGCAGAAAACTCAAATTTTTATAATGTTATACACTATTTTCTCTGTTGGAATCCTAATATTTGCCAAAAATTGCTCATCATCAAAATCACCTCATGTACAAATTCCGTTTTCGATATTTTTGTTGGGACTTTTTCGGCCTTCGGTCAACAAAGGTCAATATTTTTGTTACCAATGATCGACTACACTAAAAATTTTACTTAATTAAAAACTAAACTTATTTTCCGTTGGTTAATTTAAACTAAATTTAGCAATAATCACAAAATTTTATTTTGTAGAACAATGTTTACCTCCGGTTAACAAGGGTGAACGATGCGCTAAATATTTAATATTTCGGAACTAAGTAAATCATAATTTAATAATTTACAATGTAAAATTAGTTTCTTGCACCAAAAATATATTTTTTAAATTAAATCGGTCCACACACTAATGCCGAATTTTGAGGATGTAGATTATCTTTAATCTTAGATTAACGCAGTTTGTAACTAGAATATTGCTATTGGAATTGTGTTTATTTTGCTTTATTTCAGTAAATACCGAAATTCTGAACTAGAAAAAGTTGTTCCGGTAAAAGTTTGTTAATAAAATTGGAAATGGTGGACAAACTTCGTTGTCGGTTTAGCTAAACGAAGTTTAACTGACAGCCCAAACAGTGGACGTAAGTGGACTAAGGGATCCCTTTAGTATTATGTTTTTAATTCTCATGATGTGTTTTATATTTGCAATCTTTACATTTCTTTTAATTTTTTATTCATAATTTTAGCTTTGAAAATAATGCAAAATGTTAGTCAATTTTTGGTCTAGTGTGGTTAAGGGTTAACAATCATATAAAAAACTAAATATTTTTTTCTGGGTATTTGGGGTTAAATATAGTACAAAAAAAAATTAATATTTAATTTTTCTCTGCTGTTTTTAAATATAAAAAATTATTTGTATGAAATATGTCCTCTTTGAAAATTGGTAAAATTTTCAAAGTCTGGTAGCGGGCCGTAAATTTTTTCGAAAACTTTTAAAAAATCAGTGAATTTTTTTTATGAATCTTTATCTAACCCAGTGTTGTCCTTCCAAGATTTGTCTATATGTTTTTTTTTTTTTTAAGAAGCAGCCTAATGTTTATGTTTCATTTTTTTCAACTTTATAAAAGTTAAGTTTAAGTGGCTTCATAATTTGTTATTGTTGTATGATTAAGAAAGTTTTTTGTTTATACTTTAGAGGGGAACAACTATTAAATTACTTGCATTTTAACTACTATTTTTCGTATATGTAAAAAATTTGCAACGTGCTACTAGGCTGCACTTTAGTAAAAATATTCTTTGAATATAAAATTAAAATATTTGTTCTAGGAACACTATTTAACGATTTTTTTTCCAAAACGTAGCCGATTAACACTGTGAAAATTTTCAAATCAATAGAAAAACATCTCAGAATTTTTAGAAATAAAAATATACAAAACAAAAAATTGGCCGGTTTTTAGAAACATTGAGTCATATATACCCAGTAAAATAGTAAAATCCAAATAACTGTATTCTAACAGGTTCTAATTACTGTTTTGCAACTGGTTCTTTTTATATGGAATTTGTCCTATTTGCAATAAGTTCTTTACCTCCAAACAAGAACAGGATGCTTTAGAACCGGTTCTAGAACCAGTTATAGCACTGATTCTGTGGCAGTGACACCTTACATTTCGACTCCCAGGAACATGTTCTAGAACCGGTTCCATGTAACCGGTGGTAGAAGAAGTTGTTCTAGAACATGTTCAAAGGTAGTCTGTTCTAAAAAATTTTGCTGGGTAACACTAAAATTTCAGAACTACATAGTTATAATATTTGAAAATTGTTTTAATAATATATAGTCCATAGTTTGTGAACGGGAGACACCTGCTGCACTCAGGGAAAAAGTTTCATCAAGTTGTTTGTCGTCCATCATAAATTGTTTGTCATCAATTATTCATTATAAAGGGTCCGCCAAATAACTTTTTTTTTTAACTTCTGAACCAATTAGACTTTGTATGGCGTCATACCAAGGTCTTTATGCAAAATTCGTCTCAATGATGTCTCCGAAATGTTCAATTGTTGAGAACGACGGTAAATTGATGTTGATGGCGCTTCACGCACACTTTCTGCCACAGCAGCAATATTCTCGGGTGTACGCACTGTTTTTGGCTTTTCACGCTTTGGTTTATCGATGAGGATGCCAGTTTCTTTCACTTTTTTCACAAGATAACGAACATACGGACCCATATTCGTTCAGCGGAAGGATAAAACTAATTATCTGTCAAATCAGACATGAGCTAAGTGTTACCATTCACGAAATAAGCACTAGTTGAAAAAAAAAACTTTAGATGGCGGACCCTTTATTTATGAAGTTGTCATAGATATGATGAAGTTTCATAGACCGCGCGTACATTTATTGTTTGTTGTCCTATCAATTGAAATCCAGAATTTTCATTTAAAATTTAGATATCATTAACAAAAACTATGAAATTGAAAAATGTAATTTGTAATTTAGTATATCTATTTAAAAATCCGAAACTATCATAAAATCATTCGAAAGTCAGAAAATTAAGGGTTTGGGTGTGTCATTTAAAAAGTTGAAATTTTACTTCCAGTGTAAGAGTAAGATAAGAATAATGGATTTATCTGCAATTTGTGTAAACAGTTCGGACAGTAACGGACAGTTTTAATGATTTCGTAGGAAGAAAATGTTTTTTTTTTAATACAGACCGTTAAAGTAAACAATCACAGCTTTCCGAAGCTTTTTATATTTTTGAAGTACCATCAAAGCTTGGTATAACGAATGATATATTGTCAAACCCATTCGATATATTCCATATATCGCAGCAACTTTTTGTACTGAAACGACTGCACATTTAACATTTCTCAAAATCCGGAGTGTATTGAAAATTAAAAATAAAACTGCAATAGTGGGTAAACTCCTAAATTAAAAATTATGAATTTGTTCGTTCGTTATATGGCGTTTTCGTTATAACGAGTATGCGTTATACCGCCGTTTGCTGCAGTCAAAAAAAAAGCTCACATCTTTTTAAAAATTTTCAAGTTTTTTAAAAATTTAAGACATGACTAAAATTTAATATAATTTTTATTAAAAAATAAAAATTATGTTTTTTTCGACCTTTAATTGTGCAATGAAAATGAAAATTATTCAAGTTCGAGGCCATACTCTATATTTCTTTATTAGGATATTGTCCTAACAACTAATCTATAGAGTTTTTTTGTTTTCAAATTTATTAATTGACCACTTTCGGGTATGTGTTGATAGCTCTATTTCGGGAATTTTCTAGGTTCCATCATCAGAACACGTTTTGAAAGAAGTGATAATCCCATGCAAAACATCAAACATTCATATAAACTAGTTTTCTCACTAAATGAGAACTAATATATGAGCTCGAAGTTAAAGATTATCAGCATTGTTCAAAAAATGATGATGGGAATCTAGAAAATTCCCGAAATATATCTTTCAACACATTTCTGAAAGTGGTCAATTAATAAGTTAGAAAACAAAATCTGTACAGATTATTTGTTAGCACAATATCCTAATAAAGAAATACAGAGTATGGCCTCGAAATTGAATAATTTTCATTTTCATTACTTTACTAAAATTTTAGAGAATTGATATTTATAGAACGTTTTATAGTGCTCCATTGACTCCTGTCCATGACATGAAATGAGATCAAAAATTGTTAATTTTTTAATGTTCCTTCACGTGATGAAAGATATATCTGTTATTTTTGATGATATCAATGGTAGCGAAACTTTTCGACATTTTGATCACAGCTATATTCTTTTCGATTACTAAATTTCATTATTTTAAAATATTTAAACATTTTAACTGAATATAAATTTAATTTAAATGTATTTTTTCTCTTTCCTAAAGTAAACTCATTAAAATGTGTACATAAAACATAAATTATTAACCTAATTTAATGAGCTAAATCCCACATCATTTATATCATCTCCTAGTTCTCATTTGCAAAACCCACAATAAAAAACCACATCAAATACAAAAACCAACTTAAAAATCTTAAATTTGTTATAACAAGTTCCAAAAAAAAAAATATATAAAATAAAACGAAAAACTATTTCTGTCACTACTTACCACCATCACAGGGAAAACTATCAGCCAACAAAGTAAATAATTTATCC
This sequence comes from Delia radicum, assembly GCA_021234595.1. Classification (NCBI taxonomy): domain Eukaryota; kingdom Metazoa; phylum Arthropoda; class Insecta; order Diptera; family Anthomyiidae; genus Delia; species Delia radicum. The sequence continues at coordinate 273,353,519 of CM037851.1, read as the reverse complement.
GACAGTAAACATCTACCACGTGGTCCCAATGGTACACGGCATACTGGACATTTTTCAGAGCGACTGCGACAATTATTACAGAGAACATGACCATTGCAACATTGCCATCCTGGTGGTTTTATAACCTAATTTAAACGAAGAAAAAAAAAAAAATAAAACACAATTAAATTAAAATAAGTAAAATTTTTACATAAAACAAAAGCTAACAAGGATGGTCTTCGATATGGTTTACTTGAATATCAATAAAATTTGGATATGTATTTGAAAAGACATATGTTAACAAATTGTTGTTAATGAAGGGGTAGAATAAGTATCAAAGATGTAGCAAACTTTTCAGTTTGAAATATAAAACGCCTTTCATTTGACACCTAATTTGGAGATATTTCTTTGGAACAAACATTAAAAAATACAAAACGCTAAATAATGGGCTTCTTTCTAGGTCGAATTTTTAACCTTCAAACATATGATTGGACTTTGAAAAATAAAAATTGTTCGCTCTCCTCTATTACATGTCTAAATTTGATTGAAATTGGAATGAACCACACCGCAGAGCCTCCTTGTAAGTAAAGTTGATATTCAAGATTCATAAACAACAAGTAGAAATAATGTTATAGTTAGTTTAACCAAGCAAACAATTTAGAAACAATTTAAAATACATAAAGAACGGGATTATTAAGCGTAATTCGAAATATTTTCGGCATAGAAACATTGGGAAAATAATTTTATTTTTTTTTTATTAATTAATACCAAAAAAATAATTTCGATTTGGTAAGCAGTAACTTCTTTTCAGTGCTTCCAAAGAAGCGCTTCGCCGTCATGCATGCAATGAAGCATTATATTGTGTTTCCCTGAAGGCATTCTTTTGAAGCATTAAAGAAGGCATGAAAAGAATCAGCGAAGAAGGCATGCAATGAAGCAGTAAAGAAGGCCTTCTATGAAGTACTTCTCGAAATCATTATATTGTGCTTCCCTAAAGGCATTCTTTTGAAGCAGTAAAGAAGGCATGAAAAGAAGCAGTGAAGAAAGCATGCAATGAAGCAGTAAAGAAGGCCTTCTATGAAGCAATTCTGGAAGGCATTACATTGTGCTTCCCTTAAGGAAGAATCGCTTCTCGTAGCTCTTCTGGAAGTGCTTCGGGAAGCTCTTCTAAAAGCTCTTTAGGAAGCGCTTCTATCATGTGATTCTTAGATCATATGATAGAAGCGCTTCTCAACTGCTTAAAAGAGACCTACCAAGTGGGACATCGCGAACAAAAATCATGCCTTCTGGAAGGCCTTCAGCAAGCGCTTCGGGTTCAAAGAAGGCCTTCCACAAGCGCTTCTTGGAAGCACTATTTTTTGCTTGGTAATCATATAATTACAAATTATATCATATTACCCTAACGGAGCACTAGCTTCTATGGCTTTCGGCGCATTGTAGCGAAAACAGACCAGTGAATTTGGTGGGAATCGAACCCACGACTACCGCGATGATAAGCCAGCAGGCTACCAACTAGCCTACCAAGGCGTGCTCCAGAACGTTATTTTCTGATATTAATGAATTTTTGCGTAAAATTACAGCAGTTGCTCGGAAACTCGTCCATTGCTACTTTTCATTATCTTAATGCAAGTGTTCATAAAACTTAATGAAAAATATAATTTTATTTATTAAAATTTTATACACACAATAAAGAAGTTTTATTTAAAAACTAGTTTAACCCATAATACCATGTATTCACCATACGGTAACACAAAATGTGCATGTACGTTTGTCGTGTCTTTAATGTAATGAAAATACCGTTATAAATGATAATTAAGAATTATAAGGTAGATTTGTAAATTTCCACTAAAATGATTTTGAGGACAGTAGCCCATTGATAAAAGCTATATAATCTTGAACTTAGTCAATTTTTGAAAATACAAAAAAGGATGAATTTTAAAAGTGAATTTATTTAAAATGGATATATTTATTAAAAACATCGAAACAAAGTGTTATTCATTTAAAAATACCATTCAAATATTTAAAAATGGCTGAATTGTTTTTTTTAATATATTTGCTGTTGTACTTTATTTTCGACGACTTATTTTGGTGTTACCATATTTTAACTATGGGCGGGCTAGGGGAAACATTTGTATTCTAAAAGTTTTTTCAAAATTTTAGATTCAAGTTATATTTTTTCTTGTTCTAAACGGTTAGAAAAAGGAAAATTTTTTGTCATTAAAAAAAAATTAAAAAACCAGTTGCAATTTTGTGTGTTATCTACCAAATTTTCTATGAAAATTCACAAATTCCAATTTGACACTCGATTTTTTAAAAAATTAAATTTTTTTTAAAGCGCTAACAATAGAAGTCGTGTCAACAAGAGTAAATGAAATTGGCGTATGTTCAGGTATAGTAAAAGGATAATTGTTAGAACTATCATATTCAGCATCTGTGTATGTAGTGGCAAAAAAGTCAGTAAACATGTTACTGATCATCAAATCATCGCTAGATTCACGATTTAAATATTTCATTACTGGAGGGTAGCCGTCAGATTTTCTTTTAGTATTTACAAACTTATAAAAGGATTTAAGGTCATGTTTAAAGTTAACTTGTCACTTGTAAAATGCATTTAGTTTTGCAATTTTATTCATAACTCACATTAATTTATCAATAAGTAATAATTTGATAATAGTTAGTATAATACGTTTTCTTGCAAAAAAAAATACCTTTTATTACACACACTGAAAAGATTCGTTGTCTCAACCGAATTTTTCGACAATCGAATTTTGATAGTCACGTGTACTATCACATTATTCCGACACTGCAATCGTCTCTTTCATTTAGTCCAATCAAACTCATGTTCATATTCAGTTGATCCAACCGAATTTATTTAAATATTCCTACCGAAATAAATAAAACACCGTTTCCAATTTTGTTTTGTATCTTTTTATAAGATAAGGATCACTTTACTCAAAACTTAAAGATTTTCCTATACACTCAGGGAATTTCTGCTGTAAATATTTGTAGTTGTTTGAGTTGTAATACAGTATCTTTATTTTTAACTGCAAAAACAGTTATTTATACAAGAATTTTCAGTGTACTCCACAACTGTAGTTCATTTAAAAAAACAAACCACATCAAATTACTGTATTATGTTTTTACATTGATTTTATATAGGAGTTTTTATTTAGTTAAAAAAGAAAACAAATAAAGGTTTGTTTATTTTTTACTACATATGTGGTTAATTTTTACTATAATAATGGTGAATTTTTTGAACAGTAAAAAGCAAATGGCAATGCAAGTTGAATTTACTGAAATGTAAGTCGTCCTTCCTTCAAGTGAAATTTAATTTTTTTTAACTACATTTGCAGTCGTCTTTACCCACATAGTATTCTAAGTGTAGGAAATGTTCTCAAAATTTGAGAGTTTATAACATACGACAAGGTATTTAGGAAGTTCTCAAACCCTTTGAGTTTTTTAAGATAATAGAGTCGCCATAATACAAGAATTTTTTTATAGGAAAAATATATTAGAATTCCATTGCTTTCCTATAGAACAAATATCATCAGATTGGAGGAAACCATTACATTATGTTGGTTTTTCTGTAGAAAAAAATATATAGATTCGCTCATACTATAATATAATTCCACTGATTCTGATAATCATTTTTATGGAAACACACTCAGAACATTTTGAAATATCCTAGTGCATACAATAAGAAAGCCATGTTTTATTTAAAATAATTGAAAGTCCCGTCGTTTATGCAAATGAACCCTCGTCTAAGACGAACTATTTCTGGAAGTCTCACAAACAAAGTTTCACGGTTAAATTTCTGCCTTTCTAAAACTTCGGGTTCTGATGAGATCTTTAGCCAGATCGAAATACTAGTATCAGCCTAGCTAATATTGTATCTATGATTTGCTTTATTTTTGTAAATATGCGGAGGCTGATGAAAGCTCGTTATAAATTGTAAAAGTTTCATATAATTTTACATTTTTAATACAAAATGTCCACAGTTTTGCAGGTAATCCCATAATGTTTTTGAATTTTGGAAAATTTTAAACCGAAAACAAATAAATTTTTGATTTAAGAAGTCGAATGAAAAATTTTCGCAGTTTTTTCAAATAGTTTTAAATTTACAAAACTTTGTGGGAAACTGTAAAAAAAATTATAAAATAAATTTTACCTCGGTTAATATGAACCATATACTGTCAGTTGAATTTTTCTTTAAAAAACATATATTCTATACAATTTGAAACTTTTAAATTACCGTTTATGTATAATTTCATTCTTTTTAATTAATTTCAAATCAAATGTGTTAACTTAATTTTATATAAAAATAAACAGTTTAAAAACAAATCTCACCTTCAGTGAAAAATTCAATAATGTTTTATGCAAAATTATTTAAAATTATAATTAATTCATAAGTTTTTTAAATTTACACATTATATTTAAAAAAAAAGTACAAATTGAACTATTTATACGAAATTAAATTTTATATAGTACGAAATTGTTTAGTACAATAATATCTGGTGAAAATTCCGATTCAATTGTATAACATTAGAAGAAATTAAATCCAATATGATCCACGTAGATACAATTGTATTCACCATTTTGCAGATTAAATTGTATCTGATTAGTTATTGGACCATATCTAATTAGATATGCCACCATATAATTTTTGTTACTCGGTTGGTTAGGTTTGTCTTTTTGCTTATGAACAAAATTGCTTTGGTCGATTGTGAAATGTTTTGATAAATTATGCACAAATGGTAAAATATCGTAAGAAATGAGACACAAAAGCGGATTTACTTGTTAATGCTGCACCTTATTTAACGAAATTTAATACCCGAATGTTAATAAAGATCTTTTATGTATTTACCATAAAAAAACTAAGATAATATATTTTATTTTAAAAATGGTATGCATAAAAAACTGCTTTAAAACATAAATAATTTTAATGCAAATTTGCGCAAAATCTGGCCCATAAGTGAAAAACTGGGAATGCTATTGAGATCAGCGTGGCCGCAATATTTTGGATCAATGGTCGGACCTCCGAATTTATTTTTCGAGTGTAAAATTGTAATTTTTAAAAAAAGTTCCATCAAAAAGTAAAACATTTTTTTTTTTTTTTAATAAATATTTGCCAACTCTGGGTAACAATTTTGCACATTTTTTTAATTCACGATTGTAGTCAATATGTTGAGTTATTTCAGGATTTTAAAACCAATTTATTGTTTTTATACAGTTAAAAAAATATAGTCGTTCAAATGTACTGGGTCGAAAAAGGAACACTGTGGCATTAATGCGTTAAAATTTTAATAAATAAAATTATATTTTTCATACAATTCTATGAAAACTTGCATTAACGTGTTCAAAAGATTCAATGTATGAATTCCAGTGCAATTTCATTGATTTTACTCGTATGCCGAATCCATTAATATTCTCTTAGTGTGGCTCCAAAAGTGCCGAGTATATTTTGAAAGTAAAAAACCCGGTGCTACTACCAGAACTTTGTAAACCAACATTTTACCATGTGATGTGGCAATGTATGTATTTTATTATATAATATTTTGTTTTTGGAAAATATGTCCTTACCATATTATATATTATATATTATTCAATTATTTACATGCTTTCTGTAATAGGATATTGTATTTTTTATTATATTATTTTTCTTAATCAACAAATATTTTTGTCTTTTTATTTTACAAATAATGAACAAATATAATTTTACAAAAATGTCTCTTATGCCTATAAAAATCACATTTAAATGAAGATACAATTTCTTCATGTTACTTATACGAGGTTTAATTGATAAGTTTTAAGACATGTGCCATTTGAATAAATGTTATAAAATTTAAAAAGTGCGGCAATGATATCCAATTGGAATCACGATAATTTAACAATAGTCAATCGAAGTTTTGTTAAAAAGTAAATCAGTATCATTGTTTTTATGGATTATTAAATACTCAAAAAAATACTCAAAATTGTGAAATTTTTTAAGTAATACTGAAATTCTTTTATTTTTTTTTTTTTTATTTAAGAAAGGTTGAGGTAAAGAAGAAGAATTAACGTTTTTCTCTAAAAATAATAAACACTATTAATTTTGAAATTACACTTGACCAGTTTCTGCCTTTTTTATGGACAATCGTCATCAGTGGTTTTCTATTTAAATTGTATTATTATTTGCGTTTTATAATTGTCCGATTGTCTCTATATGAGTTATACTCAGAAGTGACCAACACTAACAAACACAAATATTCTATTTTTAGATTTTGTTTATTTTTCTAATCTCATCCTTCTCTATTTCACAACAATACCAGATTTAACTATGGTTTTTATGTTCAGTGTAGACAACTTTGCGTTTATATTGAAACATCGCCACAGGGCAAATTTTTTAAGGTATTTTAGTACAGTATTTTTAGTATTTTTTCACAAATAATTTTAAAAGTATAAATATTAAATTGGAAAATAAACGAAAAATCGATTGTTAAATTTAAATTATTTGTAATATATTGTTTTAGTTGATTTTGTTAGAAACATTATCAAAATTTTGCAATAACAAAATAAATATCAGCCAAAAATGAGCCAATACATTCGGTAGGTTTTAAAAAAAGAGTTATCGCAAGAATTTTGTGTGAAATGATCTGGCTTTCATGACATTTTTTTTTTTAACTCGAGTTCATTCTTGTCCCACTCTCAAAAAACTCAGATACAAGCGCAAATATTAGTTGATCTGAATTGGAGCTCGTTTAACAGACTTTACTAAGACTTTACTAAGGCAACAATCAATTCTTTTTTTTTTCACAATATAGATATAAATTATATATAACTAAAGATTGCAAGGTTTTTGTTTTACAAAAAACAAATGACCTTGAATGATCTTGTTCACATTATAATTTATGACAAAAGATCGAAAAATAAACTTTTAATATTAATGTAAAAAAAGTAAAATATTAGAAAATTGCAGAGTACAGCAAAACTGACTTATGTATTATGACTAGAAATTCCAATCTTTACACTAACAATGTTTATTCATTAAAAATGTCATATTTTTGATTTGAATTAGTTCAATTCTTTCAATTTTGTTTTTACTTCTCATCAAGTAAATAAAACAATATGGGTAAAGCGTTAAACTTTTTCCTTCAAAAATTATAATTTGGGTAAATCGTCTACACCTTCTACATTGGTCCTCTGAGGATTTTCGGTGACGCGGATGAAGACGTTTTTAAATTATAAATATAAATTGAACGGTTTTTTGTTTAACAAACCACAAATGATCTTGAACTTGAATAATCTTGCTCACATCATAATATAAAGAATTTTTAACAAAAATTTTCTAAATTCTTTTGTTATATTTTCTATGTCTTCTTGTACAATTTACTTTTTATTTTAAGTTGCGTACACTAAAAAAAGTCAGTGCAGTTAGCTACATTTTTGCTGGAGGATCCTTTCAGAAAAGTTGGTAATGGAATGGAATTTGAAAATTTTTCTGCAAGAATCTTCCCAGCTTTTTCTCATAATCAGTTTTCTGCATATTGTCGGTATTGCTACCAATTGTTTTTTACTATATTTGGGTACTGTCTTTCTCTGGTAGTGTTTCACGTTCATTTGGAGTAAGTTTTTGCAAATTGTTTCTTTGGAAACGCGAAATTTTCTGGCTAACTTACTATTTAATGCCCAGATTTGATTAATCGACGATTTTTTTTCAATTTAACAAGCTCAGCTGAGTTTAATTTTTTTGGACATTCTTTTTTTTTGATCCCGGTTAATTCCACTCCATTTTCAAACCATTTGAATATGAAATGTATTGTGCTACGTGGTACTTGTTGTGGGGTCAAAAATTACTCCATTTTTCGTTTTTAAGGCGAATTGTTTCTGAGATATTTCAGACAAATGGGGTACCAAATGAAATAGCTTATGGTATACAAAACATGTCCAATACCTTTCAAGTATTTTTTTTTTTTTTATTAAAAAAAATGTGTTTTAAGTGATATTAAAACTAGAGTTTTGTAAAGAATTATAGTTGGATGAAGCTAAAAATAATTGCTGTTTCCGATTTTTGCAATCGTCGGGTTTTATGGAACTAACAGATCTGTCTGTTCTAATCTAATTTAACACACTTAAGTTAATGTTGTGCTAGTAGTGCTAATGATGGATTTCAGTGTAGTTTTGTAAAAACGTACCACCAAAAATCAAAAAAATTGACTTTATTTGCTTGTTTTAACATTGTTGCTCCCACTGTCGTTTGAAAAATAGCGAAACTACAGATTTTTCGTATTGGATTTGTTCTGGTATTGTTTGTGCTGGCTTATCTGTGCGGGGTCGTGGGTTCGATTCTCACCAGAGGCATTGGTCTGTTTTCGCTACAACGCGCCGAAGGCCATAGTAGCTAGTGCTCGGTTAGGGTAATAGTATATAATTTGTAATTATATGATTACTAATTAATAAAAATTTCCAAATTCTGGCCAGTCCATACATTAAGTTTTTTAAGTTTAATTTAATAACAAATGAATTAAATGGTTTTCTTTGTACCAAAAGCGGTCTTGTTAAATTAGTGGCAACCACGTTAGTTAGGTTTTATTACTAAGGATTTCATTATTTAGAAAAACTTCCTACACACAGAAAACAGTTTTGCAGTTGCAAAGGAATTTTTGTGGTTCCACGTACTATCACTATTAATAATTTTTAATACTATTGTAATAACCGACATTTGTTTAAAAATTTCGAATTGTTATTCTAACAATTGAATATTTTATGTTTATGGACTATAATATTCTATAAAGAGATTCACATGAGTTCAAAAAAATTTATTTTATTAAAAAAAAAAATTATATGCATCGAATTAGGCTCGCACCGGCGATCTTCCGTTTGTCAGCAAGTACTTTACATCTAGCCTAAACCCAATACAAATATTTTTTTTTTTAATTTCAAACTTGAATATTTTATAGTTTCAAATTATGTAGATTTTCGCTTGCTTATCTCAATATTTCATTAGAGTTACCAAAACTATAAAAAAAATTGTATATTATTTTAAAGGATTTTATTAATTAAAATTCTTATGCCGTGAACTGGGCTCTAACCGGCGACTTCCTGCTTGTCAGCCAATTACTTTACATCTGGCCTAAAACCAATTTCAAATTGAATTTTCAAATTTCAGCTTCGAATGTTTTTTCTGTTTCAAATTTAAATACATATGTCTAAAAATAGATTTGTATTTACAACAGAAATTCGGTTGCTGATCTCAATATTTTATTAGAGTTACCAAAACTATAAAAAAGTTAATATATAAAAAAATCGTAGCCGCGAACTGGACTCGAACCGGTGACCTTCTTCTAGCCTAAACCTAAGTTGAATTTGTATTTTCAAAATTCTACCTTAAAAATTTGTCTAAAAATAGATTTGTATGTTGCTAATCTCAATATTTTATTAGAGTTACCAAAACTGTTAAAAAACTTTATATTATTTTAAAATTGGTAACGAAAACTAATATTTTAGATAGACTGATTGTTTTTTTTTTTTTTTTTGCAGGCGAAACTAATATTCGATTTTAACTGAAAATATTTTATTCAATCTACGAAAAGTGGTTGGTTTTTGGTATTATATATGTAATGTAGAGGAAAATAATTTTTCAATATTGATAAGGGAAACCAATAGTTTGAATGATGTGACTGTGTTTTGGTTAATTTTATATATTTTCTGTTAACAATATAGTTTAATTACTCTGGTGATGAATTTTAAGTACTTACAATTAAAATTAATGAATAATGATTAAATTTTGTTGGTTACGATGGAATTCCCACCCATTTATTCTCTGTGTGTAGAGACCATGATATGGTCATTAAAATTCTTTATAAAATTATCCTTAATTGTATTGCGTCGTAACGTTTTTTGTGTAAACGAATTAAAATCAAAAGCTACTTCCTTAAACATACATTGGCCAGAAACAAACCATACGGAACAACAATGGAATTGCTTTAGTACGGAATTACTAAGTAACTTGAAAATTGATATTTTTAATGACAGATTGGAGAGTAAATCAAAAACCACCACAAGAATTTACAAACATCTAGATTATGAAAGAGCAATACATTACTTTAATGATGACTTAAAAACTGATCAAATCACATCTATATATAAAGCACGTAGTGGCTTAATTGCACTAAATTATAACAGATTTTGGCGCAGCAAACGAAGACAAGTTTTGTAAATTGTGCAATTTACAGGAACATGAAACATTCCAACATTTTTTTTGTATCTGTCCTGTGCTAAAAGAATTAAGATATGCTATTTTTCGGAAATATTACCTAGCGGAAGAAGATATGAAGAGTGAATTCGGTGGCATGAGGGGGGGGCGACCTAAGGGGTCACATGAGGATCGCGCGAATCCTAATAGATGACCCGATTTCTAAGGTTGCGGACAAAGTGTCACCGGAGTGCATCTTTGATAGATATTTTGATGTGTTATTCTTTGACAGAGACATGTGGACCAATCAATCCTGGGAACCAGAAGATGGTTCTCAGGTGTGGTTCACTGATGGCTCTAAGCAGTCGAATGGGAACACGGGTGCGGGCGTCTTTGGACCAGGCTTCCAGCGTGCCTTACCTATGGGAAAATATCCGTCCATTTTTCAGGCGGAGATTTGGGCCATATGTGTCTGTGCAGGGGAATGCCTGCGAAGGGGAACTCGCAGATCTCGCATCTACATTCTTTCTGACAGTCAGGCTGCACTGAGGGCCTTAATGGCTTATAAGGTGTCGTCCGGGTTGGTCATGGAATGCATTCAGACTCTCAATAGGCTCGGCAGAGGCAACTCTCTAACGTTGGGGTGGATTCCTGGTCATGAGGGGCATGAGGGCAACGAGAGGGCAGATTGTCTTGCCAACCGCGGGGCCCGAAAGCCCTTTATTGGTCCTGAACCATTCTGTGGAATACCTGCGGGGTATGTTAGGGAAAGGCTCAGGGCATGGAGAGAGTCTGAATTTTCTGGTTACTGGGAAAACTCTCCTGGTCAGCGCCAGGCTAAAAGATTGATCTCTTTTTCCAGTAGGGGGTCGAGGCGACTCTTGTCGCTTGAAAGGGGGGGTTTGAGGACCCTGGCGTCGTACTTAACTGGACACTGTAATCTCAGATACCATCTGCACAAGAAGGGTCAATCGGACACGGATTTGTGTAGGTTTTGCGAGATGGTGTCTGAGACCTCGGAGCATGTTCTCTGCGAATGTCCCAGGCTTTGTGATAGGAGACTTAGGTTTCTAGGTGATCCCTTCATTTCGCCTTCCGACATCGCGAATATTTTGCCTAATAGGATAATTGGCTTTATAGGTAGCTTGAAACTGTAGGTAACCTTAGGCAGCACAAAAGACCTACATTAGTCGCGGTGCATAGTGCCTTCTGATCTAATCTAATCTAATCTAAGATATGCAGACATATATTAAATGGCCAAAATGAAGGAGACTGGGTGAATTTAGTAAAATATTTGATATGTGCGTTAGTTTATAGAAATTTTTTTAAAACAGAATTTAACTAAATTTGTCTTAATTTTAATAATCAAATTTTATTTTTTCATTAAATGCCGATGTTTGTTTGTGATCGTTTGAAAGACGTTTTTGTGAAAAATATGTCGTTAATCTCTTTAATATTTTTCTTTTTGTATATTTAAACTATTATTAATAACATGTTAATTAATACCTAAGAAACTTTTTAAAATAAAAAAAAATCTTATTTAAAAACAAAAAAAATAAAAATTCTATAAAATGTGTCATAAATATTTAAGAAATCGTAACATTGGATGAACATTGAAGTAACTTTTCCCTGCATTTCACTGGGTATAACACTCATACGCTCGCATGCACCAATACTATTTATATTAAATATTTTGAATATTTGTTTTCTATTGCATTTAATTTAAAGAAAAATGTAAATTTAAATAAGAAATTAAGAAATATTCAAAACAAATATTACATTTAAAAAATATTAATTATTTTAATCGATACAAAATTAATATTTATCTTAATATGTTTATTAAATAAGTTTTAATTTTTATAAGAATATAATACAGTTGAGTAAAATCAATTGAAGAACTAGCAATTAATAATTAAAAATTAATTTTATTGTATATTGTTTGTTGTTTAATTATATAATAAATTCGAAATGTAAATATGCATTTCTTATTAGTTACAAAATAAGAATATTATTTATTCATATAAATACATTTTTAATTTCTATATTCAAATACGTTCTATATATGGCAATTAAATCATGCCAATATTGTATTATCCTAACTTTTGTTTAATGTCAATATCTGTTCATATGTCTTGCAAACATGCAATACTACTTGTATGCCTAACTACTAGTGTTGTCAATTATTCGTGTTTTTAATTTGTTCGAATAAGCGGCCAAATAATTTTTGATCGAACGGCCAAACGGTTAATTTTTAAAAATTATTCGATTAATCGAACGATTAATGGAAAAAAAAAATATTTTTAAAATGATGATCTGAACTTGAATAATCTTGCTTATAAATAATTATGACCTGTTCCACGATCTCGAACGAAAACCTAAGCGAACGCAAGCTAGTCACTCGAATTCGAATCAATTTGGGTTTCTCTATTTCGAAAGCTATCGTTCGCCTATACTTACGTGTGACAATTTTTGTGTTTTACGTATTTACAAATCATAGGGGTGCCAGACCGGATATTTCAAACTTCTATTACAATTTCCTTTAAAAATACCAAAAATACTACTAAATTGTTTGAAGATAAATACATTATACTCAAAAAAAAAAGTTTGCAAAGTCAGCAAAAAATTTTGCTGAGTCAGCAAAATTTTAGTCAGGAGGATGCTTGCAAAAAAGTTGCTAATGTCAGCAAAATCTTTTGCTGAAAATCAGCGAGCTGCAAAATTTGTAGATTCAGCAAAAGTTTTGCTAACACTTAGTAGATTAGAAATACAAAAGCCTTGCTAAAAATTAATAAATTTTTGCTGAATTTTAGTAGACTGAAAAAAAACGCAAAAAATTTGTAGAAAAATTGTAATTTAGTTAATTTATTTCCTGAAAATCATAAAACATATTTTTCTGATTCTTTTAAAAATGATTTTCATTTTTCCACATTGACGAAATAAATTAATTTAATATCTGAAAATATATAGTCATAAATATATATAACATAACAAAAATTGTCTTTCAATTACTTACATCAATGGTTGTCTAAATGATGCTAATGCAACTGCCGAAGATAATTATAGAAACGAAAAAATAAACAAAAACAAAAGAAACGAAAAAAAACAACCCTTTTTGCAATAAGAAAAAGGAACCATAAAAATCTACCTAACATGTGTTGGTTTGTCTTTCACTTTACTCTGTCTACATTTCTGTATACGTTTGTTTGCAATTTGACCACACATATAAACATTTAGTTTAAATAAATAAATATTTTATTTTGTCTTTTATTTAATTAATAGACAATTATTTTCACAAGCCGGTGACAACGCAAAATTTAAGTTATTTTAATCCTCAATTTTGTTTTATGTATGAAAAACAGATACAAAAGTCTTCCATGGTTGATTTTTTTGTATGTCTTATTAGAGTTGTACTTTTTAGTATCATTTTCCTCTTCTCTACTACATCTTGACATGCCGCGACATCTACTTCATTCTGCGTATATCTTTCAATCTGGTTGTCGTCCACATTATTAATGTACTTATCAGCACAATTTTTTTAGCAAAATTAATTAGTAAAACATTAGTATATTAGTAAAGCATTAGTATAAAACAGTTAAGTGCTGAATAAGTATAAAAAAATTTTAGCTGAAAACACGATTTTAGTAAAAAATTTTGCTAAAAAATAGTATACCTGATTTACAAGACGTTTTACTAACTTTTCTACTAACTTATTTTTTTGGGTGTACTTAACAGTGATCAGCTGTATATGACAAATAAATAAATAAAACAAAAGAAAAATTGATAAATCAAAAGAAGAAAATCAAAAAAGTACACCAGCGTTTTCAGCTGTGCCATTGTGGATTTCATTAAGCTGAAATTTTAAGTTTTTAATAATCCACAAATATTCGTGTTATTTTATTCTTACCTTTTGTTATGCATTCTTTTTTTTAAATATTTATAGTTTTTTATTATATCATTCATTCCAGCAAAGAACATTGAAAAATGAGTATTTTTTTTTTTAGGTTCTCCGATTTTTTTATATTTTGTACATGATTACTCTATAATCCCACTTGCACATAGCCTTTTTCAGATCTCGAAATTTGTAAAAACTCGTGATTTTATGCACGTTTTTAATTTTCATAAATTTGATAAAAATGCTGAAAGTGCTTCACTTTGAAGTGCCATAACTTTTTAATTGTATATCGCATGTTATTAATTTAAACGATATTTGGAATATGCACTTGTCTACTTTATAACTGGAGGTTTTTAAACAAAATTATTGTTAAAAAAGTGCATGCGAAATGCAAATGCAGTTTTCTAATGTATTTTTCACAACTTTCTCCCCCTACGATTTTCAAAAAAAAAATATCATTAAAAATAAAAGACATGTTTGTTCCATAAAAATCAGTATTTGTATAATTAGCTAATATTCCATATTTTAGTAAACTGTATTTTTTTTTTTTTGAAAATCGTAGAGGGAGAATGTTTTGAAAAATGCATTAGAAAACTGCATTTGCATTAAGTATGCATTTTTTTTTAGCAATCATTTTGTTTAAAAAAAACCAATTATAAAGTAGACAAGTGCATCTTCCAAATATCGTTTAAATTAATAACATGCGATATACAATTAAAAAGTTATGGCACTTCAAAGTGAAGTGCTTTCAGCATTTGTTTGATATTTATGAGAATCACGACTTATTACAAATTTGGAGATCTGAAAAAGGAAATGTCCAAATGGGACCATAGAGTATTCATGTACAAAAAATATCCAAAATCAGAGGACCCGTGCTCAGATTTTTTGCGTTTCTAATGGAATGAATGATATATTTTTTTGAAAATATTTTGTTACTCGAAATCAAAAAAGCAAGTGACTGGTTTTGACATTTACGTTCGCACTGTTGACAACTTGTTCGAAATAGAGAAACCAAATTTTGTATGAAAACTATTACGTTTTCATTCGACTTGTACTTCAAGTGATCGTTCGCATCGAAATTTAGTTAGAGAAACCGAAATCAATTTTCTTTCGCTTAGAAAGCGAAAGAAAGCATTCTTTCGAAATCGAGAAACAGGCCATTAATGTATGTTACCATATTATCTCAACATTTTATGAAATTTATGAAATACTACAACAAAACCAATTCTTAAACGCAATCATTTTAGATTAACGTCAAAAGATTTCTTAATCATACGCTCTTTGGGATTATCTTGTGTAAAAAAAAAAACAGTTTTGAAAATCGTTAAAATGTTAAATATTTATCGGCGATAGTTTTAGTATATCAAACTGTGAAAATTTTATTTTAGTTACCGCAGAAATTATATAAATGCAATTCAAATTCAAATATCGCTGTAAAATATATGTATTTTTATAGTTTTGTATAGTTTAAACTTCAAAAGTCATGCTATTATACACTTGGGTCTGTTTTTATGCGGTAGATGCGTTTCAAAAAAAAATAAAAATAAACGCATAAACAAATTCGAATAAAAAATGCCCGTACACAGAAAAAATTATCAACCTAAAATATCGAATTTAAGATTTGATTTGAATTTAATTTGTTTCTAAACAAATATTTAATTGAATCAATTAATATTTTAATTGACTTTTAAATATATAAATACATATTTTATATTAGACGTAATTATCATATTATTTTTTCATACACTCTATGCATAAATAGAAAATTTTTATTATAAAATACCAAATACATTTGAAGTTAACGTTTTAACGCACATACACAAACAGACTCAGCATTGCAAAAAACACACATACCAACGTATAGATCACACACTTTTTTTGTGAGTATCATATATATTTTTTTTGTAGAACTTATTTATAACTTTTTTTCCTTGTTAATTTTAATAAAATGTTTAATTGGTAGTATCATTGCCGTGGTAGGTGCAATATTTATTGAAATATTAATTGATTCAATAAATTTTTTAATTGAATTTTTAGTTTTTTCTGTGTAGTTCCATACAAAAATGAAAGATGCGTTCCACAAGTTTGAAAAACCGCATAACTTCAAATCAAAGGGTTATAGTTGAACTAAAAACGCATAAAAAAATAAATAAAAAGAATTCATTTATTTTTTTAAAATCAGTTTAAACAAAAAATAACACTTATGTATACATAAAAACGCAAAATTAATTTTAAAAACTAAGTTTAATAAGAATTAATTTATAAATAAAAAAATAAAAAATTTATTTAGCAATTTAAAAATTTAGAACATTAGATATTACACGAATCGCTATCCGAAATTTGTCTGGGCATTTGTCTCTATAAAAATATGATGATAATTTTGAACTAAGTTGTGTGCCAGATAAAATAGATTTTCTTATTTTAGACTTATATTTTTAATAGCTCTAATTGAAGATTCGCCAAGGTTAAAATGTTTTCCAATATCAGCATACTTCTCACATTTTTCTATGCGATGTAAGATTGCTATTCTCGATTCCAAAGAAATTTATTGTCTTTTTTTCTTTGTTTTATTAATATTTTATGAAAAAGACCAACTTTTTTTAACAATACAAATACAGTTTTTTACAATTACCTTTTCAATCACAAAAATAACATTTAAATCATTAAAATTATGAGAAAACGCTTACAGTATGAACATTACAAGTTTAATAAATCGGTAAAAATATAAAACAATCATTAAAAATGTATATTAAATAGTATTAAAAAAGGCGATTTTAAAACCGCATAACTTAAAATCCGCTTAAAAATAAACCGCATAAAAACAGACCCAAGTGTATTTAACCGATTGCACTTTATCTGTGAATTTGCTTATACTGTTTGCTTCTAAGTCAAATATCTTTACCCATTCGCACGAAAAAATAGTGCTTACCCAGAAGCAGTTCTTTAAAGCATTATTTAATTACCAAGCGCTTTCGAAATAATTCCAGGATACATGATTTTTATACACGATTTCCCACTTGGAATGTCTCTTTTTAGCTTGTGAAAAGCGTTTCCTTCATGTGCTCTTAGAAGCAATAAATTCATGCCTTCATAGGAAATGAGAAGCACTTTTTTTTGCTTATGGACAACATGTATTCTTTACTGCTTAATTGTCAGCATTATTTATTGCTTCAAAGGAATGCATTCAGGAAAGAAAAGCAAAATGCCTTCCCAATTACTTTATTGTATGCAAGACGGTGAAGCGCTTTCTTGAAGCAAATCGAGGTTAATTTTTTGCTGGGTTATTAAAGAGTACATATCTTGGAAAACGATTAAAGGACGTTTTAAAATTTCAATTATTTCTATTTAAAATTTCAATGATTTTATTTTGTCACTTAACATTTTTTTGTATAAATTTGCTCGAAATTTATCAATTTTGGAAAAAATTGTATTAAAATCAGTATTTTTTGAATTATTCGTTTTATTTGATTAATCGTTAAAATTTATTCGAAATATTCGTTATTCGAAAATCATGTTTTTTTAAATTTATTGTTCGATATTTCGTTTTAATCGTTCGATTAATCGAATAATTTTTATTCGAATGACAACCCTACTAACTACTCATACCCTTAGGCATTAACAATAAGATTGCAAAAATAAAATTTCAAAATTACTTAAATAAATCTAAGACTGTTTCATAGATTTGTATAGATGTACTCGTATTAGTTACTAGTGATATAATAGTTTTAGTACAATTTAAAGTAAAATTTTGTAAATCTTTTTCATATCCCTTAACAACTTAATGGGCTTACGTGAGATGCATATGTATATGGTTAAACACACACATACGTATATGGAAAAAAAAACATCAAAAAACATGCACATTTAAGACTTATAAATTAATAGTTGTGCTCAAAAATATAGTTACACTTAGAATCCTATGTAGGTAAAAAACACTGTAAATGTAGTTAAAAACAAATGAAATTTCTCTTGAAGAAAGAACGACTTACATTTCAGTAACTTCAACTAACATTGACATTTGTTTTTTAATGTTCAAAAAATGACTAACAATTGTAGAAAAATTAACCACTACTAACATAAAAAATGAAGAAACATTTATTTTTTTAATTTTTTTTTTTTTAAATAAAATCATAAAACAGCCATTTGATGTGGTTTGTTTTTTTCAACGAACTACTACAACAAAAAGTAAAAAATTTAATTTGTTCTAAAGGGTGGTTAAATTGCAAGGGCCGATGTTGAATGTGTACCACACCTAAACGTCAAGTTTTTTTCTGCATTTAATTTGACATTTCCCAATTTCAGACTAACTCAATTTGAACCATGGAAAGATACACAATCGAGCAATGTGTTAAAGTTATTCAGGCTTATTATGCAAATGGGCGATTTTGATGAGGCACATTTTCACCTCAGTGGATTCGTCAATAAGCAGAATTGCCGCATTTGGGCGAATGATAATCCAAGAGTGATTGTCGAAAAACCAATGCACCCACAAAGAGTGACTGTTTGGTGCGGTTTATGGGCTGGCGGCATCATCGGGCCGTATTTTTTCCAAAATGAGGCCGGGCAGGCAGTTACTGTGAATGGTATTCGCTATCGTGAGATGATAACGAACTTTTTATAGCTCGAATTGAAAGATATGGATGTGGACGATATGTGGTTTCAACAGGACGGTACCACTTGCCACACAGCTCACGAAACAATGGCAATAATTTCCTAAATAATTTGTGTTTTAATCAAAATCAAAATCGGCCCTTAAAATTTAACCACCCTTTACAAATGACTGACATTTACATTAAAAATAAATAAACTGTTTTACAACCCAAACAACTTCATATTTTTAAAGCAGAAGTATCCTGAGTGTCGGAATATTTGAATATTTTAAATATTTGAAATTTTTATCTGGAAAAAAGTACTCTGTTGTAGGGTTCCATAAATCAAATTTCGCATAATCGACTTTTTGGAAGTTGACTTTTTTCTGATGAAATCGTCGTAGAGTCGCCTTTCTTCTAATGAAAAACTCAAAAAGTCGACTTTTTGCGTTCGACTTTTCGACCTTTTTATTTGTCATATATTTATGGCTTAAAAGTAAATTTAGTTTTAGTCAAAAAATTTATCGCAATAGACAATAGACAAAAGTAAAGCCGATGTTGCCAAAAAATCCACAAATAAAAAAAAAGCGAAAACAGCGAAAATAAGGTAAAATCCTACAAAATGTCCGATTTGGGTTGAATGTGCCCAATTGTAAGGCTCTTTAAAACTAAGTTGTGTAGTCTTATAGTGTAAACACTTTTTATTCGCTGATATTAAAATTTTAATTTTGTGTAATGACTTTTGGGGTTTTTTGAAAAATAGCAATTGTTTATTAGTGAAATGTGAAAAAATGCCGAAAAGCAGTTTTTCGAACTTTGTCGTAAAAATTGGGAAAGTTTCAGAATTTTTCTTTAAAGATTATTCCCAGCAAAAAATAACATCGATTTTTTAAACATTAAATACATTTCTATACTTCCATGATAGCGCGTAAACGTTTTGCATATAATAAAGAAATTTGAAAGGGATTTTGCTGTGCTTCCATGAATGTAATCTTTTGAAGCAGTAAATAATGCATACAATGAAGCATTAATGTTGTCAATATGCAAAAAGCGCTTCTCATTTTCCACGAAGGCATGAATTTATTGCTTCTTAAAGCATATGAAGGCAGTGATTTTCACCTGCTAATTAAATAATGACTTCAAGTACTGCTTTTGTGTAAGCACTATTTTTTGCTGGTTTTTAACGTTAATAAAATTTGAGTTCGTTATCATTACCAATAAATCATAAATTCTACTTTAAGATGAAAATAAATTGACCCAAACCAATCTAACAAATAAATTTTTCGCGAATTACATTACATTACACTAAAGAAGTTGAGCCAAAAATAATAAAGGAATATTAAGATGAGGTATATATCCTCAGTGCATTGAAGCAAGGAAGAGTACTAAATTTGAGGATAAACATTGGGCGGAATCAATAATGCAGTATAAAGAAATAAGCAAATATCAGCGAAAAACAGCGAAAAACAGACGCGACAAATATAGAAGTTATAAAAGTTATTCGTCGCTTCCGTTTCTCGCTGATATTTGCTTATTTCTTTTTACTACATTATTGATTCTGCCCAATGTTTAGCTTAAAAATAAAAAAAGTCCAATGCTTGAAAATATAATTATTTTTAATTAATTTTATTAATTAACCTTATTGAATTGAAAACATTTTCACTTATTGGCAGTTTTAAAAATGAGCAAAAACAGTTCCTTTTATTTAATCATATCTGTATTTCTTTATATGAGGCTTTCCAGGCCAATTGTCTATCATAAAAAAAAGGTATATCAACAAATGTCAAAGGTATGTCACAGAAAAACATTTCAAAAAAGTTTCAATAACAACTACACAGAAATCGATACAAAACCAAACAATTTGTTTACAATTTGTGTTCTATGACACCCTAGATAATACTAATAAAATATGGAACAACTTCATTATTTTTTGCAAAAAGTGCACGGGATTAAATGTGACAAATTCAAATGATTTTTCCTCGGTGAGATTTTCTCGATATTTGTATAGTTACGTTGTAGGGGAAAAACAAAATAAACATATATCGTTTAAATATATTTTGAAATCGTTAAGTAGATCTTTAAAATACTTTTAATTTGAAACCAATTTTTGTAGTTTCTTTGGAATAAATGTGAAAAAAACGAAAAAAAAAGGAAACTGGAACCATTTTTAATCTTGCCTTTTAATCAAATCAATTGTTTCAAATGTGGAAAGCGAAAGAAATGGTTCCAGTATAACTTTTTCGTTTTTACACATTTAAGAAACTGTACACAAATGGGTATCCAATTAATGATATTTTAAAGATCTACCCAACGATAAATTTGTTTATCAAAATCTAAAGAAGACATTCTGTAAATATCATAGAGCGTCTTATTTTGTCAAAAGTGGAAACATTAACAGTATATTGATATATCACTATTTAAAGAATGGCCCAGTTATAATCTGGACGCACAAAAGTAGTTATAACTTTGTAAATAACAGACACATTCGTTGTTATTCGTTGTTACGAATAACAGAACGGACATGGTTGTTGATGCTCCCCATTAATTTTTGCACATCCTTCGGCTTTACTTTTTTAGCAATCTGGTTCCATTTTTGTAACATTATAACTTCATTTTTTGCTTCTTTATTACTCTTCTTCAATTTATTTTTTACATTTGCCCAATATCTTTCGATTGGTCGAAATTGTGGCCAGTTAGGAGGATTCATGTAATTAACTTTTGGCAAAATAAACAATTTTCATAAAATGTAATGAATGGAGTCGCTTCACACAAAAGCACGAATTTTCGTTTTTAATTTATTGTATTTTTTTTTTTCTTTCTCTTATTACAAATTTTTATTACATTAGTTTTATAGCAATCGAAAAAGATAATATCGTTATTTCGGGATAGGGGTATCGAAATTCAAAGAATAACGTAAATTTAGGTATGTATTACACTAAAAAAGTTATTAGTTCTGAATATATAAAAAAAATTAAAATTATGTTGTCAATCTCAAATATTCAAGGATTTGTTTGCTAGAACTTAAGTGCGAATGATGAATTTTATTATATTGTTAAGCACACCCATTGTAGTTCTAACTAACAAGTTTTTCGAATATTTGATAAACACAATAAAACATGGCATTTAATCAATTTGCAATAAAATGCCGCGTGGCTCAAAAGCTGATGACTGTGCCAAGGTTGTTACACCGCCACAAAACTGCTCGACTTGAATTCGGTAAAAGGAATTTACAAAGCAACTGAAGGAAGGTAAATCAATAATCGTTATTAAAACTGCTCCTTTAAAATATTTTTCTTAAATGTATGTAAATTTTGATATATTAAGTTAAGTGTATTTATAGTTATGAACCAGTAATTGAGTTTGTTATTCCGTTTTAGATAGTAAAATAAAAATAAATAATAAGGTTAAATATTATTTTTTTATTTTGTGAATATTAAAAACTCCCTTAATGGGATTTGGTAAAATTTTAGCACACGACGTCAATTTATATTCCACTTTATTTAAAAGTGTACATTAAAATATTTAGAAAATTCAATCTGAATATATGAATATATATATTTTTTAAAAATAATTTTTGAATACGATTCTGAAAATGTTTCTAAGGTATACAAATATATTTATATTTGTAGTTTATGCTATTTCTTTTTGAAAATAAAAGAGAAATAACGTGTGTTTTTTAATGAATTAGGTAACCAACCAGTCATATTTTTCGCTGTAGATTTTTTATTAATGAAATCGTGAAAAATGAGTGCAAAATTTGGCACTATTTAACAGCGCCTACTTTTCCCACATTTTCGTAATATTGGAAAAGTTGTTCTAGTTTGTATTCGTTTGGCATTGATACGATTTACTTTTTTTTTTGTAGCAGTACAGTTGGCTTGAAAAGCCTCATATATGAATTCTAAAAAAACAAATAGTACTATTGTTAACTTGAATTTTATATGCCTGATGTTATAAACAAATTAGATCTAGCCTGTTATTTTAAACAATAACATCATCAACACCAACAACAAAATCAGCATATGTAAAAGGTGTTAGTGTATAAAAGACTAAACTCATAATTATAAAATATGGAATAGGTTAAACGTATAGAAAGAAAATTCTTCATTTCCCAAACTCACTAACAATAAATACAAACACCAAATGTGCACCATGCATAATAAGTATTACACATTTTTAAACAACTAAAAAACTTCAACTAGGTTAGCCTATTAAAAATATGTACAATAGGGTTGTTACTTTTTTCTTGTAAAAAAAGCACAGGGCACCAGATTATGTACAATATTGTAGTGATAACAAATAACGTTTTTTAAAACTCATTTCAGACCAAAAACCTTTCGCACCAAAAACCAATTTTTAATTTTTTAATTTAAAAGTTTGGTTTAAATCAAGAGTGCCCAAAGTTCCTTATGGAAGAGCAAACACCAATACATTTAAAGAAAAACTAATTTTTATTCAATATTTTTTTGTTGTAAAAACCAATACATACAAAGAAAAAAAAATATTTCAATGTTTACCAGCAAAGCATACGAAAGTGTTGTTGCTTTGCGCTTGCGTGTATACAGTGAAGAACGACAAAAAAACTAATAAGACAAAGTTGTTTGTGTATTTCGTATTGATAGTGCTGAGCGCTCTATATGTGTATTAAAACACACAGCCTATAGCTAAGTGTTTTTACAAAAAAATGAGTACCAAGCGCATAGGCCTTGGGCACCCCTGGTTTAAATAGTACAATCCGAGGCAGATCAATAAGTCAGTGACTTTTTGAATGAAACACATTTTTTAACATAATCTCCTTTTAGCTCAATACACTTAGTCAAACGTTTCTCCCATTTTTGTATCCCCTCCAAAAAATAGGATTTTTTGAGGTCCATAAAATAGGCATTGTTTGATCAATAATTTCATCGTTAGAGCTAAATCTCTTTCCGCCGAGCCATTTCTTTAGGTTTGGAAATAGGAAATAGTCACTGGGGGCTAAATCCGGAGAATATGGCGGATGAGGTACCAATTCGTAGCCCAATTCATGAAATTTTGCCATTGTGCACCCGTGCATTATCTTGATGAAAAAGAATTTTTTTCTTGGTTGTCGTTTTTTTTTAAATCCTCGTTAAATCGGTCCAATAAGTTGGTATAATATTCGCCGTTTATTGTTTTTCGCTTTTGAAGGTAATCGATGTGGATTATCCCGCGTGCATGCCAAAAAACTGTTGCCATCACCTTATTGGTCGACAATAAGTCTGACAATTGGTCTTCTTCGGAGCGGGTTCACGCGGAGAAACCCATTGTTTAGACTACTGCTTGGTCTCCGGAGTGTTGCAATGGATCCATGTTTCATCCACAGTTACAAAACGCCTCAAAAACTCATTCGAATTTCGGTTAAACAACTTCAAACAATCCTTTGAAGTTGTCACACGATTACGTTTATGGTCAATTGCAGACAGCTTTATTAAACCCAACTGATCATTTAAAATCGAAACCACATTGCCATATGAAATGCCTATGGCATCAACAATCTCACGCACTTTTACTCTTTGATCGGCCAACACCATATCGTGGATTTCTTCGGGTGTATTGACCTCAATTGCTCGTCCAGAACTTTCAGAACTTGTACGACCACAACGAAAGTCAGTAAACCACTTTTATACCATTGAAATCGATGGTGCAAAGTCCCCATAGTATTTATCAAACTTTTCCTTGGTTTGATTGGCGGTTTTTTTTCGCAAAAAATAATGTTTATTGAGCACTCGAAATTCACGTTTTTCCATTTAAAAAAAAAATCCACAAAATCCATTCCATATTTTGGACCGAACACATGCATTTCGCTGCAATTGTTAAAATTCACAAATTTATTAAAAATTTTGTATGAAAATGTATGCAACTTTAAAAGTATTGAAATCCGCTAAAAAAAGAAGGTACACACCTTCTAACATTTTTTTTTTTTTGCAAAAATGGAGTAGATTGGCCCTCTGTATTGCATCCCGTCCTTATCCACTATGACCTTGAGGACATTTTTTGTGGAATCCGTGACTCTTCTGAATAATCTACCATAAATTCTTTTAAAAACGAACCTGTAGTTTAGACTTAATTAATTCTTGTGTGCTAGATTGGTACACGCTGAACAAAAAACGCCTTTCTGGTTATATACTTTTGTTTGGAAAACATTTCCGTTTTCCATGTTTCTAATATAACATGTTTGCTTCCTAATATAATTATATATATGTTTGGAAAAAGTGAAAACCGTCTACCGCCAAACATATATATGTTTGGCTGCAAATAAATATATGTTTATTATGTTTAGATTAAAAAATTTTAATCACTGTAAACATATAAATAGTTGCCTGCAAACATATTCAAAAGTGTATTTTTTCTGCGCGCAGTTTTTCCCATAGTGCGGTTGCTTTATATAAAAGTGTTGAGTCACTTTTACACTGCCATGACAAAGATGTTACAGATCTTAGCAACATTATTTGTATGCATAGTATTTTTTCGTATTATGCATGTAGTTCATGCTAAATGCATTAAATATTTCATGCATAAATTTGCACTATAATTTGGATATTTCATTTGAACTTTATATTGTTTTTCTGTATTACATAAAATGTTTATTTACAGCATCATCTCTAACTAAAATTAAAATATTCATTTATTGCTTACTCTCTAAGCTGGAAAGTATAAAAATAAATATGCAATCCTTGTTGGGACTTCCTATTTAATTATACACTCAAAGAAAAATATACTTAAATTTACAACATTAAAAAAAAATGTTATCATTAAATAAAACGTCATAATTAGTTTTACACTTTTTTAGTTAATTTGTCGTTTATGAAATAGTATTTTAAATATAATTGATTTTTGAAAAGTTTCATTAATTAATTATTTTTAATGCAAAGTTTCATTAACTTAATCCAAAATTTCATGAATTTAGTAAAAAATTCAATGAAGTCTTATTAATTTCACGAAAATGCAAAGTTACATTAATTTAATCCAAAATTTCATTAATTTAATAAAAAAAATGAATGTAGTCTTATTAATCTGACGAATATGTTCCTTAATTAAAGGCTTAGTTTCATAACTTTCTATTATAGTATTTCAGCAAACTTTATCGTCTTGCTGAAACAATTTATTATTATAATGGTAATTATTCTCTCAGTAAATATACCGCTTTATGGTTGGTTTAATTCCTATTATCTGTAAAATATTTGTTAATTGCTTTATTGGTCAAAAACAAAAAAAAAGACTTTTTTGTGAGTGTATGAATGAGCTTGAAGTTTTCTCTCTGCAGTTGTTATTGTTTTACTAGGTAATTATGATTGTTGTTGGTGTTTTGTATTTGTATTGGTAACATGTTAAACATAAATTAAAATCATATTTTAATAAGTATGTACACTCAGAGAATTATCTTCACTTCAGTAATGAATTTCTTCATAGCTTTAATGAAAATTTTCACTGGAACTCGTCCTTTGAGACTTTACATAGAATTAATGAAATAGGTTTCATGACAGTCGATTTTTATGAAATTTTTGTAGAATTAATGAAAATTTAAGATGGCCTAGTCGCTTGGGTCGAAAGTGCAGAACTACCTCTAGCGCTGTTTCCCACAAGATTTTTTACATCTTCTTTTACATTAATTAACAACTAATGCTTTCTATTTGTAATATTAACATTTTAATTATGATCTAAAACCTGACAATTCAAAATGAAATTCATGAAAATCTTCATTCATTAAAATAATCATTCCGATAATGAAGCGTTTGTAGAATTTAATTAATACTTTTCTTTGAATTAATAAAACTGTTCATGAATGTCTTAAAAATGCATTGGAACCAAGCCAATGAACCGCTTCATATGATTTTTTTTTAATTTATAAAATATGCTGAACTTTTGAGAATTAAATCTTAAAACTAAAGTTTTAAATGTAAGAAAATTAATGAAATTTTATGAAAACTTAAAAATTAAGTCTTTGAAATAATTTCATAGCTCTAAGAAATTTTTCATTAAATTTATGAAGAGATAATTTATAATTTATTTTTTATTAAACTGAAATTTTATGAAAAAAGTTTATAAAAATGCCTTAACATTAACACAATTTTTTATATATAGTGAAATTCTTCATTGAATCTACGAAATTTTTGAAATTTTTTTGTTAATATCATGAAGTACAATATAATTCTTTCAGTGTATTGATAAGGGTGGATCGACTTAATGTTTGGTGTAATGTCGAGAATAAAAGATTCGCAACAGCCTTCTGTGAATTGGCGAACTCTATGTGAAATTTGATATTTGACTTAGAAATGTGGCCACTTTAGAAGTGACTGAGGGGAAGACTATATACAAATCATCTTTTTTTTAACACATGTGGTTTTTTTTATATAAAAATACCTTTCACAATAGTATGCATGCTTTATATGTTCAGAAAGAAATTATTTATCTGGAGGTAAAAGACTGTTGGTGCCTTTTGGGGAAAAAATCTCAAAAATTTGATTTTTTTTACTTCCTAATTTAAACGAAAGTGGTTTCTGAATGGAACATTCATTTCTTTTTTATTTAATCAACAATTCATTTAGTTAAATAATAAATATTTTAAAGAAGAAGTTTGACCCGGTTTCGTCCCTCTTTTTGAAAAAAGTGGATCTTAGTCGGACCAAATTTGGAATTTCTTATTTTTAATTGGGAATATATCGGGAACTAATAGATATAACCCACACATTTAAGCATGTTAGTCTATACTAGCAGATTATAAATATATTAATTGTTTGAAAATCGGATTAGAATCAAAAAAATTCCGAAAACTCAAAATTTTATATGCAAAAAGTTTGGTTGGTCATATTGCTGCCCTCTCCGGGTCTAGGAGGTTCAAAAGCAAAGTTTGTGCTCAATATCACGTCACTTTTGCCTGTTCCAAATTTCACTGCAATCGAGCTCTAAGTAAAAAATGGCCGAATTATTTTAAAAATTTTGTGGTATATCCCACTGTGCATCGTATCAATGTCAAACTTACTGTTTTTTTTTGTCCTATATGAGAGAAATAAAATATGGAACAACTAAGCGTGAGTAAATATTAATACATTTTTGTCCTATTTTCAGTATATAATCAATAATTTTGAAATTGGAATGATTTCATTTTCAAAAAAAATTTAGATAATAATGGAGTTTTCAATGGCTTCTATTCATTGTATAAATTTTTTTTGATAATATTGTGAAGGTGTCTGAAATTTTAACGGAATTCTTGTATTGTAAGATATTTTGAATAGCACGGATATCCTTCCCATGAAAATATTGGTATTTGGGGGGTTTCCCATCTCCCCCAATCACCTTGAAACCGCGTGTGGTATTATAAACTTTGATCTCCAGATTCGAAATCTGATCTTCGAATTTTGCAAGCATGTACTAGTGCTGGTAATTTTGGTTATTTTTCAATACTCGATACTACTCAATACTACTCGATATTTTTTATTTGGATACTCGATACTAATCGATTCTTTTAACGGTTCTTAAATTTAAAATTCCCTTTAACTTTGTACAAAAATTTTATGAAAATTCTTACTTTTTTAGAAAATTCAAATTTGAAAAACATATTTTAAAACTTTTTTACAAACTATTCATGATTTTACAACTTTTTTCTTTAAACTTTTCTATTTTGACTTTCCTTCTAGCAGAGTTGCATGTTAATACTAATTATTTTAGTGGATTCACATTTTTGTATTGTTTTTTTGTCCAAAATACAACTCCGAAAATATCGAGTAGATACTTTTAAGTATCGAGTACCCAAAAAAAAGACAGATACTCGATGCGTGTTACACATTTTTTACCATTTCTGCGAACTACGTTTTTTTTTTATTATTTTAAAATGTTTTTTTTTTTCAACCAAGTTTTATAATTTACAGATTATGTTCCATGTTTATAAACTAATCATGTGAAAAAACCCGATAATTTTCTAATTTCTTAGAAAATTTACAACAAAAATATACAAACAGTTTTTAAAATGTTTTTATTAAAAATTTGGTATGAGTCCATTCAATGCCGAAAATATCGAATAAATATGAATTTTGATTTTTTTTTTTCAGTATACATAAATTTTATGTACCCTGATGAGATGTGTATACAAATTTTATACAAATATTGACGTTTAGAATTTCAAAAACATTCTAATGCAAACGCCTTTTTATCTTTGATTTTTAAAACAATTTGAATTTGATGTAAAAAAAAAATATTTTTCTCGATCCAGACATTTTTATAGCGTAACTCGACTGCGTCTTGTAGAAAATATTCTTTGAATATTGTTCGTCTATATTATTCTAATATTCGCTATTTAGAAAAATTTAGAATGAAATAAGTCGCTCTTATTAACTATTAGAGGCAATTTTTGTAGTATAAAATTCAAAGTTTTTTAAATTAAAAAATCGATCCATCTTAATATTCATATAAATATATTCAGAAATATGTTTATGAATGTATTCATGTAGGTATGTATGTGTTAGTAAAACAACTACATCTCCCGCAATATGCAAACATACTACAAACACAATAATAATACGTAAAATTGCATTTCCCAATTGTGGTTTTTATGAATACTCTGACTATTTATTTGTTGGTATAAAATATTTTTGTTTCTGGTTTTAACAGCATTTAATGTTAACACATACATTCTCAAGTATTAAACATGTGCACATACAAATATACAAACACCGATACCGGCAACAACAAATAACTTAACACAATAACTACACTCAAAAAAAAGGCAGTAAAGTCAGCAACGTTTTTGCAGGGAGGATCCTTAAGAAAAAATTCCAAAAAACAGCAAACAAAATAAAAAATTCAGCAAAAAATTTAATTTTTGCTGCTAATAGCAGTTTTTATTCAAGGATCCTTTTTGCAAACATGTTGCTGACTTTACTGACTTTTGTTTTTTAATTAAGGAAAACGCTTTATTAAGAAATGTGTGTCTTTTTAGCATAACGCGCCTTTTAATGGAAATATTAGCATCCTAATTTTAAATTTTGACAGATAAAAAATAAAAAAAAGTATTTTGCTAAAATGCCAAACTTTCAGTATTTGTTATTAGGTCATTCAATCGGTTAACCGTTTCTCGGTTAATCGATGAATTTTAATCAAACAATTGCTCGAGTAAATTAAAGTTGATCAATTTTGAGTAACGAACAACTCGTACAATTTTGGTCGATTAATCGAGTAAATCAAAATAAGTTCTATTTCAGTTTATACGTTTTATAAGAAAATTTAAATTCTTTCGTATTTTTTGAAAAGATTCTTTTTGATCAAATATAAAGCAATACGCCAGCTATCGTTCTAATTTACATATTATATTTCCTTAGTAGGGGTATATCTGTTTTACATGGCACTACGGTATGGGTAATACTGTACTGATAAAAAATTATTTGTTTTGTCATTTTGGGGACAAAACGTTGTGCACCGAGACAAAGATAGAGATATTTATAAAATGGCCTAAACAATGTGTTATCTGCTAGTAGAGACTTACAAAAAAAAATGCTTACATGGGTTATCTCTAATAGTTCCCGAGATTTTCCCATTTGAAAATGTGAAATTCTAAATTTTGTCCGACTCAGGTTCAAGACGATACCAAACACTTCCAACGATGCCAAACATTTGTATGATGCGGTAATAGCTCCTTAGCAGGAAATCTTCAAAAGTTACACATTCTGCAATAATTTATATACGATAATAAAAAGCTAAAATTTATTTTCACAAAGTTTATGAAACTTTATTATAAGATGTTGTATGTCTATGAATCATATTTATGAAAACTTAATCGATTTCTGAAACAATATCATCAATATGATGAAACTTTTTTCCCTGAGTGTAGATATTTTAAATAAAATATCTTACCACTAATTTCTTTTTAGCAATTTTTTTAATAAAAATAAATCATAATTTTTCTTTTTGTGAATTTATTTTATATTTGCTTTTATTTCACCAACAATATCTTTATAAAATTACAATTTGAATATTTTTGTATATGTTAATATCCTTGGATTTTAATACAAATACAACGTAGTACCTACAATTGCAATTTCTTATATATCGTTTTATATAGAACATACTAGGATGTGCCATAATATAATGCTTTTTCGTTCAATAAACCCCTAGTTTCATTGCAAATCGTTCCCGAGCTGAAAGTCGGCCAAAAATGGCTTATTTCGGAAAAACGCGTATTACTATTATTAAAAATTTCCAAAATTCAAAGTTTCCCAAAATGTATTTCTTATCTCATTTATTAATTTTATATACCCAAAATTTTTCAAAAACAAGCGCAATTCTTTGCAGTCCCAATCTTATTTTTAAGGGTTAAAATGGTGGGGTCATGAGTAGGTTAGGTTAGGTTAGGTTAGGTTAGGTTAGGTTAGGTTAGGTTAGGTTAGGTTAGGTTAGGTTAGGTTAGGTTAGGTTAGGTTAGGTTAGGTTAGGTTAGGTTAGGTTAGGTTAGGTTAGGTTAGGTTAGGTTAGGTTAGGTTAGGTTAGGTTAGGTTAGGTTAGGTTAGGTTAGGTTAGGTTAGTTAGGTTAGGTTAGGTTAGGTTAGGTAGGTTAGGTTAGGTTAGGTTAGGTTAGGTTAGGTTAGGTTAGGTTAGGTTAGGTTAGGTTAGGTTAGGTTAGGTAGGTTAGGTTAGGTTATGTTAGGTTAGGTTAGGTTAGGTTAGGTTAGGTTAGGTTAGGTTAGGTTAGGTTAGGTTAGGTTAGGTTAGGTTAGGTTAGGTTAGGTTAGGTTAGGTTAGGTTAGGTTAGGTTAGGTTAGGTTAGGTTAGGTTAGGTTAGGTTAGGTTAGGTTAGGTTAGGTTAGGTTAGGTTAGGTTAGGTTAGGTTAGGTTAGGTTAGGTTAGGTTAGGTTAGGTTAGGTAGGTTAGGTTAGGTTAGGTTAGGTTAGGTTAGGTTAGGTTAGGTTAGGTTAGGTTAGGTTAGGTTAGGTTAGGTTAGGTTAGGTTAGGTTAGGTTAGGTTAGGTTAGGTTAGGTTAGGTTAGGTTAGGTTAGGTTAGGTTAGGTTAGGTTAGGTTAGGTTAGGTTAGGTTAGGTTAGGTTAGGTTAGGTTAGGTTAGGTTAGGTTAGGTTAGGTTAGGTTAGGTTAGGTTAGGTTAGGTTAGGTTAGGTTAGGTTAGGTTAGGTTAGGTTAGGTTAGGTTAGGTTAGGTTAGGTTAGGTTAGGTTAGGTTAGGTTAGGTTAGGTTAGTTAGGTTAGGTTAGGTTAGGTTAGGTTAGGTTGAGCTGGCTGGTCAAAGACCCCGCATAGACCATTAGGTCCCTAGCGTTACCAGATAGGAACGATAACCCCCACGTTAGGTCAGTCGTCAGTGATGGTAGCCAGAGTTCCCCACACCCTCTTAGCAAATGACAGAAGTCTCAAGATTCCGATTTCTGAGATTTCTCCCAGATCTCGGAATAGGTGGTCCCCTAAACATTTCGCCATGGAGCGTGCAAGAGCCGGACAGTGGCACATTAGGTGCTCCAACGTCTCTCTGTCCCCCGGTACCCCACAGAATCTACATTCGTCACTCTGCAGCCTTCCCGCTCTCTTGGCAAGAACTGCCGTCCAGCAGTGACCAGTTAACACCCCCCACCAGAAGTCTACAGTCGCTCCTGGACAAGGACAGTAAAAGTTCGGTCGCTACGGGATTGTAGGATTTCCACATGACTTTAGATACTCTGCATGTTTCGGTATTTCTCCAAACCGCATCAGCTCTTCGCATCATCGTAGATTCTACATCCCTTTTCAGAGACCGTATTGGCACGCGAACATCCAATGCCATTTCAACTGGCAATTGGGCTCCCCGTTTAGCCAGTTCATCCGCAACCTCATTCCCTTCAATACCCCGGTGCCCACGAACCCAATAGATGTGGACTCTCCTTCCGGATCCAAGTCTCCCTAGAGAGTTCTTGCACTCTTGGACAATCGAAGAGTAGGTCAAGTTGGCCGCGATAGCTTTGATAGCCGCCTGACTATCAATAAAGAAATTAACGTAACTGCCCTCCGTTTCAGGAACAAGAGCAAGGTCCGCCTGAAAGACGCTGCAGTAATCGGGAAGTTTATATGACTCCTCGATACCCAGCTCTCGACAGAAAACTGCTGCCCCGACCCCCTCCCCTATGAGTAACATTTCAAAATAATATTGCAACTATATAGAATTGCGTTTCTTCGTTCGTTTTATACCCACTATCGCGTATCCTAATTCAAAATCTGAAAAGTGATACTCTCTAAATTTCCAAGTGGGTCGTTTTTTTGGCGAAAAGTTTTAACATTAACCCTATATGGATTAAGGTACACAAAATAATAATTTTTAAGAAGTGAATTTTTGTAAGCACTCAAAGGCTTTATAGTCTTGTAGTCATAATTTAAATTAAGTTTTATGGAACTCTTTTGTCCTCCGGCCACTAAGGGATAAAGATTTTTTGAATAAAATTAAAGATAATTATAGTGTAATAAAGTTTATGTGGTAGTTTTTCGAAAATTATGAAGTAGGTCCTAGTAGGTCTTTTTTGTGAAAAGTGTACAAATTAACTCTATATGGGTCAAGATACATAAAATACTTCTCTTCATCAAGTGAAAATTTTTGCTTTATCAATCTTGCATAATTAAAAAAAAGTTTCATAGGTATTTTTTCTCTCCAGGCCACGAAGAGTTAACGATTTTTTTTAATATAAAATATATTTCCGAACCCGAGACCCTATGCTCCACAGGCAGTTAAGCGGAAATGAAGAAATAGAAGAAGATATTTCCGAACATTATTCAAACTTTGATGAAAATATTAAAATTATGTTAAATTTTTGACAAAATAAGCAATTTTCATATAAAGTCCTGGAAAGAAATCGCCACTAAAAAAACATTTTTCCGAAAAATTTTTTTTTTTTCTTTAATAACCACTTTAACCACTATAAACTAAATTATACATATTTAAAAAAATCTTTAAAATTAATTATCAAATTCGTAGAATTCCGTATCTGAATAATTTTGGGTATATTAAATAAAATAAATGAAATAACAAATAGATTGTGCGAAATTTATCATTATTGAAATTTTAAATAACTTCACCCTGCAACAAATTGTAATTATTTTTTTCAGACATGGTGAACTCATTATGCACGAGGAACAAGAAACCAAATGTAGTTAAACTGCTTTTTGACCATCACGTGAAGATTTCTTTTAAAATGAATTTAAAGTTTAAATGTTTTCAAGAAATATTAAAATTTTTGTACTCATTTCAGGATTCCAATTATCAAGTTTTTACAATAAGCCCTTCAATTTTATATACACACAGAGAAAAATTTAGCTATTTGCCAACTGAAATTGGGTTACTGCTACTCAAATTCGGTTATTACGAAATTCAGTCGGTTCGTACAACTTAACATTAGTTATCAAAACAAAATTCGGTTAATTGAACTGAATTTAAGTTTCAACCAAATATATATTGTAAACCAATAATGTTCCGATATATCCAAGAATACTATTTGGACATTGTTAGGAGCTAAAAAAGGTCGTTTTTCAGTTGTATCCTTATAACAACTAGTCTTGTTCCAAAAAGCCAACCTTTGGCCCCTGTGAATATTGGGACTAAAAAATAGACAGCGGCCAAATGTTTGCTTTTTCTGACAAGATTTAAGTTTGAGAATAATAAATAAGTATCAGTTGTAAAATACAACAGAAAAAAATAAGAAATTATTAAAAAATTCCTATTTGACATGTTAAATAAAACATTCAACTTAAACACTCAAACTCAACAAAAATGAAAATGCATTTTTATCTAATCAAAACTTTTGCTTCTATAAATCGATTTTTACGTTTTAACAATCAAATTGGAGACTAATATCACACCTATCGATGCATAAAAAAACACAAATTCAGTCAAAAGTTATGGAATTTTGAGCGCATTCTCCTAAAATTACCCTCTGCGCGGCGCTGCTCAGTGCTACCTAGATTAATGGACATCTTTCTGATCTTTTTGATGAAAAAATAAGCAAAATCGATTCAGCGGTTAAAAAGTAAAAATGAGAAGGTATCGCTAAATGTTGCATTTAAGATGGCGTATTTCGGAAAAATTCGTCTCTAGGCGTCTAGTGAATAAAATATTTTTTTAGCAGACTCAAGAAGTGAATAAGATTTTAAGCTAACCTAAAATTTTTTTACCAAATAAGTTTTTTTCACAACCAAAATGATTTTTCAGCACAATATGTAATTTAATTACTTCAAGAAATTAGCTTTTATAGTATAAACTTAAAATGTTTGCTGGTAAAATTAATCAAAAAGTCAGATTGATGAAAATTAGTTATATTTTTTAGTATACTCAAGCCTATAGTATCTTATTGTGGACAAATTTATGAAAAATCACGAAAGATATTGAAGGATTAAATTTTTTAAATAAAATTTTTGAAAATTTCGATGATAATCAATATTTTATAATCAATATTTTATTTTAAAGCCGACGTTCTCACCTTTCATTTGATACCAACATTTAAGCCATATCATGAGTACAAGTAAAGGGTGTTTTTTAAATAGGTATAGAACTTTGAAATGGAATAACACAAAGATGATTTTTTTAAATTGACATGAAATTTACTTTATTCAAAAGATAACTTTCTGGCATTATAATTTAAATATGACTTCTGGCATATGATCGCCATGGCTGGCTCGGACGTAGTCTAATCTGGTAGTCCAATTTTCTATGACTTTTTCCAACATTTGTGGCCGTATATTGGCAATAACGCGGCGAATGTTTGTCCTCCAAATGGTCAATCGTTTCGGACTTATCGGCGTAGACTTCACACATCCCCATAGAAAATAGTTCAGTCGCTCATTCTTTGAGACCAATGCACGGGTCCGAAACGTTAAACTATGCAGTTACCAAACTATTCCTTCAACAACCTTCCAACAAACCTTGCTAGGTGATCGTGTGGCTTCAATTGTTGAACGAGTTGGATTTTGTAAGCACGCAAACCAAGATGTTTCCACAAAATCTTCCATTAAGTGGATGGACACATATCCAAGTCCTGTGCACGATGGTGGATAGACTGATTGATGTCTTCCTCTACGCAACGCTCTAAAGCAACAACTGTACGACGTTTCTGTGGATGCATATTATCATTTAGAGTAAACGTGCTGCGAAAACCTTCCATAGTTAATCGAATTAATTGCTCTAATGGACGATTATGTTGACCGGAAAATAGACGTAGTGCTCGATACGTATTTCGAACAGAACCATGATTTTCAAAATAAATTTTCACATTTTGGAAGCGTTGTTCAGGCGTCAGTCTAGTCATGTTGAAATGCCAATCAAACTAAACATAAATCACTTGACAGCTGACAAAATGGCCGCCAGTTAAAAAAGTGTTGCCAACTTAAAGTTATATATATGTATTAAAAACTTCCTTTATTAAAACATCAAAGTCCTTTTAAAAGGAATGTTGACGTGATGGCGAAAAACTAAAAACGAAGTTTAACTATATATGGTTTCTAGTTTCACGTATATATGCTTTTGTCCATGTGTGAAAACTACAATCGCACGGTGTTATTATACACTTTTTTTTTATAAAAATGGGCCATTTTTAGCCGATTTTCGGGTTAAAATTTTTAAAAAAATTAAAAAAATTGATTTCTTTTATTTGGAACCATTTGCAATAAAACTGACAAATCTATTTTTAAGGTTCATCCTAGTACATACCCTACATAAAATTACATATTTTCCATATTTATTTCGACCATTTTATATGTTACTATTGTTCTGTTGTTGTTATTGCCTTTTCAGTTTGAAGTTGTTGGTTTTAATACTTTTCACATGTTGGTTTTCCTTGTTAATTTAATTAAATTTTTTTATTGCATTAATGCTTTGCATTATTTTACACTTTATACTATTTACAAATACTCTTTGTTTGCTATATATGGATTTTGGCATGTACCTATGTACATATTTGTCAAACATTTCATGCAGTTTTTTGGTAATAAAACATAAATTTAACAGATCTCGGCCACTCCACGATATATCGGCCAAAATCTGACCTTGGGTAGTCCGATTTAAACAATATTTTGCATGTAGAGTTCCTACGGAGCCTCTTGAAGATTGGCGCTTTTATTCGGAATTTTTTTTCTTTTTTGAAAAATAAAAAATATGCAAATAATGTGTAAGTTTCAACATTTACGGCTTCTTTCATACATATACATCGGATCATTATCATGTAAATTGCATTGGAATGGCAAACTCATCTACTTTTATACTGCGGATTAACATTTTTTCTAGTATCAAAAATAATTGCATTTTTTCTGCAATTTATTTTTAAAATGCATTTTTCTAAAATTTGGCCACTTTTGATTTTAAAAAGTAAAGCATTTAATATGGAGTTTTTACCAAAATGTTGCATATTCACTTTTTTGGGTCCCGGGGTTTAACTTTTTTTTAATGATTTTAAAAAAAAAGTTTGTAGCACTTTTACAAAAAAGTAACATTTTTAAAAAAAGTAACATTTTTAAAAAAAGTAACAATTTCTGTTTTTTATTTAGATTAAATTTAAAAATATAGAAATGTGATTTTAAGAAGAAGAATAAACGTTTTTCTCTAAAAATTATAAACACTCTTGTTGGGGAACAGTCCCAGTAAATTTGAATACAACGACTATTTACATATTTACATTGTCTTGAATTTACACTCATTTTTTATTTTTACTCTTTTTGTCTTGTGTTCAACCTTATTTTTATTGCTATGCCATTTTTACTGCATACATGTTAGTTTCAGTTGAATTTTTGCCGCTAACATGAAAATACAGTCCACTTTATAAATCAAATAAAAGAACGTTAATAAAATATAATTAAAACCAAAAAAAATAACTAAAGTGTTTTAATAAAAATCGTTATCATAAATTGGTCCTTCTCGCCAAATCTTGGACAGAAGTGTTTCGGTCGTGTATGAAAATAAACTATTCGTGGTAAAAACAATTCGTGCAAGTGAAAAAATATGAAATAAATGTATTTCATTTAAACAAAATACAATTCGTGATTTTAGTAGTGCGTAAATAAGGTGCTCCTCTGGACAACAAGCTCCTTAGGACTCTTTTTGCCATATTCATCAAGTGGTTTCAACAAGAAACAATTGGGTGCTCCGCTGGGCACAACAACAAAAAGAAAAAAAGTATTGTGAAATTAATTTCTATACAAGAACAACAAGTGGCAAAAATTCTTATAGAAAAAAAATACACACATAATAGAGAAAAAAAATAGGCAAGAAAAAAAAAAAGATGTACATGTTAGTGTGTGTGTAAATCAAAA
This sequence comes from Delia radicum, assembly GCA_021234595.1. NCBI lineage: Eukaryota > Metazoa > Arthropoda > Insecta > Diptera > Anthomyiidae > Delia > Delia radicum. The sequence goes on along the minus strand of CM037851.1, from coordinate 273,315,617 downwards.
ACAGTGAAAAAATAACAAGAGAAGTTACGAAATAAAACGATCGTGCAAGTAGGTCGTGGTATTGGTAAATAGAAGAGTTGAAAAATGAACAACTACAAACAAAATAGTGCGTGTATAAAAGGAAAAAATTCGAAAATAACGACCGTGCAAGTACGTCGTAATATTGCAAGGAGAAAAAATAAAACTCGTTTTACATACATAAAAACTTTCGGTTGTACGTGAAAGAAGAGTTCGTTTGTATGTATATATAAAAAACTATTAGACGCGTAACGTTGAGTGAGTTTTGTCGGTTAAAACAACAAAAACAATTTTGGGTGACGTCGTTGTACGCTCACTAACGTCATAATGGACAAATATTTGTGTATTGGAAAATATAATCTCTTGTAAATGAGCAGACTGCAAGCTGCAGGCGACAGGCTGCAGGATACATTACAAAATCAAAGTTAATTCTGTAAGTACAATTTAAATTATTTTGGAAAAGCATAATGGCGGCTACATTAAAAAGTATACAAACGAAACGTCGTACGGAAAAATCGTCTATTTCACGCGCAATGACATTTGTTCAGAATCCTCCTGCTGAATTTGATGCAGATGTAATTGAATCCCGTCTCTTACGCTTAGGGGACGCATTCACAGAATTGAAGGACCTGACAAATCAGTTGTACAATTTTGTTGATGAAAAGGATTTTGTGGATCCTGAAGAGGATTTACTGGATTATGAGGAAAAATTCCTATATGTTAGGGCCATCCTTCGGCGGATGCAAGGTTCCCTGGAACTACGTGTGTCAACTCCTGATCCACATAACGACGCGTTTTCTCGTTTGGCTGAACAACATTCCACGTTGTTACAGAGACTAGAATCGCCAGTGAATGCTCGTAATACCGACAATGATTTGCCAAAGATAAGAATTGAACCCTTTAATGGTCAATACAAGGATTGGCCAGCATTTAAGGATCTTTTTACAAGCGCTATTGATTCTAAACCTAATTTGACAAATATACAAAAATTCCATTATTTAAAATCCTTATTGAAGGATGACGCCGCAAATCTTATTAAACATATGCAAATAACTGATTTATCATACGCTACTGCTTGGGATCGACTTAAAGAACGTTATGATCGGCCTCGTCATATTGTCAACTCATATATTGAGACCTTTATGTCCCTTTCATCAGTGAAAGAGGAGAACTCTAGTGGTTTACGCAAGATTTCTGATATTTCAAATGAGGTTATCAGAGGTTTAGAGGCCATTGATTATAATGAACGTGATCACTGGTTAATTTATATACTTCAAAATAAAATTGATTCTGACTCTCGTAGAAAATGGATAGAAAAGACTCTAGATGAGCCGAAGCCTACTATAGCTTCGTTTTTAACCTTTTTGGACCAACGTTGTGAGGAGATTGAGCTCGGAAAGAACACCGAGAAAAAACATTCTACCAAATCATCTGGTTTTAAGCAAAATTCATCAACGTCATTGGTGGCTACCAATACTGGTAAAGTTTGCGCAGACTGTCGTTCAAATGAACATTATATTCACAAGTGTCCACATTTTTTATCATTGTCTGTTCCTCAACGCCGCGCGTTGGTCAAGGAAAGAGCTCTTTGTTGTAATTGCTTACGGGGTGGGCACACAGTTTATAGCTGCAAGTCTCAGAACAAATGTCGAACTTGTCAGAGAAATCACAATACTCTTATACACCATTTGCAAGCTGCTCCAGCTAATGCTCAAGTTGATTCGCACACTTCAAACGTTGTTACATCAGAAGCTGACATTTCCCATCAAGTATCTTTAAATACTCTTGTTTCGCAGACTAGCGCTGTATTTTCAGGAAAAATAAATTTTAAACGTCTACTACCTACTGCGTTGGCAGATGTCCGTAATCAAGAGGGAAAGTTCGTTACCTGCCGTGTTTTACTTGATACTGCATCTGAATATTCATACATCACAGAAGATTGTATTAAACGCTTGGGTTTACCACGTAAAGCTTCGCGTATGCCGCTTTCTGGAATTCAATCCAGCAAGGCAGACCCTACACGCGGTCATAGTTTCATTCACATTAGGTCTAGATTTTCACAAGATTCGATTGATACTTTCGTACACGTTTTGTGGCACATCACTGCGTCTCTTCCGAAATCTTCAATTACAAGTGTTGAGTCTAATATGTTTGAAAGTGTTAACTTGCTGATATTTTGTTGGGTGCTGATGAAGTTTGGGAAGTTTTGTCTCTGAATAAAATGCGTGATACTCTTGGTCAGGTCATTGCCGTTTCCACTATATTTGGTTGGGTGGTAACATCCGGTATACTTTCGTGTCGGGACCTCGTACCCACATCTTTACTCACGTTAGGTGATCTTGATCAATCGATTCGGGCATTTTGGGAAATTGAAGAATGTCCTTCTACTACAACAAAATTAGATGAAGAAGAGTTAATCGTGGAACAACACTTCGAAAGAACTCATAGCAGAAAATATATCGTAGAACTTCCATTTAGAGAACCGAATGTCAAATTTGCAGATACGTACAAAGGTGCCTTAACTCGTTTTAATGCTACTGAACGTAGACTTTCAGGAAACCCTACTCTGAAATCACAGTACACGCAATTTATGCGGGAATACCATAGTTTGGGCCATATGCGAGAACTTTCTCCGGAGGAAATCGATGTTGATGACCATCGACAGTATTACTTACCACATCACCCTATTGTTGGGGCCAAACTAAGAGTAGTTTTTGATGGTTCTTTTCGGGACTCGGCTGGTATTTCTCTAAATGATAAATTACACATTGGACCCCCAATTCAGCGCAACTTATTTTCTGTTTGTCTTCGATTCCGTCTCCATGGATTTGTTTTTTCCGCGGACATCGTCAAGATGTTTCGTCAAATTTGGGTGGCTGAAGATCACCGCAACTTTCAGAGAATTCTATGGAGGGAAACCCCTGACGAACCTATTAGACATTTTCAGCTGTGCACGGTCACATACGGAACTGCCTCTGCACCATTTCTCTCAGTGAGGGTGCTTGAACAAATTGCTAAGGATTACAAGGAATCCCATTCCAACGCCTCAAGGATGTTACTTGAGGACTTCTATGTCGACGACGTATTAACAGGCGCCTCTTCTGAAAAGGAACTTCTTGAAAATCGAAATGAACTCGTTGATCTACTATCACAAGCAGGGCTCGAGCTGAGCAAATGGGTGTCCAACAGTGACGCACTAACGACAACAACTCAGGATGCACCAAGTTTCCTAAGAAAAGATGAAGATGGGTCAACGAAGGTTCTCGGTATCCATTGGTACTCCAACGAAGATGTCATTGGCTACAAAATCAACTTGGAAGATTCACAACATGCCACGAAGAGAAGAGTTTTATCCGACGTAGCTCGGATTTTTGACCCGCTTGGATTGGTATCTCCAGTCGTTATTAAATTTAAGATTTTATTCCAAGAGCTGTGGCTCATAAATTTGGACTGGGATGACCCATTACCTAACAACTTATCGAATATGTGGCTCAAATATCGAAATGATTTACACAATCTTGACAAGTTAAGATTACCTAGATTTGTACCAAATATTAATTCTGAAATTACTTTACATGGCTTTAGTGATGCATCGATTAAAGCATACTCAGCAGTTGTCTATTGTCGTATGAAGGATGACTATGGCAACGTCCATGTCTCTTTAGTTGCATCAAAAACTCGGGTTTCACCGTTGAAACAAATTTCACTACCTAGATTGGAGTTATGCGGAGCATTGCTGCTTACTCGCCTAATGAAATCAATTGTTTCATCGCTACCACATAAAAATGTAGAAATACATGCATGGTGCGACTCCACTGTCGTATTATCTTGGTTGTCCATACAGCCAATTAAACTTAAAACTTTCGTGGGAAATCGCACGTCTGAAATATTGGAAACTCTGCCTAGGAGGGTTTGGAAACACGTTAATACCAAACAGAACCCAGCCGATTGTGCCTCTCGTGGTTTAATGGCTGAGAACTTGCTGGCTCATGAACTATGGTGGTCAGGTCCATCTTTTTTGAAGACTGATGAACACGCAGATGGACACGCTGAGGAAATTACTCAGCCACATCACGATAATATTGACGTAGAGGCGGAAATTAAGAATACTATTATTTCCAATGTTACTACCACCGACTGTTCAAATATAAGTGACCATCCTCTGAAAACTGCACTCGAGCATTCCTCCACTTGGTGGAAACTGTTACGAGTCGTAGCGTACGTAAAACGTTTTATTAACCTTATTACCCACAAAAATGGAAACTCACCAATTTACCTAACATTTGACGAAATGGCTCAGGCTAAAATTACTTGTCTTATAATGGCACAGGAATGTTTTGCTTCGGAACGAGAAAATCTACAACGCGGGTTAAATCTTAAAAACAATTCACAATTGATAAGACTTTCGCCTTATATTGACAATAATGGACTGTTGAGAGTTGGAGGTCGTATTGGATACTCTGAACTTTCGGATGCGGTTCAGCATCCTATAATACTTCCAAGGAAACATAGAATTACACAGCTTATACTTGAAGAACAACATATTAAAAATCTACATCCTGGTGTATCAGCATTATTCGTAATCACTCGTCAGCAATATTGGATTATCGGGGCTAGAAATTTAATTCGACAAATTACTCACAAATGTTTAAAATGCTTCAGACAAGCGCAACATACAACGCAGCAGCGAATGGCTGATCTTCCCGCAGTACGTGTTCGACAGGCTTTTCCGTTTCAAAATACGGGATGTGATTATGCCGGTCCCTTTACTTTAAAGATGTATCATGGACGAAACGCAAAAAACCTCCAAGGGATACATATGCTTGTTTGTATGTATGGTGACATCCGCTATACACTTAGAATTGTCTACTGATCTATCTACCGAATGTTTTTTGGCCGCATTGCGTCGTTTCATGGCACGTCGTGGTAAATGTTGTACTATATATAGCGACAATGGAAAAAACTTCGTTGGTGCTAAACGCAGATTGAATGAGATGTACCAACATATACAAAATGAAGATCACAATGAAATCATCACCGCAGCTTTGGCTAAAGAAGGCATCAAATGGACCTTTATTCCGCCCTATTCACCACATTGGGGTGGCATATGGGAA